>CM060962.1:292632200-293232200 GCA_030765045.1 Tenodera sinensis | reverse complement strand
CTAGGGTCAGACGCCTGTCGGGGAGCACAGGAACCTCTGGACCGGACAGAGTGAAGAACTGGAAGCGGGTGGTCAGCCAAGCACCAGGTATGATAGTGAGGAAGAGGATGATATGAAATGCAGCAAAATGGATTAATGGAAGGGTGACGATGGAGCAATTGGTGGAATGAGTGGCGGGGGAAAGCGGAGAACTTGGAGAAAACCCGCCCTGACGCCGCTTCGTCCACCACGAATAGCACAAGCGGGTCCCTGGTATTGAAACCCGAGTCGCCTATGTGGTAGGCGAACGGTCTAACCGCTCGGCCACGGCGCCGCCAACTTTTAATTGCAAAAGTTCAAATTAACTGTAACTTTAAGATGCATTTGAAAGTATTCATTTCTAGTATGGTAGGGAAAAGCATGGAGTTTAATTTCGAACACTTCATGCGCTTAAGTTCTCCCGTACACTCATTTTGCTTTGGCATGACACTGAAAAACACTACATGAGCAAAAGTCTTTGTACTCATTTTGCACTTCTAGTATGACACTGAACAATGAAGTTAGTTACAATGTAAAATTCCCAGGTGTAAACTCAATTTCGGCCATTTTTACTTTCTCTACTACGTAAGTAGGGAAAGTATTGTATTCGATCCAAAAATTCGATGTCGAGATTTCCCCGAAAATATGATTTGAGGTTCCTGAATCCCCCCAAAAAATAGCTCAGTTGGTTAGACGCTGGTCTACTGATCCCAAGGTCGCGGGTTCAAACCCGGCCCAGACCGATGGTTTTTAAGTGTGCTTAAAAACGACAGCTCCATGTCAGTAGATTTACTGGCATGTAAAAGAACTCCTGCGGGACGAAATTCCGGCACACCGGCGACGCTGATGTGATTCTGGCAATTGACAGCGTCGTTAAACAAGAAACTAATAAAAAACCCCAAAAAATAGTTTTTAGAAAAAGGTCCGTCTCTCTCTCTCTCTCTCTCTCTCTCTCTCTCTCTCTCTCTCTCTCTCTCTCTGTGTGTGTGTGTGTCTGTGTGTCTGTGAACAGTACAGCTCAAAAACTAAAAGTTGGTTGAAAACCAAAGTTGGTATTTAAGTTTAATATCTTAAATTCACTTAAATACCAACTTTGGTTTTTAACCAACTTTTCGTTTTTGAGCTGTACTGTTCACAGACACACACACACACACACACACACACACACACACACACACACACACACACACATACACACACACACGAACCTTTTTCTAAAAATGTCTTTTTTTTGATTCAGAGGGCCTCAAAACATTTATTTCTGGTGAAATTTTGACATTGAATTTTTGGTTCAAATACAATACTTACCCTACTTACTATACTAGTAGAGATGGTAAAAATTAAACTGAAATATAAAGAGCAAGTGAGCAGGAATAAAATAATTCAGAACCTAAGAATCCAGGGCTTGCTAATGAATGTTCTTTCACAAGCAAAATAATTTGGAATTAGTCTGCCCTTTGGAATTTCAAAGGCTGGGGGTGGAGGTTGAAATCTAAATTGCAATTAATCCTGCTTTGTAACTTCCCCTTAGTATCTGAATTAACGTCGTTTTTTAATTAAGTTCAAGTTGTAATTAGCCCTGTGTGTGTATGTGTGCAAATGAACAAATGAAGTCGCATGTGTGCCACAGACAGTTGCTATTAGTAGAATGAGCTAGAGAACTTGGTCACGACTACGCCGTGTGTATCGAACAGATTTAATATCTTGCGATTTGAACGCAGCATTATGTGTAAACTGTTTGACGGGATGTAAGGCTTCTTCAACCCTTGAACTCTGCTAATCCACGTATTTATGCAGGAGAGCAGACATTACAGAGTGTGACCTGAAAGGTTGACCCAGTGGGAACCACACGTGCGACATGTCTGTGCCCCACCCAGAGCATTGACCCACAGTAGTAGTGGGAAGAAGCCCCTTAAAGTGGGCTCAGGCGCCACCGGAATTTACATGTAATATCCGACTCAAAATTAGGGGAAAAAACCGCCCTAATGTTCGCATTTATCAGGGCCGAGGCGCTAGCAATGTTTCCACATCCAAAGTGAATTGCGACAGCATTGACGAAATACACTATTTCTGTGCGGGTTGTGGCTATTTTTAATTCGTTTTGCCTTTCTATAGAAGCAAGAGGTAGCATTACATTCCATATAGAAACTTCACCGGAAATGTGTATACCGTTTTATAATTAGCCCGACACTACGCGGTCGCATCGTTCATTGGCTGGAGGAGAGTTCGTTGCTACCCCGCTCCCATCCAGTAGGAATAGGTTCATATCTAACTTTAGCCAATCAGAGACATCAGAATATCTTCCCCAAGTGGAGTAAATCATGTGAAAGGAGCTGGTTACGCTTTACTCATGTGCAATGTCAGTCTAATTATAAAGTGGATTATATATATTTTGAGGTTCATTAAACTCCGATCGCAAAATACTGTAACAAAACGGCAGTTCAACGAATCCCATTCCTGAGGCCAGTGTGACAAAGTGACAAAGTCCAGTCCAATTACTTTACTATCACTTTTTCTTTTAAACCTTTGCACAGGTGCATTTAGCACGGTCTAAAGTCTTTTGTGATATCACAACTCACATCTGTTTACTTCTCGTGACCTTGAGTCAGTTCTTTCAGTGTCTTTCTTCACTTTCTCTGTCTCTCATACGACGATACAATCACTCCACGCGACGCATCTTTCACGATGACAGTACCATGCACATACAACTGTATGGCACTCACTGACACACTGACCAACTCATATCTGTAACTGTCACTCCCACTCTGCTACTTCATCGCCGCCTTATATAACGGAGATGACGTCACACGGACCTTTCATGAACTTCTTCAAACACGCCGACGATGACGTAGCCAGAACTTTCTCGAAGGCTCTATAGAAAACCCCTTTTCGTTCTGCCGCTCGATTGTTGTTAGTCACGTACACACAAACAGTCGCGCGAGGCAGCCTGATTTTGGGCGTCTTTGCTCGTCGGCCTGGTAAGTGGTGTAAAGTAGCTTACAAGCTACAAGTAGCAAAAAAGTGGTCGTTATTGTTATAGTCATGCATAGAGAATGGAATTTCAAAACCATCTTACAGCGACTCGTTCCTAAGATATTTGACTAGCACTTATGTCTGTTGTATTCTCCTATTCCCATTGTACCTACAAGGAAATATGTGATAAAACCATTTCTACAAATGTCTATCTCTATTGTCTTCTTGTAGATAGAGGAATACGTTTTGTAATTAGAGTTTGTTAAATAGATAAAGTCATGTGAGTGTACCTCATCAGATGCTTTTGTTTAAAGCCTCGTTAGTGCCCCTCCCCTTAGGACAATTAAGATACTATATAGCGGATTTTCTAGCTGGGAACCAAGGTATACTATAAACTAATTCTTTTAACAAATCAGGTCATGCGTACCAAAGGTAACAAACACGGACATACATACAAAAACAATTTTACAAATACAGTTTTTGGTATCAAGGTACACACTAATAACAATTAGGCCCAAATGACCTAGTTGTCCATGGGCCCTCAATCAATCAATCAATCAATCAATCAATCAATCAATCAATCAATCAATCAATCAATCAATCAATCAATCAATCAATCAATAAATAAATAAATAAATAAATAAATAAATAAATAAATAAATAAATAAATAAATAAATAAATAAATAAATAAATAAATAAATAAATAAATAAATAAATAAATAAATAAATAAATAAATAAATAAATAAATCACACACACTCACTCACTCTCTCACTCACTCACTCACTCACACACTCACTCACACACACTCACTCACTCACTCACACACTCACTCACTCACACACACATTCACTCACTCACTCACTTAGTCACACACTCACACACTCACTCACTCGCTCACACACTCACTCACTCACTCACACACACTCACTCACTAACTCACTCACTGTTACACTCTCTCACTCACTCACTCACTAACTCACTCACACACTCACTCACTCACTCACTCACACACTCACTCACTCACTCACACACTCACTCACTCACTCACTCACTCACACACTGACTCACTCATTCACTCACACTCACTCACACGCTCACTCCCTCACTCAGCCACTCAGTCACACACTCACACACTCACACACTCCCTCACTCACTCACACACTCACTCACACACTCACTCACTCACTCACTCACTCACACACTCACTCATTCACTCACACTCACTCACACGTTCACTCCCTCACTCAGCCACTCAGTCACACACTCACACACTCATTCACACACTCACTCCCTCCCTCACTCACTCACTCACTCACTCACTCACTCACTCACTCACTCACTCACTCACAGGGTGACCGAAATTCCATAATCTTTGGATGAGATCACAAGAAATAAAGATACCGTTGCTTTAGTAGGTACTACAAAAAATCTGGCGTGTTGCATTCACATGATTTTCTCCGCTCACTCTTGTACAAACTATTGTTACAGACGCTTATCCTTCTATCTACTTCGAGATAAACATTTGCAGAAATTGTGTTATTGCTAATTTTCTTGTAGGTGCAAGGGGAATATGGGAATACAGTAGGCCTTAATAGCCAAATTACTTACGAGTGGTCGATATGTGAAGGCTTTGATGTTCCATTCTGTTTGCATGTCCTGGACATAAATTAAAAAACGAATGATTTTTCATATGAGACAAGTAGATCCAAGTATTGGAAAATTCGAACAAATAACAAGGAATAACTCGGAAATTGTTCACTCCACAGAAAAGTATGACAAATTGTGCGCTTTAACGAGATCTACTTTTTTGTGTAATAAGGCTTTGTCTATCTGTTACGGTTTACCAGTTATTGAAAATCACCTAGAATGAAGCGGACTTCAGAGGCTATTCCAAGAAAATTTAAGATATGCGTTTTATTTGTCATGAGTATAACTTAAACATATGGTATTCTAATCCAAATCGTTAGAGCCATTTTTGAGAAAACATACATGTTTGAAAACACTCCATGTATAGGATAGCTTGGGGTGGGAGTGTTTCTTGAAGGTCTTCATATGGCATCCTTGGAAGAAGCTGAATTTCAATAACAAGTTTGGGTCTTAACCGACGTTTCGTTTTTGTGTTATGATCTTCACAGAAAGGCAGAGACAGACACACACAGACCTTTTTCTAAAAATGCTTTTTTTTTTTTTTATTCAGGTAGTCTCAAAACATATAGTTCCGGTTAAATCTCGGTATCGAATTTTTGGGTGGAATACAGTACTTCCTCTACTTGCTGTAAAACACGTAGAAGAGAAAGTAATGAATGAGATTTTGATACTGGTCTTTGCTGTATGTCAGTAAATTGCACAAAGCACGAGATCTGGTTCGGAGATAGATACGTCTGTTTCTGGTCGAGGCTGAGGAAGATGTCTCGTTGTGATAAGAAGACTTCAACTTAGCCAGACATTGTGAGTCAATGATTCATAGCTTCACTCCCTTGCTGGTCATTCAAAGTCGTGCATCAGTTATTCTCTACCAGAAGTTAAATGATTTTTACAGTATATTTTGAATATATGATTTCATTCATTTTTACGCTCATACTTCCTTCCTCTTCTCCTTTATAGATAAGGTTTCTAGTGATATTCTATTTCAAAGTGAGTTGGTGGGTGGGTGAGTGAGTGAGTGAGTGAGTGAGTGAGTGAGTGAGTGAGTGAGTGAGGAAGTGAATGAGTGAGTGGGTGAGTGAGTGAAGTTTAAAGAGCCCATCAACAACTAGATCATTTGGGGCCAAAGTGACCTCTTGGATGTACTCTGCCTATGTACATACCTTCGTCACAGAATCCTACATTTGATTTAATAGTAAATAACCAAGTGCCCAAATCATACTCAAACGTGCACAATTGAAGAACACAAATACAAGAAACAAAACAAATCGCGAATTACTCCCTATTCACGACTATAACTGCAATAATGTGATCGCATTTCTTAACACAAGATGTACCCTAAGTCGGTACATACCCTGGGTCAAGTGCACAACACCAGTTTTCTCGAGCTGACGACAGATGGCGCTGACTTAAGCTTTGTTTCGAAACATATTGCCACTAAGTATTTCAGAGTGGCGCGAATTCAAATCATAATGCTTAGGAAAGCTTGGATTTTAAATGAGATTAAAACGATTATGTACCACAAAATTATAATGAACACCAATTTTGCGGGAAAAATTTCAGGTTAGTAATACATCTCTCACATCCATTGGCGCTACGCCCCTGGGGATAAACATTTGCAGAAATTGTTTTTGACACATTTCTTAGTAGGTACGGTGGAATAAGGGAATATAGTAGGCCTCCCGCTATTGTCTGTCTACCACAGAGAACCGGCCAGTCCTTCAAATTGTGTCAGTAAGTGGAGAGGGTAAATATTCGATTACACTGCTGTCATCCCTCTTCCCCATGCCTGTTATAACACAAGGGTCGTATCACCATTTATATACAATAATTAATATAACGATAAATTCATAAAAGCAGTCGATTTATGGTAGACCCAAAGTTTAAAGACAACTGGTAGGAGGAACTGGTCAACACCCAACGAGAGGCTTGCCGCGCCTTGCGGTGTTGTATGGTTGAGCACAATGTGATAGGTGCGATAAAAATGAAACAGAAGACTCTTTACTTTAGGAGTGTTGTACAAAGTTGATGTTGTGCCTTCTAGAGCTTGGAATCCACTGGCCCTCCCTTCTTAGGAATTTTTCCTTTTTGGAAACACGATCGGGAAATGCCAACAAATATTGTCATTTTCCCCACTACTGATCATGCGCAATGCTGACTGCCGACGTAAATGAGAAGCAAAATCCGCTGGACTAGCGATGTTTTGATTTGTTGTTTTTCATATTCTTGTTTGCTTTCCGCTCATATTAAGGATGAGGCAGTGTATTGTTGGTACATGAAACATGGATTCCATTTTCATTTTTTTCATTTTTCAATTTTTATTATTCATGGATTACATGAAACAAAATGGTTTGAACCAAAATAAATAAATAAATAAATAAATAAATAAATAAATAAATAAATAAATAAATAAATAAATAAATAAATAAATAAATAAATAAATAAATAAATAAATAAATAAATAAATAAATAAATAAATAAATAAATAAATAAATAAATAAATAAATAAATAAATAAATAAATAAATAAATAAATAAATAAATAAATAAATAAATAAATAAATAAATAAATAAATAAATAAATAAATAAATAAATAAATAAATAAATAAATAAATAAATAAATAAATAAATAAATAAATAAATAAATAAATAAATAAATAAATAAATAAATAAATAAATAAATAAATAAATAAATAAATAAATAAATAAATAAATAAATAAATAAATAAATAAATAAATAAATAAATAAATAAATAAATAAATAAATAAATAAATAAATAAATAAATAAATAAATAAATAAATAAATAAATAAATAAATAAATAAATAAATAAATAAATAAATAAATAAATAAATAAATAAATAAATAAATAAATAAATAAATAAATAAATAAATAAATAAATAAATAAATAAATAAATAAATAAATAAATAAATAAATAAATAAATAAATAAATAAATAAATAAATAAATAAATAAATAAATAAATAAATAAATAAATAAATAAATAAATAAATAAATAAATAAATAAATAAATAAATAAATAAATAAATAAATAAATAAATAAATAAATAAATAAATAAATAAATAAATAAATAAATAAATAAATAAATAAATAAATAAATAAATAAATAAATAAATACATACATAAATACATACATACATAAATAAATAAATAAATAAATAAATAAATAAATAAATAAATAAATAAATAAATAAATAAATAAATAAATAAATAAATAAATAAATAAATAAATAAATAAATAAATAAATAAATAAATAAATAAATAAATAAATAAATAAATAAATAAATAAATAAATAAATAAATAAATATATATATATATATAAATAAATAAATAAATACATACATACATAAACAAGTAAACAAACAAACAAACATACAAACAAACAAACGAATAAATGAATGAATAAATAAATAGAACTATTCTTTGGTTTGTTAACGACACCAGGATCATATCAGCGCCGCCGGTGTGTCGAAATTTCGTCCTGCAGCAGTTATTTTACATGCCAGTACACTTAAAAGCCATCCGTCTAGGACGGATTTAAACACGCCATCTTGGAATCAGTGGGCCAGCGCCTAACCAACTGAGCCACCCTGAATGACTTGGCGTGAATCACAAATCTAATCTTATTTAACTATTTTAAGAGTTGTTATGCCTTTGAAATGCCCTTGTCTTTGCAAGGTGAAGAGATAAAAAATAACATTGTATTCGTATTTAGGAAAAGTGTAAGTATTGATAAATTCAAGCAAATAATAAAGAATATCTCGGGAATGGTTCAGTCAATAGAAAAACGAAGTATTTGACATAAATTGCGTGTTTTGACGTGATCCACGTTTTTTATTTGTAGAGAAGGTCCAATTATGGGCTAGGGCCTAAAAACGGGCGACACGTGTATCTCGACTGCGGACTATTGGAAATAGCTTATCTTCCTGCAGCAATGCAAGACATGTGGTTTCCGGCCATTAGTAATGTTGACACAAGTGTGAACTTGTGCTTTTCTGAATCATCATTTGAATACTTTTGAAACGTATGCAAGTTTTATTTTTTTTAAAAGAACTAGGCATGTCTAGTTAACTTTGTTGTGTTATACGTCCATTTGGCTTTAGTGTGAAATATTTGCATTGTTTCCATCCGTTATTAAACACGAGGTAAGTAAGTTTAATCTTTTTAGTGCTTTGTGTCGAATATGGCAACTGTGTGTGGTGCAAATACGGGCTGGACCACGATATTTAAAACTAAGTACTTATCTGATTAAGTATGGAAGTATTGAACCTCGTGTCACCTCGTAAAGTATCTTCAATCCCCATCACTAAAAACAAAGGAGGTCGGCAGCGGATGCGGCAACAATAAAAAGCTTTTCAGAAGATACTAGAGGAGAACTGTGGATTCAGTGTGGATCTATTGAATGTGCAGATGCAGAAAAAAGTGAATAAGTGTGTGATTTCTGCAAATAATATACTTCAAAAGCTCTAAAAGAAACTTGTGTTTTAACTTCTTAAAATTGCAATAAGGCTAAATTCTACTATATTGCGTAGATTTATATTTTTTCACTTCATAAGACAAATAATATAGATAGCCCGTATTCGGACCCTGTTTTTAAAATTTCATTTTATGCACATACTACTCAAAATAGCGAATGTTTCACATGCATTGCTGCTAATTTTATCAGATGACTTCAGGGTGCTTTTAAATAATTATGCTGCTTTTTCTGTTAAAATAACAGAGATAAGAACAGAGCTTTTCAACATATATGCCCAAACAGAAATGGTGGACCGTCTCCTCTGATCTTTTATTTGTCTCTTACTCTTTACTATTGCAAAAAACATCCAGAATGAAGAGGTCTTCTGAGGACATTCCCAAAAAATTCAAGGTATGACTTAGAAACAGCCATGGAATCGTTGTGTCCGCCACTGGATACTGACTGTCCGCTTGTGAGTTATACACACCCTCCGACTGAAAGAGGAGGTGTGGAATCACAGCTAATTACGTCAGCATCTCCAAAGAGACAAGGCTGGACATCACTGGGTTAGAATGTAACTAGTTTAACTAAGAGGAGGAGAGCAATAAGGAGGGGAAGTGAGAAAAGGAGTTATCCAAATAATTTAAAATACTTTTGTTACAAGAATGCGATATGAAACTCGTGATTATAATTAGTTTGGTGTTCCAAAGTTCATGGCAGGATTCCACGGGCTATAGACACTGGCATGACTCTCTCGTAATTACAGATTCAGTTTAATCGTCCTACGCAATCTCATTTCGTTTTGTGCTGCGGTCAGAATTACGTCGTTCCCAAATAACGCCCACGTTTTGGCCCGGCCCCTGCTGACGTCAGTAGCACCTGGGTGGCAACGCGGCGCCGCCGTGACGTCATCATAAAGTGGGCGGGTCGCATGACGTCACAGATGCTCTAGAGTGTAAATTTAAAGAAAGAAAAAAAATGGCCTGCCTCATTCACGCAAACGGGCCTAAAGTAACTGCGCAAGTAGACATTTGGATCGATAGCGGGGCCCGTGTACCCACTAGGAACCACGAAGATGGTTGAACCCAAGTTCGGCGCCTCGTAGCCGTTATTGCACAATAGGCTGTAGTTGTTTCTACCTGAGAAAAACTGCGTGCGCTTGGGACGGCTAGGTCGGCTGGAAAACTATGTCGAACAATTATGGGAGGAAATAAAACAACTTTGCGAATGTTAACATTGCCTCACAGTCTTCTGTAGGTATTGATTTTGAAAAAGCGGCACATACAACAATGAAATACCACTTCCCACAGTGCTTAATGCGATGTTGTAAATTTCGAATCGGTGAAACTTGCACTTAGTGACAGTTGCAGTCCAATTCTGGGAAACAAACGAGCGTAAATTAGGAGGTGGTAGTGGGAGAAATCACCCATATTGTTACCTGAAGCTGGGTTTGTTAGTTCAACTTTCTCAGCCGAGATAGACTGAAGTTTATTTTCGTTAAGTTGCTTTCACATCTGAAAATACAAAGCTCCGGCTTTTCTACGCTTTTTTGTCAAGCAGTGGTTGGAGAACAACATGCTTCTAAATGGAAGTGCTCAGGCAACGTCTCTGAAGGTTGGAATCGAATATTGGGCAGTTAATATCGAATGCACGTCCAAATGTATACAGGTTAATTAACACCCCTCAAGAATATGCCAAACACCATATTCATACACATAACAGAAAATATATATCTTAATCTTGAAGGCAAAAAGTCAGCAATAAAATCTGATCTAATAATTAATGAAGTATGTATAAAATGATGATACATGCCAATATACTACAATTTTACAAACTACCCCATGCTGAATTTAAAAACTTCATTAGGAAATTAATGACTTGAAGCTTTCCCGGCGTTGATTATTGATGATAGTTTCTCGGGCTAACAGCCAGGTCAGATTAGGGTAACTACCCAAGCTTTCAGCGACTAACTCTGCCGCCATTCAGTTCCCCTGAGGGAACTGTTTACAGTTTCAGGTTACCTGTGTTACGCCCTTCCCTTCTGTGCATCATCTATACATACTCGCAGCGCGCACACATACCGGAGGGGATTCCGCACTGCTGATTCGGATATTGTGCACCAGACCCGGGCGGGGGAGATGGGATCATAGTACCCAACTGGCGGCGGGAGAGCCTACCGAGGGCGCGTCCCTAAGTTCATCTCGGCGCACGGAGCCATCCAGGTTTTGACTCGTGCCCCCTCCTGGGACAGACGACCGCACCGACAACCGTATTTACAGAGCACATTCACAGAGGGTGCCACCATCGCAACGCAAACATAAACAGCTGGATGGAAATGACATGAAAGGAAGGGAAATTCGGGTCATGTGTAATTATCCTTCCCAGTATTTGCCTAGTAACTCGGGAAAAGCACCGTAAAAACCCATGACTCAGGAAAGTTGGCCACCGGAGTCGAACCCATGACCTCCCGAATGCGAGCCTCATATGTTATCGCGGAGCCATCTCGCTCGACCTCGCATCCTTGGAAGAGGCTGAACTTAAATACCAAGTTTAATTTTTAACCGAGTTTTTCTTTCTGATTTATTCTGTTCACAGACAGATGGACACACACACACACACACACACACACACACACACACACACACACACACACACACACACACACACACACGCGCGCGCGCGCGCGCGCAAACGTATACACACAGATCTTTTCCTAAGATTGGTCTTTTTGGGTTCAGGGGGTCTCAAACCATACTTCCGATGAATGACTCAATGATCCGTCGGGAGGATGGATGAGGCGAATGGATCCGAAGGGCGGCCGGAATATTGTCATGACACAGCGGAGGGCAGGGTCCCTGAATTTTCCCAGTTAGAAGCACCCGGAGGCTGGCGCAGCCAGTTCCTCTCTCGTTCCTTAGGAAGCGTACGCCGAAGGGGGGGGGGGGGACTCGGAAACCGTCACCCCCTCTCCCCTCGGGTTTGTACCATCCCATGGGGTGCCCAGAAGCCAGTAGGCTCGCCTTCCTATCCGGGGGACTCATTCCCCCTGTCGTGCTGCCGTCGCGACGCTCGCCGACTCTTCTAACCCTGAAATAAACCTAACGGGATGAAGGGCGAAATGAAATGATTAATGCAACGAAATGGAGGGACAGGAAATTCGTAGGATATGGAAATCCTTTCCAGCGACCCGGGGAAACCTCCGAAAAAAACCATGATTCGGCAAGGTCGGTCACGGTGATCGAACCCGCGATCTCGCAGAAGTAACGGATCGGTGAAATGTCGACTTCCCCTACATACTGTAAAGTAATAAATGTGGTACCTAGAGAAAGTCACTCTAATTAAGAAAATTCGGGACGTTATTGATACAGCCGATATACGAAACGTGGCTAAGCCCTTATTGTCTAATGCGAGGCCCTTTCTGTGTAACTATTTATCATGATTAAGGCGAAGGTGACAGGCCTCTGTATAGAAACGAGGCTTTTTGTGTTATTTGCTGTAGTTTGGTGATAATGTAAGTTGCCGATCAGAGAAATGGGTAAAGTTGTCCGCAGCGAGGCGCGAGCTGTATTCGCTAGTGATTTATGAACACCTCATTCAGCTCCTAATGCACTGCCACGTGTGATATATCAACCATCGTGACAGATGCTGCATCATATTCTACAACATAACCAACGCTGCTAACACAAATATTTTATTGCTCAAAAGCCAAATTTAAGAGATTTAGGGAACACTTTTGAAGAACTTAGATTTTCCTGCCTTTGTTCGTTTAATAATCAGAGACCAGAAGTTTGGCAGGATGCCTTTATAAATGTCTTCAGGGGACAAGGTAGTCCGAACATCCAGAAATTGCACCTTAATGAGTTAAATTAAATTAAATTAAATTAGCACTGTTGTTAAAGTTCTCAATGGTTCTTCCTGAAGTTTTTATGAATTATTCTATTACTTATGAAAATTATTTCAAGTGGTTATTTGCATTGATAGCTTCGGTAGTCGAATCTATAAAAAGTATTTCATTTAGCAGAAAATTAATAAAATTTACTCTGTGAATTCATGTACCTACTTGTCTGAAACTACTTGCAATACAGAATCACACTTCTTCATGTTTGTTCTTAGTGTAATCAGTTATCTTTTGAACTTCAATTATTTAATTATGTATGTCAGTTTATTTGAAATTTAAAAAAAATATTTGCAAAGGGAATAAGTAAAAATGGCCAAATGTGCAGTGTTACATTCTTAATATCACTAATACACACACACACACACACACACACACACACACACACACACACACACACACACACACACACACACACACACACACACACACACACACTGAAGCTTTCAGCTCTCTGTCACACTGTCAGAGAAAAGTCTACATGTATTCACATGTTTTAAGAGTAAATTATTATTTTTCTGCTAAAAATCCATAGCGCAACAACCCATGGAGGGCCAAGGTTTGTCACCCAGCCGCTGCGTCTCCCACCTCTGTCCACTACAGGCGTCATTGGTGGGGTGCAGTACTGGGGGGTGGGACGTGGCCAGCGCCCCGAGCCCTCCCGGCCAGTTATGCGGCCTGGGGCCGCTACTTCTCCATCAAGTAGCTCCTCAATTGGCCCCCCCGGGATCTAAAGAGGCTGAGTGCATCCCGTATTTTACTGCTGTATGAATTAATGTTTATAGACTATAGCTATCAATGTATATAATCATTTGAAATAATTGTCATGATTTATAGAATAATTCATACAAATTTCAGGTTAAAAAGAGAACTTTAAGGGCAGTGGTGATTTAATTTAACTCACGAGGTGTAATTTCTGTATGTTCAGATTACATTGTCTACTTAATATGAATCTTGCGCACACGTGTAATCATTGAATAGAACATAAATTAAAGAAATAAGTATTGCGCACAAACACCGTAATCAGAATCTGATTCTCTTTTGTTCTGCTCTGCCTTAGTGGATAAATTGGTATTGGGTGAAGTTACGGTTGTGCACAGTGCGCTAGTTGCAGTGGCGGTACAGTTACGAGTTGTGTCTCAAGCTACTTACATATGTATGTATACGTAACAGTATTACAGCGGCGGTATTCAAACTCGGAAGCTCTTGGTTGGAAACCCGCCTCTCTAACTCTGTACACAAAACACAATTGCAGATATGCAAGTCATACATATCCAGCTGCCTATAAGGTAACCTGATGTCCGTTTGATGACTATTGTTATTGTTATTATTATTAATTAAATATATTTCGTATTATTACATTACATAAATAATACTATACGTCGGGTGGCTCAGTTGCTAAGCCCTGGCTTACTGATCCCAAGATCACGGGTTCAAACCCGGCCTAGACACATGGTTTTGAAGTGTGCTTAAAAGTGACAGTCTCGTGTCAGTAGATTTACTAACATATAAACATTCAATTGGTTGTACAAATAAAAGATACAAGAGTGCACTAAAGTTGCGATGTGAATTCAGATCATTGTCTAGCAAGATCAACAATAAAGTTCCCAAAGCTTAGGAAGAAATTACGAAGGAAATATAATACAAGGAAATGCTACAAAATAAATCTGCTACAATAAGAGTGTAAGGAATCATACCAAACACGATTAACAAATTACATAGATGGTAGAGCAATTAGTAAAGATGTACATGGGGAGTGCAGTCACCTCAAAATGTAATATTAAAAGCAGCAGAAGAAGCTATCGGGAAAAGAAGTAGACAAAGGTACAGGAAAGTGTTAAGAATGTGGAATGAAGAGATACAAGAAGTGGTAAAAGAAAATAAGAAAGTATGTCTATGTTAGATAGATGCAGATAAGACTGAGTATAAACATAAATGTGCAAAAGTGAAAAGAGAAGTGAGAAAGCTAAAAAGAGAAGGTTGCGATGAATATACGAGTGAATTAGAACATTACACACATAAGGCTTATAAAGTTATGAAACATTTGAACAGAGAAGAAAGACATAAAATAAAGCTAAGTAATATAAAAGAAGAAGCATGACTGTAACATTTTGGGAATCTATAGAAGAATAATATACCTAGTTGTCCAGACCCTTATTCTGGAAACTCGAAATGACAGACGAAATAGAGCAAGAACAATTTGAAAACATCTTAACAAGCTTTAATAAGAAAAAGATAATATAAATATTGAACTTATAAAGTATCCTTCAAAAAAGTAAAAAATATACTTTTAAACATTTTAATATATGTTGGAAATTATGTAGGGAAGCAGAAGACTGGCTAACAGAAGTGATCTGTCCAAATTTTAAGAAAGCTAACAGGAATAACTTAAATAATTAATTAGAGGCCTTCTTCAAACAATATATAAAATATATGCAAAAATAATTTCAGGAAGTCTGAATGCCATTAGTGAAGTATTATTGCAGGAAGAACACTGTGGCTCTAGGAGACGATCTTGTGCAGGATGTGTATTTACAGTGGAACAATTCATTAGAAGAGAAAGGAATTTAATTTGCCGATGTTTATATTGTTTTTAGATTATGAAAAAGCTTTTGATAGAGTTCTCCGTAATTAATTCTGGAGTATAATGCAAGAAAAAGGATATCCGAGTCTAGTGATAAAGGGAATTCAGAGTCTGCACAAAAAATTTAATAATTCAGATTGACAATGGCGTTAATATTGGAAAAAAGCAGAACAAAGGAATCAAGGGGTTAAACAGCACGTCTTTTGTCGCCAGCATTTTTAATATACATTTAGTCGAAGCTTACGTGGAAAAACCGTTCAACTGGAGGTATTCCAATAAATACATATAAGCTTAAAACAATTTTATTTGCTGACTCTCAGATTATTTTTAAGGAAACAAGATGGTTTACAGAAAAGTATTGATAATTTGAAAGACATGGAGACTTATGACTTAAGAATTTCAGCAGCTAAGACAAAATCAATGGCTTTTAAAAGCATAAATCATGTAAGATGTAAGATAGTTATGGATGAAGAAATAGTAGAAAAAGTCTCTTTTTTTAATTATCTAGGTTTTAATGTCGTATAGCAAAAACGAAGACCTAACCTGAATATAAAATTAAATAAATTAAATTATTTAGTTAGGTATATCAGTTTACTAGAAATTAAAACACAATTATTTGCACAGTCAAAGAAGTTAAAACGGAAAAAATTGCAATATTGTTGCATTTTTAATATCACTAATTATATTATAAAATTATCATTGTGGTTTAGAAAGTTCACCTATGTGTTGTACACATGCAGTGAAAATTTAATCTCTCTACCTCTCATATTTTTTGAGAAAAAGGTACCTACATAAATTCACATGTTTTAAGAGTAAATTTTATTATTTTTCTGCTCGATGAAATAATTTTATAGACTCGACCACATAAGCTATAAATGCAAATAGCCACTTGAAATAATTGTCATGATTTATACAATAATTAGTAAACATTTCAGGAAAAAATATCGAGAACTTTAAGAGGAGTGGTAATTTAACTTACTAAGTGTAATTTCTTATATCCAGACTATCTTGAGCCCTTAACCGAGCGGGATGGCTAAGGCGGTAAAGTCTGTGGCCCGCATTCAGGAGGTCGCGGGTTCTATCCCCGTGGCCGCAGAGTCTGACATGGGTTTTACCGTGGTTTCCCCATGTCACTTAGGCGAATGCTGGGGTGCATTATTGGATACCACAGTTTCCTTTCCATCATTTCCCTTTATTCCATGTCCTTATCATATTTCAGGTGCACTTTCAGGCGTGTGGTGTTGGCAGTGCCGGGCAGATGGCGTGGATGATTGCGCATGGTAAATGCTGTTCTCGGCGCTAGGTGGCGTTTGGCAGGCCTTGTCCTCCGTCGGGGGGGGGGGGGAGGTGTCACTCAGTGCGACACCGGACCTGCGGTGTGATGGCTGCATGGACCTGGCGTCGGGATAAAGAGATCTCAGCACTTTTTAGGACTTCCGCGCGTCTCTGTGGCCTGTCTAACTGCAACCCTTTGTGGCACCTTCGGTTCCCTCATTTCATCTCTGCCTCCTGGGGATGGTAGCCACAATGGATCTGTGTAGGTCGAAGTGAGCGAGGTGCCCCCTCTGTGTCTGTACCCTTTACCATTTTCACCCCTTAAACCTATCTTCAATTTGAAAGTAAGTGTGTATGATTTACATCCTGGTGATTGAAACGCCACAGTTTTATGTTACCTTTTTTTGCCTGTTTTATATAAATGACGGAATAAATGGCTTTTGTTGCCTTTTTTGATTATTATAATTTATTCCTTTATTATATATTTATAACAATGTGTGTCGATGTAGAATGAGGTAACGGCAGCTAGGAGTTCTGTTTATCGCTTAGGTTTACTTGGCTTCCTATCAGACCGTACGTAACGATGAATACCGAAGCTAAACCGCGGTTTCATTATTGTTCTAAATTTCTCTTTCAGTTGCGCAAGATAGCTGGCAACATACCGAAGTTTAGTGTTCCTTTACCAGCATAGGGCCCAAATGGCCTAGCTGTCGACGGGCCCTTAAACCCCACTCACTCACTCACTCACTCACTCACTCACTCACTCACTCACTCACTCACTCACTCACTCACTCACTCACTCACTCACTCACTCACTCACTCACTCACTCAATCACTCACTCACTCACTCACTCACTCACTCAATCACTCACTCACTCACTCACTCAATCACTCACTCACTCACTCACTCACTCACTCACTCACTCACTCAATCACTCACTCACTCAATCACTCACTCACTCACTCACTCACTCAATCACTCACTCACTCACTCACTCACTCACTCAATCACTCACTCACTCAATCACTCACTCACTCACTAACTCACTCACTCACTCACTCAATCACTCACTCACTCACTCACTCTCTCACTCACTCACTTTACCAGTTATAGTACGGACCTACTACCCCTATTACTACTCCCTCTTTAAGAAAAGCATAAGTATTTGAAAATTCAAACCAATAACACGGAACATCTCAAACTCTACAACAAAGTATAAATTGTGGGCTTTAACGAGATCTAATTGTTTTATGTAGTAAGACTTTGTATGGTTTACCAGTTATGCAAAGATCATGAAGCTGGAGAGAAATTCCAAAGATTATTCCCATAAAATTCAAGATATACATTTATTTTTGTAATTAAAATATCTTAAACGTGTGGCATTTTAATTAACATCAATAAACAGTTCTTGAGGAAATAACATTTTTTCACGTAAAGGGTAGTTTGAGACGGGCAATTTTCTTTAAAACCTTCGTGTTGCATCCTAGGAATATGCTAAACTTCAATGCCAACCTCGGTATTTAATCACATTTTCGTTCATTGCTGTTCACAGACAGACCACAGAAACATGGACCATTTTCTAAAAAAGTTTATTTTTTATTCTCAAAACGCGTATATCCTGCGAAATCTCGATATTCAGTCTTTGGGTGGAATATCATAGATGCCTTCTCTACCTACTTGCAGAGGTAGAGAAAGGCAAAATAGTGATACAAAATAATGGACAAGTAAGTTATTTAATTCACCTGGGCTGCGACATTTTACTGAATTGTGATAAAGGCATGATGCATATTCACTGTAGCAGAGAAAATCGATAAATATCAGCAGAATTCAGAGGAACATGTGTTGCACTCACATGATTTTCTCTTTTCACTCTTGTGCAAATTATTTTTACAAACGCTTAATCTACTGTCTATTTCATGTTCATCGAGATAAACATTTACAGAAATGGTTTTATTACAGATTTCCTTGTAGATACAATGGAAATATGGGAATACTGTAAGCTTAAGCGACAGTCAAATCTTTTAAGAGCTGGTTGCTATGGCCAAGAGATAAAAACACGAATAACGACTTCCCGTTTGAGAAAAGCGCAATTATTTGAAAATTCAAATCAATAACAAGGAGTATCTCCGAAATGGTCAACTCCACGAAAAAGAGTATTACATAAATTGTGTGCCATAGTAAGAATTGCATTTTTTGTGCAGTTTGCTAGTTGCGCAAATGTCTTCCAGAACAGGGGACTTCAGAGAGTATTCCCAGAAAATTCAAGTTATACATTTCTTTTGCCATAAAAACATCTTAAACATCCGGTAATTTAAGTTTTCGTTAGAGCTATTTTTGAGAAAATCAAAATTTTCTAAAAATTTTACATGTAAATTGTAGTTTGAACGGGTGATTTTCTTGAAAATCCTCTAATCGCATCCTTGGAAGGTGTTGAACTTTAATTCCGAGTTTGGTATTTAAACAAGTTTTCATTTTTGAGTTGTGCTGTATACAGACACACGTACACATACACGCACAAACACACAACACACACAAACACACACATCTGGGCTTTTTCTTACAATGCCTTTGTTGAGTTTAGAGGTCCTTAAAACCGTATTACAGGTAAATTTCGACATCGAATTTGGGTGGAATGCAATACGTTCTACATACATCTACTGTTTACATGATAAGACAAACTAAACATGATAAAACATGTATATATATATATATATATATGTGTATATATATGTATGTATATGTATATATATATGTATATATAATAAGACATTGCAGTTTATAAGACTGTACATACAACTAAAAATTGGTACCATATTTGACAATTTTCACCATTTAATCTCCCCTTAAGAAACTGAAGCCGAACAGGGTTTTGGAACCAAATCTGTGAATGTATCGTTACAAGCCCCTAAATTAATGCATATTTGGCTGAGTGGTTCTCTTCAAACAAACGTGAAGCTGACGAATCCAGAGTTAGCTGTGTAATGGGTTCGCAACTTGCTGCAAATAGTCGTGACCTTTGTAGCTGTTTCTGGGTCGCGGAGTACACATGCACCAACGACGGCTATGTTATCGATCAACTCCTACGGCGCAAGTCTAGGTCAGTGTCTGAGAGCTCCCCAAAACGCTAACCTACCTACCTACCTACCTATCTACTGACGGCCACCCTTAGTGACATTACAAGCCCCTGATAATGTAACCCCCAGTTTATACCCAACCTCCAGAAAACATGCTTTGGGCCTCTGAGGGGTGTTTCCTTTCTGGAGGGGAAAGGGGAAATAGTGCCACATAGCAGCTCACGATAATGTCTCAAATGGATCTACTATCTACATTAACTACTGTGTTCCACTCACGAGAATATGTCTGCAAGTGCAGCGCTATCTGAGAAAGATTACGGCTGGAGTTTCAGCATAAGAAGGCTTGAATCTCTTAGAAAACACTCTCTTGTACCCTGGGTTCCATAAATGCCGTCCCTACTGTTCCACGAGGCATTTTACTAACCTTCTCAGCCGGCGCGTACATAGCAGGGAGGGGTACGTATGTGTGGAGGTTCTGCCATTGTTGGTCGGCCAAGCAATGGAGTATGTTAGGAAACCTAGCACTAAATTTTTAACTGGAAATGACATTTTCGGTTTTTGAATTATATAAATATAGAAACCTATGAATTATTTTGGCCAAACGTTTTTCTCGACCCGCCATTTTTAAAAGTCCAACGACACGTTTAAGTCAGCCGTGCTCTTCACTTTAACCACACTCACCACACTGATGTTTTTTTCTAAGTGTTACATTTTGTATGACATTTCAGTTCTGCTCTGCTTTGTATGTAAATTTGCATACATAATCTCAAACGTGTATCTACAGATTCAAATATGCATTTCATATTGTTTTATTCATTGGCTCACACTATAGTATATTATGCAACGAGACTATAATGGCAGTATTTAAGACGCGATTATATATTAAGGAACGAGCAAAGCGAGTTTCCTAATTTTCATACGAGCGCCTTAATTGCCATTATAGTTAAGTTTCATACGACAATTTATGCTCGACCATATACCTAATTTTATAGTTGAAATATTGTAAAATGTTGTACACTCACCAGGGACAATGACCTTCATATTGCATCAGCTGATATTTGGAGTTCTGCGCAGGCGCTAAACGATCGATTAGTTTCCAGCACGTCACAGCTGCATGATGAAAATGATAACCTTGGAATGCTACGTAACACTGAAAAATAGAAGGCAAATTGAATATTTGGTTTTCAGACGAAACTTTATTTCATGTATAAGTTATTTATTGTACAATTAGTGAAATTAATTTGCGGGACTGTACTTAGTGCAGTATTCTTGGAAGTTGATGCATTATTGAGGTTAGTTTTGTGTAAGTTGCATCTTACCTAGGTGGAGTAAGTTGCATCTCACTGTCAGTAGTGTCCGACATTTCAGCATTTTCTAAACTCGCGCTAGTTGCGTTTCGAGAATTAATCGATATTGCGCTTTGCCATCGCTGCATGGGAATTCTCTGATTGGTGCAACACCTGTCCTTCATGGAAATTGAACTGTCCGATTGGATGAAGACCAGTCCTTTAATTAAAGTTTGAACTTAAGGAGGTGCAGTAAAGGATCGCTATCAGACTTATAATTAATAAATTTGGGTATGGTGAAGCATAAAGGTTCTTAAAACGGACGCATTTTGTTGTTTCATTGTGTCACACAGTCGTTTACTTGCCCCCATGCATGTGTGATCTGAATCCCATAGAACTAGATAGGGCCAAGGTAAAATGATTACTTAAAGAAATGTAACAGGGACTTATCCTTACAGATATAGTACGATATAACGTGGCCAAAACGATTGGCAGGGATTTTGAAAAAAATGTAGAAAATGACCGTGGAAGAAAGCCAGAGTAGTTGAAAGCATTGTTTACGTTTTATAAGCTAAATATATTCCATGAACTGAAAATAACATTTAAGTTCCGCTATTTTGAGTGAGTTATTTACTTTAATCTAGCTTGAATACACATTCCAAGGTTGGCACTACTAACGTAACAATAGATCTGTGTAGATCAAAGTGAGCGAGGTGTCCCCTCTGTGTCTCTACCCTTACCCTTTTCATTAAGAGCGGAAGAAGTAAATAACCGTACATGCTAGGTAAGTCAGCTAGTGTTAAAATAATGCACTAATACTAATTTAACAATTCATTTTATTTTCTCTATCAGTTATGTTGTGGGTAAAATAGATATTGCATTCCACACATTAATTAAATATCGATATTTCACGTTTTGAAACCCCCTCTCCACCAAAAAATGCAACTTATTTTAACTTGACCACAGAGCGCGAAGTAAGCCTTTGGAATGCTACTACGGAAGTAATCCATTGCGCATGAAGTAATTATACGTTTCTTACGAGATCAAGATCACATAATATTAAGGAAATTGTATATTTGAACTTAAGCTCCATTTTATGGAAATAAAAGATAAATAAAATGTTGGCATTAAAAGTAAAAACAGATCAATATTTATAATAGGATTACTACAGAGTGATACATTATGTTTGTAATTTTCAGTTTTGAACTGCATTCTCCAAAGCTCCATTATCCGCCTGGAACTGTGTGCTGGAAGTTCTGAAATACCAATATTGGTATTGCGCTTGGAAGCACAAGCTCCAGTCTCTGAGGTGCCAACATTATCAGCCTGGAACTGTGGCTGTAACTTCTGAAAACTCAACAACCTCTATTTCTTTTCCTCAAATTGCTCCACAGATGCGCTCTTAAGTTTGTTTAAACTCATTTTTGCATTCGACAGCAATACAGGCATGTTATTCTAGGGGGAAAACGTGTAGACCCGGTTAAAGTGTAAAGTCTATTTCACACGTTTGTGATATTAACCATTTTACGAAACCTTGCTGTTTTCTGTTTACATTTTCTGACTGACAAATAACATTTTAAGAAATGGCAATGAGTGGATAACAGGGGCGTAACTTTAATGGATGTAGTGGAAACATTGCTTCTCTTTTAATTCTCAATAAAATATTTTTAAATGTCATGTAAATTAAATGAAAAATAAATGCAAGTAAATAAACGTATTGTTCATATTTTACATTGTGTTATAGGCACGTGTTGACTCCGAGTAAGAAAGCACGCGTTCTCTCAGAAGTTAGCCTCCAATTTTCCTACTGAGGTATGAGGTGAGTGTAACGGAGGGTGACACCTCGCTCACTGTAACTCGCTACGGATCTGTTGTGGGCTACCACCTGCCTGGGGAAGAGATGAGGCGAAGGGAAACCACAGGCCGGCAGAGAACGAGAACAGAGCAAAGCCACAGAGACGTGCAAAGGTCCCTAGCCAATTGGAGCACCACAGAAGTTCCTCATCACCAGAGAGAGGGCGACGAAGTTATTCTAGCGGCCTGGTCACCAGCAGACAACCAGACCTTCTTCCCATCCCTAGGGTATGGGAGTACGAGTGAGGGTGTGAATGTGTGTGTGTGTGTGTGTGTGTGTGTGTGTGTGTGTGTGTGTGTGTGTGTGTGTGTGTGTGTGTGTGTGAATTTAATGTAATAACTAGGGCCCGGATTCTTAGTTTTTTAACTATTTTATTCCTTGATAGTTAACTGCAGCGGCTTAATTTAATTATCTGTTTCATGATCATCGAAGCCAAATACTTGAATCTTATAAAACCTAAAAATGGCTAAATGAGACTTTAAAACCTAAAAGAGGCTAAATCTCCTATTTATTTTAAAATGAAAACAAACTTTATTTTAAAATGGGAAAATGAAATGTTTATGAAATTATGAATGAACTTTGACTGTTACATCTTTGCGACGTCTTTTCACTTATGTATGCTTAGAGGAGTAATGACAACAATGCAAGAGGCAACTGACTTGTAATTAGCTGTGTGGGACCAAGCTCTGTATTGTTGGAAGCAAGGAATGCGGGGATTGTTGTCGAGGGGAAAGAGGTCATTAGGAGAACCCGCCATAAACTCAAACCAATCAGTTTAAGAAAAGTATCCGTTGTGTTCAGTCGACTATCGTATATTGTCAATGCGTACAATTACTACATCGTTAGAAGTAAATTTTCCTTAGATTAGGCAGGTAGTTTAAGGAGCTAGTGTCATGCCTAGTCAGCTCATCTCGAAGGTGGTTGATTCGTCTGTGGATAGGTAACGATCCGAACTTCACCACAGGTGGCAAAGTAATATTTTGCCAAATCTGCCAAAAGCGAAAGAAACCATACCCACAGACACAAAAGCTTGAACAAATATTAACATCTTCTATACTGCGCAGATAGAATCGCATTAAGCGGCTAGGTGCTGTGCAGATAAACATACCATACAGCAGAACCTGTACGACCTGTTCTCGAATGCTGGAATGCAGGCAAGGATTAAACACCTGTTATAATTCATATAGCGTATAAACTATAATTTCATGTACGTATTTTCCAGTTGCCCTCTGGCCAAAAATCTCATTTTGAGCTGCACAAAGGATCTACAGGACATATCAGCAACATTGCTATAAAAAAGAGGACAATAATAAAATTAATAAACAATAATAATATATAAACTATTTCAGGAGGTTAAAGAACTAAAGAAAACTTTTTAAGATGCAAAAGTAACTAAAAAGTAAATTTTAAGAACCTAAAAATCCGGGCCCTAGTAATAACCAAAAGAAATACCAACCCAAAGAGTAAAACCCACTGTCAGCGAGTGAACATCATTGTTATTGGGCAGTGGTTCCAAAGGTTAAAAACTGCCGATATGGCCTTATATCAGCGATGTCCAACGTTTGCGAAAGAGGGGAGGTTGGAGTTACCTCCTTCCGCTATATGCGGACTTTGCCATTCTTTAAGACGGGGTGGTTATATATACGTTGCATTTGATTTACGAAAGCACCTTCAAATCTTATGCGATAAGCATTTGTTCATTACTGACTTCTTTGGTAGTGCTTACGATTAAGACTAAGTTTCCGTTATTCCATCGTGGAATATAGGGTACTGCCCGGCCGCTGGATCCTCCACCTCAGCCCACTGTAGGCGTTATGAGCGGGGTCCAGTGGTGGAAAATAGGACGAGGTCAGTGCTCCAGTCGCCCCCCCCCCCCCCCGCCCCGCCAATATATGCGGTCTTCGGAACCAGAGTTGATGATACAGAGGAACCAGGATGGATGTTCTACCCGAAGCCTGGTGTGAGAGCGAGGACGTGGATGAGATGAAATGATAGCGAAAGATGACAGGAAAGGTGACGATGGAGCAAATGGTGCAATGATGGCGGGGGAAACCGGCGAATCCGGAGAAAAACCCACCCCTGCGCCGGTGTGTCCACCACACATCCCACATGCGGACGCCTGGGATCGAACCCGGGTCGTTTAGGTGAGAGTCAAGCGATCTAATCGCTCGGTCACGGCGCGGGCTGTACATTTAAGAAGTCAATCAATATTTGGCGACAAAGTCGAAGTGCATAACCTTAGAAGATATACCAAGTGATCATCGCGTAACATATTGCGATACAGACTTTTAGTATAGTTCAATTTGCAGAAAACTGTTTGCAAATATATGTAGAGCTATACTCACTCTTATACACACTGTTATTGCAAACGCTTGTTTCCTGTATACTACATTTAAATGGACATAAGCATTTTGAGAAATTACCTTACTGTGAATTTTCTTGTAGGTGCAAGGGGAATATGGGAATACAGTAGGCTTTAAGCGAGTCAAATATTTTAAGAGCTGTTTGCTATGCGATGCCTTTGAAATTCTGCTCTCTTTGCAAAGCCAAGAGATAAAAACAACGAATAACATACTCCTATTTGAAAAAAGTATACGCATTGGTAAGTTCAAACAAATAATAAAGAACATCTCAGAAATGGTTCACTCAAAAGAAAAACGAAGTATTTGTCATAAATTGTGTGTTTTAACGAGATCCATACTTTTTATTTAGTAAGCTTTTGTCTGTCTCTTACTGTTTACCATTTATGAAAAAACCATCCAGAATGGAAAGGTCTTCTGAGGACATTCCCAGAAAATTCAAGACATGACTCAGAAACGGCCATGCACTCGCCTGTTAGTGTCCGCCACTGGATACTGACTGTCTATCCCTCCGATTAAAGGAGTGGAGTTGGGTATAGCCGCTCATTACGTAATTGTCTCCAAAGAGACAAGGTTGGGCATCCCTACCTTAGATGTTAAAGGCGGCATACAAATGGAGCATCCAAAAAGTATGTAAGTTTAAGCATACCATTTCACTCAGACTGTGTATTGCATACGGGAGCATGTTACAGTGAGTGAGTGAGTGATTAGGGTTTAAGGGCCCGTCGACAGCTAGGTCATTAGAGCCCCCAGGAGCATGTTACATGTATCATTCTACTATAGAGAAGTTTTAGTCCTCTGTCTGTCCTGTGGCACTACGGCCCTTTGGGTGTAGCCTTGGCCTGCCGCACGGCCGCTGGATCCCCCAACTCTGCCCACTACAGGCGTCATGAGCGGGTTCCTGAGTGTTAGTTGGCCATCTGCCTTAACCATAAAGCAGTCAATGTCAACAGACGCTACTGGTGGCAAGAGCGCTCCGAATGCAACGGTCTTCCACCTTCTGTGCGCCAAGTGAACTCCCTCGACTCCGCGCTGAAATATGCAGGTACTAAAACATTTAGATATTTAGGTTGAGGAGACATTATAGGGGTATAGGGTAAACACAGAAGGGGACACCTGGCTTAGATATATTGTAGCTACGACCCCCCAGAGGGCGAGGATGAGAGGTAACCACAGGATGCCACAGGGTCGCAGCTAGACAGGCCACAGAGACACGCGGAAGTCCCTAACAAGTGCTGAGATCTCTTCAGGCCCCGTCGAGGAGGCACCACACACCACGGGTCAAGTGTCGCACAAGCGTCCCCCCTACGGAGGGCAGCGGCCGTCTAAACCATGCGCAAGCATCCGCGCCATCTGCGCATCCGTGTCATTTGTCAACACCACTCGCCTGAAAGATGAAAATGAAATGGAACGAAGGGAAGTGATAGAAAGGAAACCGTCATAAAATATTGCACCCCAGTATTCGCCTAAGTGACAAGGGGAAACCACGGAAAAGTGGCGTTAGAGTGCGCGGTCGCTGGGGATCGAACCCGGGACCTCCCGAATGTGAGTAGCCATAATTGATGGTGAGGTTGAAGAAAACTTGTAACGCTTGAGAGATGTGAGCGGTGGCCGTTCTTTAATCACACTGTTGGAGTGTTCAGCGAGTATGAATGTGGTTGAACTTGTGGCCTAGAATGACGGTGCTGCTGTGGGTTGCAAACAACATTTCAGCAGTAGTATAAGAACGCCCTACTACATATACACATCAAATCTAGTGCTTTCTCAGTCTACCAATTTCATTAATCACCAGTCTTCCTGGCTTTGGGATCTTTTTTCTAAAGTTTACTAAGAGAACGGAGGCTTTGGACAGCTTGGCATTGTCAGAGTCGCTTGGTTCAAACTGCCGACGAATATAAAGATGGGATAGAAAGGCTTGTGGTTTCTATTATTAAAAATCCAAATGAATGGCATATGGATAAACATTTCTTCTGCTTGTGGTCTTTGTTCACTTTAAAGCGATTCCAATTTCATATTGGAACTTATTTGGAGACATGGCGATTTCAGTGCTGTCCTTAATTGCACGCTGTGTAACTCATATAGCGATCAGTGTTGCCAACTCATGTCGACAGAAAAAAGCTAAATGGAAGATAGAAAGACGCAAAAAAATAGCTAAATAGTAGTTCAAAATAGCTATATAAAAAGCTAAACATTTATGTACATAATCACTCACCTATAAATTATCAAAAATAGTTCTGCTTCTTCCTCCTCCTTGTTCGGCTCTGTATTAATTTCCGCTGAGGAAGTGCTAGCTGCTGTTGAATAATTACCCTTGGTGCCCATCATTTTAAGTACACTTTCTGGAAGCTTATAGGAATAACAGCACTTACTGTTTCGTTTAAGTCCAAAACGCACCAAAAGGATGGCATTTAATGTTTTGGTCATCATTCGATTTCTCAACCTACACTTTACGATGTTCACCTGTCTAAACACACGTTCCACATCTGCATTTGAATATGGAAGGCTAAGAACTGAAAATGCTAACGAGACCAGTGCACCATACGGATTTTCATTGGCAGCATTGCGAAACCTATCTACTTCTGTCCAAAACTTGATTGTGTCTCCTGTGCTTTCCCAGTCAGTGTGCGTTATGTTTCTCCACTGAGTTATTAATGAGTCAATGTCTTTAGAACCTAACTCAAGAGCAATGTCAATTATGGGAGGTTTCAGCACTTTCAAAGTTTCTTCTACACAAAACATATTTGTCATTTTCAGTACTTCTAAATTGTGAGGAAGACGAGATTGAAGTTCCTCTGAAAGTTTTACAGAGAACCTCATGCATCTCTGCCGAATATTTTGTTCTGCATCTTGTGATATATTTAGCTCGTGTATAGCAGATTCAAAATTTAAAACCTAAATAAGGTCTGGGGTCCACCTGATCCACAATTTAACTTACTAAGGAGTCAATTTTTGCTGTAGGAATTAACACTTTCCTACTAACCGATTCTACTAATGCCATCAAATCATTTATAAGCTTAGTTGGGTCTACACTCTCTGACTCAAACACTTTATTAGTTCTCTGCACTTCTTCTAGGATAGGTTGTAAATAAAGAAGGCATAAGAGATTTTGGGGGTCTGTATACATCGAAAAAAGTAATTCAGCTGTATAACATTTTTCCCTCTGTCTAGATAATTCAAAATGCAACTTCAATTCATTCCACTGTTGGAGAATCCGACTCACAGCTGGTTCTATCGAAATCCAACGCGTGTTGCTCATTTGCGGAATTTTTAATGGCTCGATGCCGCAATTTATGGCCTGATAAATCTCCTTGTATGCAACCTGTCTAGCAGTAGAATGGGAAAACCAATTTGTGTTTCTTTAATTAAGAAATCTAATGTTCTCGGTAGAGCGTCTTCGTACGCTGCGCTTACTGCAAGTTGTAAAGAGTGACAGACATATCGAAACAATACCATGTGGGGATTTCCTAATTCTTCTTTCAATTTAACAAATACACCATTGTTATGCCTCGTCATTACGCTTGCATTGTCAGTTCCAATACCAAGCAACTTTTTAGGATTTAAATTATTTTCAGACAGTACCCGCTTTATACTTTGTACTATGCTATCAGCATCTCCTGATATAAGTTCCACTACCTCGAGCAATGTAGATACAATTTTGCCATGGGTACGACTAAAGTAAGGTATAACAATTGCTAGAAGTTTAACCATAGACACGTCTGTTGATTCATCTATTATTATACTAAATGCTTGATCACTGATATCTTTAACTAGCTGTTTAAGAAAGTGAGGTGCTAGAACATTTTTTATTGTTTCGCTACATTTGGTACGATGTAAATGGATGCCAGAATGTTTACTGTCTGCAAAAGCACTTTTACAAAGTTCGGATAAATGATCACACGATAGCAGGTAACAATGTTCGCACACAAACATAGCCAGCTTGGCTTCTGCTTCATGTGTCCCTAATGAAGTGCATGCAGGACTGAAATTTATTACTTTCTGGCGTTTATTTAGAAAGGGACCTGCAAACTTTTTGTGTTTATCTCTTTTAGCACGAATTTTCAAGTCATTTAACTTGGAATTAATTTCACATCTGCAATATTTGCAATACGCTCTTGTTTTGTCATTAACAACTGGTTGAAGTCAACCCTTAAACTCCTCCATAGATTCCCACTCCCGTCTGTACCCCTGTGTATACTTCGGTGGCATTTTACTGTTTCAGTACAAAAAAAAAAAAGTAATTCAGAACAACTCTGTTCACTGATTTCACACCCAACACAAAGCACACGAACTTATACTTTCCAGTGAAAGTACAAGTCAACGAGAACTAACTATATTTCCGATCACCACAAAAGCAAATTCAAACTATCTCACTGAGAAAAGAATGCTAATACAGTGTTCGGCGTTAGCGCAAGACGCATCGGTCAATGCCGTGTGCAATCTGAGCATTTATTGCATCTACTTCTACTATATGGATCCGTGGCTCGAATGTAAGAAGCGATGTTCTCTAAATGTTTCCTTTTTTAATGTAGTCATTATTCAGTACACAAAGAAGCTAGAAAAAAGCTAAACTTAAAATTTTCATAGCAAAAAATGTAGCTAATAGCTAAAACCAAAATTTTCTAGCATTTACTCTTTCGAAAACGCTAGATTTAGCTGCAAAAAAGCTAAATTGGCAACACTGATGGCGATAATCCTCGCGATTTATTTAATCCCATCTGCTCTCTAGAGGCCATGTTGTTTGGAGACGCGGTAGTGCCAACAGAATGGGGCTCAATTCCACCACTACTACCCGGGTCCTGTACTACCTCCACTGATTCAACAATCTGCCATAATATAATTAAGCTTATAAAAGAATTTCAGTATAATTTTGTACAATCAAATTTGTAATTGTTTCAAATAATTGTAATTTAAAATTTATTGTAGTCGCGATATGACTTCATTGTTTAAGTGACGACAGTAAATATTTTTTTTCATTGGTTGTGCACAATGTTTTTTGTTAGCATTCACTCATTCTTGTGCATCTTTCTCAGAAACTAATTCAGATCCCTGAATAAAAGTTTGACTGTAGCTTTTTAATGATATACAGTACAATTTCAAAACAAAAATTATAAATTGGTGTCATTTGGTTTTATATTTTCTAATTAATTTTATAGCAAAAAGCTTCAAATATCTGAAACTGCAATACAACAGTTTTTCTTTAACTAATATGCCACATAGCTACTACGTTTCCATGGGAAATTGAAATCGATTTGAATCCAATCCCATTCTCAACACGAACCACCTTTACATCTGAATTCAATCCGGAATGAGAACGATTTGGATGCGCAAGGCTCAAGCGTAAATAATTCTAGCCTTTATGTTGGTCACTTGGTTTATGTTGGCGAACCTGTGTTAACGTTATTTTTTGCGTATTTTAAGGTTAGTGAATGTTTTGAGAAGAATATAGCACCTATGGCGGATTCAAATTGATTTTTGTGGTTTCTATTATTAAAAATCCAAATGAATGGTATAGGGAACAAAATGCTTCTGTTCGTGATCTTCTTTCACTTTAAAGCGATTCCAATTTCATATTCCCATACTCAAGACGAACCGCCTTACATCTGAATTCAATCCGGAATGAGAACGATTTGAGGATAGAAGAAAGAAAATGTTCCCATAGACGGCTATATAATTTTCCTTCTTTGTTTTAATTTCAGCACTCTATTTGCACGTAGAACATAGCATTAGGTTTGTGGGTTTGTGACATACAGAAAAGTGGCAGACTTAAAAGAATGAATAATACTAAAGGAAATGCATAAAATTTTATGTTGGGGAACAGTAAATAAACATTACCTTAGTAGAAAGTGCTCCTGTGCTAGAGGGTTGCTGGCCCAGTCTCCTGTAGATGCACACGGCTTACACTTCCAAAACTGTGAAAACCTCCATCCAGCCTCAATGTATCTTGAAGGAGAAAGGGAATCTAAATTGTGCTGGACCAACATCATTGTTGCAATGCACCATAACGTTCCCCAAAGATTTTCGAAGCACCCAATATTATGCTATTTATTTCTTCTTCATCAAAAATAGTTTCATAGTAATAAAATATCATTCCCAAAATAAGCGTTTGTGTCTAAAAGAGAATTACCGGAGCTTGCTTTGATTTTGTAGCCTTGAAAAGTGAACTTACGGTAATATACTGGGAACCAGATGTTGAAAAATAGTGTGTATGAGAAAGTGAAAACTAGAGCTGGCATCTGTTTTCCTATAAACATCAAAATCTTGTGGGTTTTGTGTGTGTGTGTGTGTGTGTGTGTGTGTGTGTGTGTGTGTATGTGTGTGTGTGTGTGTGTGTGTGTGTGTGTGTGTGTGTGTGTGTGTGTAATGAGCAAGAAACTAAGGAAATTTATTAAGTGTTAAAAATAAGAACAGGTTGTGAAATTCGAGCATTGCCTGAGTAAATGTAGGCAATTTCACAAATAAATTAAATAATTACCCAACTTATTTCATACTTTTCCCTGGTCCTTTCGCAGGAAAGTTAGTTTTGCAATATCCATAACCGTCCTTAAAGTTTAAGACATATGATTCAATAGCACAGAACTGAAGGTGACGTGATGCATGCGTTACAGTTTGAAATATTAATTTCGATATACCCTTAACCCTATTTATCAAGGCTGGGGTGAAACGCTTAGGAAGATTTGCCGGGGGGAAGGCCGAGGTGAAAGAACGGGGCCATTTAAATCACCATCATCTTGATTACCTCATCAGGGACAATACCAGCTTATCTTACCGCAGGGGGCACTATAACATGTTACTCCAACTTACAGCAATAGCGGCCTAACGCCACCATCTCCTTGCGTAGTTTTCTTTACCCAGAAATATTCCCCATTCCCGTAGACTGTAAGTATGAATATGGAAATCAATGCGTGTATTAAAAACCCAATGTTAAAGATAAGTCTGATAATACCATAAATTCAAAGCCTGCAAAGTCCTTTCTTATGATTATGTATTTCCACTGGAGAAAAAATTAGCATGCAAAGTATGTAATTAATACCTTATAAAGTTCACTTCAAGCTTTTTGCTGTAACAAAATGTATGTGATTATCTGTAGTAGTATGAAAAATACAGAGTTTAAAATGTCATCATTAAGAGTAGTTAGACTTGTTCATATTGGTCCACAATCGCAAATCAGTCTAAATTAAGTCCTTTCTTATGATTATGTATTTCCACTGGAGAAAAAATTAGCATGCAAAGTATGTAATTAATACCTTATAAAGTTCACTTCAAGCTTTTTGCTGTAACAAAATGTATGTGATTATCTGTAGTAGTATGAAAAATACAGAGTTTAAAATGTCATCATTAAGAGTAGTTAGACTTGTTCATATTGGTCCACAATCGCAAATCAGTCTAAATTAAGTCCTTTCTTATGATTATGTATTTCCACTGGAGAAAAAATTAGCATGCAAAGTATGTAATTAATACCTTATAAAGTTCACTTCAAGCTTTTTGCTGTAACAAAATGTATGTGATTATCTGTAGTAGTATGAAAAATACAGAGTTTAAAATGTCATCATTAAGAGTAGTTAGACTTGTTCATATTGGTCCACAATCGCAAATCAGTCTAAATTAAGTCCTTTCTTATGATTATGTATTTCCACTGGAGAAAAAATTAGCATGCAAAGTATGTAATTAATACCTTATAAAGTTCACTTCAAGCTTTTTGCTGTAACAAAATGTATGTGATTATCTGTAGTAGTATGAAAAATACAGAGTTTAAAATGTCATCATTAAGAGTAGTTAGACTTGTTCATATTGGTCCACAATCGCAAATCAGTCTAAATTAACTGTCCAACAAATTGTATTAACGAAATGTCGCTGATAATTTTGACCGTTATACAGTAGTAATTCATTTTAATAATTATTTAAAAGCACTTCAGCCTGGGGTCTTGTCCCTAGAATTTTCTCCAGGAGTAGAACCTCTCTGAAGGCTCGCATGCTCAAACTTAGCTCTTTTGGATGTAGGCAAAAGCGAGCTTTCCATTGGTGGATGTAAGGTTGTGCTGGACGCCTCACTGGGTTGAATTGGTACTGACAGAGGCAACGTGTGCTTGCCTATCACACGGAATGCTTGAGGAAGAGGTTCTGTTATCGTTGTTGGAGGTACTAGGGGTACTTGAGGTATAGAGATCGTTATCGTTGCTGAGGGCTCTAGGAGTTCAGGCTTCATAAGCTTTGTTAAGGGCACTAGGCTTATTTGAGGTACATGTCCGGTAGTTGTTGCTGAGGCTACCGCCCCACTTGTGCTCTTGTCCCGGGAGCAGCTATTCTGCGGTATTGAAGTTGGAACACCAGCGTGGGTCGTATCCTGTGTCCTCTGTCGCCGCGGCCCCTTCTTAGAGCGTAGGCTGGTTTCTTCGGCTCGCCGGGGTCTCTTCCAGTGGCTTACTTCAGTTCTCGCCGCTTGCTGCGGTCTCTTTTTGGAGCGTGACTTAAGTCCCTCTGCTATAGAAGCTGCGAAAGCTTTACTTCTGGTAGTGAATTGCGCTAACTCACTTTCTTGTTGCCGCTCGTATTCGTGACGATTGGGGTATAACTTAGAAATCATCAAATCGATGTTCGGATCTGGTCGTAAAGAGCGCTTTGACACCAATTTCGTTCTACACGTTGGGCACTCTTTATTTCCGGAGCGTAACGCAGTTACAATACACTCGGAACAAAACCGATGCAAACAGTCCTTGGTTGTCATCGTCTTCGTTAATAATTCGAGACATATGGGGCACGTAAACTCACTCTCAAGACTTTTCGGAGACTCCGCAATTTCTGTTTCATCCGTAATTGCTTCTTGTGGGGCTCTGTTCAGTTCATATAAAGACAACTCGAATGTTTGATCTACCCCTGGCTGCTTCGACGAGGCCATTTTTCTAGTCTGGTTGTTACTAGTTTGGTTGTTACTAGGAGACGAGGCCTTGCCAACAGAATTGAATTCCGCTGGAATCATTCAATTCTCTGCCAAATATAATTAGGTAAGTTTATAAAAGAAATTCAGTTGTATAATTTTGTACAATCAAATTTGTAATTGTTTCAAATAATCGTAATTTAAAATTTATTGTAGTCGCGATATGACTTCATCGTTTAAGCGACGATAGTAATTTTTTTTTTCATTGGTTGTGTACAATATTTTTTGTTTGCATTCACTCATTCTTGTGCATCTTACACAGAAACTAATTCAGATCCCTGAATAAAAGTTCCACTCTGGCTTTTTAATGATAAATAGTATAATTTAAAGTAAAAATTATAAATCGGTGTCATTTGGTTTTATATTTTCTAATTGATTTTGTTTCAAAAAGCTTCAATTATCGAAAACTGCAAACGCAGTTGTACTGATGCGTGCTCCACGGACCTTGGGCTCATTTAAGCATCATTTCATCCCTTTTCCTTCATTCACCGTCCAATATGGCACTACGTTGGAGGGCGATAATTTAAAAAAATTAACTAGTATGTGACATAGTTGCTAAGTTCCCATGGGGAACTGAAATCGGTTTGAACCCAATCCCATTCTGAATACGATCCGCGTTTACATGTTGAATTCAATCCGGAATGAGAACGACTTGGATACACATAAATAATTCAAGCTTTCATGTAGGTCACTATTGGCGAAACTGTAGGTAAATATGTTTTCTGTACATTTTAACAAGGTTTTAATGTTAGTGAATGTTTTTGAGAAGAACATATTGCGAGATTATAGAAACAATAGACGTGGTTTGTTGTTGTGTTTTATTATACCACTTTCGTTATGGATACCCATCTGTGTAAAAAGCCTAAAAATTTCAAGAATTGTCAAAAATGGATTTTTGTTTTATCAAATAGTTTAAATCTTCTGCTTTATTTTGATATGCCTTTTATAGCCTTACGGCCTTTTTAACTATGTCACGTGGCTGCCTAACTGATTGCTTGTAAGTGGTCATGTCCATTTAAATCCATACAGTTCCATTATCCTTGCTATGACTTCAAACTTAGTTTTTCCATGTTTTTATTTTTAACACTGCTCTTTAAAATGCTCCACACGATGCAATTTTCAGTACTTATGCATGAAATTTGGTGCATCTGCTTAGAAATAACATTAAAAAGAAATGATGAGATAATTTTTTCATAACGTGAATAACTGCTGAGTAATTAAATATTAAAGTTTACATTTCGAAATTTAAGTGAAAGAAATTATGAATTTACACTTTAAAATTTATTTTTATCCAAACTTATAACAAGATTAAAAAATTATCTCATCAATTTGCTAACATTCTATTACAGGACATAACTGAAAATTATTAAGTTTTTCAAATCAAAATTGCATCATGGGGAACCATTTATACAAATATTTAAAAAAATATAATAAAATATTCATATGTTAGCAACTAATCTGACTAAATGTATGAAATTTAGCACAGTTACTGCTCACTATACAGTGATTGTTGTGTTAAAATTTCAAATCAATCCAATGAAAACTGTAGATTTTCAAAATTTCAGAGATGGTTATCCTTAAGAAAACAAGATGACGAGCGTGCAGCATGTTACGAGCATAGCAGAGCTTAGCCTTAGCAGCTTTGGTGGATTCAAATTGATTGATTGATTTGTGATTGATCCGTGATTCAGTTCGATCTGAATCTATATTTCCATGCAGTATCCAATCCGGAATAAAAACTCAAATCGATTTGAATTCGCCATGAAACCGAAGTCATTGATCACATTTTTTTAAATGTTCCATTTATACGCCGCCTTTAACATCGAAGGTCATATCGGCGGCTTTTAACCTCTTAGAAAAATTGCTTAACAGCAATGGTGGTTTTTCCTCTTACTTTGGTATTCTTTTTTATTTCTCTACTACATATAGTAAGCAGAGGAAGTATTGTATTCCACCCAAAAATTCGATGTTGGCTCAGTTGGTTAGACGCTGGCCTACTGATCCCAAGGTTGCTGGTTCAAATCCGGCCCAGACTGATGGTTTTTAAGTGTGCTTAAAAAGACAGCTCCATGTCAATAGATTTACTGACATGTAAAAGAACTCCTGCGGGACGAAGTTCCGGCACACCGGCGACGCTGATGTGATTCTGGCAATTGACCGCGTCGTTAAACAACAAAATATTTATTTGATAAACCGTAAGAGATAGACCAAATCTTACTATACCTACAAAAATGTATATCTTGCTAAAATACACAATTTATGTCCAGATAATTATTTTTGTAGAGTGAATTATTTCGGAGATATTCCTTGTTATTTGTGTGAGTTTTGGAAAACTTAAACTTTCGTCAAATGGAAGATCGTGATTTAACCGTACAAAGAAAACGGAATCTCAAGGCTTTGAATGCTTAGACTATCGCTGAAAGCCAACTGTATTCTCATATTCCCCTTGTACCTACAAGGAAATAAGCAATAAGATAATTTCTGCAAATGTTTATCTCAACTAACATGAAGAAGACAAAGGAATAGGAGTAGAGTAGAGTAGAGTAGAGAAAGTCTTGTGAGTGCAACACATCAGATTTTTAATTTATTACATGAAATTCACGCACATTCACAACCCCATTCATACTTCCAGACTCTGGGGAGGATGGGGAATAATCCTAGTGGAAAAAAATTCGCACCCTCCCAGCCGGGAATCCAACCCAGGACCCCTTGTACTGTAGGCCGGTGCTCTACCGACAGAGCCACTGTGCCAGCTGACCAGAATTGTGGAGGAATGTTATATACAACAAGAAACATTGTGACAGTCGTAGATCAAACAGTTTCTCAGAAACAAGTCTCTTAATGAATACATACTAAATAAAATTGTTGTGCACAGGGGGAAGAAGAAGAAGAAGAAAAAAAAATTAATATTAGAGTAGTTATTTCCTGCTATGTTCATTAATAGTATATTACACATGGAGAGAAGCACATACTTTACCACGAGGGCATAACTGGGGACGGAGGGATATGTACCGAGGACTACAAATGCAGTGAGGGGAAAATCTGCTTCAATCCTTTGAGGTAGGTAAGCCCTAATGACCAAGTTGACGACGGGCCCTTAAACACCACCTGTTCACTCACTCACCTGTTCACAACGGGAGATAAATTATAACATTTTATTTATTTTTGTTCAACTTCCCTGAGTGCAATTCGGACCATGTCTCCCAGTGGAAGAAGTTCCCCACGGCGGCACCGGGAATCGAACCCGAGTCTCCCGCTTTGTATGCAGCAGCGTTGCCGGAAGTGACCTACTCTTCTATCTACTTCACATTAATCGAGATAAACATTTGTAAAAATGGTCTTATTGCATGTTTCCTTGTAAGTACAGCAGGAAAAGCAGACTACAGTACGCTTAAGCGATGATAAATCCTTTAGGAGCAGATCGCTATGTGATGGCTTTGACATCCCTTTCTCTTTGCATGCCTAGGGTATCCAAAAACGAATAAAGACTTCCCACTTGGGAGGAGATATGTGTTGGGAAATTGGAAAGTGTTTGACATAAATTGTATGTTTTAACAAGATCTACATATTTGTGCAGTAAGACTTCGATAATCTTCTAAAGTAAGAACAAATTAGAAACTAAAAACTTCACTTATCTTATTGTTTTGGTGCTAACCCTGGGGTTTCAAGCTGTGTCCAGCTCATTCTCTAAGCCATATAAACAAACTCGTTGCCAAGCTTTGAGAATGAGCTGGACACAGCTTGAAACCCCAGGGTTAGCACCAAAACAATAAGATAAGTGAAGTTTTTAGTTTCTAATTTGTTATTACTTTAGAATCTTGTTGCTTCACTGTTAATAGCTTCAATTTTTCCTTATTTAACTTCGACAATCTCTTACGGTTTACCAGTTATACAAAAGTCTTCCAGAATGAAGAGGACATCTGAAGACATGCCCAGAAAATTCAAGACATACATTACATTTTGCATGAAAGCAGCATAAACATGATATTTTAATCAAAATCGTTAGAGCCATTTTGACAATTTGTTTAAACATATTCCATGTAAGGGATAGTTTGGGGTGGGGATCTTTTTTTGAAAATCGTGTCGCATCTTTGGAAAATTCTGAACTAGTATGCAAACTACTTTACATCTTTTGAGTTAGGCCGTTCACAGAAACAGATCTTCCACTCACATGACTTTCTCTACTCCTGTACTAACTATTCTTACAAACTCTTATTCCTTTATCTTCATGTTAATCGAGATATACATTTGCAGAAATTATCTTACTACTGATTTTATAGATGCAAGGGGAATAGGCGAATAAGGCAGACTTTGAGAGATTATAAAATCTTTTAAGGTTTGAGATTCCGTTCTCTTTGCACGGTTAAGATATAAAAAAATGAATCACGATCTTCCTTTTAACGAAAGTTTGTTTTTTAAAACTCACACGAAATATTTTTCATGTAAAGGGTAGTTTAGGGTGGAGAAATATACTTCAAAATCTTCATGTTGCATTCTTGAAATATATTAAATTTAAATACCAACTTTGGTTTCTAAGCAATTTTTCGTTTTTGAGTTACGCTGTAGGTTGCGCGTTTGTTCTTGACGAATGACCTTGAGCAGAAATCCAGTCAGCTTGCCTACCCTTAATAAACAGGTCAGCAAATGTTTATGCTACGATAACAGACACCTCTGTTTTCCTCTGTCGCGTTTGTGTTTACAGTCGACTGCAAAAGTTTTGTGCGGTACGGATGTATGCATGCAACGATAATAATAGCAATTCAGACGAGGGAGAAATGTCATGAATAGAAGAAATGCAATAAAGTTAAGTGGAAACAGTTACAGAGGTATAGTGTATAATACGTGTGGCTGATATTACTGCAAGTGTGATAAATTGATTTGTAGTGCTGTACTACTTCAGCTCAGAAGCACGTGCGTCATCTTACTGCAGACTGTATCTCCGCTCTCGTTCGATGCTAACGTTCTCGCAAAAGCTGAGCAGTGACTCGCATCCAACCTTTCATATAAAATTTTCATTCGTCAAGAAGTAACGCGCGACCTATCATAGACACATACACGCGCGGATCTTTTTCTAAAACTGCCCTTTTGGGTTCAGGAGACCTCGAAATACACATTTCAGGTGAAATCAGGACATCGAAATTTTGGGTACTTCCCCTACTTACTATAGGTACATACTAGAGAAAGTAAAAATGCTTTTCTTTTTATTCAGGCGGCTTGAGAATATTGTGTAAATATTGATTTTTTGAGAGAAAACAATAGTTTCCCTATTTACTGTACATAGTAGAGAAAGTAAAAATACCCAACAATTGGATGACAGTAGTAAAAGTCTTCTTGCCCATTGTTTTGAAAAATGTATAACAAAACATAAATTCATATATTTAGTGGTCTGTTTCTTTCGTGAATCACGAGGTTGTTGATGTGAGATGGAGGAAGGTTGCTATGCCGCTAGGACTCACCTTTGCAGCCTGGTTTACCTTGGACACTTGACCCATACTTAAGCTCTTGTTCTGAAAAGAATTTAATGGAAGATCTCTATTTTACAAGATTGTTCAATTGCTGTAATTTATTACTGAGGGTTTGAGACAACTTGGTGTGTGAGTGACCACAGATAGGCATCACTGTGCATTTGTCTGCATATCCTGGATTCCACATGTATGTATGTGGTACTCGTATTAGCTACAGGAAAGAAAGAAAGAAAGAAAGAAAGAAAGAAAGAAAGAAAGAAAGAAAGAAAGAGAGAAAGATAAACAAAGAAGGAAAGAAAGAGAGAAAAGGAACGAACGAAAGAGAGAAAGAGAACGAGAAAGAGAGAGAAGCACTCATTTCTATAAATATAAATATATAAATAGGTATGTGAGATGCCAATGTATTCTCCATATTTTCTGTTGCTATTAATGAGTTATGCGGTTTACTATAAAGCAGTTAGCACTTATCTGTAGGAATGAATATTATAGAACTTCTTGAGTACTAATTCATTGTAAAAGGGTTATATAAAGGGTTATCAACAAGTTACTCCGCACCGTACCGGTGTCTACCGCTCAAGATAACGTTGGTATCCTCTTTATCTACATTACCTTTCATGAATTACATAGGCACGTCAATCTATCAAATATTTTACTTCAAGGAACGTAATGCCTAGGACCGAACCTTCATACAGGAAACAAAAAGTTGCGGGGCTTGGACTATAGGAGGTGGGAGGGAGTCAGTCTGTACATAATCACAACACAGGGGAGGCAAGGTACAGTCCACGTAGGGACGTTGTAGATAAAATGTTTGCATAACTTACATTCAACGTTGTCACCATTTCCTGTAAAATATTCACTCCCAAATTCTTGTACAAGTTCAGCAATACGTGAATATTTTGAGTTTTGTGCTGCATGTATTTTACTGTGTGGAGCTAGTGAACAAGTTCGAGAGACACTATGCACTGTAGGCAGTGTTTTTTGTGCTATCTTGTACTCCCGCAATGACGTCACGCTCTGCCCATGTGGAGGTAACTTGACGTCACCTCATTTAGCGAGAACTATAAAGGTTCGAACCCTAGCTATAACCATACGCTAGCGGCAGCCAGCGCTACAACCGGAATTCCCGTCTCTAGGGGAATCTTGGTTACATGAAAGCTGCGGAGGGACTTCTCAATAACCCTGTTTATTTGTGTCATTTCCCTATTTCAGAAGTGCATATGCAATTATGTTTTATGGGTGTATTTGACAAATATGTTTTACAAATGATAGGTTTAACTAGTTGACAACACTTTTCCATAATCAAAACAAATGCATGAACAATAATATTTTATGTAATATATCGTATTCATTCTTTCATAACTCTTAACAGAATTAACTCACTTTCTAGGTCTATGGCTGAAACAGGAGCCATCAAAAGAACTATTTAAGGTAAAAAAATTTGATAACATGTGCATATTATAACCATATTCCATAGAATCCTTATATCCTGGGAAATATATTTCAAATATTAACAAATATTTTAATATTAACACATATTTTATAGCACCAAAGTCTCTGCAATGGTAATTCCAAACAAACTCCTTTTATCAGTACTTAACATCCCCAGATAATAGCAAAATTAGTCTTCAGTAGCAGTAGAAACTGCAATAGAAGTAGTAAATGTTGGAGTCTCGAACACTCCTGTAGTTTAGAATGGTTAATGAAGTCCTGGTCAGATGAACAACTCTGTGTGAAAGGATCCAGTGATATAGGTATGTAGCCACCAGCACTGGTTCCACAGGAATTTCAAACTCCACCAAGTTCTTGCAGGAACTCTGACGAGTTGCAGACTCACAAAGGCACATTCTGAGCCCGAAGTGGCATGTGATACTGCACATCTCTTAACCCGTGGCGTCCAAAACTGTCTGAAAAAGATATCACACAGTTATACGTCAAACAGTTTTTGAGAAAGTGCACCTGAATGAATGTATACAAAATAACTTTGTGCACAGCTAATAAAAAAGTAATATTACAGTAGTTATTTCCTACTATTATCCGCGTGAAATCTCCTGCATATAGTAGTAGCCAATAGGAGCGCGCTACAACGTAGCCATATTATACCCTTGTTCGTGAAAGAGAGAAACGTAGCATGCGCACAGCACAAGAATAGCGTTTTACAGAAAGCTGTTAAGTGGAACTGTTGATCAATGCTCAAGTAAAATTTGACTAATCAGTTAAGCTACACAAATGGCAATAGAAATGGATTGATTTATTCCACACATTGCAACAGTTATCTCTTGGCACTTTCTAAAATCAAGTTTGCCCTTTTCTTTGTCACTTGAGTTCCTTTTAAAAAACTCATATCCCTATAAACAACTTGTCATGCTTGACTACGTAAAACACTGCATTTTCCCCCTCTTCTATCACTAACACAATCACTTTCTTTACTTAGCGACATGTTACAAGCTTCTAAAAATTCATAGAACTGCACGTTATCTATCTGTTCTGTTCCCTATCAGAATAATTAGGGGTGTATTAGGAGAAAGGGGGAAGCATAACTGTACATTTATTCAAAAATACTATTCACACCTCTATTAACACTCAGGGTCTGCTTCAGTTCTGACAGGTTACACGTAAATATAATTGCGTATAAATACCAAACGGCTGAAGCTAAAATTAGACACTTTTTTGGTACACGCTTGCACGACCATGCTCTTTATATGCGACATAAGTTTTAAGGCTAGTGATAAACTATTAATATTTGAGCGTTCATCTAGTAGTCACTAGTCGAGACAAAGCTAGTTCTCACTAGGCAACACTACAGTCGTGGATACTCCCAAAGTCACATGCAGGAGGTTTGACGCGAACCTTTTTTTTTTTTTGGGGGGGGGGGGGAGGGGTAGGATTCATCCTGTTTCAAAACATGTACGTATTTTCAGTGAATATTGAGTTAAATAATGACAGTGAAAAACGTTAAACATCACTTGGGGGACTAAACCATTTGAAATACATACACTGGAAACAGAAATTTATGATTTTAGATTTTTATAATTCTGAGGGGGCTCCAGGCAATGAGTGCCAGACTTGTGAAAAGTGCAGTGCGGAAGAGTCCGGAAACACGAAAGCTGGAAGAGTTACATATATGATTGGAAAATATGATTAGGAGTAGGAAGACAGTTTAGCAACACAACAAGACTCCCAAGGATTCGCTCACCTTCGGGGCTTATTTACGAGCTAGTCTCTGTGTAAACAGGACGCCTTTGCCCTTACAGGATGCCTAAAGGCTATATTTATTCTATATTAATGTGTTGGCACTTCCCTGAGAACATGCGCAGTTGTAACAAAGTGGACTTGTTAATTGGGGCGCATGCTATTTGCGCAAAACTGACCGTGGGATGCCGTTACAGTACGGCAAGACTTCAGGTTACGGTACCGCAAATGAATGTGACAAATTAATCACATAGTGAACGCGACTACACACATTTAGGAAATCTACTTTTTCACGATATTTTTAAATACATGGCTTTAAGCTCTAATTATGTTTCCGAGTTCCCGTCTGAAATCTTCATTTGGGACAGACCCGGCTCCGGAAAATTGTAAACATGGGGCTGAAGCGTGAATACACGAATTAAATCTCAGAATTAAGACATTTAAGATGGTGTTTTGGTTGCCTCAGCAGTTGCCTCCAGATACTGTAAATGATGGGTTTGTTGAATTACACAGCATAATTTCTGGTAATCCTCCAATAAATGCCTTTGTCGAGAATGTATTCGGAAACCACATCACTGACGACGCCAAATTTCCGCCGGCGTTATGGGCTAGTTATTCTTCAGCGATCCTCCGAACGACAAATGGAGTTGAGTCTTTCCATATACATTTTAAAAACCAATTTCATGAACACATCCATTTGTTCAGATGCTGACTGCAATGCTTATGGAAATACACACCTTTATCACTCCTTTGCAGAACAGAAAAGCTAGAAAACATGTACAGAAACATGGATCTCTGAAAAAGTTCTACAGCTGGTACAACATCTTAATAAAGTACACCAGAAGTTTGGGAAATCGTTACCAGCCACAACAGCTCTGAAGAAAACGAGTGCTATGACGAATCCTTTGGAGAATCAAGTGGACGTCACACTTTTAGTGTAAGGTAAGCCTTAATACTCATTTGCGCTAACGATATGTCAACTTTTGCGGTACTATAATCATGCTCATATGTGTAAATGTAACGCACTTTTGCGTAAAAAGGCTGCACTGGTTTATTGACATTGCACGATTGATTTCGTAGATGAGAAAGTGTGTCAAAACGGGAGGATGCTTTCCTTTATTGTATATACCTACGCATTGTCGGTTAAATCATCTTTGTTGTGCACTTAGTTTATAAGGGAAGTATCAACAAATGTCGAAAGCGCTAAAACTGCATGAGCGAACAGGTTCTGGTCTTTGGAATAACAAAAGTTGTTACAGCCTCTGGTAATCTTGCTGCAGACGTACACCTAGTCGGTGGATTTGACACAACTTCTGGCAGGCAACCTTGTGGAACGAAAAGCCACTAAAATTGCGGGAGTGATCTGGATGGAATGCTTGCAGTACTTGCCCATTTCTTAGTGGGCTGCAATATATGAAATCATAGCGTTAATATAGTTTCACTTTCCTCAAGAAATTTAAATCACTTTCAGAAAAGAAAGTGTTTCTTTTTAAGTTTTACATTTTTAAATTTAATATTTTCATTAGCTCTTGTTTTTTAGGCTGGGACATGCCTCCTGCATTCCATTTTATTCCTCAATAAAACGCTTGATCATTAAAAAATTTTCTCATTCATACCTACAAGAAATAGAAACAAATGCCAAAGATAAAAAATGGATTACACTACTTTCCAACCCAGATACCTATAATCCCCCAGAGACCAAGGAAAACAGCGGTTGCAGCCTTCCGACTACTGACAAATCACGACTGCTTAACAAGTCATCTCTAAGCTCTACAGAATAGGTATCTTAGCTTCACCAATATGTGTCCTGTGTAACGATCCAGCAGAAATGAACGAAGACCACTTGAAGACCTGTGAAGCATTAAGATCAGAAGAAACTACAGTTCAAAAGTATTGGAAAGCACGAATGCTAATGGCTTCATTGCCAGATGCAAGGCACTAGAAAACAACAACAACATTTAAATTTTTTTTTCAGTACTTTCAGTTTTCTAAATGTCCCAAACGATACAGTTTTCTACCAAATTCTTCTGAAATGTGTCATTTGTATAGTCCCAAAGTACAAAAATTAAACCTGTCAGATAAATATTTCTTCTTTCAAACGGTTTTTGTGCTATTCATTTTTAAAGCCGTATAGAACTTTTAACAAATGGTAATTTCAAAAGACACTTTCTTTTGAACTAAGGCTAGTAAAACAGTTTTATATGAGATTTGTGTGTTAATCAGGTAAATGGCACAGAACGTTTTAAAAGAAACTTTTTTAAAATTGCGTCGTGTGGAGCATTTGGCATACGAGTAGAATAAGAAAATTCAGCTTAAAAAATTAATAACTCGAGAACTAAAAGAGAGAGGACACTAAAATTTATAACCATTGAATGTTTATATAAACATTGAAAATGAATTGCCTTAAAACTTTCGAAAATCACATTTTCAGTGTAGTATTCCCTTAAGTGGCCTAATCCTTGAGGGCATGTTGAAACTCTAGCCGTAATTTTTCTCAGAAAACGGTAGAATTTTTGAAGTCAAACATTCTTTACAGCCGCGTTCTCACGAGAGGAACACAGTAGTTAATGTAGATACATCTATTTATGACATCGTGAACTGCCATATGCTATTCTTTCCTCCACCCTTCTAGAGAGCTGAACGTCGCTCACATGTTTTCTCGTCAGAGACCTACACTACAGATGATGCTATCATGGGGGGATTAAAGGGGCAATGAGAATTCACCTTTGAAGTCTGCTAGACCATTATAAAAGGACCATAATGAAAAGGGGAGAGGTAAATGAATTAAATCCTTGCTCGAGGTTTAAAACACCAATTATGCAACGCTATTAAAGTAGCTCTGCGCTTTTGTCTTCACATTAATGAGCAGAAAGACAGCCTTAGTACCAATACTTAATTGATCGTGGCTTATGTGTTGAACGTTTCGAAGAACCAGTAAGGTTGAGTTTATATCGATTTATGAAGAAGTTAAACGGTCATAAATATTGCAAAGTGCACCACAAGAAACGGGTAATAAACCTCCATCTTGACAGAGGAATGTGTGCGACCATGCCCTGGTTGCTGTTCTCCTTGCATGCTACTGTCAAGGAGTCCTACTCCATGACCTCTCTCAAAGCATGACCTAAGCTTTTTGAGAGCCACGCGATCGATGCTGGTCTGATTCGTCATCCTGCACCGTAAGCATTGTGCAAGAAGGGATTATAGAGAAGAACAGCCATTACCAACCGCAACCGACAGTTGACTCTCGATGGCCTCAGCCCAGTGCATCCATTACTGAGAGAAACCCCTTGCTCATGCACAGCAAGTCACTTTTATTGTTTCTATAATCCCGCAATATATTCCCCTAAAAACGTCCAGTAACCTCAAAACCTTGTTAAAATACGAAGAAAACATTTTTTACAGGTTCGCCAACAAAAGTCAAGTGACCAACATAAAAGCTTGAATTATTTAGCTTGAGCCTTGCGTATACAAATTGATCTCATTTCGGATTGTATTCAACATGGAAACGCAGATCGTATTGAGAATGGGATTGCATTCAAGTCGATTTCAATTCCCCATGGAAACGTAATGCATCACACCTTTGACCATATCTGTGACTGCCTAGAAGAGAAACTTTAACTAGAATTATTCCCCATTCCCCAGGAGTATGGAAGCATGTGTGTGAATTTAATGCAGTAACCAAAAGTAATAAAAACTCAAAGATTAACACCACGGTAACGGAGTGTGCTATTGAGAAATTGCTCCAAAAGGTAAAAAGCAGCCGATATGACCTTGGATATTAAAGGCAGCACATATATAGAACACTATAAAAATGACTGAAAGGTATACCTAGTCAATGGCTACAGTCAAACTTCTACTTTCCGGCAAGGATTGCATATCTGCTAAAAATTTTGTTTCATCATCTTAAATATTTACGTTAGCGAATTTTGCATAGGTGAGTTAATAAATAGTGCTTTAACATGATGTTGGCTCGTTCAAGTCATTGGGCTCACCCGTCGTCCGTTTCAAGGGCCTCCACTAATACAGGTAGCTTTATTTCAAGCACATAGATCTATAACTACATATATAACTGTGATTATCACATCCTGAGTATGAATTATTGTAAATTACGCTTATTACTACAAGTAGTGCAATAAACAAGCGCAATATAATGCTACATGTACATGGCAAGCGATGTTGAGTGTTTTAGCCGATACGCAATCGTCCCGTCATTTCCTATTATGAGTCGCAAGAAATGCTGTACAATTAAAATATGCATATTAACTGTTGCGCACTCATTTTAAAACTGTGATAACATATGTGATAAAAGGTTCGACATAGTGTAATATACTGAACATCATTAAACGAGATTGCATCATATGATTTAAGGTTTTATCACGATGATACAGAAATGTGATATTGTTGTTGTTGTTGTTAGCTAATGCTGGATTTCTAACAATGAAGTCATTAATCCTCTTGCTCTCCAATATTTTTCACTGATGGATGGGGAGCTAGAAGTGGCCGGACATATTTGAAGGTGGTCTCGATCCATTTCCTCTTGCAGGTCACATAGATGACAGAGTGGTGAAGAATATATCCCAATTCTGTTTAAATGTTTTGCCAGACAATCACGTCCTGTAATCAACCTGAAGGTTGCAACTGCTGTTTTTCGAGGATACTCAGGAATTACTGTTTGAATGTTTGGTAGTTCCCATCTTTTATTCTTTGATTTTTCATAGTAATATTGTTCAATAATTTTTTTGTATTCAGAGTTGACTAATCTTCCAGCTGCATAAAATGGTAGATTAACTATAGATTTTTGTACACCGCTGGTATCCTTTTTTTGCAGGAAAATCAGGTTTCTCATTACCACTCAGTGAACAGTGAGCTGGTATCCATTGGAAGACTAGGTAGGTGTTTTTGAAGTGCTGTTAGATGGGTAAGGATTTTCCAACATTCTATAATTGTTTGGTTTTTTGGTGACAACTTGGAAGTAATTGCTATAATTGCTGCCCTGGAATCTGAGAGAATAACTGCTTGCTGAAAATGTGAAATTCTGTACACAAATTTTGTAGGGCCATTCGAATTGCTTCGATTTGTCCATAAAAGTTTGTAGTTCCATAATTTAAATATTTGTAATAGGAAAAGAGGTGACAAGTGACTCCAGCACCTGCTCCATCTTGCTTTGATATCAATGATCCATCAGTAATAGTGTGATAGAGTAATACAAGCCTCAAAGGTTTCATGGCGAGTTCGATCCCAGGGACCCGCATGTGGTATTAGTGGTGGACGAAGCGGCGTCTGGGCGGGTTTGCTCCTGGTTCTCCGACTTCCCCCGCCACTCAATCCACCAGTTGCTCCACCATCACATTTCCATTCATCGATTCGCCTGCACTTCGTATCATCCTCTTCCTCACTCTCATACCTGGTGCTGGGTTGACCACCCGCTTCCAGGTGTTCACTCTGCTCGGTCCATAGTTTCCCGTGCTCCCGACAGGTGTCTGATCTTTGGCACTGGCTTGCAAGTCCTAGGGGATGTAAGTCCTACATAAAGGGAGGGTAATTAGGTAAAGAAGAAGTATCGTATTATTTCAACACTGCTAAAGGATTGGGTAATAGAGGAATTAAATGGTCCCTGCATTTTACTTCCACCCCTCCCCCCTTGCAAGCTTAATCTGTTTATAAATCGATGTAAATATCCTTCTACCAAAACCAGAACACAATGTGTACCTACTGTGTATTTGAAAGCTGAAAACATGTTTAAGGAAATGCTTGGTCTTAATCAAATTATTAATTTTTGTTTTCGATGATTCAATGCTACATTTTATGTATTTCAATGCACAGAGGGGTAATAGAGCAATTAAATAGTATATAGAGCTTCCACAGGAAGCTTACAACAATATATAAACAGATTAGAGCTTGCAAGGAAATGGAAATAAAAGGCAGGAACCGCTCAATTCCTTTATTAACAAGGACTCTGTAGTTAACTCACAACGTCGTGGCCGATCGTGCATCATGTGGATTGCTAAGCCAGATGTGGATGTTGTAGACGCTGATGCTTCTCAAACTGAAAAGTTCAATGTTTGCCAAGTTTTTCAGTTTCTGTCTGCAAAGAATTTGGTTGCCAGTGTCTTAAAAGGCAAGATGCTGCACTTAGTTAAAAAGACAATACCTATGACTCAATGACAACTTAGGGACTTAGCACCTCAACCGCAAGGTGATCTTTTGAGTCTAGCCCTTGACAGGGCACCCCCGGGAGGATGGATGAGGCGAATAGATCCGAAGGGCCACCGGAACGTTGCCACGACAGAGGAGAGGGCAGGGCCCCTACAGTTTCAAAGTTAGCACACCGGCATAGGCTGGCTCAGCTCGGTTCTTCTCCCACCCCTTCGGATTCGTACTTCCAAGGGGGGGGAGATCGGAAACCAGCTCCCCTACCCCCCTCGGTGACGTATCATCCAATGGGGGGCCCGGAAACCAGCAGGCTCGCCTTCCAATGCGAGGGACGAGATTTCCAGAGTGCATTTGTTCCCCCTGTCGTGCTGCTGTCGCGACACTCGCCGACACTTCCAGTCCTGACAGAAACCAAACGGGATGAAGGGTGAAATGAAATGATTAATGTAACGAAATGGAGGGACATAAAATTCGGAGGATATGGAAAGCCTCCCCAGCATACGCCTGGCGACCCGGGGAAACCTCCGAAAAAATCTGTGGGCCAGGAAGGTCGGACAGGGGGATCGATCCCGCGACCTCCCGAAGGCAAGCGGCAGACGTTACCGCCTGAACCATCTCGCTTGGTAAACAAACGTCAATAACATTTGAAATAAAGGTTTTAAAGCTGATTTCGCACAACGTACATTTTTCTAAACCTTAACAATTCGAAAACATTGCTTTGCTCACCTGAAAATACACATTTTATAATATTACTTATGCAGATAGAGCCCTAGTTCCGGTCATTTCCCCCAAACAAAGCTTAAGATTTAACATAAAAACAGCACAATAGAAATATATTTAAAGCAGTCAGTATATCAGGGACAAACCTGGTTCCAGCATAGAAACGGTACTGCCACTTTGTATAAATAAACTAAGCATGTAAATTCATTTTGTGAATTTGAAATTAAGTTCATCTGGCATGAAAAAAACATTATGTTGCAAGACTTCAATAATAACTTTGTATGGTTGATCCATGCAAAGGAATTAATTACTGAATATTCACTAATTTTATGCATACTTATGCTGTACCTGGTCTCTTAAGATTACTGGAGGGTGTGTGTGTTGTAGTGTTTAACGCCCGCTTTTACTACTACGGCACCGCAGGCGGTGATACTGATGATACATGGAATGAAGATGGAGCACCGGTGGAATGAGATGGCGGGGGAAACCGGAGCACCCGGAGAAAACCCGCCCTGACGCCGCTTCGTCCACCACGAATACCACATGCGGGTCCCTGGGATCGAACCCGGGCCGCCTAGGTGGTAGGCGAGCGCGCTAACCGCTCGGCCACGGCGCCGCCTTACTGGAGGGCCCAAAAACAAACTGGGTAGGAGATATTGGTTCATTTACCTCAGTTTGATGATCTGTCTTCGTTTCCATCTGTGGTAGTTGTTACCTAATGGTAGTGGTGAAGATGGTTGTGCTTGTGATGGGATGATAGTGATGGTGGGGTGATAGTGATGGTGGTGGTGCTAAGGGTGGTGATGGGTTATCATGGTGATAGTAGTAGTGTTGATGATGGAAGTGGTGAAGATGGTTGTGCTGGTGATGGGGTGATAGTGATGGTGGTGGTGCTAAGGGTGGTGATGGGTTATCATGGTGATGGTAGTAGTGGTGATAATGGAAGTGGTGAAGATGGTTGTGCTGGTGATGGGGTGATAGTGATGGTGGGGTGATAGTGATGGTGGGGTGATAGTGATGGTGCTGGTGCTAAGGGTGGTGATGGGTTATCATGGTGATAGTAGTAGTGTTGATGATGGAAGTGGTGAAGATGGTTGTGCTGGTGATGGGGTGATAGTGATGGTGGTGGTGCTAAGGGTGATGATGGGTTATCATGGTGATGGTAGTAGTGGTGATGATGGAAGTGGTGAAGATGGTTGTGCTGGTGATGGGGTGATAGTGATGGTAGTGGTGCTAAGGGTGGTGATGGGTTATCATAGTGATGGTGGTTGTGCTGGTGATGGGGTGATAGTGATGGTGGTGGCGCTAGTCATGGTGGTGGTGTTATGGGTGGTGATGGGTTATCATGGTGATGGGTTATCATGGTGATGGTGGTTGTGCTGGTGATGGAGTGATAGTGATGGTGGTGGTGTTATGGGTGGTGATGGGTTATCATGGTGATAGTAGTAGAGGTGATGATGGAAGTGGTGAAGATGGTTGTGCTGGTGATGGGGTGATAGTGATGGTGGTGGTGCTAACGGTGGTGATGGGTTATCATGGTGATAGTAGTAGTGGTGATGATGGAAGTGGTGAAGATAGCTGTGCTGGTAATGGGGTGATAGTGATGGTGGTGGTGCTAGTGATGGTGGTGGTGCTAGTCATGGTGGTGGTGTTATGGGTGGTGATGGGTTATCATGGTGATGGGTTATCATGGTGATGGTGGTTGTGCTGGTGATGGGGTGATAGTGATGGTGGTGGTGTTATGGGTGGTGATGGGTTATCATGGTGATAGTAGTAGTGGTGATGATGGAAGTGGTGAAGATGGTTGTGCTGGTGATGGGGTGATAGTGATGGTGGTGGTGCTAACGGTGGTGATGGGTTATCATGGTGATAGTAGTGGTGGTGATGATGGAAGTGGTGAAGATAGCTGTGCTGGTGATGGGGTGATAGTGATGGTGGTGGTGCTAAGGGTGGTGATGGGTTATCATGGTGATGGTGGTTGTGCTGGTGATGGGGTGATAGTGATGGTGGTGGTGCTAGTCATGGTAGTGGTGTTATGGGTGGTGATGGGTTATCATGGTGATAGGTTATCATGGTGATGGTGGTTATGCTGGTGATGGGGTGATAGTGATGGTGGTGGTGCTGAGGGTGGTGATGGGTTATCATGGTGATAGTAGTAGTGGTGATGATGGAAGTGGTGAAGATGGTTGTGCTGGTGATGGGGTGATAGTGATGGTGGTGGTGCTGAGGGTGGTGATGGGTTATCATGGTGATAGTAGTAGTGATGATGGTAGTGGTGAAGATGGTTTTGCTGGTGATGGGGTGATAGTGATGGTGGGGTGATAGTAATGGTGGTGGTGCTGCGGGTGGTGATGGGTTATCATGGTGATGGTAGTAGTGGTGATGATGGTAGTGGTGAAGATGGTTGTGCTGGTGATGGGGTGATAGTGATGGTGGGGTGATAGTAATGGTGGTGGTGCTGAGGGTGGTGATGGGTTATCATGGTGATGGTAGTAGTGGTGATGATGGTAGTGGTGAAGATGGTTGTGCTGGTGATGGGGTGATAGTGATGGTGGTGGTGCTGAGGGTGGTGATGGTTATCATGGTGATGGTGGTTGTGCTGGTGATGTGTGATAGTGATGGTGGTGGTGTTATGGGTGGTGATGGGTTATCATGGTGATGGTGGTTGTGCTGGTGATGGGGTGATAGTGATGGTGGTGGTGCTAGTGATGGTGGTGGTGTTATGGGTGGTGATGGGTTATCATGGTGATGGTGGTTGTGCTGGTGATGGGGTGATAGTGATGGTGGTGGTGCTAGTGATGGTGGTGGTGTTATGGGTGGTGATGGGTTATCATGGTAAAATTATTTAACATTATTTTGTTGTTTAACGACGCTGTCAATTGCCAGGATCACATCAGCGTCGCCGGTGTGCCGGAGTTTTGTCCCGCAGGAGTTCTTTTACATGCCAGTAAATCTACTGACATGGAGCTGTCGTTTTTAAGCACACTTAAAAACCATCGGCCTGGGTCGGATTTGAACCCGCGACCTTGGGAACAGTAGGCCAACATCTAACATTATCATGGTGATGGTGGTTGTGCTGGTGATGGGGTGTTAGTGATGGTGGTGGTGCTAGTTATGGTGGTGGTGTTATGGGTGGTGATGGGTTATCATGGTGATGGTAGTAGTGGTGAGGATGGTAGTGGTGAAGATGATCGAGCTGGTGATGGGGTGATAGTGATGGTGGTGGTGTTATGGGTGGTGATGGGTTATCATGGTGATGGTAGTAGTGGTGAATATGGTAGTGGTGAAGATGATTGAGCTGGTGATGGGGTGATAGTGATGGTGGGGTGATAGTGATGGTGGTGGTGTTATGGGTGGTGATGGGTTATCATGGTGATGATGGTAGTGGTGAAGATGGTAGTGGTGAAGATGATCGAGCTGGTGATGGGGTGATAGTGATGGTGGTGGTGTTATGGGTGGTGATGGGTTATCATGGTGATGGTAGTAGTGGTGAAGATGGTAGTGGTGAAGATGGTTGAGCTGGTGATGGGGTGATAGTGATGGTGGTGGTGTTATGGGTGGTGATGGGTTATCATGGTGATGGTAGTAGTGGTGAATATGGTAGTGGTGAAGATGATTGAGCTGGTGATGGGGTGATAGTGATGGTGGGGTGATAGTGATGGTGGTGGTGTTATGGGTGGTGATGGGTTATCATGGTGATGATGGTAGTGGTTAAGATGGTTGTGGTGGTGGTGTTTGAACTGGTGATGGGGTGATAGTGATGGTTAGGGCTCGGATGTTCATGCCCTAAAATACACTGAAATATGCATGCAATTATGCTCTTAAAAACTTGAAAATATGCCAAGAAATATGCACTATTTAATTAAAACGATTAATGTCCCTTTGCAGTAGACAAGACGAGTTAGAATAAATAATAAATAAAGTTACCTTATTCTCTAGAGGTTGAACCAGAAGTAGTCCTGCTGCTAGTATTAACTGCTAAATTGCAGTTCACAACCAACACTTTGCACAAATTTTCAATTGTAAAACATCGTCTGTTGTCTCGCAAAACACTTTTGTAACGTGAAAAACTTCTTTCCACGTCACAAGATGTTATCGGGGCATATTTAAACAGGTTTTGGCCTTTGGAATACCAAAAGTTGTTACATCCTTTTGCTAATCTTGCTACACATGTGCCCCTATCGGTGGATTTCACACTGCTTCTGTCAGGCAATGTTGTGGAAAGAAAAGCCGCTAAAATTACGCGAGTGAACAGGTTTTGGCCTTTGGAATACCGAAAGTTGTTGCATCCTTTTGGTAATCTTGCTGCACATGTGCCCCTATTGGTGGATTTCACGCAGCTTCTGGCAGGCAATGTTGTGGAAAGAAAAGCCGCTAAAATTACGCAAGTGAACAGGTTTTGGCCTTTGGAATATCAAAAGTTGTTACATCCTTTTGGTAATCTTGCTGCACAGGTGCCCCCTAACGGTGGTTTTCACGCAGCTTCAGGCAGGCAATGTTGTGGAAAGAAAAGCTGCTAAAACTGCTCGAGCGAACAGGTTTTGGCCTTTGGAATACCAAAAGTTGTTACATCCTTTTGGTAATCTTGCTGCACATGTGCCCCCTAACGGTGGTTTTCACGCAGCTTCAGGCAGGCAATGTTGTGGAAAGAAAAGCTGCTAAAACTGCTCGAGCGAACAGGTTTTGGCCTTTGGAATACCAAAAGTTGTTACATCCTTTTGGTAATCTTGCTGCACATGTGCCCCTATCGGTGGATTTCACGCAGCTTCAGGCAGGCAATGTTGTGGAAAGAAAAGCCGCTAAAATTACGCGAGTGAACAGGTTTTGGCCTTTGGAATAGCGAAAGTTGTTACATCCTTTTGGTAATCTTGCTGCACATGTGCACCTATCAGTGGATTTCACGCAGCTTCAGGCAGGCAATGTTGTGGAAGGAAAAGCCGCTAAAATTCCGCGAGTGTTTTGGCCTTTGGAAAACGTTTCCGTATTCTGGAGGTAGTTGTTCAATTTCTGGTGTGGAGTCCTACATGATTCACTATAAGCACGTGATTTAATTGAGAATAAACCTCGGTAAACATCTTGCGGAGTTTGAAATTTTGAATAATTTCAAATTAATGTTTTATTTTTCCGAACTGTTATCTCTCTTTTTTGCACTGTACGAAAACAGGGTTTAGTAAGGCTAACAATTTTCTAAAGCGTAAAATGTCCTTGGCGAATAATTACAGTAGTATTTATTATTATTATTATTATTATTATTATTATTATTATTATTATTATTATTATTATTATTATTATTATTATTATTATTATTATTATTATTATTATTATTATTATTATTATTATTATTATTATTATTATTATTATTATTATTATTATTATTATTATTATTATTATTATTATTATTATTATTATTATTATTATTATTATTATTATTATTATTATTATTATTATTATTATTATTATTATTATTATTATTATTATTATTATTATTATTATTATTATTATTATTATTATTATTATTATTATTATTATTATTATTATTATTATTATTAAAATTATTATTATTATTATTATTATTATTATTATTATTATTATTATTATTATTATTATTATTATTATTATTATTATTATTATTATTATTATTCACTTGCATTAGTTTTGCTTACTGCTACGGCTTATTTAGGATATTTATTAGGTTTCCTTACCTCTTGCGTCTGTTTCGTGGCGAAGTTGGTAGCGCGCCTGCCTCTGACGCGGCGCACCCGGGTTCGATCTCCGGTACCAGCATGGGATTTTTCCGCCGCTGGGAGGTCTGGTTTAGCATTTTGAGGTGGAGAAGACAATGAAATACTTGATTTCAATGAAAATGGGAACTTTATGGGACTTACAGAACTTACAGCCACATAAGACTTGTTGAAAAACCATGTCAAATACACAGTAGACCGGTAGAGGTTGGTAGGAGGCCATGAACTGTCATATTATTGAGCTCTGCTTCTAAATTAGGAATTGTTTCGGGAACTTTCTGAAGTGTTAACATTACTATTGTATATAGATAAGCAAATTTCGCTTTATCTAGTTGTATAAAATAAACTGCAACAAAAAGTGCGACTGTCTGTAGAAGCGAGTACCATCTATAGGTATAGTAAATGTTGCAATTAACAGCGAGCAGCATAAATTTAACAGTTCACCGATGGAACTAAATCAACCAAGTATGGAAAATGTAAGTACTAATTTCCAGGTTATATAATATGATATACAATGAGCTTTAAACAAATCAAAATTTCCATCAACATAACTCTCGACAAAAGAATGCACTTCATATTCAGCTCTGTAGAACCAACATAGTTAAAATAATGTAAAGAACTTGGGTATTAGACTATTTAACATATTGCCTCAGAATATCAAAGTAATTACTGAAATTCATCATTTCAAAAGACACTATCAAATAGTATAAGTCGTCTGCTTTATTTTGATATGCTTTTTACAGCCTTAGGGCCTTTTTATCTATGTCACATGGCCGTCTAACTGATTGCTTGTAAGTGGTCGTGTCCATTTAAATCCATACAGTTCCATTATTCTTGCTATGACTTCAAACTTAGTTTTTCCACGTTTTTATTTTTAGCACTGTTTGGTCTTTAAAATGCTCCACACGATGCAATTTTCAGTACTTATGCATTAGATTTGGTGTACCTGCTTAGAAATAACATTAAAAAGAAATGACGAGATAATTTTCTCATAAAGTGAATAACTGCTGAGTAATTAAATCTTGAAGTTTACATTTCAAAATTTAAATGAAAAAATAATGAATTCAAACTTTAAAACTTATTTTTATCCAAGCCAATAACAAGATTAAGAAATTATCTCATCAATTTGCTAACATTCTATTACAGGACATAACTGAAAATTATCAAGTTTTTCACATCAAAATTGCATCATGGGGAACCATTTATACAAATATTAAAAAAAAAAGATAATAAAATATAAATATGTTTGCAACTAATCTGCCTGAATATATGAAATTTGGCACAGTTACTCCTCACTATACAGTAATTGTTGTGTTAAAATTCCAAATCAATCCAATGAAAACTGTAGATTTTCAAAATGTCACAGATGGGTATCCTTAAAACAAATCAAAATATCCATCAACATAACTCTCGACAAAAGAATGCATTTCATATTCAGCTCTGTAGAACCAACATAGTTAAAATAATGTAAAGAACTTGGGTTGACTATTTAACATATTGCCTCAGAATACAAAGTAATTACTAAAATCCATCATTTCAAAAGACACTGAAAGTTGTTCCTGCTACTGCATACATTTTATTCCATAGATGAGTACGTATCATATTGGCTAGCTATCACACCATGCCTCCTTCAAAAGTAACGTTGAATACCGGAGAGAAAACGTGTTCTAAATTTCTCTTTCTCTTACTTTGTTTTCATTGCGACTTGTGCAAGGTGGCCAGTAGCCTGTGGAAATTCAGGTTGTTTTAAATTGCAAACTTAAATTAATACTAACCGAGCGACATCGCTCCGCGGTAATGTGTGAGACTCGGGAGGTCGTTGGTTCGATTCCCTTGGCCGAACTTCCTGACCAATGTTCCCTCTGGCCATTAGGCGAGTGCTGGAAAGGGTAATTACATCCCCCGAATTTCCTGTCCCTCCATTTACCCTCACTTTTCATTTCACCTCAGGCTTGGTTTCAGAATGTAGACATAACTCTGATTTTGGTTTTTATTTGGATAAAGAGGAATTGCATGGTCCCTGTACTTTAAAGATTTGAAAGATTAACTCAAACCGGGTTCGATCCCCGGTACCAGCATGGGGATTGTATCCCCTCTGGGAGGTCTGGCACGGGGTGCACGCAGCCTCATTAGGTCCCGGGGAGATCAATTGAGGAGCTACTTGATATTACAGTAGCAGCCCCAGGTCATGAAGACGGCATAACTGGCCGGGAGGGATCGGCACGCAACCACGTCCCACCCTCCAGTACTGCACCCCACCAATGACGCCTGTAGTGGGCCAAGGTGGAGTACGCAGCGGCTGGTCGTTAAGGCTTGGCTCTTCATGGGCTGTAGTGCCGGAGCTGATTTATTAAAAAATAAATGCACAAAAAAGTTTCAAAAAATATTTTCAATGTCCTTCAAAGCAAAGAAATGAATTACCTTAAATGTAATTCTTTCTTCTTTCTGCCAAAAATTGATTCATTATAAAATAATAAAACTGTTGTGACATTTTAGTTTTTGATCTGCGTGGAATGTTTTGAATATTAAGGTATTTTCGCATTGTGAATAAGTGTAATAATTAATTCCCTCAAAACTGTAAGACTGATCGAGCTGCAACTTTGTGTGGTAGTTTATAATATAAACACCCTAAAGGAACCCTGGAACTGGGAAACGACCGAAAATTATCAAACTGATGATTTTTGGTTTTAGGTATATAAATGTTCCCTAACCTTCAGTCATCAGTTGGCAGTGATGTTTTTCAGATTCCGCCATTTTTATAGGTCTAACACAGGCTTTAAATGTCATGTGCGCTACACTTAAACGCCCCCTTTATATTTAAATTTTCGGCAGCATTTGAACAAAATATAAGCTAAAAAGGGCTAAAAAACAAGAAATTCAGCAGAAGGAAGTGGAGGGGAGGTGTGACAAACATGATCATGATGCACGTGTGTAGACAAATTAATACATTATCTGCTCCATGTGTATTAAGTTTTGTGCTATGTTAATTATAGAATTTTTCCAGCATGTGCTCCATTATGTGACTCTTTGGCTTCTAAATCTGAAACTCATTCAGCTTTAAAAAAGTTGTTGTTGTTTTCTAGTGCCTTGCATCTTGTAATGAAACCATCAGCATTTGTGCTTTCCAATACTTTGGAACTGTAGTTTCTTCTGATCTTAATGCTTCACAGGTCTTCAAGTGGTCTTCGCTTTTAAAAAGTCAAATACCTAAAAAGTTCAAAAAAATATATTTGTAATGTCCATCAAAGCAATGACATTAATTGCTTAAAAAATAATTATTTTCTCTTTCTGCCAGAGTTTGGTGGAATTTGTTGGGCAATTAGACTTTATAAAAACAATAAAACTGTTGTGCTATTTTAGTTTTTGATGCGCATGGAGTGTTTTGAATATTAACGTATTTTCAGCTTGTGACTAAATTGAACAATTAATTCCCCTAAAACTATAAAACAGATTGTGCTGGAACTTTGTGTGGTCGTTTATCACATATGCAGCTTTAAGTGTGTACAGTATTGATTTCATAACTATAAAAACATAAAAAAATTCAAATTTTAGTCCCAGAGTCCTTTAATTTTATAACAAAGTGCACTGTAAAATTGATTCAACTGGAAAAGAATAACTGTTTTCTCCCAACTCGCATACGCAAACCTAAATCAATGTAATTAATTTGCTAAAACTTCAGGCTTGGGAAAAAAATTGAAGCAAGAGCAGGAGAAATGAGTAAGTAATTCCACAGCCAACTGGAACTGAATATACCATACCTACTCTGTGAGTGTGGGGTTGGAAGTTTCCAGAATGACATTACAATGATCGTTTCGCAGTCGCTTGTTTTATTTATAGCGTCTATTAGTAACGAGCCACTAACAAATATCTGCTAAATTATCTAAAAGGATCTGAATTTCTTCAAGTCTACAGAATAGCTGCACCAGGAATATTTATAGGTAAGCCTTATATCTTTCAAATATAGAGTTACGGGCAGAAGTATTGGAATAGAGCAAGTTTTACAGGATATATTGGTGTGCGTTTCTAAATAACGGGTTGAAGCAATTGAAAATAATTGTGATAGGTACATCTTTATTATAACATTCTTTCCTATAGGAAAACCTTTTTAAAAATATTCTCTTGGATAACTGTAGGGTAGGAAATGGAGAATACAATTCAAAATCGGAACAACCAATTACTCTGAATCTGTGGTGTATATAAGCATTATTCCGTTCAGACATATTATGTTCCAATACTTTCGTCCACAACTGCATATATCTACAGCCTATTAGATGCTTAATCATCTGTACTCATGTTACTTAAGTAGTTAGGCTTCTTTTGTGTTATTCACTTAAATCAATTGTTCTCTGTGGTTTCTTAAACTAGATGTATATTGGCCGACAGGTGCACGTTTGCGATTAGCGAAAATATGTTAACTATTTTTAGCATTCCAAAGACATTCATCCGCGCAATTTTAGCGTCTTTCGACCTTCTTTGATGCTTGCCTTATAAACTAAATGCACAGTAAAAATGATTTAAACAACGAAAATTGGTATACACAATAAGGGAAAGCATAATATGTGATATGTTGTAATAAATTTGCTAAAACTTCAGACTTGGGAAAAAATTGAAGCAAGGACAGGAGAAATGAGTAACTAATTCCACAGCCAACTGGAACTGAATATACCTACTCTGTGAGTGTGGGGTTGGAAGCTTCTAGAAGTGAGTTACAATAATCGTTTAGCAGTCGCTTGTTTTATTTATAGCGTCTGTTAGTAACGAGTCACTAACAAATATCTGCTAAATTATCTAAAAGGATCTGAATTACTTCAAGTCTACAGAATAGCTGCACCAGGAATATTTATAGGTAAGCCTTATATCTTTCAAATATACAGTTACGGGCAGAAGTATTGGAATAGAGCAAGTTTTACAGGACATATTGGTGTGCGTTTCTAAATAAGGAGCCGAAGCAATTGAAAATAATATTGATAGGTACATATTTATTATAATGTTCTTTCCTATAGGAAAACGTTTTTAAAATATTCATCTGGATAACTGTAGGGTAGGAAATAGAGAATACAATTCAAAATCGGAACAACCAATTACTCTGAATCTGTGGTGTATATAAGCATTATTCCGTTCAGACATATTATGTTCCAATACTTTCGTCCACAACTGCATATATCTACAGCCTATTAGATGCTTAATCATTTGTACTCCTGTTACTTCTGTAGTTAGGCTTCTTTTGTGTTATTCACTTAAATCAATTGTTCTCTGTGGTTTCTTAAACTAGATGTATATTGGCCGACAGGTGCACGTTTGCGATTAGCGAAAATATGTTAACTATTTTTAGCATTCCAAAGACATTCATCCGCGCAATTTTAGCGTCTTTCGACCCTCTTTGATGCTTGCCTTATAAACTAAATGCACAGTAAAAATGATTTAAACAACGAAAATGGGTATACACAATAAGGGAAAGCATAATATGTGATATGTCCGAGAGATTGAAAACCATCCATCTTCCCGTTTTAACACACGTTCTTACGTACGCAAATAATCGTGCAATGTTAATAAACAAGTCCATTTCTTTACAACTGCGCATGTGCTCACGGAAGTGCCAACACATTGGTTTTTCTTCCAAACAGTGTTGCTTTGAGTTCTTTTTTGTGCTTCTAAATATGGTCTGCACTTTCAACGTATTCAATTCATACGGTTATCTCTACAATCTTTTTTTGTCGGTCTGGGTGGCTCAGTTGGTTAGACGCTGGCCTACTGTTCCCAAGGTCGCGGATTCAAATCTGGCCCAGGCCGATGGTTTTTAAGTGTGCTTAAAACCGACAGCTCCATGTCAGTGGACTTACTGACATGTAAAAGAACTACTGCGAGATGAAATTCCGGCACACCGGCGACGCTGATGTGATCCTGGCAATTGACAGCGTTGTTAAAAAACAAAATAATTTAATTTAATTTTCTACAATCTTATCTTTTACACAACACATTCACATATGCTCGCCTTTCAACATACAAGTCATATAATTTTTATGATGGAAATAAAAATGCAGCCCATTGCATTCACAAGGTTTTGATTACTCAAGTTTACGAAAAACAATCCTATTTGTTTCTCTACTTCCTCTCCTGTAAGCAATTGATATAGTTTGTCGGTCTTTTGTATACCGAAAGGGGGCAGGAGGGTGTCCCATCAAGGACATAGGTCGAGGTACTAAGTCAGCTCCGCAAGTTGTCGTTAAGTCATTAGTCAAGTCATATAGTTCATAAAATAGGAACGGCATAGAGAAAACGTGCTAGATTTATGAGGCTTCAACTTTAGTCTTTGGTCTCAAAATCTGAAAATTTGTTTAGCTTTAAAAAAATAATGCAAAAAAATATTTTTAAAAATATTTTCAATGTCCATCATAGCAAAGAAACGAACTACTTTAAACGTAATAATTTTTCTTGCTGCCAGAAATTGACGGTGTTTGTTGTGCAACTAAAGTTTATAAAACAATATAACTGCTGGGACATTTTAGTTTTAGATTTGCATTGAATATTTTGAATATTAAGGTATTTTTGCATTGTGGGTAAAGTGAGTAATTAATTCCCTCAAAACTATAAGACAGATTGTGCTGGAACTTTGTGTTGTTGTTGTTGTTTTTTTTTTTAATTAACCTCTTCCAACATTGTGTCGTATCAGACGTATGAATGAAAGAAATGGTAGAAATGATGCTCAAATGAGCTCGAGGACCATGGTGTTTAAGTTACGCGACATTCGTCTTCTCAGGGTAGAGAAAACCTCGGAAAAAAACCTTAACCGGATAACTTACCGCAAGGGAGATTCGAACTCGCGGCCTCTTGACACGCTAACCATCACGCTACCGAGGCGGGCACTTTGTGTGGTGGTTTAGAATATAAACACCTTTAAGTTTGCAAAGTATCGATTTCATACATACAACAATATAAAATATTCAAATTTGAGTCCTTTAATTTTATAAAGTCACGAACAAAGTGCACTGTAAAATAGATTCAACTGGAAAAGAATAACTGTTTTCTCCCAACTCGCATACACAAAACTAAATCAATGTAATAAATTTGCTAAAACTTCAGACTTGGGAAAAAATTGAAGCAAGGACAGGAGAAATGAGTAACTAATTCCAAAGCCAACTGGAACTGAATATACCTACTCTGTGAGTGTGTGGCTGGAAGCTTCCGGAAGTGAGATTACAATGATCGTTTCGCAGTCGCTTGTTTTATTTATAGCGTCTATTAGTAACGAGTCACTAACAAATATCTGCTAAATTATCTAAAAGGATCTGAATTTCTTCAAGTCTACAGAATAGCTGCACCAGGAATATTTATAGGTAAGCCTTATATCTTTCAAATATACAGTTACGGGCAGAAGTATTGGAATAGAGCAAGTTTTACAGGACATATTGGTGTGCGTTTCTAAATAACGAGCCGAAGCAATTGGAAATTGTGATAGGTACATATTTATTATAACGTTCTTTCCTATAGGAAAACGTTTTTAAAATATTCATCTGGATAACTGTAGGGTAGGAAATGGAGAATACAATTCAAAATCGGAACAACCAATTACTCTGAATCTGTGGTGTATATAAGCATTATTCCGTTCAGACATATTATGTTCCAGTACTTTCGTCCACAACTGCATATATCTACAGCCTATTAGATGCTTAATCATTTGTACTCGTGTTACTTCTGTAGTTAGGCTTCTTTTGTGTTATTCACTTAAATCAATTGTTCTCTGTGGTTTCTTAAACTAAATGCATATTCCTTGCTTATCGTGATTTTATCTGAAAAATAAATTATCTAACATATTTTTTATTTGGAACTTTATACGCAGTCGCATTTAACATATTCGTTACATGGCGATTTTACGACTATTTGAAAAGTAAAACAACATCTGCTATTTAACATATTGATAACTAGAACCCAACAAAGTAAACTGTATAACATTGTGACACTATAAGAAAACAAATTACTTCTAAATTATATACTTTTATATAAACGTATGTTTTTATAAGATAAATGTTGTGTGCCGCGTATGGTACATGAATCACATTATACCGAGGGGGCAGTACTTCATAACCACCTTCACACTTCATTGCTACTCAAAGAGACCAACAATGAAAACTTTGAAGGAATTACGCAATTCAGTAACATGAAAAGAGATTATGACCATAACTATTAAGTGCACGCCTTTAACCAAAAGATTAACTGACTTTTTTTTAAAAATTACAGAAGGTGGGCATAAAGTACACCCCCCCCCCCTTGGTAATGTTAGGGCTAATTGGCAGTCATTGAGTTCTAGGTCCACCGATGCTTCGGCTAAGGTTCTCAGTTGCAGCGGAGTCGGTCCTAAGTGCTACACTGCTTTGCTTATAGAAAACGTATCTCGGCTACACTTTGCGACTTAGGGTCCCGAATACACGGCTACATTTTGCAGTTTAGGGTTCTGAATATCCGGTTACACTTTGCGGTTTAGGGTCCTGAATATCCGGCTACACTTTGCGGCTTAGGGTTCTGAATATACGGTTACACTTTGCAGTTTAGGGTCCTGTATATCCGGTTACACTTTGCGGTTTAGGGTCCTGAATATCCGGCTAAAAAGAGTTAGTAAAAACACATCACAGATTGATAATGAAAAATACTTTAATAAATATTATGTAGTCCCAATCTACTATTGCTGTCAATATGCGCCAGGACTTCAAATTTTCTTCCCTACGCTGGATATGAAATCTAGTGTCGGTACCCAGCGAATTCTCATTGCGCATGCGCCAGGACTTTTGAAAATATTTCCCGTACTGGTTGTGAAGTCTAGTGTCAGTACCTAGCGAATTCTCATTGCGCATGCATATGATTCAACATGTAATAGGTAGAAGTGCTTTATTCCAACCAAAACTTTCATACCAAGTTTTCAACTCAAAAAATTTAATACCTACAAACCAATAAATTGAATATCTGGGAGGTATTTAACTCTACCCAAAAAGTATTTGATATAAAATGTGTACTTTAACGAGACCTACACTTTTTCTGCAGTAATATTTCGTGCATCTGTTCCAACTCGGCAATAAGTCATTTAGAATAAAGAGCATTTCAGAGACTATTCACAGAAAAGTCAACATATACATTCACTTGTGCTGAAAATGTCTTAAACTTATGGCATGATAATTAAAATTGTTAGACATTTTTGAGAAAATGAAAATTTTGAAACAAGTTCCATGTAAAGGGCAACCTGAGGCAGGGGATTATTTTGAAAAGCTTCGTGTCGCATTCTGGGAAGATGCAAAATTATATACCAAGTCCGGTATTTAACCAACGTTTTGTTAATGTGTTATATTGATCACCCCATCCTCACACGGACTTTCTTTTTCCTTTGTAATACCGAAAGTTGTTACATCCTTTCGGTAATCTTGCTGCAAATGTGCCCCGATCGGTGGATTTCACACATCTTCAGGCAGGCAATGTTGTGGAAAGAAAACCCGCTAAAATTACGCGAGTGAACAGGTTTTGGCCTTTGGAATACCGAAAGTTGTTACATTCTTTTGGTAATCTTGCTGCACATGTGCACCTATCAGTGGATTTCACGCAGCTTCAGGCAGGCAATGTTGTGGAAGGAAAAGCCGCTAAAATTCCGCGAGTGAACAGATTATGGCCTTTGGAATAGCGAAAGTTGTTACATCCTTTTGGTAATCTTGCTGCACATGTGCACCTATCGGTGGATTTCACGCAGCTTCAGGCAGGCAATGTTGTGGAAGGAAAAGCCGCTAAAATTCCGCGAGTGAACAGGTTTTGGCCTTTGGAATAGCGAAAGTTGTTACATCCTTTTGGTAATCTTGCTGCACATGTGCACCTATCCGTGGATTTCACGCAGCTTCAGGCAGGCAATGTTGTGGAAGCAAAAGCCGCTAAAATTCCGCTAGTGTTTTGGCCTTTGGAAAACGTTTCCGTATTCTGGAGGTAGTTGTTCAATTTCTGATGTGCAGTCCTACATGATTCACTATAAGCACGTGATTTAATTGAGAATAAACCTCGATAAACATCTTGCGGAGTTTGAGATTTTGAATAATTTCAAATTAATGTTTTATTTTTCCGAACTGTTATCTCTCTTTTTTGCACTGTAGGAAAACAGGGTTTAGTAAGGCTAACAATTTTCTAAAGCGTAAAATGTCCTTGACGGATAATTACAATAGTAATTATTATTATTATTATTATTATTATTATTATTATTATTATTATTATTATTATTATTATTATTATTATTACTATTATCATCATCATTATTATTATTATTATTATTATTATTATTATTATTATTGTTATTATTATTATTATTATTATTATTATTATTATTATTATTATTATTATTATTATTATTATTATTATTATTATTATTATTATTATTATTATTATTATTATTATTCACTTGCATTAGATTTGTTTACTGCTACGGCTTATTTAGTGTATTTATTAGGTTTCCTTACCTCTTGCGTCTGTTTCGTGGCGCAGTTGGTAGCGCGCCTTCCTCTGACGCGGCGCACCCGGGTTCGATCTCCCGTACCGGCATGGGATTTTTTCGCCGCTGGGAGGTCTGGTTTAGCATTTCGAGGTGGAGAAGACAATGAAATATTTGATTTCAATGAATATGGGAGCTTTATGGGACTTACAGAACTTACAGCCACATATGACTTGTTGAAAAACCATGTCAAATACACAGTAGACCGGTAGAGGTTGGTAGGAGGCCATGAATTGTCATATTATTGAGCTCTGCTACTAAATTAGGAATTGTTTCGGGAACTTTCTGAAGTGTTAACATTACTATTGTATATGGATAAGTAAATTTCGCTTTATCTAGTTGTATAAAAGTAAACTGCAACAAAAAGTGCGATTGTCTGTAGAAGTGAGTACCAACTATAGGTATGGTAAATGTTGCAATTAACAGCGAGCAGCATAAATTTAACAGTTCACCGATGGAACTAAATCAACCAAGTATGGAAAATGTAACTACTAATTTCCAGGTTATATAATATAACACAATATACAATGAGCTTTAAGCAAATTAAAATCTCCATCAACATAACTCTCGACAAAAGAATGCACTTGATATTCAGCTCTGTGGAACCAACATAGTTAAAATAATGTAGAAAACTTGGGTTGACTATTTAACATATTGCCTAAGAATACAAAGTAATTACTAAAATCCATCATTTCAAAAGACACTGAAAGTTGTTCCTGCTACTGCACACATTTTATTCCATAGATGAGTACGTATCATATTGGCTAGCTATCACACCATGCCTCCTTCAAAAGTAACGTTGAATACCGGAGAGAAAACGTGTTCTAAATTTCTCTTTCTCTTACTTTGTTTTGATTGCGACTTGTGCAAGGTGGCCAGTAGCCTGTGGAAATTCAGTATTGTTTTAAATTGCAAACTTAAATTAATACTAACCGAGCGACATCGCTCCGCGGTAATGTGTGAGACTCGGGAGGTCGTTGGTTCGATTCCCTTGGCCGAACTTCCTGACCAATGATCCCTCTGGCCATTAGGCGAGTGCTGGAAAGGGTAATTACATCCCCCGAATTTCCTGTCCCTCCATTTACCCTCACTTTTCATTTCACCTCAGGCTTGGTTTTAGAATGTAGACATAACTCTGATTTTGGTTTTTATTTGGATAAAGAGGAATTGCATGGTCCCTGTACTTTAAAGATTTGCAAGATTAATTCACCCATACGTTTCGATTACATAGAATATATCACGAGTTCAGAAGAACTTACATACATAACATATACACATATAATTGTTCATCTAAGCCCCATGCTTGAATCTCTCTAGACTATACAAGACATTTCCTACTAGCCTCTTTATTGTTTTCAGCTTTAGAACTGCATTTTTTATAAATTTAATTTTTTTCCGGTACCTTATTATAAAGTTATTTGCCCATATTTTTTGTACAGCGTCTGCTTAATGTACCCCTAAGAACTATTCTGTAATAATCGTCGATTTCTTAGATTGTATGTGTGAATATAATCATTTTTGGATCATTTTCTTGTAGAATATGTTTTATCGTCTCATAGATGTATATACATGGAACAGCAAAAATACCAAATTCTTTATACATTGATCTATATGCGTGTCTTCTATTTACATTGCCTATTAATCTAAATTTCTTTTGTAGTTTAAAATGCTTTTCCACTTCTGTCGTAATATTTCTCCACAATACTATTCCATATTTTAAGTGTGAGTAAACAAATGCATAGTATATCTGTTTTTGTGTTTCATCATCCGTGGTTTTTCTCACCTGCCTCATTATACACAAGCCGGTATTTATCTTCTTTTTTATCTGGGTTATATATAGCTTCCAATTTAACACCTCTCTTCGCATTTGCCCTCCTTGAAACCTCCACCACACCTCAGTACAGTAACACGTGACCGCCCTCCCACAATTCATATAATGTTTTATATTATTAAATATAATTTTATGTAATTACATATTCTGTTTCCGTATATGCAGTTATAAGAAGTGCCAAAATGCTGAGGAATTACACTGAAAGTATCCTAATTTGAAAGTTTCAAATTACATATTTTGAAGTATAATAAATGTTTGGAAAATGTAGAGTGAGACCGAAAAATTGAATGCCATGACCAGGATATCACACTGGCTTCCAGAAACAATTCAATAAAATATTTTGTAAACAAAAGTAGTAGAACGCAACGCGAAACTCAGAAATCAACTTAAGGGACCTTGGAACTGAAAAAAGACCAAAAAAGAATGAAATTGACGATATTTAGGTTTATGCGTATAAATAAATGTTCCTCAAATCTTTAGTCGTTGGTTTATAATGAACTTGTTTAGATTTCGCCATTTTTAGAGTTCTAGCGCAGGCTTTAACTGCCATGTGAGCTACATTTAAGCACTCTGAATTTTCGACAGCATTTGAACAAAATATGGGATAAAAACATTTCAAAAACGTTCAAATTCAGCGGAAAGGAGTATAAGGGGCATCTTGCCGCAAGGGAGACTACTAGACAAAGGAGGGAAGGTGTGAGAGGCAGATAATCTGACTCAGAATCATGATCAGCATGTGTGTACAAAAATTGGTTTATCTCGACTTTACATTTTTAAAACACTATCTGCTCTGTGCACATAAAATGTGCTATGCTCCTAGAATTTTATCAACATGTGCTCCATTCATGTGACTTCAACTTCAGCCTTTGGTCTCAAAATCTGAAAATTTGTTTAGCTTAAAGAAATTAAAGACCGTCACCGTAGTGCAGTTGGTAGCACGCTTACCTCTGAAGTAGAGGACCCGGGTTCGATCCCCGGTACCAGCATGGGGATTGTATCCCCTCTGGGAGGTCTGGCACGGGGTGCACGCAGCCTCATTAGGTCCCGGGGAGATCAATTGAGGAGCTACTTGATATTACAGTAGCAGCCCCAGTTCATGAAGACGGCATAACTGGCCGGGAGGGATCGGCACGCAACCACGTCCCACCCTCCTCCAGTACTGCACCCCACCAATGACGCCTGTAGTGGGCCAAGGTGGGGTACGCAGCGGGTGGGCGGTAAGGCTTGGCTCTTCATTGCCTGTAGTGCCGGAGCGTTTTTATTAAAAAATTAAGTGCACAAAAAAGTTTTAAAAATATTTTCAATGCCCATCAAAACAAAGAAATGAATTACTTTAAAGGTAATTATTTCTTCTTCCTGCTAGAAATTGATTTATTATAAAATAATAAAACTTTTGTGACATTTTAGATTTTGATCTGCGTGGAATGTTTTGAATATTAAGGTATTTTCGCATTGTGAATAAGTGTAATAATTAATTCCCTCAAAACTGTAAGACAGATCGAGCTGCAACTTTGTGTGGTGGTTTATAATATAAACACCCTAAAGGAACCCTGGGACTGGAAAACGACCGAAAATTATCAAACTGATGATTTTTGGTTTTAGGTATATAAATGTTCCCTAACCTTCAGTCATCAGTTGGCAGTGATGATTTTTAGATTCCGCCATTTTTATAGGTCTAGCACAGGCTTTAAATGTCATGTGCGCTACACTTAAACTCCCCTTTTATCTTTAAAGTTTCGGCAGCATTTGAACAAAATATAAGCTAAAAAGGGCTCAAAAACAAGAAATTCAGCAGAAGGAAGTGGAGGGGAGGTGTGACAAACATGATCATGATGCACGTGTGTAGAAAAATTAATCCATTATCTGTTCCATGTGTATTAAGTTTTGTGCTATGTTAATTATAGAATAAAAATTCAGCATGTGCTCCATTATGTGACTCTTTGGCTTCTAAATCTGAAACTCATTCAGCTTTAAAAAAGTTGTTGTTGTTTTCTAGTGCCTTGCATCTTGTAATGAAACCATCAGCATTTGTGCTTTCCAATAGTTTTGAACTGTAGTTTCTTTTGATCTTAATGCTTCACAGGTCTTCAAGTGGTCTTCGCTTTAAAAAAGTTAAATACCTAAAAAGTTCAAAAAAATAAAATTTTTTAATGTCCATCAAAGCAATGACATTAATTGCTTAAAAACTAATTATTTTCTGTCTCTGCACGAGATTGGTGGAATTTGTTGGGCAATTAGACTTTATAAAAACAATAAAACTGTTGTGATATTTTAGATTTTCATGCATATGGAGTGTTTTGAATGTTAACGTATTTTCAGCTTGTGACTAAATTGAACAATTAATTCCCCTAAAACTATAAAACAGATTGTGCTGGAACTTTGTGTGATGGTTTATAACATATGCAGCTCTAAGTGTGTAAAGTATTGATTTCATAACTATAAAAACATAGAAAATTCAAATTTTAGTCCCAGAGTCCCTTAATTTTATAACAAAGTGCACTGTAAAATTGATTCAACTGGAAAAGAATAACTGTTTTCTCCCAACTCGCATACGCAAACCTAAATCAATGTAATTAATTTGCTACAACTTCAGACTTGGGAAAAAAATTGAAGCAAGGGCAGGAGAAATGAGTAACTAATTCCAAAGCCAACTGGAACTGAATATACCATACCTACTCTGTGAGTGTGGGGTTGGAAGCTTCTAGAAGTGAGATTACAATGATCGTTTAGCAGTCGCTTGTTTTATTTATAGCGTCTATTAGTAACGAGCCACTAACAAATATCTGCAAAATTATCTAAAAGGATCTGAATTTCTTCAAGTCTACAGAATAGCTGCACCAGGAATATTTATAGGTAAGCCTTATATCTTTCAAATATACAGTTACGGGCAGAAGTATTGGAATAGAGCAAGTTTTACAGGACATATTGGTGTGCGTTTCTAAATAACGAGCCGAAGCAATTGGAAATTGTGATAGGTACATATTTATTATAACGTTCTTTCCTATAGGAAAACCTTTTTAAAAATATTCTCTTGGATAACTGTAGGGTAGGAAATGGAGAATACAATTCAAAATCGGAACAACCAATTACTCTGAATCTGTGGTGTATATAAGCATTATTCCGTTCAGACATATTATGTTCCAATACTTTCGTCCACAACTGCATATATCTACAGCCTATTAGATGCCTAATCATTTGTACTCGTGTTACGTCTGTAGTTAGGCTTCTTTTGTGTTATTCACTTAAATCAATTGTTCTCTGTGGTTTCTTAAACTAGATGTATATTGGCCGACAGGTGCACGTTTGCGATTAGCGACAATATGTTAACTATTTTTAGCATTCCAAAGACATTCATCCGCGCAATTTTAGCGTCTTTCGACCTTCTTTGATGCTTGCCTTATAAACTAAATGCACAGTAAAAATGATTTAAACAACGAAAATGGGTATACACAATAAGGGAAAGCATAATATGTGATATGTCCGAGAGATTGAAAACCATCCATCTTCCCGTTTTAACACACGTTCTTACGTACGCAAATAATCGTCCAATGTTAATAAACAAGTCCATTTCTTTACAACTGCGCATGTGCTCACGGAAGTGCCAACACATTGGTTTTTCTTCCAAACAGTGTTGCTTTGAGTTCTTTTTTGTGCTTCTGAATACGGTCTACACTTTCAACTATTCAATTCATACGGTTATCTCTACAATCTTTTTTTGTCGGTCTGGGTGGCTCAGTTGGTTAGACGCTGGCCTACTGTTCCCAAGGTCGCGGATTCAAATCTGGCCCAGGCCGATGGTTTTTAAGTGTGCTTAAAAACTACAGCTCCATGTCAGTAGATTTACTGGCATGTAAAAGAACTACTGCGGGACAAAATTCCGGCACACCGGCGACGCTGATGTGATCCTGGCAATTGACAGCGTTGTTAAAAAACAAAATAATTTAATTTAATTTTCTACAATCTTTTCTTTTACACAACACATTCACATATGCTCGCCTTTCAACATACAAGTCATATAATTTTTATGATGGAAATAAAAATGCAGCCTATTGCATTCACAAGGTTTTGATTACTCAAGTTTACGAAAAACAATCCTATTTGTTTCTCTACTTCCTCTCCTACAAGCAATTGATATAGTTTGTTGGTCTTTTGAATGCCGAAAGGGGGCAGGGGGGTGTCCCATCAAGGACATAGGTCGAGGTACTAAGTCAGCTCCGCAAGTTGTCGTTAAGTCATTAGTCAAGTCATATAGTTCATAAAATAGGAACGGCATAGAGAAAACGTGCTAGATTTATGAGACTTCAACTTCAGTCTTTGGTCTCAAAATCTGAAAATTCGTTTAGCTTTAAAAAATAATACAAAAAAATATTTTTAAAAATATTTTCAGTGTCCATCAGAGCAAAGGAACGAACTACTTTAAACGTAATAATTTTTCTTGCTGCCAGAAATTGACGGTGTTTGTTGTGCAACTAAAGTTTATAAAACATAACTGTTGGGACATTTTAGTTTTAGATTTGCATTGAATATTTTGAATATTAAGGTATTTTTGCATTGTGGGTAAAGTGAGTAATTAATTTCCTCAAAACTATAAGACAGATTGCGCTGGAACTTTGTGTTGTTGTTTTTTTTTAATTAACTTCTTCCAACATTGTGTCGTATCAGACGAATGAATGAAACGCAATGGGTGAAATGATGCTCAAATGAGTCCGAGGTCCATGGAGCTTTAAGTTACGCGACATTCGTCTTCTCAGGGTAGGGAAAACCTCGGAAAAAAACCTTACCCGGATAACTTACCCCAAGCGAGATTCGAACTCGCGACCTCTTGATACGCTAACCATCACGCTACCGAGGCGGGCACTTTGTGTGGTGGTTTAGAATATAAACACCCTTAAGTTTGCAAAGTATTGATTTCATACATACAACAATATAAAATATTCAAATTTTAGTCCTTTAATTTTATAAAGTCACGAACAAAGTGCACTGTAAAATAGATTCAACTGGAAAAGAATAACTGTTTTCTCCCAACTCGCATACACAAAACTAAATCAATGTAATAAATTTGCTAAAACTTCAGACTTGGGAAAAAATTGAAGCAAGGACAGGAGAAATGAGTAACTAATTCCACAGCCAACTGGAACTGAATATACCTACTCTGTGAGTGTGTGGCTGGAAGCTTCCGGAAGTGAGATTACAATGATCGTTTCGCAGTCGCTTGTTTTATTTATAGCGTCTATTAGTAACGAGTCAGTAACAAATATCTGCAAAATTATCTAAAAGGATCTGAATTTCTTCAAGTCTACAGAATAGCTGCACGAGGAATATTTATAGGTAAGTCTTATATCTTTCAAATATACAGTTACGGGCAGAAGTATTGGAATAGAGCAAGTTTTACAGGACATATTGGTGTGCGTTTCTAAATAACGAGCCGAAGCAATTGAAAATTGTGATAGGTACATATTTATTATAACGTTCTTTCCTATAGGAAAACGTTTTTAAAATATTCATCTGGATAACTGTAGGGTAGGAAATGGAGAATACAATTCAAAATCGGAACAACCAATTACTCTGAATCTGTGGTGTATATAAGCATTATTCCGTTCAGACATATTATGTTCCAGTACTTTCGTCCACAACTGCATATATCTACAGCCTATTAGATGCTTAATCATTTGTACTCGTGTTACTTCTGTAGTTAGGCTTCTTTTGTGTTATTCACTTAAATCAATTGTTCTCTGTGGTTTCTTAAACTAAATGCATATTCCTTGCTTATCGTGATTTTATCTGAAAAATAAATTATCTAACATATTTTTTATTTGGAACTTTATACGCAGTCGCATTTAACATATTCGTTACATGGCGATTTTACGACTATTTGAAAAGTAAAACAACATCTGCTATTTAACATATTGATAACTAGAACCCAACAAAGTAAACTGTATAACATTGTGACACTATAAGAAAACAAATTACTTCTAAATTATATACTTTTATATAAACGTATGTTTTTAAAAGATAAATGTTGTGTGCCGCGTATGGTACATGAATCACATTATACCGAGGGGGCAGTACTTCATAACCACCTTCACACTTCATTGCTACTCAAAGAGACCAACAATGAAAACTTTGAAGGAATTACGCAATTCAGTAACATGAAAACAGTTATTGACCATAACTATTAAGTGCACGCCTTTAACCAAAAGATTAACTGACTTTTTTTTAAAAATTACAGAAGGTGGGCATAAAGTACATCCCCCCCCCCTTCGTAATGTTAGGGCTAATTGGCAGTCATTGAGTTCTAGGTCCACCGATGCTTCTGCTAAGGTTCTCAGTTGCAGCGGAGTCGGTCCTAAGTGCTACACTGCTTTGCTTATAGAAAACATATCTCGGCTACACTTTGCGGCTTAGGGTCCCGAATATACGGCTACACTTTGCGGTTTAGGGTCCCGAATATCCCGGTTACACTTTGCGGTTTAGGGTTCTGAATATACGGTTACACTTTGCAGTTTAGGGTCCTGTATATCCGGTTACACTTTGCGGTTTAGGGTCCTGAATATCCGGCTAAAAAGAGTTAGTAAAAACCCATCACAGATTGATAATGAGAAATACTTTAAAAAATATTATGTAGTCCCAATCTACTATTGCCGTCAATATGCGCCAGGACTTAAAATTTTCTTCCCTACGCTGGTAATGAAATCTAGTGTCGGTACCCAGCGAATTCTCATTGCGCATGCGCCAGGACTTTTGAAAATATTTCCCGAACTGGTTGTGAGGTCTAGTGTCAGTACCTAGCGAATTCTCATTGCGCATGCATAATGATTCAACATGTAATAGGTAGAAGTGCTTTATTCCAACCAAAACTTTCATACCAAGTTTTCAACTCAAAAAATTTAATACCTACAAACCAATAAATTGAATATCTGGGAGGTAGTTAACTCTACCGAAAAAGTATTTGATATAAAATGTGTACTTTAACGAGACCTACACTTTTTCTGCAGTAATATTTCGTGCATCTGTTCCAACTCGGCAATAAGTCATTTAGAATAAAGAGCATTTCAGAGACTATTCACAGAAAAGTCAACATATACATTCACTTGTGCTGAAAATGTCTTAAACTTATGGCATGATAATTAAAATTGTTAGACATTTTTGAGAAAATGAAAATTTTGAAGCAAGTTCCATGTAAAGGGCAACCTGAGGCAGGGGATTATTTTGAAAAGCTTCGTGTCGCATTCTGGGAAGATGCAAAATTATATACCAAGTCCGGTATTTAACCAACGTTTTGTTAATGTGTTATATTGATCACCCCATCCACACACGGACTTTCTTTTTCCTTCGAAAAATACCTTTTACATTCAGAAATTATCATAGCGTATATTTTGAATGAAATCTGGATGTCGAAAATTTTTATTTATTCAGGGGAGTTCATAACGTGTATTTCCACCCGAATGCCAGTCATGCATACGTTGGGTACGTATTTAAGCTGTTGAATAACAGTTATAATACTAACATATCACTACCCAAATTGCTAATACACGCATAAATACACGATTGCTAAACTAGTTACGTTTATGCAACGTTGCATGCAAGGCATGCATCTTAGGTTGGCAATTAGCCCTCCATCACTTGGACTAGCCGATCCGCGCATGCGCCAATACTTCGTTGTTTCGCGTACACGGCCAGGTACAAACGACCTACACTTACGGGTCCTAAAGCTTCCAATGCCGTTATGGCTGTTGCTAAGAAAGAAAAATGGGCAGATATGACACCAAGATCCTCTTTTAGCCCAGTGCCTGTCAGAATATTTTGCACAGTTCCTATTGATGAAGCATCTTTCAAGTCCAATGAATTAACCTCTTCGGCTATTTCTTTGTGCTCAGCATAATATAAAACTGCATCGACCCATGTTCCCCATCGAGTTAACACTGGTGCAGGAAGAAGTCGGATATTAGGTGCTGTTGATCTAAACAACTTAACTCTTTTAGGACATTTAACAAAAATTATCTTCGTACTGGACACAAATCTATCTACCAATGGGAAAGAGCCATTTTCTCAGAAATGCTACCATTATGATAAATATTATACAGATGAAAAAATAAAAAAAAGCATAAAAATAATTAAAATATGCAATATAGGGGCAATAATATTGAAATCTTCGTGAGTTGCATCATCATGTGCAGTACTGCCAATATGAAAAATATTATCCAGATAGAAAAAAGTAATAAAATACCATAAAAATCATTAAAATATGCAATATAGGGGCTATAGTATTGAAATAATATGCATTTATAGAAAATCAAGAAAATATGCAGTTATATGCACCACAAAATCATGTCCAAATAACTGAAAATTCAGTAATTCGTGCACATAATGTAAAAGCATACATTTTTAACCCCTATGAAAAAACATGCAAATGCATGAACTTCCTAGCTCTAGTGATAGTGGTGGTGGTGCTTGTGATGGTGGTGGTGTTATGGGTAGTGATGGGTTATCATCAGGCAATTTTATGGAAAGAAAAGTCGCTAAAATTACGCAAGTGAACAGGTTTTGGCCTTTGGAATACCGAAAGTTGTTACATCCTTTTGGTAATCTTGCTGCACATGTGCACCTATCAGTGGATTTCACGCAGCTTCAGGCAGGCAATGTTGTGGAAGGAAAACCCGCTAAAATTACGCGAGTGAACAGGTTTTGGCCTTTGGAATACCGAAAGTTGTTACATCCTTTTGGTAATCTTGCTGCACATGTGCACCTATCAGTGGATTTCACGCAGCTTCAGGCAGGCAATGTTGTGGAAGGAAAACCCGCTAAAATTACGCGAGTGAACAGGTTTTGGCCTTTGGAATACCGAAAGTTGTTACATCCTTTTGGTAATCTTGCTGCACATGTGCACCTATCAGTGGATTTCACGCAGCTTCAGGCAGGCAATGTTGTGGAAGGAAAAGCCGCTAAAATTCCGCGAGTGTTTTGGCCTTTGGAAAACGTTTCCGTATTCTGGAGGTAGTTGTTCAATTTCTGGTGTGCAGTCCTACATGATTCACTATAAGCACGTGATTTAATTGAGAATAAACCTCGATAAACATCTTGCGGAGTTTGAAATTTTGAATAATTTCAAATTAATGTTTTATTTTTCCGAACTGTTATCTCTCTTTTTTGCACTGTACGAAAACAGGGTGTAGTAAGGCTAACAATTTTCTAAAGCGTAAAATGTCCTTGGCGAATAATTACAGTAGTATTTATTATTATTATTATTATTATTATTATTATTATTATTATTATTATTATTATTATTATTATTATTATTATTATTATTATTATTATTATTATTATTATTATTATTATTATTATTATTATTATTATTATTATTGTTATTATTATTATTATTATTATTATTATTATTATTATTATTATTATTATTATTATTATTATTATTCACTTGCATTATATTTGTTTACTGCTACGGCTTATTTAGGGTATTTATTAGGTTTCCTTACCTCTTGCGTCTGTTTCGTGGCGCAGTTGGTAGCGCGCCTGCCTCTGACGCGGCGCACCCGGGTTCGATCTCCGGTACCGGCATGGGATTTTTTCGCCGCTGGGAGGTCTGGTTTAGCATTTCGAGGTGGAGATGACAATGAAATACTTGGTTTCAATGAAAATGGTTGGTTTGTAATGAACTTGTTTAGATTTCGCCATTTTTAGAGTTCTAGCGCAAGCTTTAACTGCCATGTGAGCTACATTTAAGCACTCTGAATTTTCGACAGCATTTGAACAAAATATGGGATAAAAACATCTCAAAAGCGTCCAAATTCAGCGGAAAGGAGTATAAGGGGCATCTTGCCGCAAGGGAGACTACTAGACAAAGGAGGGAAGGTGTGAGAGGCAGATAATCTGACTCATAATCATGATCACCATGTGTGTACAAAAATTTTTTTATCTCGACTTTACATTTTTAATACACTATCTGCTCTGTGCACATAAAATGTGCTATGCTCCTAGAATTTTATCAACATGTGCTCCATTCATGTGACTTCAACTTCAGCCTTTGGTCTCAAAATCTGAAAATTTGTTTAGCTTAAAAAAATTAAAGACCGTCACCGTAGTGCAGTTGGTAGCACGCTTGCCTCTGAAGTAGAGGACCCGGGTTCGATCCCCGGTACCAGCATGGGGATTGTATCCCCTCTGGGAGGTCTGGCACGGGGTGCACGCAGCCTCATTAGGTCCCGGGGAGATCAATTGAGGAGCTACTTGATATTACAGTAGCAGCCCCAAGTGATGAAGACGGCATAACTGGCCGGGAGGGATCGGCACGCAACCACGTCCCACCCTCCAGTACTGCACCCCACCAATGACGCCTGTAGTGGGCCAAGGTGGAGTACGCAGCGGCTGGGCGGTAAGGCTTGGCTCTTCATGGGCTGTAGTGCCGGAGCGTATTTATTAAAAAATTAAATGCACAAAAAAGTTTTAAAAATATTTTCAATGCCCATCAAAACAAAGAAATGAATTACTTTAAAGGGAATTATTTCTTCTTCCTGCTAGAAATTGATTTATTATAAAATAATAAAACTGTTGTGACATTTTAGTTTTTGATCTGCGTGGAATGTTTTGAATATTAAGGTATTTTCGCATTGTGAATAAGTGTAATAATTAATTCCCTCAAAACTGTAAGACAGATCGAGCTGCAACTTTCTGTGGTGGTTTATAACATAAACACCCTAAAGGAACCCTGGGACTGGAAAACGACCGAAAATGATCAAACTTATGATTTTTGGTTTTAGGTATATAAATGTTCCCTAACCTTCAGTCATCAGTTGGCAGTGATGATTTTTAGATTCCGCCATTTTTATAGGTCTAGCACAGGCTTTAAATGTCATGTGCGCTACACTTAAACTCCCCTTTTATCTTTAAAGTTTCGGCAGCATTTGAACAAAATATAAGCTAAAAAGGGCTCAAAAACAAGAAATTCAGCAGAAGGAAGTGGAGGGGAGGTGTGACAAACATGATCATGATGCACGTGTGTAGAAAAATTAATCCATTATCTGTTCCATGTGTATTAAGTTTTGTGCTATGTTAATTACAAAATTTTTCCAGCATGTGCTCCATTATGTGACTCTTTGGCTTCTAAATCTGAAACTCATTCAGCTTTAAAAAAGTTGTTGTTTTCTAGTGCCTTGCATCTGGTAATGAAACCATCAGCATTTGTGCTTTCCAATAGTTTTGAACTGTAGTTTCTTTTGATCTTAATGCTTCACAGGTCTTCAAGTGGTCTTCGCTTTAAAAAAGTTAAATACCTAAAAAGTTCAAAAAAATTTTTTTTTAATGTCCATCAAAGCAATGACATTAATTGCTTAAAAACTAATTATTTTCTCTCTCTGCCAGAGATTGGTGGAATTTGTTGGGCAATTAGACTTTATAAAAACAATAAAACTGTTGTGATATTTTAGATTTTCATGCATATGGAGTGTTTTGAATATTAACGTATTTTCAGCTTGTGACTAAATTGAACAATTAATTCCCCTAAAACTATAAAACAGATTGTGCTGGAACTTTGTGTGGTGGTTTATAACATATGCAGCTTTAAGTGTGTAAAGTATTGATTTCATAACTATAAAAACATATAAAATTCAAATTTTAGTCCCAGAGTCCCTTAATTTTATAACAAAGTGCACTGTAAATTTGATTCAACTGGAAAAGAATAACTGTTTTCTCCCAACTCGCATACACAAACCTAAATCAATGTAATTAATTTGCTACAACTTCAGACTTGGGAAAAAAATTGAAGCAAGGGCAGGAGAAATGAGTAACTAATTCCAAAGCCAACTGGAACTGAATATACCGTACCTACTCTGTGAGTGTGGGGTTGGAAGCTTCTAGAAGTGAGTTACAATAATCGTTTAGCAGTCGCTTGTTTTATTTATAGCGTCTATTAGTAAGGAGTCACTAACAAATCTCTGCTAAATTATCTAAAAGGATCTGAATTTCTTCAAGTCTACAGAATAGCTGCACCAGGAATATTTATAGGTAAGCCTTATATCTTTCAAATATACAGTTACGGGCATAAGTATTGGAATAGAGCAAGTTTTACAGGACATATTGGTGTGCGTTTCTAAATAACGGGTTGAAGCAATTGAAAATTATTGTGATAGGTACATCTTTATTATAACGTTCTTTCCTATAGGAAAACGTTTTTAAAAATATTCTCTTGGATAACTGTAGAGTAGGAAATGGAGAATACAATTCAAAATCGGAACAACCAATTACTCTGAATCTGTGGTGTATATAAGCATTATTCCGTTCAGACATATTATGTTCCAATACTTTCGTCCACAACTGCATATATCTACAGCCTATTAGATGCTTAATCATCTGTACTCATGTTACTTCTGTAGTTAGGCTTCTTTTGTGTTATTCACTTAAATCAATTGTTCTCTGTGGTTTCTTAAACTAGATGTATATTGGCCGACAGGTGCACGTTTGCGATTAGCGAAAATATGTTAACTATTTTTAGCATTCCAAAGACATTCATCCGCGCAATTTTAGCGTCTTTCGACCCTCTTTGATGCTTGCCTTATAAACTAAATGCACAGTAAAAATGATTTAAACAACGAAAATGGGTATACACAATAAGGGAAAGCATAATATGTGATATGTCCGAGAGATTGAAAACCATCCATCTTCCCGTTTTAACACACGTTCTTACGTACGCAAATAATCGTGCAATGTTAATAAACAAGTCCATTTCTTTACAACTGCGCATGTGCTCACGGAAGTGCCAACACATTGGTTTTTCTTCCAAACAGTGTTGCTTTGAGTTCTTTTTTGTGCTTCTAAATATGGTCTACACTTCCAACGTATTCAATTCATACGGTTATCTCTACAATCTTTTTTTGTCGGTCTGGGTGGCTCAGTTGGTTAGACGCTGGCCTACTGTTCCCAAGGTCGCGGATTCAAATCTGGCCCAGGCCGATGGTTTTTAAGTGTGCTTAAAACCGACAGCTCCATATCAGTGGACTTACTGACGTGTAAAAGAACTCCTGAGGGACAAAATTCCGGCACACCGGCGACGCTGATGTGATCCTGGCAATTGACAGCGTTGTTAAAAAACAAAATAATTTAATTTAATTTTCTACAATCTTTTCTTTTACACAACACATTCATAGATGCTCGCGTTTCAACATACAAGTCATATAATTTTTGTGATGGAAATAAAAATGCAGCCTATTGCATTCACAAGGTTTTGATTACTCAAGTTTACGAAACACAATCCTATTTGTTTCTCTACTTCCTTTCCTACAAGCAATTGATATAGTTTTTTGGTCTTTTGAATGCCGAAAGGGGGCAGGGGGGTGTCCCGTCAAGGACATAGGTCGAGGTACTAAGTCAGCTCCGCAAGTTGTCGTTAAGTCATGAGTCAAGTCGTATAGTTCATAAAATAGGAACGGCATAGAGAAAACGTGCTAGATTTATGAGACTTCAACTTCAGTCTTTGGTCTCAAAATCTGAAAATTCGTTTAGCTTTAAAAAAATAATGCAAAAAACTATTTTTAAAAATATTTTCAATGTCCATCATAGCAAAGAAACGAACTACTTTAAACGTAATAATTTTTCTTGCTGCCAGAAATTGACGGTGTTTGTTGTGCAACTAAAGTTTATAAAACAATATAACTGTTGGGACATTTTAGTTTTAGATTTGCATTGAATATTTTGAATATTAAGGTATTTTTGCATTGTGGGTAAAGTGAGTAATTAATTCCCTCAAAACTATAAGACAGATTGTGCTGGAACTTTGTGTTGTTGTTGTTGTTGTTGTTGTTTTTTTTTTTTTTTAATTAACCTCTTCCAACATTGTGTCGTATCAGACGAATGAATGAAAGAAATGGTAGAAATGATGGTCAAATGAGCCCGAGGACCATGGAGCTTTAAGTTACGCGACATTCGTCTTCTCAGGGTAGGGAAAACCTCGGAAAAAAAACCTTACCCGGATAACTTACCCTAAGCGAGATTCGAACTCGCGACCTCTTGACACGCTAACCATCACGCTACCGAGGCGGGCACTTTGTGTGGTGGTTTAGAATATAAACACCTTTAAGTTTGCAAAGTATCGATTTCATACATACAACAATATAAAATATTCAAATTTTAGTCCTTTAATTTTATAAAGTCACGAACAAAGTGCACTGTAAAATTGATTCAACTGGAAAAGAATAACTGTTTTCTCCCAACTCGCATACACAAAACTAAATCAATGTAATAAATTTGCTAAACCTTCAGACTTGGGAAAAAATTGAAGCAAGGACAGGAGAAATGCGTAACTAATTCCACAGCCAACTGGAACTGAATATACCTACTCTGTGAGTGTGTGGCTGGAAGCTTCCGGAAGTGAGATTACAATGATCGTTTCGCAGTCGCTTGTTTTATTTGTAGCGTCTATTAGTAACGAGTCACTAACAAATATCTGCAAAATTATCTAAAAGGATCTGAATTTCTTCAAGTATACAGAATAGCTGCACCAGGAATATTTATAGGTAAGCCTTATATCTTTCAAATATACAGTTACGGGCAGAAGTATTGGAATAGAGCAAGTTTTACAGGACATATTGGTGTGCGTTTCTAAATAACGAGCCGAAGCAATTGAAAATTGTGATAGGTACATATTTATTATAACGTTCTTTCCGATAGGAAAACGTTTTTAAAATATTCATCTGGATAACTGTAGGGTAGGAAATAGAGAATACAATTCAAAATCGGAACAACCAATTACTCTGAATCTGTGGTGTATATAAGCATTATTCCGTTCAGACATATTATGTTCCAATACTTTCGTCCACAACTGCATATATCTACAGCCTATTAGATGCTTAATCATGTGTACTCGTGTTACTTCTGTAGTTAGGCTTCTTTTGTGTTATTCACTTAAATCAATTGTTCTCTGTGGTTGCTTAAACTAAATGCATATTCCTTGTTTATCGTGATTTTATCTGAAAAATAAACTATCTAACATATTTTTCATTTGGAACTTTATACGCAGTCGCATTTAACTTATTCGTTACATGGCGATTTTACGACTATTTGAAAAGTAAAACAACATCTGCTATTTAACATATTGATAACTAGACCCCGACTAAGTAAACTGTATAAGATTGTGACACTATAAGAAAACAAATTACTTCTAAATTATATACTTTTATATAAATGTATGTTTTTAAAAGATAAATGTTGTGTGCCGCGTATGGTACATGAATCACATTATACCGAGGGGGCAGTACTTCATAACCACCTTCACACTTCATTGCTACTCAAAGAGACCAACAATGAAAACTTTGAAGGAATTACGCAATTCAGTAACACGAAAACAGTTATTGACCATAACTATTAAGTGCACGCCTTTAACCAAAAGATTAAGTGACTTTTTTTTAAAAATTACAGAAGGTGGGCATAAAGTACATCCCACCCCCCTTGGTAATGCTAGGGCTAATTTGCAGTCATTGAATTCTAGGTCCACCGATGCTTCTACTAAGGTTCTCAGTTGCAGCGGAGTCGGTCCTAAGTGCTACACTGCTTTGCTTACAGAAAAATGCCTCGGCTACGCTTTGCGGCTTAGGGTCCCGAATATCCGGCTACACTTTGCGGCTTAGAGTCCTCAATATCCCGGGTACACTTTGCGGTTTAGGGTTCTTAATATTAGGCTACACTTTGCGGTTTAGGGTCCTCAATATACGGCTACACTTTGCAGTTTAGGGTTCTGAATATCCGGTTACACTTTGCGGTTTAGGGTCCTGAATATCCGGCTACACTTTGCGGCATAGGGTTCTGAATATACGGTTACACTTTGCAGTTTAGGGTCCTGTATATCCGGCTACACTTTGCGGTTTAGGGTCCTGAATATCCGGCTAAAAAGAGTTAGTAAAAACCCATCACAGATTGATAATGAAAAATACTTTAAAAAATATTATGTAGTCCCAATCTACTATTGCCGTCAATATGCGCCAGGACTTAAACTTTTTTTCCCTACGCTGGATATGAAATCTAGTGTCGGTACCCAGCGAATTCTCATTGCACATGCGCCAGGACTTTTGAAAATATTTCCCGAACTGGTTGTGAGGTCTAGTGTCAGTACCTAGCGAATTCTCATTGCGCATGCATAATGATTCAACATGTAATAGGTAGAAGTGCTTTATTCCAACCAAAACTTTCATACCAAGTTTTCAACTCAAAAAATTTAATACCTACAAACCAATAAATTGAATATCTGGGAGGTAGTTAACTCTACCCAAAAAGTATTTGATATAAAATGTGTACTTTAACGAGACCTACACTTTTTCTGCAGTAATATTTCGTGCATCTGTTCCAACTCGGCAATAAGTCATTTAGAATAAAGAGCATTTCAGAGACTATTCACAGAAAAGTCAACATATACATTCACTTGTGCTGAAAATGTCTTAAACTTATGGCATGATAATTAAAATTGTTAGACATTTTTGAGAAAATGAAAATTTTGAAGCAAGTTCCATGTAAAGGGCAACCTGAGGCAGGGGATTATTTTGAAAAGCTTCGTGTCGCATTCTGGGAAGATGCAAAATTATATACCAAGTCCGGTATTTAACCAACGTTTTGTTAATGTGTTATATTGATCACCCCATCCACACACGGACTTTCTTTTTCCTTTGGAATACCGAAAGTTGTTACCCGATCGGTGGATTTCACGCAGCTTCAGGCAGGCAATGTTGTGGAAGGAAAAGCCGCTAAAATTACGCGAGTGAACAGGTTTTGGCCTTTGGAATAGCGAAAGTTGTTACATCCTTTTGGTAATCTTGCTGCACATGTGCACCTATCAGTGGATTTCACGCAGCTTCAGGCAGGCAATGTTGTGGAAGGAAAAGCCGCTAAAATTCCGCGAGTGAACAGATTTTGGCCTTTGGAATAGCGAAAGTTGTTACATCCTTTTGGTAATCTTGCTACACATGTGCACCTATCAGTGGATTTCCCGCAGCTTCAGGCAGGCAATGTTGTGGAAGGAAAAGCCGCTAAAATTCCGCGAGTGAAGAGGTTTTGGCCTTTGGAATAGCGAAAGTTGTTACATCCTTTTGGTAATATTGCTGCACATGTGCACCTATCGGTGGATTTCCCGCAGCTTCAGGCTGGCAATGTTGTGGAAGGAAAAGCCGCTAAAATTCCGCGAGTGAACAGGTTTTGGCCTTTGGAATAGCGAAAGTTGTTACATCCTTTTGGTAATCTTGCTGCACATGTGCACCTATCAGTGGATTTCACGCAGCTTCAGGCAGGCAATGTTGTGGAAGGAAAAGCCGCTAAAATTCCGCTAGTGTTTTGGCCTTTGGAAAACGTTTCCGTATTCTGGAGGTAGTTGTTCAATTTCTGGTGTGCAGTCCTACATGATTCACTATAAGCACGTGATTTAATTGAGAATAAACCTCGATAAACATCTTGCGGAGTTTGAAATTTTGAATAATTTCAAATTAATGTTTTATTTTTCCGAACTGTTATCTCTCGTTTTTGCACTGTACGAAAACAGGGTGTAGTAAGGCTAACAATTTTCTAAAGCGTAAAATGTCCTTGATTTAAAAATGATTTTGTTGTTTAACGACGCTGTCAATTGCCAGGATCACATCAGCGTCGCCGGTATGCCGGAATTTTGTCCCGCAGGAGTTCTTTTACATGCCAGTAAATCTACTGACATGGAGCTGTCGTTTTTAAGCACACTTAAAAACCATCAACCTGGACCGGGTTTGAACCCGCGACCTTGGGATCAGTACGCCAGCGTCTAACCAACTGAGCCACCCAGACCGACGTAAAATGTCCTTGACGGATAATTACAATAGTATTTATTATTATTATTATTATTATTATTATTATTATTATTATTATTATTATTATTATTATTATTATTATTATTATTATTATTATTATTATTATTATTATTATTATTATTTTATTATTATTACTACTACTACTACTACTACTACTACTACTATTATTATTATTATTATTATTATTATTATTATTATTATTATTATTATTATTATTATTATTATTATTATTATTATTATTAATATTATTATTCACTTGCATTAGTTTTGTTTACTGGTACGGCTTATTTAGGGTATTTATTAGGTTTCCTTACCTCTTGCGTCTGCTTCGTGGCGCAGTTGGTAGCGCGCCTTCCTCTGACGCGGCGCACCCGGGTTCGATCTCCGGTACCGGCATGGGTTTTTTTCGCCGCTGGGAGGTCTGGTTTAGCATTTCGAGGTGGAGAAGACAATGAAATATTTGATTTCAATGAATATGGGAGCTTTATGGGACTTACAGAACTTACAGCCACATATGACTTGTTGAAAAACCATGTCAAATACACACTAGACCGGTAGAGGTTGGTAGGAGGCCATGAATTGTCATATTATTGAGCTCTGGTACTAAATTAGGAATTGTTTCGGGAACTTTCTGAAGTGTTAACATTACTATTGTATATGGATAAGCAAATTTCGCTTTATCTAGTTGTATAAAAGTAAACTGCAACAAAAAGTGCGATTGTCTGTAGAAGTGAGTACCAACTATAGGTATGGTAAATGTTGCAATTAACAGCGAGCAGCATAAATTTAACAGTTCACCGATGGAACTAAATCAACCAAGTATGGAAAATGTAACTACTAATTTCTAGGTTATATAATATAACACAATATACAATGAGCTTTAAGCAAATCAAAATCTCCATCAACATAACTCTCGACAAAAGAATGCACTTCATATTCAGCTCTGTAGAACCAACATAGTTAAAATAATGTAAAGAACTTGGGTTGACTATTTAACATATTGCCTCAGAATATCAAAGTAATTACTAAAATCCATCATTTCAAAAGACACTGAAAGTTGTTCCTGCTACTGCATACATTTTATTCCATAGATGAGTACGTATCATATTGGCTAGCTATCACAGCATGCCTCCTTCAAAAGTAACGTTGAATACCGGAGAGAAAACGTGTTCTAAATTTCTCTTTCTCTTACTTTGTTTTGATTGCGACTTGTGCAAGTGGCCAGTAGCCTGTGGAAATTCAGTGTTGTTTTAAATTGCAAACTTAAATTAATACTAACCGAGCGACATCGCTCCGCGGTAATGTGTGAGACTCGGGAGGTCGTTGGTTCGATTCCCTTGGCCGAACTTCCTGACCAATGTTCCCTCTGGTCATTAGGCGAGTGCTGGAAAGGGTAATTACATCCCCCGAATTTCCTGTCCCTCCATTTACCCTCACTTTTCATTTCACCTCGGGCTTGGTTTCAGAATGTAGACATAACTCTGATTTTGGTTTTTATTTGGATAAAGAGGAATTGCATGGTCCCTGTACTTTAAAGATTTGAAAGATTAATTCACCCATACGTTTCGATTACATAGAATATATCACGAGTTCAGAAGAACTTACATACATAACATATACACATACAATTGTTCATTTAAGCCCCATGCTTGAATCTCTCTAGACTATACAATACATTTTCTACTAGACACCTCTTTATTGTTTTCAGCTTTAGATCTGCATTTTTTATAAATTTAATTTTTTTCCGGTACCTTATTATAAAGTTATTTGCCCATATTTTTTGTACAGCGTCTGCTTAATGTACCCCTAAGAACTATTCTGTAATAATCGTCGATTTCTTAGATTGTATGTGTGAATATAATCATTTTTGGATCATTTCCTTGTAGAATATGTTTTATCGTCTCATAGATGTATATACATGGAACAGCAAAAATACCAAATTCTTTATACATTGATCTATATGCGTGTCTTCTATTTACATTGCCTATTAATCTAAATTTCTTTTGTAGTTTAAAATGCTTTTCCACTTCTGTTGTAATATTTCTCCACAATACTATTCCATATTTTAAGTGTGAGTAAACAAATGCATAGTATATCTGTTTTTGTGATTCATCATCCGTGGTTTTCCTCACCTGCCTCATTATACACAAGCCGGTATTTATCTTCTTTTTTATCTGGGTTATATATAGCTTCCAATTTAACACCTCTCTTCGCATTTGCCCTCCTTGAAACCTCCACCACACCTCAGTACAGTAACACGTGACCGCCCTCCCACAATTCATATAATGTTTTATATTATTAAATATAATTTTATGTAATTACATATTGTTTCCGTATATGCAGTTATAAGAAGTGCCAAAATGCTGAGGAATTACACTGAAAGTATCCTAATTTGAAAGTTTCAAATTACATATTTTGAAGTATAATGAATGTTTGGAAAATGTAGAGTGAGACCGAAAAATTGAATGCCATGACCAGGATATCACACTGACTTCCAGTAACAATTCAATGAAATATTTTGTAAACAAAAGTAGTAGAACGCAACGCGAAACTCAGAAATCAACTTAAGGGACCTTGGAACTGAAAAAAGACCAAAAAAGAACGAAATTGACGATATTTAGGTTTATGCGTATAAATAAATGTTCCTCAAATCTTCAGTCGTTGGTTTGTGATGAACTTGTTTAGATTTCGCCATTTTTAGAGTTCTAGCGCAGGCTTTAACTGCCATGTGAGCTACATTTAAGCACTCTGAATTTTCTACAGCATTTTAACAAAATATGGGATAAAAACATTTCAAAAACGTTCAAATTCAGCGGAAAGGAGTATAAGGGGCATCTTGCCGCAAGGGAGACTACTAGACAAAGGAGGGAAGGTGTGAGAGGCACATAATCTGACTCAGAATCATGATCAGCATGTGTGTACAAAAATTGGTTTATCTCGACTTTACATTTTTAAAACACTATCTGCTCTGTGCACATAAAATGTGCTATGGTCCTAGAATTTTATCAACATGTGCTCCATTCATGTGACTTCAACTTCAGCCTTTGGTCTCAAAATCTGAAAATTTGTTTAGCTTAAAGAAATTAAAGACCGTCACCGTAGTGCAGTTGGTAGCACGCTTACCTCTGAAGTGGAGGACCTGGGTTCGATCCCCGGTACCAGCATGGGGATGGTATCCCCTCTGGGAGGTCTGGCACAGGGTGCACGCAGCCTCATTAGGTCCCGGGGAGATCAATTGAGGAGCTACTTGATATTACAGTAGCAGCCCCAGTTCATGAAGACGGCATAACTGGTCGGGAGGGATCGGCACGCAACCACGTCCCACCCTCCTCCAGTACTGCACCCCACCAATGACGCCTGTAGTGGGCCAAGGTGGGGTACGCAGCGGCTGGGCGGTAAGGCTTGGCTCTTCATTGGCTGTAGTGCCGGAGCGTATTTATTAAAAAATTAAATGCACAAAAAAGTTTTAAAAATATTTTCAATGCCCATCAAAACAAAGAAATGAATTACTTTAAAGGTAATTATTTCTTCTTGCTGCTAGAAATTGATTTATTATAAAATAATAAAACTGTTGTGACATTTTAGATTTTGATGTGCTTGGAATGTTTTGAATATTAAGGTATTTTCGCATTGTGAATAAGTGTAATAATTAATTCCCTCAAAACTGTAAGACAGATCGAGCTGCAACTTTGTGTGGTGGTTTATAATATAAACACCCTAAAGGAACCCTGGGACTGGAAAACGACCGAAAATTATCAAACTTATGATTTTTGGTTTTAGGTATATAAATGTTCCCTAACCTTCAGTCATCAGTTGGCAGTGATGATTTTTAGATTCCGCCATTTTTACAGGTCTAGCACAGGCTTTAAATGTCATGTGCGCTACACTTAAACTCCCCTTTTATCTTTAAAGTTTCGGCAGCATTTGAACAAAATATAAGCTAAAAAGGGCTCAAAAACAAGAAATTCAGCAGAAGGAAGTGGAGGGGAGGTGTGACAAACATGATCATGATGCACGTGTGTAGAAAAATTAATCCATTATCTGTTCCATGTGTATTAAGTTTTGTGCTATGTTAATTATAGAATTTTTCCAGCATGTGCTCCATTATGTGACTCTTTGGCTTCTAAATCTGAAACTCATTCAGCTTTAAAAAAGTTGTTGTTTTCTAGTGCCTTGCATCTGGTAATGAAACCATCAGCATTTGTGCTTTCCAATAGTTTTGAACTGTAGTTTCTTTTGATCTTAATGCTTCACAGGTCTTCAAGTGGTCTTCGCTTTAAAAAAGTTAAATACCTAAAAAGTTCAAAAAAATAAATTTTTTTAATGTCCATCAAAGCAATGACATTAATTGCTTAAAAACTAATTATTTTCTGTCTCTGCACGAAATTGGTGGAATTTGTTGGGCAATTAGACTTTATAAAAACAATAAAACTGTTGATATTTTAGATTTTCATGCATATGGAGTGTTTTGAATATTAACGTATTTTCAGCTTGTGACTAAATTGAACAATTAATTCCCCATAAACTGTAAAACAGATTGTGCTGGAACTTTGTGTGGTGGTTTATAACATATGCAGCTTTAAGTGTGTAAAGTATTGATTTCATAACTATAAAAACATTGAAAATTCAAATTTTAGTCCCAGAGTCCTTTAATTTTATAACAAAGTGCACTGTAAAATTGATTCAACTGGAAAAGAATAACTGTTTTCTCCCAACTCGCATACGCAAACCTAAATCAATGTAATTAATTTGCTAAAACTTCAGACTTGGGAAAAAAATTGAAGCAAGGGCAGGAGAAATGAGTAACTAATTCCAAAGCCAACTGGAACTGAATATACCTACTCTGTGAGTGTGGGGTTGGAAGCTTCTAGAAGTGAGTTACAATAATCGTTTAGCAGTCGCTTGTTTTATTTATAGCGTCTGTTAGTAACGAGCCACTAACAAATATCTGCAAAATTATCTAAAAGGATCTGAATTTCTTCAAGTGTACAGAATGGCTGCACCAGGAATATTTATAGGTAAGCCTTATATCTTTCAAATATACAGTTACGGGCATAAGTATTGGAATAGAGCAAGTTTTACAGGACATATTGGTGTGCGTTTCTAAATAACGGGCCGAAGCAATTGAAAATAATTGTGATAGGTACATCTTTATTATAACATTCTTTCCTATAGGAAAACCTTTTTAAAAATATTCTCTTGGATAACTGTAGAGTAGGAAATGGAGAATACAATTCAAAATCGGAACAACCAATTACTCTGAATCTGTGGTGTATACAAGCATTATTCCGTTCAGACATATTATGTTCCAATACTTTCGTCCACAACTGCATATATCTACAGCCTATTAGATGCTTAATCATTTGTACTCGTGTTACTTCTGTAGTTAGGCTTCTTTAGTGTTATTCACTTAAATCAATTGTTCTCTGTGGTTTCTTAAACTAGATGTATATTGGCCGACAGGTGCACGTTTGCGATTAGCGAAAATATGTTAAGTATTTTTAGCATTCCAAAGACATTCATCCGCGCAATTTTAGCGTCTTTCGACCTTCTTTGATGCTTGCCTTATAAACTAAATGCACAGTAAAAATGATTTAAACAACGAAAATGGGTATACACAATAAGGGAAAGCATAATATGTGATATGTTGTAATAAATTTGCTAAAACTTCAGACTTGGGAAAAAATTGAAGCAAGGACAGGAGAAATGAGTAACTAATTCCACAGCCAACTGGAACTGAATATACCTACTCTGTGAGTGTGTGGTTGGAAGCTTCCGGAAGTGAGATTACAATGATCGTTTCGCAGTCGCTTGTTTTATTTATAGCGTCTATTAGTAACGAGTCACTAACAAATATCTGCAAAATTATCTAAAATGATCTGAATTTCTTCAAGTCTACAGAATAGCTGCACCAGGAATATTTATAGGTAAGCCTTATATCTTTCAAATATACAGTTACGGGCAGAAGTATTGGAATAGAGCAAGTTTTACAGGACATATTGGTGTGCGTTTCTAAATAACGGGCCGAAGCAATTGAAAATTGTGATAGGTACATATTTATTATAATGTTCTTTCCTATAGGAAAACCTTTTTAAAAATATTCTCTTGGATAACTGTAGGGTAGGAAATGGAAAATACAATTCAAAATCGGAACAACCAATTACTCTGAATCTGTGGTCAATATAAGCATTATTCCGTTCAGACATATTATGTTCCAGTACTTTCGTCCACAACTGCATATATCTACAGCCTATTAGATGCTTAATCATTTGTACTCATGTTACTTCTGTAGTTAGGCTTCTTTTGTGTTATTCACTTAAATCAATTATTCTCTGTGGTTTCTAAAACTAGATGCATATTCCTTGTTTATCGTGATTTTATCTGAAAAATAAATTATCTAACATATTTTTTATTTGGAACTTTATACTCAGTCGCATTTAACATATTCGTTACATGGCGATTTTACGACTATTTGAAAAGTAAAACAACATCTGCTATTTAACATATTGATAACTAGACCCCAACTAAGTAAACTGTATAAGATTGTGACACTATAAGAAAACAAATTACTTCTAAATTATATACTTTTATATAAATGTATGTTTTTAAAAGATAAATGTTGTGTGCCGCGTATGGTACATGAATCACATTATACCGAGGGGGCAGTACTTCATAACCACCTTCACACTTCATTGCTAATCAAAGAGACCAACAATGAAAACTTTGAAGGAATTACGCAATTCAGTAACATGAAAACAGTTACTGACCATAACTATTAAGTGCACGCCTTTAACCAAAAGATTAACTGACTTTTTTTTAAAAATTACAGAAGGTGGGCATAAAGTACATCCCCCCCCCCCCCTTGGTAATGCTAGGGCTAATTGGCAGTCATTGAGTTCTAGGTCCACCGATGCTTCTGCTAAGGTTCTCAGTTGCAGCGGAGTCGGTCCTAAGTGCTACACTGCTTTGCTTATAGAAAACATATCTCGGCTACACTTTGCGGCTTAGGGTCCCTAATATACGGCTACACTTTGCGGCTTAGGGTCCCGAATATCCCGGTTACACTTTGCGGCTTAGGGTTCTGAATATACGGTTACACTTTGCAGTTTAGGGTCCTGTATGTCCGGTTACACTTTGTGGTTTAGGGTCCTGAATATCCGGCTAAAAAGAGTTAGTAAAAACCCATCACAGATTGATAATGAGAAATACTTTAAAAAATATTATGTAGTCCCAATCTACTATTGCCGTCAATATGCGCCAGGACTTAAAATTTTCTTCCCTACGCTGGATATGAAATCTAGTGTCGGTACCCAGCGAATTCTCATTGCACATGCGCCAGGACTTTTGAAAATATTTCCCGAACTGGTTGTGAAGTCTAGTGTCAGTACCTAGCGAATTCTCATTGCGCATGCATAATGATTCAACATGTAATAGGTAGAAGTGCTTTATTCCAACCAAAACTTTCATACCAAGTTTTCAACTCAAAAAATTTAATACCTACAAACCAATAAATTGAATATCTGGGAGGTAGTTAACTCTACCCAAAAAGTATTTGATATAAAATGTGTACTTTAACGAGACCTACACTTTTTCTGCAGTAATATTTCGTGCATCTGTTCCAACTCGGCAATAAGTCATTTAGAATAAAGAGCATTTCAGAGACTATTCACAGAAAAGTCAACATATACATTCACTTGTGCTGAAAATGTCTTAAACTTATGGCATGATAATAAAAATTGTTAGACATTTTTGAGAAAATGAAAATTTTGAAACAAGTTCCATGTAAAGGGCAACCTGAGGCAGGGGATTATTTTGAAAAGCTTCGTGTCGCATTCTGGGAAGATGCAAAATTATATACCAAGTCCGGTATTTAACCAACGTTTTGTTAATGTGTTATATTGATCACCCCATCCTCACACGGACTTTCTTTTTCCTTTGCAATACCGAAAGTTGTTACATCCTTTCGATAATCTTGCTGCACATGTGCCCCGATCGGTGGATTTCACACATCTTCAGGCAGGCAATGTTGTGGAAAGAAAACCCGCTAAAATTACGCGAGTGAACAGGTTTTGGCCTTTGGAATACCGAAAGTTGTTACATCCTTTTGGTAATCTTGCTGCACATGTGCACCTATCGGTGGATTTCCCGCAGCTTCAGGCTGGCAATGTTGTGGAAGGAAAAGCCGCTAAAATTCCGCGAGTGAACAGGTTTTGGCCTTTGGAATAGCGAAAGTTGTTACATCCTTTTGGTAATCTTGCTGCACATGTGCACCTATCAGTGGATTTCACGCAGCTTCAGGCTGGCAATGTTGTGGAAGGAAAAGCCGCTAAAATTCCGCGAGTGATTTGGCCTTTGGAAAACGTTTCCGTATTCTGGAGGTAGTTGTTCAATTTCTGGTGTGCAGTCCTACATGATTCACTATAAGCACGTGATTTAATTGAGAATAAACCTCGATAAGCATCTTGCGGAGTTTGAAATTTTGAATAATTTCAAATTAATGTTTTATTTTTCCGAACTGTTATCTCTCTTTTTTGCACTGTACGAAAACAGGGTTTAGTAAGGCTAACAATTTTCTAAAGCGTAAAATGTCCTTGACGGATAATTACAATAGTATTTATTATTATTATTGTTATTATTATTATTATTATTATTATTATTATTATTATTATTATTATTATTATTATTATTATTACAATTATTATTATTTATATTATTATTATTGTTATTATTATTATTATTATTATTATTATTATTATTATTATTATTATTATTATTATTATTATTATTATTATTATTATTATTATTATTATTATTATTATTATTATTATTATTATTATTATTATTATTATTATTATTCACTTGCATTCGATTTGTTTACTGCTACGGCTTATTTAGGGTATTTATTAGGTTTCCTTACCTCTTGCGTCTGTTTCGTGGCGCAGTTGGTAGCGCGCCTGCCTCTGACGCGGCGCACCCGGGTTCGAACTCCGGTACCGGCATGGGATTTTGTCGCCGCTGGGAGGTCTGGTTTAGCATTTCGAGGTGGAGATGACAATGAAATACTTGATTTCAATGAAAATGGGAACTTTATGGGACTTACAGAACTTACAGCCACATATGACTTGTTGAAAAACCATGTCAAATACACAGTAGGCCGGTAGAGGTTGGTAGGAGGCCATGAATTGTCATATTATTGAGCTCTCCTACTAAATTAGGAATTGTTTCGGGAACTTTCTGAAGTGTTAACATTGCTATTGTATATGGATAAGTAAATTTCGCTTTATCCTGTTGTATATAAGTAAACTGCAACAAAAAGTGCGATTGTCTGTAGAAGTGAGTACCAACTATAGGTATGGTAAATGTTGCAATTAACAGCGAGCAGCATAAATTTAACAGTTCACCGATGGAACTAAATCAACCAAGTATGGAAAATGTAACTACTAATTTCCAGGTTATATAATATAATACAATATACAATGAGCTTTAAGCAAATCAAAATCTGCATCAACATAACTCTCGACAAAAGAATGCACTTCATATTCAGCTCTGTAGAACCAACATAGTTAAAATAATGTAGAGAACTTGGGTTGACTATTTAACATATTGCCTCAGAATACAAAGTAATTACTAAAATCCATCATTTCAAAAGACACTGAAAGTTGTTCCTGCTACTGCATACATTTTATTCCATAGATGAGTACGTATCATATTGGCTAGCTATCACACCATGTCTCCTTCAAAAGTAACGTTGAATACCGGAGAGAAAACGTGTTCTAAATTTCTCTTTCTCTTACTTTGTTTTGATTGCGACTTGTGCAAGGTGGCCAGTAGCCTGTGGAAATTCAGTGTTGTTTTAAATTGCAAACTTAAATTAATACTAACCGAGCGACATCGCTCCGCGGTAATGTGTGAGACTCGGGAGGTCGTTGGTTCGATTCCCTTGGCCGAACTTCCTGACCAATGTTCCCTCTGGCCATTAGGCGAGTGCTGGAAAGGGTAATTACATCCCCCGAATTTCCTGTCCCTCCATTCACCCTCACTTTTCATTTCACCTCAGGCTTGGTTTCAGAATGTAGACATAACTCTGATTCTGGTTTTTATTTGGATAAAGAAGAATTGCATGGTCCCTGTACTTTAAAGATTTGAAAGATTAATTCACCCATACGTTTCGATTACATAGAAGATATCACGAGTTCAGAAGAACTTACATACATAACATATACACATATAATTGTTCATTTAAGCCCCATGCTTGAATCTCTCTAGACTATACAAGACATTTTCTACTAGACACCTCTTTATTGTTTTCAGCTTTAGATCTGCATTTTTTATAAATTTAATTTTTTTCCGGTACCTTATTATAAAGTTATTTGCCCATATTTTTTGTACAGCGTCTGCTTAATGTACCCCTAAGAACTATTCTGTAATAATCGTCGATTTCTTAGATTGTATGTGTGAATATAATCATTTTTGGATCATTTTCTTGTAGAATATGTTTTATCGTCTCATAGATGTATATACATGGAACAGCAAAAATACCAAATTCTTTATACATTGATCTATATGCGTGTCTTCTATTTACATTGCCTATTAATCTAAATTTTTTTTGTAGTTTAAAATGCTTTTCCACTTCTGTTGTAATATTTCTCCACAATACTATTCCATATTTTAAGTGTGAGTAAACAAATGCATAGTATATCTGTTTTTGTGATTCATCATCCGTGGTTTTCCTCACCTGCCTCATTATACACAAGCCGGTATTTATCTTCTTTTTTATCTGGGTTATATATAGCTTCCAATTTAACACCTCTCTTCGCATTTCCCCTCCTTGAAACCTCCACCACACCTCAGTACAGTAAAACGTGACCGCCCTCCCACAATTCATATAATGTTTTATATTATTAAATATAATTTTATGTAATAACATATTCTGTTTCCATATATGCAGTTATAAGAAGTGCCAAAATGCTGACGAATTACACTGAAAGTATCCTAATTTCAAAGTTTCAAATTACATATTTTGAAGTATAATAAATGTTTGGAAAATGTAGAGTGAGACTGAAAAATTTAATGCCATGACCAGGATATCACACTGACTTCCAGAAACAATTCAACAAAATATTTTGTAAACAAAAGTAGTAGAACGCAACGCGAAACTCAGAAATCAACTTAAGGGACCTTGGAACTGAAAAAGACCAAAAAAGAATGAAATTGACGATATTTAGGTTTATGCGTATAAATAAATGTTCCTCAAATCTTCAGTCGTTGGTTTGTAATGAACTTGTTTAGATTTCGCCATTTTTAGAGTTCTAGCGCAGGCTTTAACTGCCATGTCAGCTGCATTTAAGCACTCTGAATTTTCGACAGTATTTGAACAAAATATGGGATAAAAACATCTCAAAAGCGTCCAAATTCAGCGGAAAGGAGTATAAGGGGCATCTTGCCGCAAGGGAGACTACTAGACAAAGGAGGGAAGGTGTGAGAGGCAGATAATCTGACTCAGAATCATGATCAGCATGTGTGTACAAAAATTGGTTTATCTCGACTTTACATTTTTAAAACACTATCTGCTCTGTGCACATAAAATGTTGTGCTATGCTCCTAGAATTTTATCAACATGTGCTCCATTCATGTGACTTCAACTTCAGCCTTTGGTCTCAAAATCTGAAAATTTGTTTAGCTTAAAGAAATTAAAGACCGTCACCGTAGTGCAGTTGGTAGCACGCTTACCTCTGAAGTAGAGGACCCGGGTTCGATCCCCGGTACCAGCATGGGGATTGTATCCCCTCTGGGAGGTCTGGCACGGGGTGCACGCAGCCTCATTAGGTCCCGGGGAGATCAATTGAGGAGCTACTTGATATTACAGTAGCAGCCCCAGTTCATGAAGACGGCATAACTGGTCGGGAGGGATCGGCACGCAACCACGTCCCACCCTCCTCCAGTACTGCACCCCACCAATGACGCCTGTAGTGGGCCAAGGTGGGTTACGCAGCGGCTGGGCGGTAAGGCTTGGCTCTTCATTGGCTGTAGTGCCGGAGCGTATTTATTGAAAAATTAAATGCACAAAATTTTTAAAAATATTTTCAATGCCCATCAAAACAAAGAAATGAATTACTTTAAAGGTAATTATTTCTTCTTCCTGCTAGAAATTGATTTATTATAAAATAATAAAACTGTTGTGACATTTTAGATTTTGATGTGCTTGGAATGTTTTGAATATTAAGGTATTTGCGCATTGTGAATAAGTGTAATAATTAATTCCCTCAAAACTGTAAGACAGATCGAGCTGCAACTTTGTGTGGTGGTTTATAACATAAACACCCTAAAGGAACCCTGGGACTGGAAAACGACCGAAAATTATCAAACTTATGATTTTTGGTTTTAGGTATATAAATGTTCCCTAACCTTCAGTCATCAGTTGGCAGTGATGATTTTTAGATTCCGCCATTTTTATAGGTCTAGCACAGGCTTTAAATGTCATGTGCGCTACACTTAAACTCCCCTTTTATCTTTAAAGTTTCGGCAGCATTTGAACAAAATATAAGCTAAAAAGGGCTCAAAAACAAGAAATTCAGCAGAAGGGAGTGGAGGGGAGGTGTGACAAACATGATCATGATGCACGGGTGTAGAAAAATTAATCCATTATCTGTTCCATGTGTATTAAGTTTTGTGCTATGTTAATTATAGAATTTTTCCAGCATGTGCTCCATTATGTGACTCTTTGGCTTCTAAATGTGAAACTCATTCAGCTTTAAAAAAGTTGTTGTTGTTTTCTAGTGCCTTGCATCTGGTAATGAAACCATCAGCATTTGTGCTTTCCAATAGTTTTGAACTGTAGTTTCTTTTGATCTTAATGCTTCACAGGTCTTCAAGTGGTGTTCGCTTTAAAAAAGTTAAATACCTAAAAAGTTCAAAAAAATAAATTTTTTTAATGTCCATCAAAGCAATGACATTAATTGCTTAAAAACTAATTATTTTCTGTCTCTGCACGAGATTGGTGGAATTTGTTGGGCAATTAGACTTTATAAAAACAATAAAACTGTTGTGATATTTTAGATTTTCATGCATATGGAGTGTTTTGAATATTAACGTATTTTCAGCTTGTGACTAAATTGAACAATTAATTCCCCTAAAACTATAAAACAGATTGTGCTGGAACTTTGTGTGGTGGTTTATAACATATGCAGCTTTAAGTGTGTACAGTATTGATTTCATAACTATAAAAACATAGAAAATTCAAATTTTAGTCCCAGAGTCCCTTAATTTTATAACAAAGTGCACTGTAAAATTGATTCAACTGGAAAAGAATAACTGTTTTCTCCCAACTCGCATACACAAACCTAAATCAATGTAATTAATTTGCTACAACTTCAGACTTGGGAAAAAAATTGAAGCAAGGGCAGGAGAAATGAGTAAGTAATTCCACAGCCAACTGGAACTGAATATACCTACTCTGTGAGTGTGTGGCTGGAAGCTTCCGGAAGTGAGTTACAATGATCGTTTCGCAGTCGCTTGTTTTATTTATAGCGTCTATTAGTAACGAGCCACTAACAAATATCTGCTAAATTATCTAAAAGGATCTGAATTTCTTCAAGTCTACAGAATAGCTGCACCAGGAATATTTATAGGTAAGCCTTATATCTTTCAAATATAGAGTTACGGGCAGAAGTATTGGAATAGAGCAAGTTTTACAGGACATATTGGTGTGCGTTTCTAAATAACGAGCCGAAGCAATTGAAAATAATTGTGATAGGTACATCTTTATTATAACATTCTTTCCTATAGGAAAACCTTTTTAAAAATATTCTCTTGGATAACTGTAGGGTAGGAAATGGAGAATACAATTCAAAATCGGAACAACCAATTACTCTGAATCTGTGGTGTATATAAGCATTATTCCGTTCAGACATATTATGTTCCAGTACTTTCATCCACAACTGCATATATCTACAGCCTATTAGATGCTTAATCATCTGTACTCATGTTACTTAAGTAGTTAGGCTTCTTTTGTGTTATTCACTTAAATCAATTGTTCTCTGTGGTTTCTTAAACTAGATGTATATTGGCCGACAGGTGCACGTTTGCGATTAGCGAAAATATGTTAACTATTTTTAGCATTCCAAAGACATTCATCCGCGCAATTTTAGCGTCTTTCGACCTTCTTTGATGCTTGCCTTATAAACTAAAAGCACAGTAAAAATGATTTGAACAACGAAAATTGGTATACACAATAAGGGAAAGCATAATATGTGATATGTTGTAATAAATTTGCTAAAACTTCAGACTTGGGAAAAAATTGAAGCAAGGACAGGAGAAATGAGTAACTAATTCCACAGCCAACTGGAACTGAATATACCTACTCTGTGAGTGTGGGGTTGGAAGCTTCTAGAAGTGAGTTACAATAATCGTTTAGCAGTCGCTTGTTTTATTTATAGCGTCTATTAGTAACGAGTCACTAACAAATATCTGCTAAATTATCTAAAAGGATCTGAATTTCTTCAAGTCTACAGAATAGCTGCACCAGGAATATTTATAGGTAAGCCTTATATCTTTCAAATATACAGTTACGGGCAGAAGTATTGAAATAGAGCAAGTTTTACAGGACATATTGGTGTGCGTTTCTAAATAAGGAGCCGAAGCAATTGAAAATTGTGATAGGTACATCTTTATTATAACGTTCTTTCCTATAGGAAAACGTTTTTAAAATATTCATCTGGATAACTGTAGAGTAGGAAATGGAGAATACAATTCAAAATCGGAACAACCAATTACTCTGAATCTGTGGTGTATATAAGCATTATTCCGTTCAGACATATTATGTTCCAGTACTTTCGTCCACAACTGCATATATCTAGAGCCTATTAGATGCTTAATCATGTGTACTCGTGTTACTTCTGTAGTTAGGCTTCTTTTGTGTTATTCACTTAAATCAATTATTCTCTGTGGTTTCTTAAACTAGATGCATATTCCTTGTTTATCGTGATTTTATCTGAAAAATAAATTATCTAGCATATTTTTTATTTGGAACTTTATACGCAGTCGCATTTAACTTACTCGTTACATGGCGATTTTACGACTATTTGAAAAGTAAAACAATATCTGCTATTTAACATATTGATAACTAGACCCCGACTAAGTAAACTGTATAAGATTGTGACACTATAAGAAAACAAATTACTTCTAAATTATATACTTTTATATAAATGTATGTTTTTAAAAGATAAATGTTGTGTGCCGCGTATGGTACATGAATCACATTATACCGAGGGGGCAGTACTTCATAACCACCTTCACACTTCATTGCTACTCAAAGAGACCAACAATGAAAACTTTGAAGGAATTACGGAATTCAGTAACATGAAAAGAGATATTGACCATAACTATTAAGTGCACGCCTTTAACCAAAAGATTAACTGACTTTTTTTTAAAAATTACAGAAGGTGGGCATAAAGTACATCCCCCCCCCCCCTTGGTAATGCTAGGGCTAATTGGCAGTCATTGAATTCTAGGTCCACCGATGCTTCTGCTAAGGTTCTCAGTTGCAGCGGAGTCGGTCCTAAGTGCTACACTGCTTTGCTTATAGAAAACGTATCTCGGCTACACTTTGCGACTTAGGGTCCCGAATACACGGCTACATTTTGCAGTTTAGGGTTCTGAATATCCGGTTACACTTTGCGGTTTAGGGTCCTGAATATCCGGCTACACTTTGCGGCTTAGGGTTCTGAATATACGGTTACACTTTGCAGTTTAGGGTCCTGTATATCCGGTTACACTTTGCGGTTTAGGGTCCTGAATATCCGGCTAAAAAGAGTTAGTAAAAACACATCACAGATTGATAATGAAAAATACTTTAATAAATATTATGTAGTCCCAATCTACTATTGCCGTCAATATGCGCCAGGACTTCAAATTTTCTTCCCTACGCTGGATATGAAATCTAGTGTCGGTACCCAGCGAATTCTCATTGCGCATGCGCCAGGACTTTTGAGAATATTTCGCGAACTGGTTGTGAAGTCTAGTGTCAGTACCTAGCTAATTCTCATTGCGCATGCATATGATTCAACATGTAATATGTAGAAGTGCTTTATTCCAACCAAAACTTTCATACCAAGTTTTCAACTCAAAAAATTTAATACCTACAAACCAATAAATTGAATATCTGGGAGGTAGTTAACTCTATCCAAAAAGTATTTGATATAAAATGTGTACTTTAACGAGACCTACACTTTTTCTGCAGTAATATTTCGTGCATCTGTTCCAACTCGGCAATAAGTCATTTAGAATAAAGGGCATTTCAGAGACTATTCACAGAAAAGTCAACATATACATTCACTTGTGCTGAAAATGTCTTAAACTTATGGCATGATAATGAAAATTGTTAGACATTTTTGAGAAAATGAAAATTTTGAAACAAGTTCCATGTAAAGGGCAACCTGAGGCAGGGGATTATTTTGAAAAGCTTCGTGTCGCATTCTGGGAAGATGCAAAATTATATACCAAGTCCGGTATTTAACCAACGTTTTGTTAATGTGTTATATTGATCACCCCATCCTCACACGGACTTTCTTTTTCCTTTGGAATACCGAAAGTTGTTACATCCTTTCGGTAATCTTGCTGCACATGTGCCCCGATCGGTGGATTTCACACATCTTCAGGCAGGCAATGTTGTGGAAAGAAAACCCGCTAAAATTACGCGAGTGAACAGGTTTTGGCCTTTGGAATACCGAAAGTTGTTACATCCTTTTGGTAATCTTGCTGCACATGTGCACCTATCAGTGGATTTCACGCAGCTTCAGGCAGGCAATGTTGTGGAAGGAAAAGCCGCTAAAATTCCGCGAGTGAACAGGTTTTGGCCTTTGGAATAGCGAAAGTTGTTACATCCTTTTGGTAATCTTGCTGCACATGTGCACCTATCAGTGGATTTCACGCAGCTTCAGGCAGGCAATGTTGTGGAAGGAAAAGCCGCTAAAATTCCGCGAGTGAACAGGTTTTGGCCTTTGGAATAGCGAAAGTTGTTACATCCTTTTGGTAATCTTGCTGCACATGTGCACCTATCGTTGGATTTCCCGCAGCTTCAGGCTGGCAATGTTGTGGAAGGAATAGCCGCTAAAATTCCGCGAGTGAACAGGTTTTGGCCTTTGGAATAGCGAAAGTTGTTACATCCTTTTGGTAATCTTGCTGCACATGTGCACCTATCAGTGGATTTCACGCAGCTTCAGGCAGGCAATGTTGTGGAAGGAAAAGCCGCTAAAATTCCGCGAGTGAACAGGTTTTGGCCTTTGGAATAGCGAAAGTTGTTACATCCTTTTGGTTATCTTGCTGCACATGTGCACCTATCGGTGGATTTCACGCAGCTTCAGGCAGGCAATGTTGTGGAAGGAAAAGCCGCTAAAATTCCGCGAGTGAACAGGTTTTGGCCTTTGGAATAGCGAAAGTTGTTACATCCTTTTGGTAATCTTGCTGCACATGTGCACCTATCAGTGGATTTCACGCAGCTTCAGGCAGGCAATGTTGTGGAAGGAAAAGCCGCTAAAATTCCGTGAGTGTTTTGGCCTTTGGAAAACGTTTCCGTATTCTGGAGGTAGTTGTTCAATTTCTGGTGTGCAGTCCTACATGATTCACTATAAGCACGTGATTTAATTGAGAATAAACCTCGATAAACATCTTGCGGAGTTTGAAATTTTGAATAATTTCAAATTAATGTTTTATTTTTCCGAACTGTTATCTCTCGTTTTTGCACTGTACGAAAACAGGGTGTAGTAAGGCTAACAATTTTCTAAAGCGTAAAATGTCCTTGATTTAAAAATGATTTTGTTGTTTAACGACGCTGTCAATTGCCAGGATCACATCAGCGTCGCCGGTGTGCCGGAATTTTGTCCCGCAGGAGTTCTTTTACATGCCAGTAAATCTACTGACATGGAGCTGTCGTTTTTAAGCACACTTAAAAACCATCGACCTGGACCGGGTTTCAACCCGCGACCTTGGGATCAGTAGGCCAGCGTCTAACCAACTGAGCCACCCAGACCGACGTAAAATGTCCTTGACGGATAATTACAATAGTATTTATTATTATTATTATTATTATTATTATTATTATTATTATTAATAATATTATTATTATTATTGTTGTTGTTATTAAAGTTATTATTATTATTATTATTACTATTATTATTATTATTATTATTATTATTATTATTATTATTATTATTATTATTATTATTATTATTATTATTATTATTATTATTATTATTATTATTATTATTATTATTATTATTATTAATATTATTATTCACTTGCATTAGTTTTGTTTACTGCTACGGCTTATTTAGGGTATTTATTAGGTTTCCTTACCTCTTGCGTCTGTTTCGTGGCGCAGTTGGTAGCGCGCCTTCCTCTGACGCGGCGCACCCGGGTTCGATCTCCGGTACCGGCATGGGATTTTTTCGCCGCTGGGAGGTCTGGTTTAGAATTTCGGAGTGGAGAAGACAATGAAATATTTGATTTCAATGAATATGGGAGCTTTATGGGACTTACAGAACTTACAGCCACATATGACTTGTTGAAAAACCATGTCAAATACACACTAGACCGGTAGAGGTTGGTAGGGGGCCATGAATTGTCATATTATTGAGCTCTGCTACTAAATTAGGAATTGTTTCGGGAACTTTCTGAAGTGTTAACATTACTATTGTAGATGGATAAGTAAATTTCGCTTTATCTAGTTGTATAAAAGTAAACTGCAACAAAAAGTGCGATTGTCTGTAGAAGTGAGTACCAAATATAGGTATGGTAAATGTTGCAATTAACAGCGAGCAGCATAAATTTAACAGTTCACCGATGGAACTAATTCAACCAAGTATGGAAAATGTAACTACTAATTTCCAGGTTATATAATATAACACAATATACAATGAGCTTTAAGCAAATTAAAATCTCCATCAACATAACTCTCGACAAAAGAATGCACTTCATGTTCAGCTCTGTAGAACCAACATAGTTAAAATAATGTAAAGAACTTGGGTTGACTATTTAACATATTGCCTCAGAATATCAAAGTAATTACTAAAATCCATCATTTCAAAAGACACTGAAAGTTGTTCCTGCTACTGCATACATTTTATTCCATAGATGAGTACGTATCATATTGGCTAGCTATCACACCATGCCTCCTTCAAAAGTAACGTTGAATACCGGAGAGAAAACGTGTTCTAAATTTCTCTTTCTCTTACTTTGTTTTCATTGCGACTTGTGCAAGGTGGCCAGTAGCCTGTGGAAATTCAGGTTGTTTTAAATTGCAAACTTAAATTAATACTAACCGAGCGACATCGCTCCGCGGTAATGTGTGAGACTCGGGAGGTCGTTGGTTCGATTCCCTTGGCCGAACTTCCTGACCAATGTTCCCTCTGGCCATTAGGCGTGTGCTGGAAAGGGTAATTACATCCCCCGAATTTCCTGTCCCTCCATTCACCCTCACTTTTCATTTCACCTCAGGCTTGGTTTCAGAATGTAGACATAACTCTGATTTTGGTTTTTATTTGGATAAAGAGGAATTGCATGGTCCCTGTACTTTAAAGATTTGAAAGATTAATTCACCCATACGTTTTGATTACATAGAATATATCACGAGTTCAGAAGAACTTACATACATAACATATACACATACAATTGTTCATTTAAGCCCCATGCTTGAATCTCTCTAGACTATACAAGACATTTCCTACTGGACACCTCTTTATTGTTTTCAGCTTTAGAACTGCATTTTTTATAAATTTAATTTTTTTCCGGTACCTTATTATAAAGTTATTTGCCCATATTTTTTGTACAGCGTCTGCTTAATGTACCCCTAAGAACTATTCTGTAATAATCGTCGATTTCTTAGATTGTATGTGTGAATATAATCATTTTTGGATCATTTTCTTGTAGAATATGTTTTATCGTCTCATAGATGTATATACATGGAAGAGTAAAAATACCAAATTCTTTATACATTGATCTATATGCGTGTCTTCTATTTACATTGCCTATTAATCTAAATTTCTTTTGTAGTTTAAAATGCTTTTCCACTTCTGTTGTAATATTTCTCCACAATACTATTCCATATTTTAAGTGTGAGTAAACAAATGCATAGTATATCTGTTTTTGTGATTCATCATCCGTGGTTTTCCTCACCTGCCTCATTATACACAAGCCGGTATTTATCTTCTTTTTTATCTGGGTTATATATAGCTTCCAATTTAACACCTCTCTTCGCATTTGCCCTCCTTGAAACCTCCACCACACCCCAGTACAGTAACACGTGACCGCCCTCCCACAATTCATATAATGCTTTATATTATTAAATATAATTTTATGTAATTACATATTCTGTTTCCGTATATGCAGTTATAAGAAGTGCCAAAATGCTGAGGAATTACACTGAAAGTATCCTAATTTGAAAGTTTCAAATTACATATTTTGATGTATAATAAATGTTTGGAAAATGTAGAGTGAGACTGAAAAATTTAATGCCATGACCAGGATATCACACTGACTTCCAGAAACAATTCAACAAAATACTTTGTAAACAAAAGTAGTAGAACGCAACGCGAAACTCAGAAATCAATTTAAGGGACCTTGGAACTGAAAAAGACCAAAAAAGAATGAAATTGACGATATTTAGGTTTATGCGTATAAATAAATGTTCCTCAAATCTTCAGTCGTTGGTTTGTGATGAACTTGTTTAGATTTCGCCATTTTTAGAGTTCTAGCGCAGGCTTTAACTGCCATGTGAGCTACATTTAAGCACTCTGAATTTTCGACAGCATTTGAACAAAATATGGGATAAAAACATTTCAAAAACGTTCAAATTCAGCGGAAAGGAGTATAAGGGGCATCTTGCCGCAAGGGAGACTACTAGACAAAGGAGGGAAGGTGTGAGAGGCAGATAATCTGACTCAGAATCATGATCAGCATGTGTGTACAAAAATTGGTTTATCTCGACTTTACATTTTTAAAACACTATCTGCTCTGTGCACATAAAATGTTGTGCTATGCTCCTAAAATTTTATCAACATGTGCTCCATTCATGTGACTTCAACTTCAGCCTTTGGTCTCAAAATCTGAAAATTTGTTTAGCTTAAAGGAATTAAAGACCGTCACCGTAGTGCAGTTGGTAGCACGCTTACCTCTGAAGTAGAGGACCCGGGTTCGATCCCCGGTACCAGCATGGGGATTGTATCCCCTCTGGGAGGTCTGGCACGGGGTGCACGCAGCCTCATTAGGTCCCGGGGAGATCAATTGAGGAGCTACTTGATATTACAGTAGCAGCCCCAGTTCATGAAGACGGCATAACTGGTCGGGAGGGATCGGCACGCAACCACGTCCCACCCTCCTCCAGTACTGCACCCCACCAATGACGCCTATAGTGGGCCAAGGTGGGTTACGCAGCGGCTGGGCGGTAAGGCTTGGCTCTTCATTGGCTGTAGTGCCGGAGCGTATTTATTAAAAAATTAAATGCACAAAATTTTTAAAAATATTTTCAATGCCCATCAAAACAAAGAAATGAATTACTTTAAAGGTAATTATTTCTTCTTCCTGCTAGAAATTGATTTATTATAAAATAATAAAACTGTTGTGACATTTTAGATTTTGATGTGCTTGGAATGTTTTGAATATTAAGGTATTTGCGCATTGTGAATAAGTGTAATAATTAATTCCCTCAAAACTGTAAGACAGATCGAGCTGCAACTTTGTGTGGTGGTTTATAATATAAACACCCTAAAGGAACCCTGGGACTGGAAAACGACCGAAAATTATCAAACTTATGATTTTTGGTTTTAGGTATATAAATGTTCCCTAACCTTCAGTCATCAGTTGGCAGTGATGATTTTTAGATTCCGCCATTTTTATAGGTCTAGCACAGGCTTTAAATGTCATGTGCGCTACACTTAAACTCCCCTTTTATCTTTAAAGTTTCGGCAGCATTTGAACAAAATATAAGCTAAAAAGGGCTCAAAAACAAGAAATTCAGCAGAAGGAAGTGGAGGGGAGGTGTGACAAACATGATCATGATGCACGTGTGTAGAAAAATTAATCCATTATCTGTTCCATGTGTATTAAGTTTTGTGCTATGTTAATTACAAAATTTTTCCAGCATGTGCTCCATTATGTGACTCTTTGGCTTCTAAATCTGAAACTCATTCAGCTTTAAAAAAGTTGTTGTTGTTTTCTAGTGCCTTGCATCTGGTAATGAAACCATCAGCATTTGTGCTTTCCAATAGTTTTGAACTGTAGTTTCTTTTGATCTTAATGCTTCACAGGTCTTCAAGTGGTCTTCGCTTTAAAAAAGTTAAATACCTAAAACGTTCAAAAAAATAAATTTTTTTAATGTCCATCAAAGCAATGACATTAATTGCTTAAAAACTAATTATTTTCTGTCTCTGCACGAGATTGGTGGAATTTGTTGGGCAATTAGACTTTATAAAAACAATAAAACTGTTGTGATATTTTAGATTTTCATGCATATGGAGTGTTTTGAATATTAACGTATTTTCAGCTTGTGACTAAATTGAACAATTAATTCCCCTAAAACTATAAAACAGATTGTGCAGGAACTTTGTGTGGTGGTTTATAACATATGCAGCTTTAAGTGTGTACAGTATTGATTTCATAACTATAAAAACATAGAAAATTCAAATTTTAGTCCCAGAGTCCCTTAATTTTATAACAAAGTGCACTGTAAAATTGATTCAACTGGAAAAGAATAACTGTTTTCTCCCAACTCGCATACACAAACCTAAATCAATGTAATTAATTTGCTACAACTTCAGACTTGGGAAAAAAATTGAAGCAAGGACAGGAGAAATGAGTAACTAATTCCACAGCCAACTGGAACTGAATATACCTACTCTGTGAGTGTGTGGCTGGAAGCTTCCGGAAGTGAGATTACAATGATCGTTTCGCAGTCGCTTGTTTTATTTATAGCGTCTATTAGTAACGAGCCACTAACAAATATCTGCAAAATTATCTAAAAGGATCTGAATTTCTTCAAGTGTACAGAATAGCTGCACCAGGAATATTTATAGGTAAGCCTTATATCTTTCAAATATACAGTTACGGACAGAAGTATTGGAATAGAGCAAGTTTTACAGGACATATTGGTGTGCGTTTCTAAATAACGGGCCGAAGCAATTGGAAATTGTGATAGGTACATCTTTATTATAACGTTCTTTCCTATAGGAAAACGTTTTTAAAATATTCATCTGGATAACTGTAGAGTAGGAAATGGAGAATACAATTCAAAATCGGAACAACCAATTACTCTGAATCTGTGTTGTATATAAGCATTATTCCGTTCAGACATATTATGTTCCAATACATTCGTCCACAACTGCATATATCTACAGCCTATTAGATGCTTAATCATCTGTACTCATGTTACTTCTGTAGTTAGGCTTCTTTTGTGTTATTCACTTAAATCAATTGTTCTCTGTGGTTTCTTAAACTAGATGTATATTGGCCGACAGGTGCGATTAGCGAAAATATGTTAACTATTTTTAGCATTCCAAAGACATTCATCCGCGCAATTTTAGCGTCTTTCGACCCTCTTTGATGCTTGCCTTATAAACTAAATGCACAGTAAAAATGATTTAAACAACGAAAATTGGTATACACAATAAGGGAAAGCATAATATGTGATATGTTGTAATAAATTTGCTAAAACTTCAGACTTGGGAAAAAATTGAAGCAAGGACAGGAGAAATGAGTAACTAATTCCACAGCCAACTGGAACTGAATATACCATACCTACTCTGTGAGTGTGGGGTTGGAAGCTTCCGGAAGTGAGTTACAATAATCGTTTCGCAGTCGCTTGTTTTATTTATAGCGTCTGTTAGTAACGAGTCAGTAACAAATATCTGCTAAATTATCTAAAAGGATCTGAATTTCTTCAAGTCTACAGAATAGCTGCACCAGGAATATTTATAGGTAAGCCTTATATCTTTCAAATATACAGTTACGGGCAGAAGTATTGGAATAGAGCAAGTTTTACAGGACATATTGGTGTGCGTTTCTAAATAACGAGCCGAAGCAATTGAAAATAATTGTGATAGGTACATATTTATTATAACGTTCTTTCCTATAGGAAAACCTTTTTAAAAATATTCTCTTGGATAACTGTAGGGTAGGAAATGGAGAATACAATTCAAAATCGGAACAACCAATTACTCTGAATCTGTGTTGTATATAAGCATTATTCCGTTCAGACATATTATGTTCCAATACATTCGTCCACAACTGCATATATCTACAGCCTATTAGATGCTTAATCATCTGTACTCATGTTACTTCTGTAGTTAGGCTTCTTTTGTGTTATTCACTTAAATCAATTGTTCTCTGTGGTTTCTTAAACTAGATGTATATTGGCCGACAGGTGCACGTTTGCGATTAGCGAAAATATGTTAACTATTTTTAGCATTCCAAAGACATTCATCCGCGCAATTTTAGCGTCTTTCGACCTTCTTTGATGTATGCCTTATAAACTAAATGCACAGTAAAAATGATTTAAACAACGAAAATTGGTATACACAATAAGGGAAGCATAATATGTGATATGTTGTAATAAATTTGCTAAAACTTCAGACTTGGGAAAAAATTGAAGCAAGGACAGGAGAAATGAGTAACTAATTCCAAAGCCAACTGGAACTGAATATACCATACCTACTCTGTGAGTGTGTGGTTGGAAGCTTCCGGAAGTGAGTTACAATAATCGTTTAGCAGTCGCTTGTTTTATTTATAGCGTCTGTTAGTAACGAGCCACTAACAAATATCTGCTAAATTATCTAAAAGGATCTGAATTTCTTCAAGTCTACAGAATAGCTGCACCAGGAATATTTATAGGTAAGCCTTATATCTTTCAAATATACATTTACGGGCATAAGTATTGGAATAGAGCAAGTTTTACAGGACATATTGGTGTGCGTTTCTAAATAACGGGCCGAAGCAATTGAAAATAATTGTGATAGGTACATCTTTATTATAACATTCTTTCCTATAGGAAAACTTTTTTAAAAATATTGTCTTGGATAACTGTAGGGTAGGAAATGGAGAATACAATTCAAAATCGGAACAACCAATTACTCTGAATCTGTGTTGTATATAAGCATTATTCCGTTCAGACATATTATGTTCCAGTACTTTCGTCCACAACTGCATATATCTACAGCCTATTAGATGCTTAATCATCTGTACTCGTGTTACTTCTGTAGTTAGGCTTCTTTTGTGTTATTCACTTAAATCAATTGTTCTCTGTGGTTTCTTAAACTAGATGTATATTGGCCGACAGGTGCACGTTTGCGATTAGCGAAAATATGTTAACTATTTTTAGCATTCCAAAGACATTCATCCGCGCAATATTAGCGTCTTTCGACCCTCTTTGATGCTTGCCTTATAAACTAAATGCACAGTAAAAATGATTTAAACAACGAAAATTGGTATACACAATAAGGGAAAGCATAATATGTGATATGTTGTAATAAATTTGCTAAAACTTCAGACTTGGGAAAAAATTGAAGCAAGGACAGGAGAAATGAGTAACTAATTCCACAGCCAACTGGAACTGAATATACCATACCTACTCTGTGAGTGTGGGGTTGGAAGCTTCCGGAAGTGAGTTACAATAATCGTTTCGCAGTCGCTTGTTTTATTTATAGCGTCTGTTAGTAACGAGTCACTAACAAATATCTGCTAAATTATCTAAAAGGATCTGAATTTCTTCAAGTGTACAGAATAGCTGCACCAGGAATATTTATAGGTAAGCCTTATATCTTTCAAATATACAGTTACGGGCAGAAGTATTGGAATAGAGCAAGTTTTACAGGACATATTGGTGTGCGTTTCTAAATAACGGGCCGAAGCAATTGAAAATAATTGTGATAGGTACATCTTTATTATAACATTCTTTCCTATAGGAAAACGTTTTTAAAAATATTCTCTTGGATAACTGTAGGGTAGGAAATGGAGAATACAATTCAAAATCGGAACAACCAATTACTCTGAATCTGTGGTGTATATAAGCATTATTCCGTTCAGACATATTATGTTCCAATACTTTCGTCCACAACTGCATATATCTACAGCCTATTAGATGCTTAATCATGTGTACTCGTGTTACTTCTGTAGTTAGGCTTCTTTTGTGTTATTCACTTAAATCAATTGTTCTCTGTGGTTTCTTAAACTAGATGTATATTGGCCGACAGGTGCGATTAGCGAAAATATGTTAACTATTTTTAGCATTCCAAAAACATTCATCCGCGCAATTTTAGCGTCTTTCGACCCTCTTTGATGCTTGCCTTATAAACTAAATGCACAGTAAAAATGATTTAAACAACGAAAATTGGTATACACAATAAGGGAAAGCATAATATGTGATATGTTGTAATAAATTTGCTAAAACTTCAGACTTGGGAAAAAATTGAAGCAAGGACAGGAGAAATGAGTAACTAATTCCACAGCCAACTGGAACTGAATATACCATACCTACTCTGTGAGTGTGGGGTTGGAAGCTTCCGGAAGTGAGTTACAATAATCGTTTCGCAGTCGCTTGTTTTATTTATAGCGTCTGTTAGTAACGAGCCACTAACAAATATCTGCAAAATTATCTAAAAGGATCTGAATTTCTTCAAGTCTACAGAATAGCTGCACCAGGAATATTTATAGGTAAGCCTTATATCTTTCAAATATACAGTTACGGGCAGAAGTATTGGAATAGAGCAAGTTTTACAGGACATATTGGTGTGCGTTTCTAAATAAGGAGCCGAAGCAATTGAAAATTGTGATAGGTACATATTTATTATAATGTTCTTTCCTATAGGAAAACGTTTTTAAAATATTCATCTGGATAACTGTAGGGTAGGAAATAGAGAATACAATTCAAATTCGGAACAACTAATTGCTCTGAATCTGTGGTCAATATAAGCATTATTCCGTTCAGACATATTATGTTCCAATACTTTCGTCCACAACTGCATATATCTACAGCCTATTAGATGCTTAATCATTTGTACTCATGTTACTTCTGTAGTTAGGCTTCTTTTGTGTTATTCACTTAAATCAATTGTTCTCTGTGATTTTTTAAACTAGATGCATATTCCTTGTTTATCGTGATTTTATCTGAAAAATAAATTATCTAACATATTTTTCATTTGGAACTTTATACGCAGTCGCATTTAACACATTCGTTACATGGCGATTTTACGACTATCTAAAAAGTAAAACAACATCTGCTATTTAACATATTGATAACTAGACCCCGACTAAGTAAACTGTATAAGATTGTGATACTATAAGAAAACAAATTACTTCTAAATTATATACTTTTATATACATGTATGTTTTTATAAGATAAATGTTGTGTGCCGCGTATGGTACATGAATCACATTATACCGAGGGGGCAGTACTTCATAACCACCTTCACACTTCATTGCTACTCAAAGAGACCAACAATGAAAACTTTGAAGGAATTACGCAATTCAGTAACACGAAAACAGTTATTGACCATAACTATTAAGTGCACGCCTTTAACCAAAAGATTAACTGACCTTTTTTTAAAAATTACAGAAGGTGGGCATAAGGTACATTCCCGCCCACCTTGGTAATGCTAGGGCTAATTGGCAGTCATTGAGTTCCAGGTCCACCGATGCTTCTGCTACGGTTCTGAGCTGCAGCGGAGTAGGTCCTAAGTGCTACACTGCTTTGCTTATAGAAAACATGCCTCGGCTACGCTTTGCGGCTTAGGGTCCCGAATATCCGGCTACACTTTGTGGCTTAGAGTCCTCAATATCCCGGGTACACTTTGCAGTTTAGGGTTCTCAATATTCGGCTACACTTTGCGGTTTAGGGTTCTCAATATTAGGCTACACTTTGCGGTTTAGGGTCCTCAATATTCGGCTACACCTTGCAGCTTAGGGTCCTCAATATCCCGGCTAAACTTTGCGGTTTAGGGTCCTCAATATTCGGCTACACTTTGCAGTTTAGGGTCCACAATATCCCGGCAACACTTTGCAGTTTAGGGTCCTCAATATTCGGCTACACTTTCCGGTTTAGGGTCCTCTATTTCCCGGCTACACTTTGCGGTTTAGAGTCCTCAATATCCCGGCTACACTTTGCGGTTAAGGGTCCCAAATATCCCGGCTACACTTTGCGGTTTAGGGTTCTCAATATTCGGCTACACCTTGCGGTTTAGGGTCCTCAATATTCGGCTACACTTTGCGGTTTAGGGTCCTCAATATTCGGCTACACTTTGCGGTTTAGGGTCCTCAATATTCGGCTACACTTTGCGGTTTAGGGTTCTCAATATTCGGCTACACTTTGCTGTTTAGGGTTCTCAATATTCGGCTACACTTTGCGGTTTAGGGTTCTCAATATTCGGCTACACTTTGCGGTTTAGGGTTCGCAATATTCGGCTACATTTTGCAGTTTAGGGTTCTCAATATTCGGCTACACTTTGCGGTTTAGGGTTCTGAATATCCCGGCTACACTTTGCAGTTTAGGGTTCTGAATATCCCGGCTACACTTTGCAGTTTAGGGTCCTCAGTATCCCGGCTGCACTTTGCGGTTTCGGGCTCTGAATATCCCAGCTACACTTTGCGGTTTAGGGCTCTTAATATTCGGCTACACTTTGCGGTTTAGGGCTCTCAATATTCGGCTACACTTTGCGGTTTAGGGCTCTCAATATTCGGCTACGCTTTGCGGTTTAGGGCTCTCAATATTCGGCTACACTTTGCGGTTTAGGGCTCTCAATATTCGGCTACACTTTGCGGTTTAGGGCTCTCAATATTCGGCTACACTTTGCGGTTTAGGGCTCTCAATATTTGGCTACACTTTGCGGTTTAGGGTTCTCAATATCCGGCTACACTTTGCGGTTTAGGGTCCTGAATATCCGGCTACACTTTGCAGTTTAGAGTTCTGAATATCCGGCTACACTTTGCAGTTCAGAGTTCTGAATATCCGGCTACACTTTGCAGTTTAGGGTCCTGAATATCCGGCTACACTTTGCAGTTTAGGGTTCTGAATATCCGGCTATACTTTGCAGTTCAGAGTTCTGAATATCCGGCTACACTTTGCAGTTTAGAGTTCTGAATATCCGGCTACACTTTGCAGTTCAGAGTTCTGAATATCCGGCTACACTTTGCAGTTTAGAGTTCTGAATATCCGGCTACACTTTGCAGTTCAGAGTTCTGAATATCCGGCTACACTTTGCAGTTTAGGGTCCTGAATATCCGGCCACACTTTGCAGTTTAGGGTTCTGAATATCCGGCTATACTTTGCAGTTTAGGGTCCTGAATATCCGGCTACACTTTGGAGTTTAGGGTTCTGAATATCCAGCTATACTTTGGAGTTTAGGGTTCTGAATATCCGGCTACACTTTGGAGTTTAGAGTTCTGAATATCCAGCTATACTTTGGAGTTTAGAGTTCTGAATATCCGGCTACACTTTGGAGTTTAGAGTTCTGAATATCCAGCTATACTTTGGAGTTTAGGGTTCTGAATATCCGGCTACACTTTGGAGTTTAGGGTTCTGAATATCCAGCTATACTTTGGAGTTTAGGGTTCTGAATATCCGGCTACACTTTGGAGTTTAGAGTTCTGAATATCCGGCAACACTTTGGAGTTTAGGGTTCTGAATATCCGGCTACACTTTGGAGTTTAGGGTTCTGAATATCCGGCTACACTTTGGAGTTTAGGGTTCTGAATATCCGGCTATACTTTGGAGTTTAGGGTTCTGAATATCCGGCTACACTTTGCAGTTTAGAGTTCTGAATATCCGGCTATACTTTGGAGTTTAGGGTTCTGAATATCCGGCTACACTTTGGAGTTTAGAGTTCTGAATATCCGGCTATACTTTGGAGTTAAGAGTTCTGAATATCCGGCTATACTTTGGAGTTTAGAGTTCTGAATATCCGGCTATACTTTGGAGTTTAGGGTTCTGAATATCCGGCTATACTTTGGAGTTTAAGGTTCTGAATATCCGGCTACACTTTGGAGTTTAGAGTTCTGAATATCCGGCTATACTTTGGAGTTTAGGGTTCTGAATATCCGGCTACACTTTGGAGTTTAGAGTTCTGAATATCCGGCTATACTTTGGAGTTTAGAGTTCTGAATATCCGGCTACACTTTGGAGTTTAGGGTTCTGAATATCCGGCTACACTTTGGAGTTTAGAGTTCTGAATATCCGGCTATACTTTGGAGCTTAGGGTTCTGAATATCCGGCTATACTTTGGAGTTTAGGGTTCTGAATATCCGGCTATACTTTGGAGTTTAGGGTTCTGAATATCCGGCTACACTTTGGAGTTTAGGGTTCTGAATATCCGGCTATACTTTGGAGTTTAGGGTTCTGAATATCCGGCTACACTTTGGAGTTTAGAGTTCTGAATATCCGGCTATACTTTGGAGTTTAGGGTTCTGAATATCCGGCTATACTTTGGAGTTCAGGGTTCTGAATATCCGGCTACACTTTGGAGTTTAGGGTTCTGAATATCCGGCTATACTTTGGAGTTTAGGGTTCTGAATATCCGGCTACACTTTGGAGTTTAGAGTTCTGAATATCCAGCTATACTTTGGAGTTTAGAGTTCTGAATATCCGGCTACACTTTGGAGTTTAGAGTTCTGAATATCCAGCTATACTTTGGAGTTTAGAGTTCTGAATATCCGGCTACACTTTGGAGTTTAGGGTTCTGAATATCCGGCTATACTTTGGAGTTTAGGGTTCTGAATATCCGGCTACACTTTGCAGTTTAGAGTTCTGAATATCCGGCTATACTTTGGAGTTTAGGGTTCTGAATATCCGGCTACACTTTGGAGTTTAGAGTTCTGAATATCCGGCTATACTTTGGAGTTAAGAGTTCTGAATATCCGGCTATACTTTGGAGTTTAGAGTTCTGAATATCCGGCTATACTTTGGAGTTTAGGGTTCTGAATATCCGGCTATACTTTGGAGTTTAAGGTTCTGAATATCCGGCTACACTTTGGAGTTTAGAGTTCTGAATATCCGGCTATACTTTGGAGTTTAGGGTTCTGAATATCCGGCTACACTTTGGAGTTTAGAGTTCTGAATATCCGGCTATACTTTGGAGTTTAGAGTTCTGAATATCCGGCTACACTTTGGAGTTTAGGGTTCTGAATATCCGGCTACACTTTGGAGTTTAGAGTTCTGAATATCCGGCTATACTTTGGAGCTTAGGGTTCTGAATATCCGGCTATACTTTGGAGTTTAGGGTTCTGAATATCCGGCTATACTTTGGAGTTTAGGGTTCTGAATATCCGGCTACACTTTGGAGTTTAGGGTTCTGAATATCCGGCTATACTTTGGAGTTTAGGGTTCTGAATATCCGGCTACACTTTGGAGTTTAGAGTTCTGAATATCCGGCTATACTTTGGAGTTTAGGGTTCTGAATATCCGGCTATACTTTGGAGTTCAGGGTTCTGAATATCCGGCTACACTTTGGAGTTTAGGGTTCTGAATATCCGGCTATACTTTGGAGTTTAGGGTTCTGAATATCCGGCTACACTTTGGAGTTTAGAGTTCTGAATATCCAGCTATACTTTGGAGTTTAGAGTTCTGAATATCCGGCTACACTTTGGAGTTTAGAGTTCTGAATATCCAGCTATACTTTGGAGTTTAGAGTTCTGAATATCCGGCTACACTTTGGAGTTTAGAGTTCTGAATATCCGGCTACACTTTGGAGTTTAGAGTTCTGAATATCCGGCTACACTTTGGAGTTTAGGGTTCTGAATATCCGGCTACACTTTGGAGTTTAGAGTTCTGAATATCCAGCTATACTTTGGAGTTTAGAGTTCTGAATATCCGGCAACACTTTGGAGTTTAGGGTTCTGAATATCCGGCTACACTTTGGAGTTTAGGGTTCTGAATATCCGGCTACACTTTGGAGTTTAGGGTTCTGAATATCCGGCTATACTTTGGAGTTTAGGGTTCTGAATATCCGGCTACACTTTGGAGTTTAGAGTTCTGAATATCCGGCTATACTTTGGAGTTTAGGGTTCTGAATATCCGGCTACACTTTGGAGTTTAGAGTTCTGAATATCCGGCTATACTTTGGAGTTAAGAGTTCTGAATATCCGGCTATACTTTGGAGTTTAGAGTTCTGAATATCCGGCTATACTTTGGAGTTTAGGGTTCTGAATATCCGGCTACACTTTGGAGTTTAGAGTTCTGAATATCCGGCTATACTTTGGAGTTTAGGGTTCTGAATATCCGGCTACACTTTGGAGTTTAGAGTTCTGAATATCCGGCTATACTTTGGAGTTAAGAGTTCTGAATATCCGGCTATACTTTGGAGTTTAGAGTTCTGAATATCCGGCTATACTTTGGAGTTTAGGGTTCTGAATATCCGGCTATACTTTGGAGTTTAAGGTTCTGAATATCCGGCTACACTTTGGAGTTTAGAGTTCTGAATATCCGGCTATACTTTGGAGTTTAGGGTTCTGAATATCCGGCTACACTTTGGAGTTTAGAGTTCTGAATATCCGGCTATACTTTGGAGTTTAGAGTTCTGAATATCCGGCTACACTTTGGAGTTTAGGGTTCTGAATATCCGGCTACACTTTGGAGTTTAGAGTTCTGAATATCCGGCTATACTTTGGAGCTTAGGGTTCTGAATATCCGGCTATACTTTGGAGTTCAGGGTTCTGAATATCCGGCTACACTTTGGAGTTTAGGGTTCTGAATATCCGGCTATACTTTGGAGTTTAGGGTTCTGAATATCCGGCTACACTTTGGAGTTTAGAGTTCTGAATATCCAGCTATACTTTGGAGTTTAGAGTTCTGAATATCCGGCTACACTTTGGAGTTTAGAGTTCTGAATATCCAGCTATACTTTGGAGTTTAGAGTTCTGAATATCCGGCTACACTTTGGAGTTTAGAGTTCTGAATATCCGGCTACACTTTGGAGTTTAGAGTTCTGAATATCCGGCAACACTTTGGAGTTTAGGGTTCTGAATATCCGGCTACACTTTGGAGTTTAGAGTTCTGAATATCCAGCTATACTTTGGAGTTTAGAGTTCTGAATATCCGGCAACACTTTGGAGTTTAGGGTTCTGAATATCCGGCTACACTTTGGAGTTTAGGGTTCTGAATATCCGGCTACACTTTGGAGTTTAGGGTTCTGAATATCCGGCTATACTTTGGAGTTTAGGGTTCTGAATATCCGGCTACACTTTGGAGTTTAGAGTTCTGAATATCCGGCTATACTTTGGAGTTTAGGGTTCTGAATTTCCGGCTACACTTTGGAGTTTAGAGTTCTGAATATCCGGCTATACTTTGGAGTTAAGAGTTCTGAATATCCGGCAATACTTTGGAGTTTAGAGTTCTGAATATCCGGCTATACTTTGGAGTTTAGGGTTCTGAATATCCGGCTATACTTTGGAGTTTAAGGTTCTGAATATCCGGCTACACTTTGGAGTTTAGAGTTCTGAATATCCGGCTATACTTTGGAGTTTAGGGTTCTGAATATCCGGCTACACTTTGGAGTTTAGAGTTCTGAATATCCGGCTATACTTTGGAGTTTAGAGTTCTGAATATCCGGCTACACTTTGGAGTTTAGGGTTCTGAATATCCGGCTACACTTTGGAGTTTAGAGTTCTGAATATCCGGCTATACTTTGGAGCTTAGGGTTCTGAATATCCGGCTATACTTTGGAGTTTAGGGTTCTGAATATCCGGCTATACTTTGGAGTTTAGGGTTCTGAATATCCGGCTACACTTTGGAGTTTAGGGTTCTGAATATCCGGCTATACTTTGGAGTTTAGGGTTCTGAATATCCGGCTACACTTTGGAGTTTAGAGTTCTGAATATCCGGCTATACTTTGGAGTTTAGGGTTCTGAATATCCGGCTATACTTTGGAGTTCAGGGTTCTGAATATCCGGCTACACTTTGGAGTTTAGGGTTCTGAATATCCGGCTACACTTTGGAGTTTAGAGTTCTGAATATCCGGCTATACTTTGGAGCTTAGGGTTCTGAATATCCGGCTATACTTTGGAGTTTAGGGTTCTGAATATCCGGCTATACTTTGGAGTTTAGGGTTCTGAATATCCGGCTACACTTTGGAGTTTAGGGTTCTGAATATCCGGCTATACTTTGGAGTTTAGGGTTCTGAATATCCGGCTACACTTTGGAGTTTAGAGTTCTGAATATCCGGCTATACTTTGGAGTTTAGGGTTCTGAATATCCGGCTATACTTTGGAGTTCAGGGTTCTGAATATCCGGCTACACTTTGGAGTTTAGGGTTCTGAATATCCGGCTATACTTTGGAGTTTAGAGCTCTGAATATCCAGCTATACTTTGGAGTTTAGAGTTCTGAATATCCGGCTACACTTTGGAGTTTAGAGTTCTGAATATCCAGCTATACTTTGGAGTTTAGAGTTCTGAATATCCGGCTACACTTTGGAGTTTAGAGTTCTGAATATCCGGCCTCACTTTGGAGTTTAGAGTTCTGAATATCCGGCTATACTTTGGAGGTTAGAGTCCTGAATATCCAGCTATACTTTGGAGTTTAGAGTTCTGAATATCCAGCTATACTTTGGAGTTTAGGGTTCTGAATATCCGGCTACACTTTGGAGTTTAGAGTTCTGAATATCCGGCTACACTTTGGAGTTTAGAGTTCTGAATATCCAGCTATACTTTGGAGTTTAGAGTTCTGAATATCCGGCTACACTTTGGTGTTTAGAGTTCTGAATATCCAGCTATACTTTGGAGTTTAGAGTTCTGAATATCCGGCTACACTTTGGAGTTTAGAGTTCTGAATATCCGGCTACACTCTAGAGTTTAGAGTTCTGAATATCCGGCTATACTTTGGAGGTTAGAGTCCTGAATATCCGGCTACACTTTGGAGTTTAGAGTTCTGAATATCCGGCTACACTTTGGAGTTTAGGGTTCTGAATATCCGGCTACACTTTGGAGTTTAGGGTTCTGAATATCCAGCTATACTTTGGAGTTTAGGGTTCTGAATATCCAGCTATACTTTGGAGTTTAGAGTTCTGAATATCCTGCTACACTTTGGAGTTTAGAGTTCTGAATATCCAGCTATACTTTGGAGTTTAGAGTTCTGAATATCCGGCTACACGTTGCAGTTTAGTGTTCTGAATATCCAGCTATACTTTGGAGTTTAGAGTTCTGAATATCCGGCTACACTTTGGAGCTTAGAGTTCTGAATATCCGACTGAACTTAGGAGTTTAATGTTCTGAATATCCGGCTACACTTTGGAGTTTAGAGTTCTGAATATCCGACTGAACTTAGGAGTTTAATGTTCTGAATATCCGGCTACACTTTGGAGTTTAGAGTTCTGAATATCCTGCTACACTTTGGAGCTTAGAGTTCTGAATATCCGACTGAACTTAGGAGTTTAATGTTCTGAATATCCGGCTACACTTTGGAGTTTAGAGTTCTGAATATCCGGCTACACTTTGGAGCTTAGAGTTCTGAATATCCGGCCTCACTTTGGAGTTTAGAGTTCTGAATATCCGGCTATACTTTGGAGGTTAGAGTCCTGAATATCCAGCTATACTTTGGAGTTTAGAGTTCTGAATATCCAGCTATACTTTGGAGTTTAGGGTTCTGAATATCCGGCTACACTTTGGAGTTTAGAGTTCTGAATATCCGGCTACACTTTGGAGTTTAGAGTTCTGAATATCCAGCTATACTTTGGAGTTTAGAGTTCTGAATATCCGGCTACACTTTGGAGTTTAGAGTTCTGAATATCCAGCTATACTTTGGAGTTTAGAGTTCTGAATATCCGGCTACACTTTGGAGTTTAGAGTTCTGAATATCCGGCTACACTCTAGAGTTTAGAGTTCTGAATATCCGGCTATACTTTGGAGGTTAGAGTCCTGAATATCCGGCTACACTTTGGAGTTTAGAGTTCTGAATATCCGGCTACACTTTGGAGTTTAGGGTTCTGAATATCCGGCTACACTTTGGAGTTTAGGGTTCTGAATATCCAGCTATACTTTGGAGTTTAGGGTTCTGAATATCCAGCTATACTTTGGAGTTTAGAGTTCTGAATATCCTGCTACACTTTGGAGTTTAGAGTTCTGAATATCCAGCTATACTTTGGAGTTTAGAGTTCTGAATATCCGGCTACACGTTGCAGTTTAGTGTTCTGAATATCCAGCTATACTTTGGAGTTTAGAGTTCTGAATATCCGGCTACACTTTGGAGCTTAGAGTTCTGAATATCCGACTGAACTTAGGAGTTTAATGTTCTGAATATCCGGCTACACTTTGGAGTTTAGAGTTCTGAATATCCGACTGAACTTAGGAGTTTAATGTTCTGAATATCCGGCTACACTTTGGAGTTTAGAGTTCTGAATATCCTGCTACACTTTGGAGCTTAGAGTTCTGAATATCCGACTGAACTTAGGAGTTTAATGTTCTGAATATCCGGCTACACTTTGGAGTTTAGAGTTCTGAATATCCGGCTACACTTTGGAGCTTAGAGTTCTGAATATCCGACTGAACTTAGGAGTTTAATGTTCTGAATATCCGGTTACACTTTGGAGTTTAGAGTTCTGAATATCCGACTGAACTTAGGAGTTTAATGTTCTGAATATCCGGCTACACTTTGGAGCTTAGAGTTCTGAATATCCGACTGAACTTAGGAGTTTAATGTTCTGAATATCCGGCTACACTTTGGAGTTTAGAGTTCTGAATATCCGGCTGAACTTAGGAGTTTAATGTTCTGAATATCCGGCTACACTTTGGAGTTTAGAGTTCTGAATATCCGACTGAACTTAGGAGTTTAATGTTCTGAATATCCGGCTACACTTTGGAGTTTAGAGTTCTGAATAGCCGACTGAACTTAGGAGTTTAATGTTCTGAATATCCGGCTACACTTTGGAGCTTAGAGTTCTGAATATCCGACTGAACTTTTGAGTTTAATGTTCTGAATATCCGGCTACACTTTGGAGTTTAGAGTTCTGAATATCCGGCTACACTTTGGAGTTTAGAGTTCTGAATATCCGGCTACACTTTGGAGTTTAGAGTTCTGAATATACGACTGAACTTAGGAGTTTAATGTTCTGAATATCCGGCTACACTTTGGAGTTTAGAGTTCTGAATATCCGGCTACACTTTGGAGTTTAGAGTTCTGAATATCCGACTGAACTTAGGAGTTTAATGTTCTGAATATCCGGCTACACTTTGGAGTTTAGAGTTCTGAATATCCGGCTACACTTTGGAGTTTAGAGTTCTGAATATCCGACTGAACTTAGGAGTTTAATGTTCTGAATATCCGACTGAACTTAGGAGTTTAATGTTCTGAATATCCGACTGAACTTTGGAGTTTAATGTTCTGAATATCGGACTGAACTTAGGAGTTTAATGTTCTGAATATCCGACTGAACTTAGGAGTTTAATGTTCTGAATATCCGGCTATACTTTAAGTTTAGGGTTCTGAATATCCGACTGAACTTAGGAGTTAAATGTTCTGAATATCCGACTGAACTTAGGAGTTTAATGTTCTGAATATCCGACTGAACTTAGGAGTTTAATGTTCTGAATATCCGACTGAACTTAGGAGTTTAATGTTCTGAATATCCGACTATACTTTAAGTTTAGGGTTCTGAATATCCGACTGAACTTAGGAGTTTAATGTTCTGAATATCCGACTGAACTTAGGAGTTTAATGTTCTGAATATCCGACTGAACTTAGGAGTTTAATGTTCTGAATATCCGACTGAACTTAGAAGTTTAATGTTCTGAATATCCGACTGAACTTAGGAGTTTAATGTTCTGAATATCCGACTGAACTTAGGAGTTTAATGTTCTGAATATCCGACTATACTTCAAGTTTAGGGTTCTGAATATCCGACTGAACTTAGGAGTTTAATGTTCTGAATATCCGACTGAACTTAGGAGTTTAATGTTCTGAATATCCGACTGAACTTAGGAGTTTAATGTTCTGAATATCCGGCTATACTTTAAGTTTAGGGTTCTGAATATCCGACTGAACTTAGGAGTTTAATGTTCTGAATATCCGACTGAACTTAGGAGTTTAATGTTCTGAATATCCGACTGAACTTAGGAGTTTAATGTTCTGAATATCCGACTGAACTTAGGAGTTTAATGTTCTGAATATCCGACTGAACTTAGGAGTTTAATGTTCTGAATATCCGACTGAACATAGGAGTATAATGTTCTGAATATCCGACTGATCTTAGGAGTTTAATGTTCTGAATATCCGACTGAACTTAGGAGTTTAATGTTCTGAATATCCGGCTATACTCTAAGTTTAGGGTTCTGAATATCCGACTGAACTTAGGAGTTTAATGTTCTGAATATCCGACTGAACTTAGGAGTTTAATGTTCTGAATATCCGACTGAACTTAGGAGTTTAATGTTCTGAATATCCGACTGAACTTAGGAGTTTAATGTTCTGAATATCCGACTGAACTTAGGAGTTTAATGTTCTGAATATCCGACTGAACTTAGGAGTTTAATGTTCTGAATATCCGACTGAATTTAGGAGTTTAAGGTTCTGAATATCCGGCTATACTTTAAGTTTAGGGTTCTGAATATTCGACTGAACTTAGGAGTTTAATGTTCTGAATATCCGACTGAACTTAGGATTTTAATGTTCTGAATATCCGACTGAACTTAGGAGTTTAATGTTCTGAATATCCGACTGAACTTAGGAGTTTAATGTTCTGAATATCCGACTGAACTTAGGAGTTTAATGTTCTGAATATCCGACTGAACTTAGGAGTTTAATGTTCTGAATATCCGACTGAACTTAGGAGTTTAATGTTCTGAATATCCGATTGAACTTAGGAGTTTAATGTTCTGAATATCCGACTGAACTTAGGAGTTTAATGTTCTGAATATCCGGCTATACTTTAAGTTTAGGGTTCTGAATATCCGACTGAACTTAGGAGTTTAATGTTCTGAATATCCGACTGAACTTAGGAGTTTAATGTTCTGAATATCCGACTGAACTTAGGAGTTTAATGTTCTGAATATCCGACTGAACTTAGGAGTTTAATGTTCTGAATATCCGACTGAACTTACGAGTTTAATGTTCTGAATATCCGACTGAACTTAGGAGTTTAATGTTCTGAATATCCGACTGAACTTAGGAGTTTAATGTTCTGAATATCCGACTGAACTTAGGAGTTTAATGTTCTGAATATCCGGCTATACTTTAAGTTTAGGGTTCTGAATATCCGACTGAACTTAGGAGTTTAATGTTCTGAATATCCGACTGAACTTAGGAGTTTAATGTTCTGAATATCCGACTGAACTTAGGAGTTTAATGTTCTGAATATCCGGCTATACTTTAAGTTTAGGGTTCTGAATATCCGACTGAACTTAGGAGTTTAATGTTCTGAATATCCGACTGAACTTAGGAGTTTAATGTTCTGAATATCCGACTGAACTTAGGAGTTTAATGTTCTGAATATCCGACTGAACTTAGGAGTTTAATGTTCTGAATATCCGACTGAACTTAGGAGTTTAATGTTCTGAATATCCGACTGAACTTAGGAGTTTAATGTTCTGAATATCCGACTGAACATAGGAGTATAATGTTCTGAATATCCGACTGATCTTAGGAGTTTAATGTTCTGAATATCCGACTGAACTTAGGAGTTTAATGTTCTGAATATCCGGCTATACTCTAAGTTTAGGGTTCTGAATATCCGACTGAACTTAGGAGTTTAATGTTCTGAATATCCGACTGAACTTAGGAGTTTAATGTTCTGAATATCCGACTGAACTTAGGAGTTTAATGTTCTGAATATCCGACTGAACTTAGGAGTTTAATGTTCTGAATATCCGACTGAACTTAGGAGTTTAATGTTCTGAATATCCGACTATACTTTAAGTTTAGGGTTCTGAATATCCGACTGAACTTAGGAGTTTAATGTTCTGAATATCCGACTGAACTTAGGAGTTTAATGTTCTGAATATCCGACTGAACTTAGGAGTTTAATGTTCTGAATATCCGACTGAACTTAGGAGTTTAATGTTCTGAATATCCGACTGAACTTACGAGTTTAATGTTCTGAATATCCGACTGAACTTAGGAGTTTAATGTTCTGAATATCCGACTGAACTTAGGAGTTTAATGTTCTGAATATCCGACTGAACTTAGGAGTTTAATGTTCTGAATATCCGACTGAACTTAGGAGTTTAATGTTCTGAATATCCGACTATAGTTTAAGTTTAGGGTTCTGAATATCCGAGTGAACTTAGGAGTTTAATGTTCTGAATATCCGGCTATACTTTAAGTTTAGGTTTCTGAATATCCGACTGAACTTAGGAGTTTAATGTTCTGAATATCCGACTGAACTTAGGAGTTTAATGTTCTGAATATCCGACTGAACTTAGGAGTTTAATGTTCTGAATATCCGACTGAACTTAGGAGTTTAATGTTCTGAATATCCGACTGAACTTAGGAGTTTAATGCTCTGAATATCCGGCTATACTTTAAGTTTAGGGTTCTGAATATCCGACTGAACTTAGGAGTTTAATGTTCTGAATATCCGACTGAACTTAGGAGTTTAATGTTCTGAATATCCGACTGAACTTAGGAGTTTAATGTTCTGAATATCCGGCTATACTTTAAGTTTAGGGTTCTGAATATCCGACTGAACTTAGGAGTTTAATGTTCTGAATATCCGACTGAACTTAGGAGTTTAATGTTCTGAATATCCGACTGAACTTAGGAGTTAAATGTTCTGAATATCCGACTGAACTTAGGAGTTTAATGTTCTGAATATCCGACTATACTTAGGAGTTTAATGTTCTGAATATTCGGCTATACTTTAAGCTTAGGGTTCCGAACATCCGACTGAACTTAGGAGTTTAATGTTTTGAATATCCGACTGAACTTAGGAGTTTAATGTTCTGAATATCCGACTGAACTTAGGAGTTTAATGTTCTGAATATCCGACTGAACTTAGGAGTTTAATGTTCTGAATATCCGACTGAACTTAGGAGTTTAATGTTCTGAATATCCGACTGAACTTAGGAGTTTAATGTTCTGAATATCCGACTGAACTTAGGAGTTTAATGTTCTGAATATCCGACTGAACTTAGGAGTTTAATGTTCTGAATATCCGACTGAACTTAGGAGTTTAATGTTCTGAATATCCGACTATACTTTAAGTTTAGGGTTCTGAATATCCGACTGAACTTAGGAGTTTAATGTTCTGAATATCCGACTGAACTTAGGAGTTTAATGTTCTGAATATCCGACTGAACTTAGGAGTTTAATGTTCTGAATATCCGACTATACTTTAAGTTTAGGGTTCTGAATATCCGAGTGAACTTAGGAGTTTAATGTTCTGAATATCCGACTGAACTTAGGAGTTTAATGTTCTGAATATCCGACTGAACTTAGGAGTTTAATGTTCTGAATATCCGACTGAACTTAGGAGTTTAATGTTCTGAATATCCGACTATACTTTAAGTTTAGGGTTCTGAATATCCGAGTGAAGTTAGGAGTTTAATGTTCTGAATATCCAACTGAACTAAGGAGTTTAATGTTCTGAATATCCGACTGAACTTAGGAGTTTAATATTCTGAATATCCGACTGAACTTAGGAGTTTAATGTTCTGAATATCCGACTGAACTTAGGAGTTTAATGTTCTGAATATCCGACTGAGCTTAGGAGTTAAATGTTCTGAATATCCGACTGAACTTAGGAGTTTATTGTTCTGAATATCCGGCTATACTTTAAGTTTAGGGTTCTGAATATCCGACTGAACTTAGGAGTTTAATGTTCTGAATATCCGACGATACTTTAAGTTTAGGGTTCTGAATATCCGACTGAACTTAGGAGTTTAATGTTCTGAATATCCGGCTATACTTTAAGTTTAGGGTTCTGAATATCCGACTGAACTTTAAGTTTAGGGTTCTGAATATCCGACTGAACTTAGGAGTTTAATGTTCTGAATATCCGACTGAAGTTAGGAGTTTAATGTTCTGAATATCCGACTGAACTTAGGAGTTTAATGTTCTGAATATCCGACTGAACTTAGGAGTTTAATGTTCTGAATATCCGACTATACTTAGGAGTTTAATGTTCTGAATATTCGACTATACTTTAAGTTTAGGGTTCTGAATATCCGACTGAACTTAGGAGTTTAATGTTCTGAATATCCGACTATACTTAGGAGTTTAATGTTCTGAATATCCGACTATACTTTAAGTTTAGGGTTCTGAATATCCGACTGAACTTAGGAGTTTAATGTTCTGAATATCCGACTGAACTTAGGAGTTTAATGTTCTGAATATCCGGCTATACTTTAAGTTTAGGGTTCTGAATATCCGACTGAACTTAGGAGTTTAATGTTCTGAATATCCGACTGAACTTAGGAGTTTAATGTTCTGAATATCCGACTGAACTTAGGAGTTAAATGTTCTGAATATCCGACTGAACTTAGGAGTTTAATGTTCTGAATATCCGACTATACTTAGGAGTTTAATGTTCTGAATATTCGGCTATACTTTAAGTTTAGGGTTCCGAACATCCGACTGAACTTAGGAGTTTAATGTTCTGAATATCCGACTGAACTTAGGAGTTTAATGTTCTGAATATCCGACTGAACTTAGGAGTTTAATGTTCTGAATATCCGACTGAACTTAGGAGTTTAATCTTCTGAATATCCGACTGAACTTAGGAGTTTAATGTTCTGAATATCCGACTGAACTTAGGAGTTTAATGTTCTGAATATCCGACTGAACTTAGGAGTTTAATGTTCTGAATATCCGACTGAACTTAGGAGTTTAATGTTCTGAATATCCGACTGAACTTACGAGTTTAATGTTCTGAATATCCGACTGAACTTAGGAGTTTAATGTTCTGAATATCCGACTATACTTTAAGTTTAGGGTTCTGAATATCCGAGTGAACTTATGAGTTTAATGTTCTGAATATCCGACTGAACTTAGGAGTATAATGTTCTGAATATCCGACTGAACTTAGGAGTTTAATGTTCTGAATATCCGACTGAACTTAGGAGTTTAATGTTCTGAATATCCGACTGAACTTAGGAGTTTAATGTTCTGAATATCCGACTATACTTTAAGTTTAGGGTTCTGAATATCCGAGTGAACTTTGGAGTTTAATGTTCTGAATATCCGACTGAACTTAGGAGTTTAATGTTCTGAATATCCGACTGAACTTAGGAGTTTAATATTCTGAATATCCGACTGAACTTAGGAGTTTAATGTTCTGAATATCCGACTGAACTTAGGATTTTAATGTTCTGAATATCCGACTGAGCTTAGGAGTTAAATGTTCTGAATATCCGACTGAACTTAGGAGTTTAATGTTCTGAATATCCGGCTATACTTTAAGTTTAGGGTTCTGAATATCCGACTGAACTTAGGAGTTTAATGTTCTGAATATCCGGCTATACTTTAAGTTTAGGGTTCTGAATATCCGACTGAACTTAGGAGTTTAATGTTCTGAATATCCGACTGAACTTAGGAGTTTAATGTTCTGAATATCCGACTGAACTTAGGAGTTTAATGTTCTGAATATCCGACTGAACTTAGGAGTTTAATGTTCTGAATATCCGACTGAACTTAGGAGTTTAATGTTCTGAATATCCGACTGAACTTAGGAGTTTAATGTTCTGAATATCCGACTGAACTTAGGAGTTTAAGGTTCTGAATATCCGGCTATACTTTAAGTTTAGGGTTCTGAATATTCGACTGAACTTAGGAGTTTATTGTTCTGAATATCCGACTGAACTTAGGATTTTAATGTTCTGAATATCCGACTGAACTTAGGAGTTTAATGTTCTGAATATCCGACTGAACTTAGGAGTTTAATGTTCTGAATATCCGACTGAACTTAGGAGTTTAATGTTCTGAATATCCGACTGAACTTAGGAGTTTAATGTTCTGAATATCCGACTGAACTTAGGAGTTTAATGTTCTGAATATCCGATTGAACTTAGGAGTTTAATGTTCTGAATATCCGACTGAACTTAGGAGTTTAATGTTCTGAATATCCGGCTATACTTTAAGTTTAGGGTTCTGAATATCCGACTGAACTTAGGAGTTTAATGTTCTGAATATCCGACTGAACTTAGGAGTTTAATGTTCTGAATATCCGACTGGACTTAGGAGTTTAATGTTCTGAATATCCGACTGAACTTAGGAGTTTAATGTTCTGAATATCCGACTGAACTTACGAGTTTAATGTTCTGAATATCCGACTGAACTTAGGAGTTTAATGTTCTGAATATCCGACTGAAATTAGGAGTTTAATGTTCTGAATATCCGACTGAACTTAGGAGTTTAATGTTCTGAATAACCGGCTATACTTTAAGTTTAGGTTTCTGAATATCCGACTGAACTTAGGAGTTTAATGTTCTGAATATCCGACTGAACTTAGGAGTTTAATGTTCTGAATATCCGACTGAACTTAGGAGTTTAATGTTCTGAATATCCGGCTATACTTTAAGTTTAGGGTTCTGAATATCCGACTGAACTTAGGAGTTTAATGTTCTGAATATCCGACTGAACTTAGGAGTTTAATGTTCTGAATATCCGACTGAACTTAGGAGTTTAATGTTCTGAATATCCGACTGAACTTAGGAGTTTAATGTTCTGAATATCCGACTGAACTTAGGAGTTTAAGGTTCTGAATATCCGGCTATACTTTAAGTTTAGGGTTCTGAATATTCGACTGAACTTAGGAGTTTAATCTTCTGAATATCCGACTGAACTTAGGATTTTAATGTTCTGAATATCCGACTGAACTTAGGAGTTTAATGTTCTGAATATCCGACTGAACTTAGGAGTTTAATGTTCTGAATATCCGACTGAACTTAGGAGTTTAATGTTCTGAATATCCGACTGAACTTAGGAGTTTAATGTTCTGAATATCCGACTGAACTTAGGAGTTTAATGTTCTGAATATCCGATTGAACTTAAGAGTTTAATTTTCTGAATATCCGACTGAACTTAGGAGTTTAATGTTCTGAATATCCGACTATACTTTAAGTTTAGGGTTCTGAATATCCGACTGAACTTAGGAGTTTAATGTTCTGAATATCCGACTGAACTTAGGAGTTTAATGTTCTGAATATCCGACTGAACTTAGGAGTTTAATGTTCTGAATATCCGACTGAACTTAGGAGTTTAATGTTCTGAATATCCGACTCAACTTACGAGTTTAATGTTCTGAATATCCGACTGAACTTAGGAGTTTAATGTTCTGAATATCCGACTGAACTTAGGAGTTTAATGTTCTGAATATCCGACTGAACTTAGGAGTTTAATGTTCTGAATATCCGACTGAACTTAGGAGTTTAATGTTCTGAATATCCGACTATAGTTTAAGTTTAGGGTTCTGAATATCCGAGTGAACTTAGGAGTTTAATGTTCTGAATATCCGGCTATACTTTAAGTTTAGGTTTCTGAATATCCGACTGAACTTAGGAGTTTAATGTTCTGAATATCCGACTGAACTTAGGAGTTTAATGTTCTGAATATCCGACTGAACTTAGGAGTTTAATGTTCTGAATATCCGACTGAACTTAGGAGTTTAATGTTCTGAATATCCGACTGAACTTAGGAGTTTAATGCTCTGAATATCCGGCTATACTTTAAGTTTAGGGTTCTGAATATCCGACTGAACTTAGGAGTTTAATGTTCTGAATATCCGACTGAACTTAGGAGTTTAATGTTCTGAATATCCGACTGAACTTAGGAGTTTAATGTTCTGAATATCCGGCTATACTTTAAGTTTAGGGTTCTGAATATCCGACTGAACTTAGGAGTTTAATGTTCTGAATATCCGACTGAACTTAGGAGTTTAATGTTCTGAATATCCGACTGAACTTAGGAGTTAAATGTTCTGAATATCCGACTGAACTTAGGAGTTTAATGTTCTGAATATCCGACTATACTTAGGAGTTTAATGTTCTGAATATTCGGCTATACTTTAAGCTTAGGGTTCCGAACATCCGACTGAACTTAGGAGTTTAATGTTCTGAATATCCGACTGAACTTAGGAGTTTAATGTTCTGAATATCCGACTGAACTTAGGAGTTTAATGTTCTGAATATCCGACTGAACTTAGGAGTTTAATGTTCTGAATATCCGACTGAACTTAGGAGTTTAATGTTCTGAATATCCGACTGAACTTAGGAGTTTAATGTTCTGAATATCCGACTGAACTTAGGAGTTTAATGTTCTGAATATCCGACTGAACTTAGGAGTTTAATGTTCTGAATATCCGACTATACTTTAAGTTTAGGGTTCTGAATATCCGACTGAACTTAGGAGTTTAATGTTCTGAATATCCGACTGAACTTAGGAGTTTAATGTTCTGAATATCCGACTGAACTTAGGAGTTTAATGTTCTGAATATCCGACTATACTTTAAGTTTAGGGTTCTGAATATCCGAGTGAACTTAGGAGTTTAATGTTCTGAATATCCGACTGAACTTAGGAGTTTAATGTTCTGAATATCCGACTGAACTTAGGAGTTTAATGTTCTGAATATCCGACTGAACTTAGGAGTTTAATGTTCTGAATATCCGACTATACTTTAAGTTTACGGTTCTGAATATCCGAGTGAAGTTAGGAGTTTAATGTTCTGAATATCCGACTGAACTAAGGAGTTTAATGTTCTGAATATCCGACTGAACTTAGGAGTTTAATATTCTGAATATCCGACTGAACTTAATAGTTTAATGTTCTGAATATCCGACTGAACTTAGGAGTTTAATGTTCTGAATATCCGACTGAGCTTAGGAGTTAAATGTTCTGAATATCCGACTGAACTTAGGAGTTTAATGTTCTGAATATCCGGCTATACTTTAAGTTTAGGGTTCTGAATATCCGACTGAACTTAGGAGTTTAATGTTCTGAATATCCGACGATACTTTAAGTTTAGGGTTCTGAATATCCGACTGAACTTAGGAGTTTAATGTTCTGAATATCCGGCTATACTTTAAGTTTAGGGTTCTGAATATCCGACTGAACTTTAAGTTTAGGGTTCTGAATATCCGACTGAACTTAGGAGTTTAATGTTCTGAATATCCGACTGAACTTAGGAGTTTAATGTTCTGAATATCCGACTGAACTTAGGAGTTTAATGTTCTGAATATCCGACTGAGCTTAGGAGTTAAATGTTCTGAATATCCGACTGAACTTAGGAGTTTAATGTTCTGAATATCCGACTGAGCTTAGGAGTTAAATGTTCTGAATATCCGACTGAACTTAGGAGTTTAATGTTCTGAATATCCGGCTATACTTTAAGTTTAGGGTTCTGAATATCCGACTGAACTTAGGAGTTTAATGTTCTGAATATCCGACGATACTTTAAGTTTAGGGTTCTGAATATCCGACTGAACTTAGGAGTTTAATGTTCTGAATATCCGGCTATACTTTAAGTTTAGGGTTCTGAATATCCGACTGAACTTTAAGTTTAGGGTTCTGAATATCCGACTGAACTTAGGAGTTTAATGTTCTGAATATCCGACTGAACTTAGGAGTTTAATGTTCTGAATATCCGACTATACTTTAAGTTTAGGGTTCTGAATATCCGACTGAACTTAGGAGTTTAATGTTCTGAATATCCGACTATACTTAGGAGTTTAATGTTCTGAATATCCGACTATACTTTAAGTTTAGGGTTCTGAATATCCGACTGAACTTAGGAGTTTAATGTTCTGAATATCCGACTGAACTTAGGAGTTTAATGTTCTGAATATCCGGCTATACTTTAAGTTTAGGGTTCTGAATATCCGACTGAACTTAGGAGTTTAATGTTCTGAATATCCGACTGAACTTAGGAGTTTAATGTTCTGAATATCCGACTGAACTTAGGAGTTAAATGTTCTGAATATCCGACTGAACTTAGGAGTTTAATGTTCTGAATATCCGACTATACTTAGGAGTTTAATGTTCTGAATATTCGGCTATACTTTAAGTTTAGGGTTCCGAACATCCGACTGAACTTAGGAGTTTAATGCTCTGAATATCCGACTGAACTTAGGAGTTTAATGTTCTGAATATCCGACTGAACTTAGGAGTTTAATGTTCTGAATATCCGACTGAACTTAGGAGTTTAATCTTCTGAATATCCGACTGAACTTAGGAGTTTAATGTTCTGAATATCCGACTGAACTTAGGAGTTTAATGTTCTGAATATCCGACTGAACTTAGGAGTTTAATGTTCTGAATATCCGACTGAACTTAGGAGTTTAATGTTCTGAATATCCGACTGAACTTACGAGTTTAATGTTCTGAATATCCGACTGAACTTAGGAGTTTAATGTTCTGAATATCCGACTGAACTTAGGAGTTTAATGTTCTGAATATCCGACTGAACTTAGGAGTTTAATGTTCTGAATATCCGACTATACTTTAAGTTTAGGGTTCTGAATATCCGAGTGAACTTAGGAGTTTAATGTTCTGAATATCCGACTGAACTTAGGAGTATAATGTTCTGAATATCCGACTGAACTTAGGAGTTTAATGTTCTGAATATCCGACTGAACTTAGGAGTTTTATGTTCTGAATATCCGACTGAACTTAGGAGTTTAATGTTCTGAATATCCGACTATACTTTAAGTTTAGGGTTCTGAATATCCGAGTGAACTTAGGAGTTTAATGTTCTGAATATCCGACTGAACTTAGGAGTTTAATGTTCTGAATATCCGACTGAACTTAGGAGTTTAATATTCTGAATATCCGACTGAACTTAGGAGTTTAATGTTCTGAATATCCGACTGAACTTAGGATTTTAATGTTCTGAATATCCGACTGAGCTTAGGAGTTAAATGTTCTGAATATCCGACTGAACTTAGGAGTTTAATGTTCTGAATATCCGGCTATACTTTAAGTTTAGGGTTCTGAATATCCGACTGAACTTAGGAGTTTAATGTTCTGAATATCCGGCTATACTTTAAGTTTAGGGTTCTGAATATCCGACTGAACTTAGGAGTTTAATGTTCTGAATATCCGACTATACTTTAAGTTTAGGGTTCTGAATATCCGACTGAACTTAGGAGTTTAATGTTCTGAATATCCGACTGAACTTAGGAGTTTAATGTTCTGAATATCCGACTATACTTTAAGTTTAGGGTTCTGAATATCCGACTGAACTTAGGAGTTTAATGTTCTGAATATCCGACTGAACTTAGGAGTTTAATGTTCTGAATATCCGGCTATACTTTAAGTTTAGGTTTCTGAATATCCGACTGAACTTAGGAGTTTAATGTTCTGAATATCCGACTATACTTTAAGTTTAGGGTTCTGAATATCCGACTGAACTTAGGAGTTTAATGTTCTGAATATCCGACTATACTTTAAGTTTAGGGTTCTGAATATCCGACTGAACATAGGAGTTTAATGTTCTGAATATCCGACTGAACTTAGGAGTTTAATGTTCTGAATATCCGACTGAACTTAGGAGTTTAATGTTCTGAATATCCGACTGAACTTAGGAGTTTAATGTTCTGAATATCCGACTGAACTTAGGAGTTTAGTGTTCTGAATATTCGACTGAACTTAGGAGTTTAATGTTCTGAATATCCGACTGAACTTAGGAGTTTAATGTTCTGAATATCCGACTGAACTTAGGAGTTAAATGTTCTGAATATCCGACTGAACTTAGGAGTTTAATGTTCTGAATATCCGACTGAACTTAGGGGTTTAATGTTCTGAATATCCGACTGAACTTAGGAGTTTAATGTTCTCAATATCCGGCTATACTTTAAGTTTAGGGTTCTGAATATCCGACTGAACTTAGGAGTTTAATGTTCTGAATATCCGACTGAACTTAGGGGTTTAATGTTCTGAATATCCGACTGAACTTAGGGGTTTAATGTTCTGAATATCCGACTGAACTTAGGAGTTAAATGTTCTGAATATCCGACTGAACTTAGGAGTTTAATGTTCTGAATATCCGACTGAACTTAGGGGTTTAATGTTCTGAATATCCGACTGAACTTAGGAGTTTAATGTTCTGAATATCCGACTGAACTTAGGAGTTTAATGTTCTGAATATCCGACTGAACTTAGGAGTTTAATGTTCTGAATATCCGGCTATACTTTAAGTTTAGGGTTCTGAATATCCGACTGAACTTAGGAGTTTAATGTTCTGAATATCCGACTGAACTTAGGAGTTTAATGTTCTGAATATCCGGCTATACTTTAAGTTTAGGGTTCTTAATATCCGACTGAACTTAGGAGTTTAATGTTCTGAATATCCGGCTATACTTTAAGTTTAGGGTTCTTAATATCCGACTGAACTTAGGAGTTTAATGTTCTGAATATCCGACTGAACTTAGGAGTTTAATGTTCTGAATATCCGGCTATACTTTAAGTTTAGGGTTCTGAATATCCGACTGAACTTAGGAGTTTAATGTTCTGAATATCCGGCTATACTTTAAGTTTAGGGTTCTGAATATCCGACTGAACTTAGGAGTTTAATGTTCTGAATATCCGACTGAACTTAGGAGTTTAATGTTCTGAATATCCGACTGAACTTAGGAGTTTAATGTTCTGAATATCCGACTGAACTTAGGAGTTTAAAGTTCTGAATATCCGACTGAACTTAGGAGTTTAATATTCTGAATATCCGACTGAACTTAGGAGTTTAATGTTCTGAATATCCGACTGAACTTAGGAGTTTAATGTTCTGAATATCCGACTATACTTTAAGTTTAGGGTTCTGAATATCCGAGTGAACTTAGGAGTTTAATGTTCTGAATGTCCGACTGAACTTAGGAGTTTAATGTTCTGAAAATCCGACTGAACTTAGGAGTTTAATGTTCTGAATATCCGACTGAACTTAGGAGTTTAATGTTCTGAATATCCGACTGAACTTAGGAGTTTAATGTTCTGAATATCCGACGGAACTTAGGAGTTTAATGTTCTGAATATCCGACTATACTTTAAGTTTAGGGTTCTGAATATCCGACTGAACTTAGGAGTTTAATGTTCTGAATATCCGACTGAACTTAGGAGTTTAATGTTCTGAATATCCGACTGAACTTAGGAGTTTAATGTTCTGAATATCCGACTATACTTTAAGTTTAGGGTTCTGAATATCCGAGTGAACTTAAGAGTTTAATGTTCTGAATATCCGACTGAACTTAGGAGTTTAATGTTCTGAATATCCGACTGAAGTTAGGAGTTTAATGTTCTGAATATCCGACTGAACTTAGGAGTTTAATGTTCTGAATATCCGACTATACTTTAAGTTTAGGGTTCTGAGTATCCGAGTGAACTTAGGAGTTTAATGTTCTGAATATCCGACTGAACTTAGGAGTTTAATGTTCTGAATATCCGACTGAACTTAGGAGTTTAATATTCTGAATATCCGACTGAACTTAGGAGTTTAATGTTCTGAATATCCGACTGAACTTAGGAGTTTAATGTTCTGAATATCCGACTATACTTTAAGTTTAGGGTTCTGAATATCCGAGTGAACTTAGGAGTTTAATGTTCTGAATGTCCGACTGAACTTAGGAGTTTAATGTTCTGAAAATCCGACTGAACTTAGGAGTTTAATGTTCTGAAAATCCGACTGAACTTAGGAGTTTAATGTTCTGAATATCCGACTGAACTTAGGAGTTTAATGTTCTGAATATCCGACTGAACTTAGGAGTTTAATATTCTGAATATCCGACTAAACTTAGGAGTTTAATGTTCTGAATATCCGACTGAACTTAGGAGTTTAATGTTCTGAATATCCGACTGAACTTAGGAGTTTAATGTTCTGAATATCCGACTGAACTTAGGAGTTTAATGTTCTGAATATCCGACTGAACTTAGGAGTTTAATGTTCTGAATATCCGACTGAACTTAGGAGTTTAATGTTCTGAATATCCGGCTATACTTTAAGTTTAGTGTTCTGAATATCCGACTGAACTTAGGAGTTTAATGTTCTGAATATCCGACTGAACTTAGGAGTTTAATGTTCTGAATATCCGACTGAACTTAGGAGTTAAATGTTCTGAATATCCGACTGAACTTAGGAGTTTAATGTTCTGAATATCCGACTATACTTAGGAGTTTAATGTTCTGAATATTCGGCTATACTTTAAGTTTAGGGTTCCGAACATCCGACTGAACTTAGGAGTTTAATGTTCTGAATATCCGACTGAACTTAGGAGTTTAATGTTCTGAATATCCGACTGAGCTTAGGAGTTTAATGTTCTGAATATCCGGCTATACTTAGGAGTTTAGTGTTCTGAATATATGGCTATACTTAGGAGTTTAGTGTTCTGAATATCCGGCTATACTTAGGAGTTTAGTGTTCTGAATATCCGGCTATACTTAGGAGTTTAGTGTTCTGAATATCCGGCTATACTTAGGAGTTTAGTGTTCTGAATATCCGGCTATACTTAGGAGTTTAGGGTTCTGAATATCCGGCTATACTTAGGAGTTTAGTGTTCTGAATATCCGGCTATACTTAGGAGTTTAGGGTTCTGAATATCCGGCTATACTTAGGAGTTTAGGGTTCTGAATATCCGGCTATACTTAGGAGTTTAGTGTTCTGAATATCCGGCTATACTTAGGAGTTTAGGGTTCTGAATATCTAGCTAAACTTTAAGTTTAGTGTTCTGAATATCCGGCTATACTTAGGAGTTTAGTGTTCTGAATATCCGGCTATACTTAGGAGTTTAGTGTTCTGAATATCCGGCTATACTTAGGAGTTTAGTGTTCTGAATATCCGGCTATACTTAGGAGTTTAGTGTTCTGAATATCCGGCTATACTTAGGAGTTTAGTGTTCTGAATATCCGGCTATACTTAGGAGTTCAGTGTTCTGAATATCCGGCTATACTTAGGAGTTTAGTGTTCTGAATATCCGGCTATACTTAGGAGTTTAGTGTTCTGAATATCCGGCTATACTTAGGAGTTTAGGGTTCTGAATATCTAGCTAAACTTTAAGTTTAGTGTTCTGAATATCCGGCTATACTTAGGAGTTTGGTGTTCTGAATATCCGGCTATACTTAGGAGTTTAGGGTTCTGAATATCTAGCTAAACTTTAAGTTTAGTGTTCTGAATATCCGGCTATACTTAGGAGTTTAGTGTTCTGAATATCCGGCTATACTTAGGAGTTTAGTGTTCTGAATATCCGGCTATACTTAGGAGTTTAGTGTTCTGAATATCCGGCTATACTTAGGAGTTTAGTGTTCTGAATATCCGGCTATACTTAGGAGTTTAGTGTTCTGAATATCCGGCTATACTTAGGAGTTTAGGGTTCTGAATATCCGGCTATACTTAGGAGTTTAGTGTTCTGAATATCCGGCTATACTTAGGAGTTTAGGGTTCTGAATATCCGGCTATACTTAGGAGTTTAGTGTTCTGAATATCCGGCTATACTTAGGAGTTTAGGGTTCTGAATATCTAGCTAAACTTTAAGTTTAGTGTTCTGAATATCCGGCTATACTTAGGAGTTTAGTGTTCTGAATATCCGGCTATACTTAGGAGTTTAGTGTTCTGAATATCCGGCTATACTTAGGAGTTTATTGTTCTGAATATCCGGCTATACTTAGGAGTTTAGTGTTCTGAATATCCGGCTATACTTAGGAGTTTAGTGTTCTGAATATCCGGCTATACTTAGGAGTTTAGTGTTCTGAATATCCGGCTATACTTAGGAGTTTAGTTTTCTGAATATCCGGCTATACTAAGGAGTTTAGTGTTCTGAATATAGGGCTATACTTAGGAGTTTAGTGTTCTGAATATCCGGCTATACTTAGGAGTTTAGGGTTCTGAATATCTAGCTAAACCTTAAGTTTAGTGTTCCGAATATCCGGCTATACTTAGCAGTTTAGTATTCTGAATATCCGGCTATACTTAGGAGTTTAGTGTTCTGAATATCCGGTTATACTTAGGAGTTTAGGGTTCTGAATATCTAGCTAAACTTTAAGTTTAGTGTTCTGAATATCCGGCTATACTTAGGAGTTTAGGGTTCTGAATATCCGGCTATACTTAGGAGTTTAGTGTTCTGAATATCCGGCTATACACAGGAGTTTAGTGTTCTGAATATCCGGCTATACTTAGGAGTTTAGTGTTCTGAATATCCGGCTATACTTAGGAGTTTAGTGTTCTGAATATCCGGCTATACTTAGGAGTTTAGGGTTCTGAATATCTAGCTAAACTTTAAGTTTAGTGTTCTGAATATCCGGCTATACTTAGGAGTTTAGGGTTCTGAATATCTAGCTAAACTTTAAGCTTAGTGTTCTGAATATCCGGCTATACTTAGGAGCTTAGTGTTCTGAATATCCGGCTATACTTAGGAGTTTAGTGTTCTGAATATCCGGCTATACTTAGGAGTTTAGTGTTCTGAATATCCGGCTATACTTAGGAGTTTAGTGTTCTGAATATCCGGCTATACTTAGGAGTTTAGTGTTCTGAATATCCGGCTATACTTAGGAGTTTAGTGTTCTGAATATCCGGCTATACTTAGGAGCTTAGGGTGCTGAATATCTAGCTAAACTTTAAGTTTAATGTTCTGAATATCCGACTATACTTAGGAGTTTAATGTTCTGAATATTCGGCTATACTTTAAGTTTAGGGTTCCGAACATCCGACTGAACTTAGGAGTTTAATGTTCTGAATATCCGACTGAACTTAGGAGTTTAATGTTCTGAATATCCGACTGAGCTTAGGAGTTTAATGTTCTGAATATCCGGCTATACTTAGGAGTTTAGTGTTCTGAATATATGGCTATACTTAGGAGTTTAGTGTTCTGAATATCCGGCTATACTTAGGAGTTTAGTGTTCTGAATATCCGGCTATACTTAGGAGTTTAGTGTTCTGAATATCCGGCTATACTTAGGAGTTTAGTGTTCTGAATATCCGGCTATACTTAGGAGTTTAGGGTTCTGAATATCCGGCTATACTTAGGAGTTTAGTGTTCTGAATATCCGGCTATACTTAGGAGTTTAGGGTTCTGAATATCCGGCTATACTTAGGAGTTTAGGGTTCTGAATATCCGGCTATACTTAGGAGTTTAGTGTTCTGAATATCCGGCTATACTTAGGAGTTTAGGGTTCTGAATATCTAGCTAAACTTTAAGTTTAGTGTTCTGAATATCCGGCTATACTTAGGAGTTTAGTGTTCTGAATATCCGGCTATACTTAGGAGTTTAGTGTTCTGAATATCCGGCTATACTTAGGAGTTTAGTGTTCTGAATATCCGGCTATACTTAGGAGTTTAGTGTTCTGAATATCCGGCTATACTTAGGAGTTTAGTGTTCTGAATATCCGGCTATACTTAGGAGTTCAGTGTTCTGAATATCCGGCTATACTTAGGAGTTTAGTGTTCTGAATATCCGGCTATACTTAGGAGTTTAGTGTTCTGAATATCCGGCTATACTTAGGAGTTTAGGGTTCTGAATATCTAGCTAAACTTTAAGTTTAGTGTTCTGAATATCCGGCTATACTTAGGAGTTTGGTGTTCTGAATATCCGGCTATACTTAGGAGTTTAGGGTTCTGAATATCTAGCTAAACTTTAAGTTTAGTGTTCTGAATATCCGGCTATACTTAGGAGTTTAGTGTTCTGAATATCCGGCTATACTTAGGAGTTTAGTGTTCTGAATATCCGGCTATACTTAGGAGTTTAGTGTTCTGAATATCCGGCTATACTTAGGAGTTTAGTGTTCTGAATATCCGGCTATACTTAGGAGTTTAGTGTTCTGAATATCCGGCTATACTTAGGAGTTTAGGGTTCTGAATATCCGGCTATACTTAGGAGTTTAGTGTTCTGAATATCCGGCTATACTTAGGAGTTTAGGGTTCTGAATATCCGGCTATACTTAGGAGTTTAGTGTTCTGAATATCCGGCTATACTTAGGAGTTTAGGGTTCTGAATATCTAGCTAAACTTTAAGTTTAGTGTTCTGAATATCCGGCTATACTTAGGAGTTTAGTGTTCTGAATATCCGGCTATACTTAGGAGTTTAGTGTTCTGAATATCCGGCTATACTTAGGAGTTTATTGTTCTGAATATCCGGCTATACTTAGGAGTTTAGTGTTCTGAATATCCGGCTATACTTAGGAGTTTAGTGTTCTGAATATCCGGCTATACTTAGGAGTTTAGTGTTCTGAATATCCGGCTATACTTAGGAGTTTAGTTTTCTGAATATCCGGCTATACTAAGGAGTTTAGTGTTCTGAATATAGGGCTATACTTAGGAGTTTAGTGTTCTGAATATCCGGCTATACTTAGGAGTTTAGGGTTCTGAATATCTAGCTAAACCTTAAGTTTAGTGTTCCGAATATCCGGCTATACTTAGCAGTTTAGTATTCTGAATATCCGGCTATACTTAGGAGTTTAGTGTTCTGAATATCCGGTTATACTTAGGAGTTTAGGGTTCTGAATATCTAGCTAAACTTTAAGTTTAGTGTTCTGAATATCCGGCTATACTTAGGAGTTTAGGGTTCTGAATATCCGGCTATACTTAGGAGTTTAGTGTTCTGAATATCCGGCTATACACAGGAGTTTAGTGTTCTGAATATCCGGCTATACTTAGGAGTTTAGTGTTCTGAATATCCGGCTATACTTAGGAGTTTAGTGTTCTGAATATCCGGCTATACTTAGGAGTTTAGGGTTCTGAATATCTAGCTAAACTTTAAGTTTAGTGTTCTGAATATCCGGCTATACTTAGGAGTTTAGGGTTCTGAATATCTAGCTAAACTTTAAGCTTAGTGTTCTGAATATCCGGCTATACTTAGGAGCTTAGTGTTCTGAATATCCGGCTATACTTAGGAGTTTAGTGTTCTGAATATCCGGCTATACTTAGGAGTTTAGTGTTCTGAATATCCGGCTATACTTAGGAGTTTAGTGTTCTGAATATCCGGCTATACTTAGGAGTTTAGTGTTCTGAATATCCGGCTATACTTAGGAGTTTAGTGTTCTGAATATCCGGCTATACTTAGGAGCTTAGGGTGCTGAATATCTAGCTAAACTTTAAGTTTAGTGTTCTGAATATCCGGCTATACTAAGGAGTTTAGTGTTCTGAATATCCGGCTATACTTAGGAGTTTAGTGTTCTGAATATCCGGCTATACTTAGGAGCTTAGGGTGCTGAATATCTAGCTAAACTTTAAGTTTAGTGTTCTGAATATCCGGCTATACTTAGGAGCTAAGTGTTCTGAATATCCGGCTATACTTAGGAGTTTAGGGTTCTGAATATCCGGCTATACTAAGGAGCTAAGTGTTCTGAATATCCGGCTATACTTAGGAGCTAAGTGTTCTGAATATCCGGCTATACTTAGGAGTTTAGGGTTCTGAATATCTAGCTAAACTTTAAGTTTAGTGTTCTGAATATCCGGCTATACTTAGGAGTTTAGGGTTCTGAATATCCGGCTATACTTAGGAGTTTAGTGTTCTGAATATCCGGCTATACTTAGGAGTTTAGAGTTCTGAATATCTAGCTAAACTTTAAGTTTAGTGTTCTGAATATCCGGCTATACTTAGGAGTTTAGGGTTCTGAATATCCGCCTATACTTAGGAGTTTAGTGTTCTGAATATCCGGCTATACTTAGGAGTTTAGTTTTCTGAATATCCGGCTATACTTAGGAGTTTAGGGTTCTGAATATCCGGCTATACTTAGGAGTTTAGGGTTCTGAATATCCGGCTATACTTAGGAGTTTAGGGTTCTGAATATCCGGCTATACTTAGGAGTTTAGTGTTCTGAATATCCGGCTATACTTAGGAGTTTAGTGTTCTGAATATCCGGCTATACTTAGGAGTTTAGGGTTCTGAATATCTAGCTAAACTTTAAGTTTAGGGTTCTTAATATCCGGCTATACTTAGGAGTTTAGGGTTCTGAATATCTAGCTAAACTTTAAGTTTAGGGTTCTGAATATCCGGCTATACTTAGGAGTTTAGTGTTCTGAATATCTAGCTAAACTTTAAGTTTAGGGTTCTGAATATCCGGCTACACTTAGGAGTTTAGGGTTCTGAATATCTAGCTAAACTTTAAGTTTAGTGTTCTGAATATCCGGCTATACTTAGGAGTTTAGTGTTCTGAATGTCTAGCTAAACTTTAAGTTTAGTGTTCTGAATATCCGGCTATACTTAGGAGCTTAGTGTTCTGAATATCCGGCTATACTTAGGAGTTTAGTGTTCTGAATATCCAGCTAAACTTTAAGTTTAGTGTTCTGAATATCCGGCTATACTTAGGAGTTTAGTGTTCTGAATATCTAGCTAAACTTTAAGTTTAGGGTTCTGAATATCCGGCTATACTTAGGAGTTTAGGGTTCTGAATATCTAGCTAAACTTTAAGTTTAGGGTTCTGAATATCCGGCTATACTTAGGAGTTTAGGGTTCTGAATATCTAGCTAAACTTTAAGTTTAGGGTTCTGAATATCCGGCTATACTTAGGAGTTTAGTGTTCTGAATATCTAGCTAAACTTTAAGTTTAGGGTTCTGAATATCAGGCTATACTTAGGAGTTTAGGGTTCTGAATATCAGGCTATACTTAGGAGTTTAGGGTTCTGAATATCTAGCTAAACTTTAAGTTTAGTGTTCTGAATATCCGCCTATACTTAGGAGTTTAGTGTTCTGAATATCTAGCTAAACTTTAAGTTTAGGGTTCTGAATATCCGGCTATACTTAGGAGTTTAGGGTTCTGAATATCCGGCTATACTTAGGAGTTTAGTGTTCTGAATATCCGGCTATACTTAGGAGTTTAGTGTTCTGAATATCCGGCTATACTTAGGAGTTTAGGGTTCTGAATATCCGGCTATACTTAGGAGTTTAGTGTTCTGAATATCTAACTAAACTTTAAGTTTAGTGTTCTGAATATCCGGCTATACTTAGGAGCTTAGTGTTCTGAATATCTAGCTAAACTTTAAGTTTAGTGTTCTGAATGTCCGGCTATACTTAGGAGTTTAGGGTTCTGAATATCCGGCTATACTTAGGAGTTTAGTGTTCTGAATATCCGGCTATACTTAGGAGTTTAGTGTTCTGAATATCTAGCTAAACTTTAAGTTTAGGGTTCTGAATATCCGGCTATACTTAGGAGTTTAGTGTTCTGAATATCTAGCTAAACTTTAAGTTTAGGGTTCTGAATATCCGGCTATACTTAGGAGTTTAGTGTTCTGAATATCCGGCTATACTTAGGAGTTTAGTGTTCTGAATATCTAGCTAAACTTTAAGTTTAGTGTTCTGAATATCCGGCTATACTTAGGAGTTTAGTGTTCTGAATATCCGGCTATACTTAGGAGTTTAGCGTTCTGAATATCCGGCTATTCTTAGGAGTTTAGGGTTCTGAATATCCGGCTATACTTAGGAGTTTAGTGTTCTGAATATCTAGCTAAACTTTAAGTTTAGTGTTCGTAATATCCGGCTATACTTAGGAGTTTAGTGTTCTGAATATCCGGCTATACTTAGGAGTTTAGTGTTCTGAATATCCGGCTATACTTAGGAGTTTAGGGTTCTGAATATCTAGCTAAACTTTAAGTTTAGTGTTCTGAATATCCGGCTATACTTAGGGGTTTAGTGTTCCGAATATCCGGCTATACTTAGGAGTTTAGTGTTCTGAATATCCGGCTATACTTAGGAGTTTAGGGTTCTGAATATCCGGCTATACTTAGGAGTTTAGTGTTCTGAATATCTAGCTAAACTTTAAGTTTAGTGTTCTGAATATCCGGCTATACTTAGGAGTTTAGTGTTCTGAATATCCGGCTATACTTAGGAGTTTAGGGTTCTGAATATCCGGCTATACTTAGGAGTTTAGTGTTCTGAATATCCGGCTATACTTTGGAGTTTAGTGTTCTGAATATCTAGCTAAACTTTAAGTTTAGGGTTCTGAATATCCGGCTATACTTAGGAGTTTAGTGTTCTGAATATCTAGCTAAACTTTAATTTTAGTGTTCTGAATATCCGGCTATACTTAGGAGTTTAGTGTTCTGAATATCTAGCTAAACTTTAAGTTTAGTGTTCTGAATATCCGGCTATACTTAGGAGTTTAGTGTTCTGAATATCTAGCTAAACTTTAAGTTTAGTGTTCTGAATATCCGGCTATACTTAGGAGTTTAGTGTTCTGAATATCCGGCTATACTTAGGAGTTTAGTGTTCTGAATATCCGGCTATACTTAGGAGTTTAGGGTTCTGAATATCCGGCTATACTTAGGAGTTTAGTGTTCTGAATATCTAGCTAAACTTTAAGTTTAGTGTTCTGAATATCCGGCTATACTTAGGAGTTTAGTGTTCTGAATATCCGGCTATACTTAGGAGTTTAGTGTTCTGAATATCCGGCTATACTTAGGAGTTTAGGGTTCTGAATATCTAGCTAAACTTTAAGTTTAGTGTTCTGAATATCCGGCTATACTTAGGAGTTTAGTGTTCCGAATATCCGGCTACACTTAGGAGTTTAGTGTTCTGAATATCCAGCTATACTTAGGAGTTTAGGGTTCTGAATATCTAGCTAAACTTTAAGTTTAGTGTTCTGAATATCCGGCTATACTTAGGAGTTTAGGGTTCTGAATATCCGGCTATACTTAGGAGTTTAGTGTTCTGAATATATGGCTATACTTAGGAGTTTAGTGTTCTGAATATCCGGCTATACTTAGGAGTTTAGTGTTCTGAATATCTAGCTAAACTTTAAGTTTAGTGTTCTGAATATCCGGCTATACTTAGGAGTTTAGTGTTCTGAATATCTAGCTAAACTTTAAGTTTAGTGTTCTGAATATCCGGCTATACTTAGGAGTTTAGTGTTCTGAATATCCGGCTATACTTAGGAGTTTAGGGTTCTGAATATCTAGCTAAACTTTAAGTTTAGTGTTCTGAATATCCGGCTATACTTAGGAGTTTAGTGTTCTGAATATCCGGCTATACTTAGGAGTTTAGTGTTCTGAATATCTAGCTAAACTTTAAGTTTAGTGTTCTGAATATCCGGCTATACTTAGGAGTTTAGTGTTCTGAATATCCGGCTATACTTAGGAGTTTAGGGTTCTGAATATCTAGCTAAACTTTAAGTTTAGGGTTCTGAATATCCGGCTATACTTAGGAGTTTAGTGTTCTGAATATCCGGCTATTCTTAGGAGTTTAAGGTTCTGAATATCCGGCTATACTTAGGAGTTTAGTGTTCTGAATATCCGGCTATACTTAGGAGTTTAGTGTTCTGAATATCCGGCTATACTTAGGAGTTTAGTGTTCTGAATATCCGGCTATACTTAGGAGTTTAGTGTTCTGAATATCCGGCTATACTTAGGAGTTTAAGGTTCTGAATATCCGGCTATACTTAGGAGTTTAGGGTTCTGAATATCTAGCTAAACTTTAAGTTTAGTGTTCTGAATATCCGGCTATACTTAGGAGCTAAGTGTTCTGAATATCCGGCTATACTTAGGAGTTTAGTGTTCTGAATATCCGCCAATACTTAGGAGTTTAGTGTTCTGAATATCCGGCTATACTTAGGAGTTTAGGGTTCTGAACATCCGGCTATACTTAGGAGTTTAGTGTTCTGAATATCCGGCTATACTTAGGAGTTTAGTGTTCTGAATATCCGGCTATACTTAGGAGCTAAGTGTTCTGAATATCCGGCTATACTTAGGAGTTTAGTGTTCTGAATATCCGGCAATACTTAGGAGTTTAGTGTTCTGAATATCCGGCTATACTTAGGAGTTTAGGGTTCTGAACATCCGGCTATACTTAGGAGTTTAGTGTTCTGAATATCCGGCTATACTTAGGAGTTTAGTGTTCTGAATATCCGGCTATACTTATTAGTTTAGGGTTCTGAACATCCGGCTATACTTAGGAGTTTAGTGTTCTGAATATCCGGCTATACTTAGGAGTTTAGGGTTCTGAATATCTAGCTAAACTTTAAGTTTAGTGTTCTGAATATCCGGCTATACTTAGGAGTTTAGGGTTCTGTATATCTAGCTAAACTTTAAGTTTAGTGTTCTGAATATCCGGCTATACTTAGGAGCTAAGTGTTCTGAATATCCGGCTATACTTAGGAGTTTAGGGTTCTGAATATCTAGCTAAACTTTAAGTTTAGTGTTCTGAATATCCGGCTATACTTAGGAGCTTAGTGTTCTGAATATCCGGCTATACTTAGGAGTTTAGGGTTCTGAATATCTAGCTAAACTTTAAGTTTAGTGTTCTGAATATCCGGCTATACTTAGGAGTTTAGTGTTCTGAATATCCGGCTATACTTAGGAGTTTAGTGTTCTGAATATCCGGCTATACTTAGGAGTTTAGGGTTCTGAATATCTAGCTAAACTTTAAGTTTAGTGTTCTGAATATCCGGCTATACTTAGGAGTTTAGTGTTCTGAATATCTAGCTAAACTTTAAGTTTAGTGTTCTGAATATCCGGCTATACTTAGGAGCTAAGTGTTCTGAATATCCGGCTATACTTAGGAGTTTAGGGTTCTGAATATCTAGCTAAACTTTAAGTTTAGTGTTCTGAATATCCGGCTATACTTAGGAGCTAAGTGTTCTGAATATCCGGCTATACTTAGGAGTTTAGGGTTCTGAATATCCGGCTATACTTAGGAGTTTAGTGTTCTGAATATCCGGCTATACTTAGGAGTTTAGTGTTCTGAATATCCGGCTATACTTAGGAGTTTAGGGTTCTGAACATCCGGCTATACTTAGGAGTTTAGTGTTCTGAATATCCGGCTATACTTAGGAGTTTAGGGTTCTGAATATCTAGCTAAACTTTAAGTTTAGTGTTCTGAATATCCGGCTATACTTAGGAGTTTAGGGTTCTGAATATCTAGCTAAACTTTAAGTTTAGTGTTCTGAATATCCGGCTATACTTAGGAGCTAAGTGTTCTGAATATCCGGCTATAATTAGGAGTTTAGGGTTCTGAATATCTAGCTAAACTTTAAGTTTAGTGTTCTGAATATCCGGCTATACTTAGGAGCTTAGTGTTCTGAATATCCGGCTATACTTAGGAGTTTAGGGTTCTGAATATCTAGCTAAACTTTAAGTTTAGTGTTCTGAATATCCGGCTATACTTAGGAGTTTAGTGTTCTGAATATCCGGCTATACTTAGGAGTTTAGTGTTCTGAATATCCGGCTATACTTAGGAGTTTAGGGTTCTGCATATCTAGTTAAACTTTAAGTTTAGTGTTCTGAATATCCGGCTATACTTAGGAGTTTAGTGTTCTGAATATCCGGCTATACTTAGAAGTTTAGGGTTCTGAATATCTAGCTAAACTTTAAGTTTAGTGTTCTGAATATCCGGCTATACTTAGGAGCTTAGTGTTCTGAATATCCGGCTATACTTAGGAGTTTAGGGTTCTGAATATCTAGCTAAACTTTAAGTTTAGTGTTCTGAATATCCGGCTATACTTAGGAGCTTAGTGTTCTGAATATCCGGCTATACTTAGGAGTTTAGTGTTCTGAATATCTAGCTAAACTTCAAGTTTAGTGTTCTGAATATCCGGCTATACTTAGGAGCTTAGTGTTCTGAATATCCGGCTATACTTATGAGTTTAGTGTTCATAATATCGAGCTAAACTTTAAGTTTAGTGTTGTGAATATCCGGCTATACTTAGGAGCTTAGTGTTCTGAATATCTAGCTAAACTTTAAGTTTAGTGTTCTGAATATCCGGCTATACTTAGGAGTTTAGTGTTCTGAATATCTAGCTAAACTTTAAGTTTAGTGTTCTGAATATCCGGCTATACTTAGGAGTTTAGTGTTCTGAATATCTAGCTAAACTTTAAGTTTAGGGTTCTGAATATCCGGCTATACTTAGGAGTTTAGTGTTCTGAATATCTAGCTAAACTTTAAGTTTAGGGTTCTGAATATCCGGCTATACTTAGGAGTTTAGGGTTCTGAATATCTAGCTAAACTTTAAGTTTAGTGTTCTGAATATCCGGCTATACTTAGGAGTTTAGGGTTCTGAATATCTAGCTAAACTTTAAGTTTAGGGTTCTGAATATCCGGCTATACTTAGGAGTTTAGGGTTCTGAATATCTAGCTAAACTTTAACTTTAGGGTTCTGAATATCCGGCTGTACTTAGGAGTTTAGTGTTCTGAATATCTAGCTAAACTTTAAGTTTAGTGTTCTGAATATCCGGCTATACTTAGGAGTTTAGTGTTCTGAATATCTAGCTAAACTTTAAGTTTAGTGTTCTGAATATCCGGCTATACTTAGGAGTTTAGTGTTCTGAATATCCGGCTATACTTAGGAGTTCAGTGTTCTGAATATCCGGCTATACTTAGGAGTTTAGTGTTCTGAATATCCGGCTATAGTTAGGAGTTTAGGGTTCTGAATATCTAGCTAAACTTTAAGTTTAGTGTTCTGAATATCCGGCTATACTTAGGAGTTTAGGGTTCTGAATATCTAGCTAAACTTTAAGTTTAGTGTTCTGAATATCCGGCTATACTTAGGAGCTTAGTGTTCTGAATATCCGGCTATACTTAGGAGTTTAGGGTTCTGAATATCCGGCTATACTTAGAAGTTTAGTGTTCTGAATATCCGGCTATACTTAGGAGTTTAGTGTTCTGAATATCCGGCTATACTTAGGAGTTTAGGGTTCTGAATATCTAGCTAAACTTTAAGTTTAGTGTTCTGAATATCCGGCTATACTTAGGAGTTTAGGGTTCTGAATATCTAGCTAAACTTTAAGTTTAGTGTTCTGAATATCCGGCTATACTTAGGAGCTAAGTGTTCTGAATATCCGGCTATACTTAGGAGTTTAGTGTTCTGAATATCTAGCTAAACTTTAAGTTTAGTGTTCTGAATATCCGGCTATACCTAGGAGCTTAGTGTTCTGAATATCTTGCTAAACTTTAAGTTTAGTGTTCTGAATATCCGGCTATACTTAGGAGTTTAGGGTTCTGAATATCTAGCTAAACTTTAAGTTTAGTGTTCTGAATATCCGGCTATACTTAGGAGTTTAGTGTTCTGAATATCCGGCTATACTTAGGAGTTTAGTGTTCTGAATATCCGGCTATACTTAGGAGTTCAGTGTTCTGAATATCCGGCTATACTTAGGAGTTTAGTGTTCTGAATATCCGGCTATACTTAGCAGTTTAGGGTTCTGAATATCTAGCTAAACTTTAAGTTTAGTGTTCTGAATATCCGGCTATACTTAGGAGTTTAGTGTTCTGAATATCCGGCTATACTTAGGAGTTTAGTGTTCTGAATATCCGGCTATACTTAGGAGTTTAGTGTTCTGAATATCCGGCTATACTTAGGAGTTTAGTGTTCTGAATATCCGGCTATACTTAGGAGTTTAGTGTTCTGAATATCCGGCTATACTTAGGAGTTTAGGGTTCTGAATATCTAGCTAAACTTTAAGTTTAGTGTTCTGAATATCCGGCTATACCTAGGAGCTTAGTGTTCTGAATATCCGGCTATACTTAGGAGTTTAGGGTTCTGAATATCCGGCTATACTTAGGAGTTTAGTGTTCTGAATATCCGGCTATACTTAGGAGTTTAGTGTTCTGAATATCCGGCTATACTTAGGAGTTTAGGGTGCTGAATATCTAGCTAAACTTTAAGTTTAGTGTTCTGAATATCCGGCTATACTTAGGAGTTTAGGGTTCTGAATATCTAGCTAAACTTTAAGTTTAGTGTTCTGAATATCCGGCTATACTTAGGAGTTCAGTGTTCTGAATATCCGGCTATACTTAGGAGTTTAGGGTTCAGAATATCCGGCTATACTTAGGAGCTAAGTGTTCTGAATATCCGGCTATACTTAGGAGCTAAGTGTTCTGAATATCCGGCTATACTTAGGAGTTTAGGGTTCTGAATATCTAGACAAACTTTAAGTTTAGTGTTCTGAATATCCGGCTATACTTAGGAGTTTAGGGTTCTGAATATCCGGCTATACTTAGGAGTTTAGTGTTCTGAATATCCGGCTATACTTAGGAGTTTAGGGTTCTGAATATCCGGCTATACTTAGGAGTTTAGTGTTCTGAATATCCGGCTATACTTAGGAGTTTAAGGTTCTGAATATCCGGCTATACTTAGGAGTTTAGTATTCTGAATATCCGGCTATACTTAGGAGTTTAGTGTTCTGAATATCCGGCTATACTTAGGAGTTTAAGGTTCTGAATATCTAGCTAAACTTTAAGTTTAGTGTTCTGAATATCCGGCTATACTTAGGAGTTTAGGGTTCTGAATATCCGGATATACTTAGGAGTTTAGTGTTCTGAATATCCGGCTATACTTAGGAGTTTAGTGTTCTGAATATCCGGCTATACTTAGGAGTTTAGGGTTCTGAATATCCGGCTATACTTAGGAGTTTAGTGTTCTGAATATCCGGCTATACTTAGGAGTTTAGGGTTCTGAATATCTAGCTAAACTTTAAGTTTAGTGTTCTGAATATCCGGCTATACTTAGGAGTTTAGGGTTCTGAATATCTAGCTAAACTTTAAGTTTAGTGTTCTGAATATCCGGCTATACTTAGGAGCTAAGTGTTCTGAATATCCGGCTATACTTAGGAGTTTAGGGTTCTGAATATCTAGCTAAACTTTAAGTTTAGTGCTCTGAATATCCGGCTATACTTAGGAGCTTAGTGTTCTGAATATCCGGCTATACTTAGGAGTTTAGGGTTCTGAATATCTAGCTAAACTTTAAGTTTAGTGTTCTGAATATCCGGCTATACTTAGGAGTTTAGTGTTCTGAATATCCGGCTATACTTAGGAGTTTAGTGTTCTGAATATCCGGCTATACTTAGGAGTTTAGGGTTCTGAATATCTAGCTAAACTTTAAGTTAGGTGTTCTGAATATCCGGCTATACTTAGGAGTTTAGTGTTCTGAATATCCGGCTATACTTAGAAGTTTAGGGTTCTGAATATATAGCTAAACTTTAAGTTTAGTGTTCTGAATATCCGGCTATACTTAGGAGCTTAGTGTTCTGAATATCCGGCTATACTTAGGAGTTTAGGGTTCTGAATATCTAGCTAAACTTTAAGTTTAGTGTTCTGAATATCCGGCTATACTTAGGAGTTTAGTGTTCTGAATATCCGGCTATACTTAGGAGTTTAGTGTTCTGAATATCCGGCTATACTTAGGAGTTTAGGGTTCTGAATATCTAGCTAAACTTTAAGTTAGGTGTTCTGAATATCCGGCTATACTTAGGAGTTTAGTGTTCTGAATATCCGGCTATACTTAGAAGTTTAGGGTTCTGAATATCTAGCTAAACTTTAAGCTTAGTGTTCTGAATATCCGGCTATACTTAGGAGCTTAGTGTTCTGTATATCCGGCTATACTTAGGAGTTTAGTGTTCTGAATATCTAGCTAAACTTCAAGTTTAGTGTTCTGAATATCCGGCTATACTTAGGAGCTTAGTGTTCTGAATATCCGGCTATACTTAGGAGTTTAGTGTTCTGAATAGCTAGCTAAACTTTAAGTTTAGTGTTGTGAATATCCGGCTATACTTAGGAGCTTAGTATTCTGAATATCTAGCTAAACTTTAAGTTTAGTGTTCTGAATATCCGGCTATACTTAGGAGTTTAGTGTTCTGAATATCTAGCTAAACTTTAAGTTTAGTGTTCTGAATATCCGGCTATACTTAGGAGTTTAGTGTTCTGAATATCTAGCTAAACTTTAAGTTTAGTGTTCTGAATATCCGGCTATACTTAGGAGCTTAGTGTTCTGAATATCCGGCTATACTTAGGAGTTTAGTGTTCTGAATATCCAGCTAAACTTTAAGTTTAGTGTTCTGAATATCCGGCTATACTTAGGAGTTTAGTGTTCTGAATATCTAGCTAAACTTTAAGTTTAGGGTTCTGGATATCCGGCTATACTTAGGAGTTTAGGGTTCTGAATATCTAGCTAAACTTTAAGTTTAGGGTTCTTAATATCCGGCTATACTTAGGAGTTTAGGGTTCTGAATATCTAGCTAAACTTTAAGTTTAGGGTTCTGAATATCCGGCTATACTTAGGAGTTTAGTGTTCTGAATATCTAGCTAAACTTTAAGTTTAGGGTTCTGAATATCCGGCTATACTTAGGAGTTTAGGGTTCTGAATATCTAGCTAAACTTTAAGTTTAGTGTTCTGAATATCCGGCTATACTTAGGAGTTTAGTGTTCTGAATGTCTAGCTAAACTTTAAGTTTAGTGTTCTGAATATCCGGCTATACTTAGGAGCTTAGTGTTCTGAATATCCGGCTATACTTAGGAGTTTAGTGTTCTGAATATCCAGCTAAACTTTAAGTTTAGTGTTCTGAATATCCGGCTATACTTAGGAGTTTAGTGTTCTGAATATCTAGCTAAACTTTAAGTTTAGGGTACTGAATATCCGGCTATACTTAGGAGTTTAGGGTTCTGAATATCTAGCTAAACTTTAAGTTTAGGGTTCTGAATATCCGGCTATACTTAGGAGTTTAGGGTTCTGAATATCTAGCTAAACTTTAAGTTTAGGGTTCTGAATATCCGGCTATACTTAGGAGTTTAGTGTTCTGAATATCTAGCTAAACTTTAAGTTTAGGGTTCTGAATATCCGGCTATACTTAGGAGTTTAGGGTTCTGAATATCTAGCTAAACTTTAAGTTTAGTGTTCTGAATATCCGCCTATACTTAGGAGTTTAGTGTTCTGAATATCTAGCTAAACTTTAAGTTTAGGGTTCTGAATATCCGGCTATACTTAGGAGTTTAGTGTTCTGAATATCTAGCTAAACTTTAAGTTTAGTGTTCTGAATATCCGGCTATACTTAGGAGTTTAGTGTTCTGAATATCCGGCTATACTTAGGAGTTTAGTGTTCTGAATATCCGGCTATACTTAGGAGTTTAGTGTTCTGAATATCCGGCTATACTTAGGAGTTTAGTGTTCTGAATATCCGGCTATAGTTAGGAGTTTAGGGTTCTGAATATCCGGCTATACTTAGGAGTTTAGTGTTCTGAATATCTAGCTAAACTTTAAGTTTAGTGTTCTGAATATCCGGCTATACTTAGGAGCTTAGTGTTCTGAATATCTAGCTAAACCTTAAGTTTAGTGTTCTGAATATCCGGCTATACTTAGGAGTTTAGGGTTCTGAATATCCGGCTATACTTAGGAGTTTAGTGTTCTGAATATCTAGCTAAACTATAGGTTTAGTGTTCTGAATATCCGGCTATACTTAGGAGTTTAGTGTTCTGAATATCCGGCTATACTTAGGAGTTTAGCGTTCTGAATATCCGGCTATACTTAGGAGTTTAGGGTTCTGAATATCCGGCTATACTTAGGAGCTTAGTGTTCTGAATATCCGGCTATACTTAGGAGTTTAGTGTTCTGAATATCCGGCTATACTTAGGAGTTTAGTGTTCTGAATATCTAGCTAAACTTTAAGTTTAGGGTTCTGAATATCCGGCTATACTTAGGAGTTTAGGGTTCTGAATATCTAGCTAAACTTTAAGTTTAGGGTTCTGAATATCTAGCTAAACTTTAAGTTTCGTGTTCTGAATATCCGGCTATACTTAGGAGTCTAGTGTTCTGAATATCCGGCTATACTTAGGAGTTTAGGGTTCTGAATATCTAGCTAAACTTTAAGTTTCGTGTTGTGAATATCCGGCTATACTTAGGAGTTTAGTGTTCTGAATATCTAGCTAAACTTTAAGTTTAGGGTTCTGAATATCCGGCTATACTTAGGAGTTTAGTGTTCTGAATATCTAGCTAAACTTTAAGTTTAGTGTTCTGAATATCCGGCTATACTTAGGAGTTTAGTGTTCTGAATATCCGGCTATACTTAGGAGTTTAGGGTTCTGAATATCTAGCTAAACTTTAAGTTTAGTGTTCTGAATTTCCGGCTATACTTAGGAGTTTAGTGTTCCGAATATCCGGCTATACTTAGGAGTTTAGTGTTCTGAATATCCAGCTATACTTAGGAGTTTAGGGTTCTGAATATCTAGCTAAACTTTAAGTTTAGTGTTCTGAATATCCGGCTATACTTAGGAGTTTAGGGTTCTGAATATCCGGCTATACTTAGGAGTTTAGTGTTCTGAATATATGGCTATACTTAGGAGTTTAGTGTTCTGAATATCCGGCTATACTTAGGAGTTTAGTGTTCTGAATATCTAGCTAAACTTTAAGTTTAGTGTTCTGAATATCCGGCTATACTTAGGAGTTTAGTGTTCTGAATATCCGGCTATACTTAGGAGTTTAGGGTTCTGAATATCCGGCTATACTTAGGAGTTTCGTGTTCTGAATATCCGGCTATACTTAGGAGTTTAGTGTTCTGAATATCTAGCTAAACTTTAAGTTTAGGGTTCTGAATATCCGGCTATACTTAGGAGTTTAGTGTTCTGAATATCTAGCTAAACTTTAAGTTTAGTGTTCTGAATATCCGGCTATACTTAGGAGTTTAGTGTTCTGAATATCTAGCTAAACTTTAAGTTTAGTGTTCTGAATATCCGGCTATACTTAGGAGTTTAGTGTTCTGAATATCTAGCTAAACTTTAAGTTTAGTGTTCTGAATATCCGGCTATACTTAGGAGTTTAGTGTTCTGAATATCCGGCTATACTTAGGAGTTTAGTGTTCTGAATATCCGGCTATACTTAGCAGTTTAGGGTTCTGAATATCCGGCTATACTTAGGAGTTTAGTGTTCTGAATATCTAGCTAAACTTTAAGTTTAGTGTTCTGAATATCCGGCTATACTTAGGAGTTTAGTGTTCTGAATATCCGGCTATACTTAGGAGTTTAGTGTTCTGAATATCCGGCTATACTTAGGAGTTTAGGGTTCTGAATATCTAGCTAAACTTTAAGTTTAGTGTTCTGAATATCCGGCTATACTTAGGAGTTTAGTGTTCCGAATATCCGGCTACACTTAGGGGTTTAGTGTTCTGAATATCCAGCTATACTTAGGAGTTTAGGGTTCTGAATATCTAGCTAAACTTTAAGTTTAGTGTTCTGAATATCCGGCTATACTTAGGAGTTTAGGGTTCTGAATATCCGGCTATACTTAGGAGTTTAGTGTTCTGAATATATGGCTATACTTAGGAGTTTAGTGTTCTGAATATCCGGCTATACTTAGGAGTTTAGTGTTCTGAATATCTAGCTAAACTTTAAGTTTAGTGTTCTGAATATCCGGCTATACTTAGGAGTTTAGTGTTCTGAATATCTAGCTAAACTTTAAGTTTAGTGTCCTGAATATCCGGCTATACTTAGGAGTTTAGTGTTCTGAATATCCGGCTATACTTAGGAGTTTAGGGTTCTGAATATCTAGCTAAACTTTAAGTTTAGTGTTCTGAATATCCGGCTATACTTAGGAGTTTAGTGTTCTGAATATCCGGCTATACTTAGGAGTTTAGTGTTCTGAATATCTAGCTAAACTTTAAGTTTAGTGTTCTGAATATCCGGCTATACTTAGGAGTTTAGTGTTCTGAATATCCGGCTATACTTAGGAGTTTAGGGTTCTGAATATCTAGCTAAACTTTAAGTTTAGGGTTCTGAATATCCGGCTATACTTAGGAGTTTAGTGTTCTGAATATCTAGCTAAACTTTAAGTTTAGTGTTCTGAATATCCGGCTATACTTAGGAGTTTAGTGTTCTGAATATCCGGCTATACTTAGGAGTTTAGGGTTCTGAATATCCGGCTATACTTAGGAGTTTAGTGTTCTGAATATCCGGCTATACTTAGGAGTTTAGTGTTCTGAATATCTAGCTAAACTTTAAGTTTAGGGTTCTGAATATCCGGCTATACTTAGGAGTTTAGTGTTCTGAATATCTAGCTAAACTTTAAGTTTAGTGTTCTGAATATCCGGCTATACTTAGGAGTTTAGTGTTCTGAATATCTAGCTAAAGTTTAAGTTTAGTGTTCTGAATATCCGGCTATACTTAGGAGTTTAGTGTTCTGAATATCTAGCTAAACTTTAAGTTTAGTGTTCTGAATATCCGGCTATACTTAGGAGTTTAGTGTTCTGAATATCCGGCTATACTTAGGAGTTTAGTGTTCTGAATATCCGGCTATACTTGGCAGTTTAGGGTTCTGAATATCCGGCTATACTTAGGAGTTTAGTGTTCTGAATATCTAGCTAAACTTTAAGTTTAGTGTTCTGAATATCCGGCTATACTTAGGAGTTTAGTGTTCTGAATATCCGGCTATACTTAGGAGTTTAGTGTTCTGAATATCCGGCTATACTTAGGAGTTTAGGGTTCTGAATATCTAGCTAAACTTTAAGTTTAGTGTTCTGAATATCCGGCTATACTTAGGAGTTTAGTGTTCCGAATATCCGGCTACACTTAGTAGTTTAGTGTTCTGAATATCCAGCTATACTTAGGAGTTTAGGGTTCTGAATATCTAGCTAAACTTTAAGTTTAGTGTTCTGAATATCCGGCAATACTTAGGAGTTTAGGGTTCTGAATATCCGGCTATACTTAGGAGTTTAGTGTTCTGAATATATGGCTATACTTAGGAGTTTAGTGTTCTGAATATCCGGCTATACTTAGGAGTTTAGTGTTCTGAATATCTAGCTAAACTTTAAGTTTAGTGTTCTGAATATCCGGCTATACTTAGGAGTTTAGTGTTCTGAATATCTAGCTAAACTTTAAGTTTAGTGTCCTGAATATCCGGCTATACTTAGGAGTTTAGTGTTCTGAATATCCGGCTATACTTAGGAGTTTAGGGTTCTGAATATCTAGCTAAACTTTAAGTTTAGTGTTCTGAATATCCGGCTATACTTAGGAGTTTAGTGTTCTGAATATCCGGCTATACTTAGGAGTTTAGTGTTCTGAATATCTAGCTAAACTTTAAGTTTAGTGTTCTGAATATCCGGCTATACTTAGGAGTTTAGTGTTCTGAATATCCGGCTATACTTAGGAGTTTAGGGTTCTGAATATCCGGCTATACTTAGGAGTTTAAGGTTCTGAATATCCGGCTATACTTAGGAGTTTAGTGTTCTGAATATCCGGCTATACTTAGGTGTTTAAGGTTCTGAATATCCGGCTATACTTAGGAGTTTAGTGTTCTGAATATCCGGCTATACTTAGGAGTTTAAGGTTCTGAATATCCGGCTATACTTAGGAGTTTAGTGTTCTGAATATCCGGCTATACTTAGGAGTTTAAGGATCTGATTATCCGGCTATACTTAGGAGTTTAGTGTTCTGAATATCCGGCTATACTCAGGAGTTTAAGGTTCTGAATATCCGGCTATACTTAGGAGTTTAGTGTTGTGAATATCCGGCTATACTTAGGAGTTTAAGGTTCTGAATATCCGGCTATACTTAGGAGTTTAGTGTTCTGAATATCCGGCTATACTTAGGAGTTTAAGGTTCTGAATATCCGGCTATACTTAGGAGTTCAGTGTTCTGAATATCCGGCTATACTTAGGAGTTTAAGGTTCTGAATATCCGGCTATACTTAGGAGTTTAGTGTTCTGAATATCCGGCTATACTTAGGAGTTTAAGGTTCTGAATATCCGGCTATACTTAGGAGTTTAGTGTTCTGAATATCCGGCTATACTTAGGAGTTTAAGGTTCTGAATATCCGGCTATACTTAGGAGTTTAGTGTTCTGAATATCCGGCTATACTTAGGAGTTTAGTGTTCTGAATATCCGGCTATACTTAGGAGTTTAGGGTTCTGAATATCTAGCTAAACTTTAAGTTTAGTGTTCTGAATATCCGGCTATACTTAGGAGTTTAGGGTTCTGAATATCTAGCTAAACTTTAAGTTTAGTGTTCTCAATATCCGGCTATACTTAGGAGCTTAGTGTTCTGAATATCTAGCTAAACTTTAAGTTTAGTGTTCTGAATATCCGGCTATACTTAGGAGCTAAGTGTTCTGAATATCCGGCTATACTTAGGAGTTTAGGGTTCTGAATATCTAGCTAAACTTTAAGTTTAGTGTTCTGAATATCCGGCTATACTTAGGAGTTTACTGTTCTGAATATCCGGCTATACTTAGGAGTTTAGTGTTCTGAATATCCGGCTATACTTACGAGTTTAGGGTTCTGAATATCTAGCTAAACTTTAAGTTTAGTGTTCTGAATATCCGGCTATACTTAGGAGTTTGGTGTTCTGAATATCCGGCTATACTTAGAAGTTTAGGGTTCTGAATATCTAGCTAAACTTTAAGTTTAGTGTTCTGAATATTCGGCTATACTTAGGAACTTAGTGTTCTGAATATCCGGCTATACTTAGGAGTGTAGGGTTCTGAATATCCGGCTATACTTAGGAGTTTAGTGTTCTGATTATCCGGCTATACTTAGGAGCTTAGTGTTCTGAATATCCGGCTATACTTAGGAGTTTAGGGTTCTGAATATCTAGCTAAACTTTAAGTTTAGTGTTCTGAATATCCGGCTATACTTAGGAGCTTAGTGTTCTGAATATCCGGCTATACTTAGGAGTTTAGGGTTCTGAATATCTAGCTAAACTTTAAGTTTAGTGTTCTGAATATCCGGCTATACTTAGGAGTTTAGTGTTCTGAATATCCGGCTATACTTAGAAGTTTAGGGTTCTGAATATCTAGCTAAACTTTAAGTTTAGTGTTCTGAATATCCGGCTATACTTAGGAGCTTAGTGTTCTGAATATTCGGCTATACTTAGGAGTTTAGGGTTCTGAATATCTAGCTAAACTTTAAGTTTAGTGTTCTGAATATCCGGCTATACTTAGGAGCTTAGTGTTCTGAATATCTAGCTAAACTTTAAGTTTAGTGTTCTGAATATCCGGCTATACTTAGGAGCTTAGTGTTCTGAATATCCGGCTATACTTAGGAGTTTAGTGTTCTGAATATCTAGCTAAACTTTAAGTTCAGTGTTCTGAATATCCGGCTATACTTAGGAGATTAGTGTTCTGAATATCCGGCTATACTTAGGAGTTTAGTGTTCTGAATATCTAGCTAAACTTTAAGTTTAGTGTTCTGAATATCCGGCTATACTTAGGAGTTTAGTGTTCTGAATATCTAGCTAAACTTTAAGTTTAAGGTTCTGAATATCCGGCTATACTTAGGAGTTTAGTGTTGTGAATATCCGGCTATACTTAGGAGTTTAAGGTTCTGAATATCCGGCTATACTTAGGAGTTTAGTGTTCTGAATATCCGGCTATACTTAGGAGTTTAAGGTTCTGAATATCCGGCTATACTTAGGAGTTCAGTGTTCTGAATATCCGGCTATACTTAGGAGTTTAAGGTTCTGAATATCCGGCTATACTTAGGAGTTTAGTGTTCTGAATATCCGGCTATACTTAGGAGTTTAAGGTTCTGAATATCCGGCTATACTTAGGAGTTTAGTGTTCTGAATATCCGGCTATACTTAGGAGTTTAAGGTTCTGAATATCCGGCTATACTTAGGAGTTTAGTGTTCTGAATATCCGGCTATACTTAGGAGTTTAAGGTTCTGAATATCCGGCTATACTTAGGAGTTTAGTGTTCTGAATATCCGGCTATACTTAGGCGTTTAAGGTTCTGAATATCCGGCTATACTTAGGAGTTTAGTGTTCTGAATATCCGGCTATACTTAGGAGTTTAAGGTTCTGAATATCCGGCTATACTTAGGAGTTTAGTGTTCTGAATATCCGGCTATACTTAGGAGTTTAAGGATCTGATTATCCGGCTATACTTAGGAAATTAGTGTTCTGAATATCCGGCTATACTTAGGAGTTTAAGGTTCTGAATATCCGGCTATACTTAGGAGTTTAGTGTTGTGAATATCCGGCTATACTTAGGAGTTTAAGGTTCTGAATATCCGGCTATACTTAGGAGTTTAGTGTTCTGAATATCCGGCTATACTTAGGAGTTTAAGGTTCTGAATATCCGGCTATACTTAGGAGTTTAGTGTTCTGAATATCCGGCTATACTTAGGAGTTTAAGGTTCTGAATATCCGGCTATACTTAGGAGTTTAGTGTTCTGAATATCCGGCTATACTTAGGAGTTTAAGGTTCTGAATATCCGGCTATACTTAGGAGTTTAGTGTTCTGAATATCCGGCTATACTTAGGAGTTTAAGGTTCTGAATATCCGGCTATACTTAGGAGTTTAGTGTTCTGAATATCCGGCTATACTTAGGAGTTTAGTGTTCTAAATATCCGGCTATACTTAGGAGTTTAAGGTTCTGAATATCTAGCTAAACTTTAAGTTTAGTGTTCTGAATATCCGGCTATACTTAGGAGTTTAGGGTTCTGAATATCTAGCTAAACTTTAAGTTTAGTGTTCTGAATATCCGGCTATACTTAGGAGTTTAGGGTTCTGAATATCTAGCTAAACTTTAAGTTTAGTGTTCTGAATATCCGGCTATACTTAGGAGTTTAGTGTTCTGAATATCCGGCTTTAGTTAGGAGTTTAGGGTTCTGAATATCTAGCTAAACTTTAAGTTTAGTGTTCTGAATATCCGGCTATACTTAGGAGTTTAGTGTTCTGAATATCCGGCTATACTTAGGAGTTTAGGGTTCTGAATATCTAGCTAAACTTTAAGTTTAGTGTTCTGAATATCCGGCTATACTTAGGAGTTTAGGGTTCTGAATATCTAGCTAAACTTTAAGTTTAGTGTTCTGAATATCCGGCTATACTTAGGAGTTTAGTGTTCCGAATATCCGGCTACACTTAGGGGTTTAGTGTTCTGAATATCCAGCTATACTTAGGAGTTTAGGGTTCTGAATATCTAGCTAAACTTTAAGTTTAGTGTTCTGAATATCCGGCTATACTTAGGAGTTTAGGGTTCTGAATATCCGGCTATACTTAGGAGTTTAGTGTTCTGAATATATGGCTATACTTAGGAGTTTAGTGTTCTGAATATCCGGCTATACTTAGGAGTTTAGTGTTCTGAATATCTAGCTAAACTTTAAGTTTAGTGTTCTGAATATCCGGCTATACTTAGGAGTTTAGTGTTCTGAATATCTAGCTAAACTTTAAGTTTAGTGTCCTGAATATCCGGCTATACTTAGGAGTTTAGTGTTCTGAATATCCGGCTATACTTAGGAGTTTAGGGTTCTGAATATCTAGCTAAACTTTAAGTTTAGTGTTCTGAATATCCGGCTATACTTAGGAGTTTAGTGTTCTGAATATCCGGCTATACTTAGGAGTTTAGTGTTCTGAATATCTAGCTAAACTTTAAGTTTAGTGTTCTGAATATCCGGCTATACTTAGGAGTTTAGTGTTCTGAATATCCGGCTATACTTAGGAGTTTAGGGTTCTGAATATCTAGCTAAACTTTAAGTTTAGGGTTCTGAATATCCGGCTATACTTAGGAGTTTAGTGTTCTGAATATCTAGCTAAACTTTAAGTTTAGTGTTCTGAATATCCGGCTATACTTAGGAGTTTAGTGTTCTGAATATCCGGCTATACTTAGGAGTTTAGGGTTCTGAATATCCGGCTATACTTAGGAGTTTAGTGTTCTGAATATCCGGCTATACTTAGGAGTTTAGTGTTCTGAATATCTAGCTAAACTTTAAGTTTAGGGTTCTGAATATCCGGCTATACTTAGGAGTTTAGTGTTCTGAATATCTAGCTAAACTTTAAGTTTAGTGTTCTGAATATCCGGCTATACTTAGGAGTTTAGTGTTCTGAATATCTAGCTAAAGTTTAAGTTTAGTGTTCTGAATATCCGGCTATACTTAGGAGTTTAGTGTTCTGAATATCTAGCTAAACTTTAAGTTTAGTGTTCTGAATATCCGGCTATACTTAGGAGTTTAGTGTTCTGAATATCCGGCTATACTTAGGAGTTTAGTGTTCTGAATATCCGGCTATACTTGGCAGTTTAGGGTTCTGAATATCCGGCTATACTTAGGAGTTTAGTGTTCTGAATATCTAGCTAAACTTTAAGTTTAGTGTTCTGAATATCCGGCTATACTTAGGAGTTTAGTGTTCTGAATATCCGGCTATACTTAGGAGTTTAGTGTTCTGAATATCCGGCTATACTTAGGAGTTTAGGGTTCTGAATATCTAGCTAAACTTTAAGTTTAGTGTTCTGAATATCCGGCTATACTTAGGAGTTTAGTGTTCCGAATATCCGGCTACACTTAGTAGTTTAGTGTTCTGAATATCCAGCTATACTTAGGAGTTTAGGGTTCTGAATATCTAGCTAAACTTTAAGTTTAGTGTTCTGAATATCCGGCAATACTTAGGAGTTTAGGGTTCTGAATATCCGGCTATACTTAGGAGTTTAGTGTTCTGAATATATGGCTATACTTAGGAGTTTAGTGTTCTGAATATCCGGCTATACTTAGGAGTTTAGTGTTCTGAATATCTAGCTAAACTTTAAGTTTAGTGTTCTGAATATCCGGCTATACTTAGGAGTTTAGTGTTCTGAATATCTAGCTAAACTTTAAGTTTAGTGTCCTGAATATCCGGCTATACTTAGGAGTTTAGTGTTCTGAATATCCGGCTATACTTAGGAGTTTAGGGTTCTGAATATCTAGCTAAACTTTAAGTTTAGTGTTCTGAATATCCGGCTATACTTAGGAGTTTAGTGTTCTGAATATCCGGCTATACTTAGGAGTTTAGTGTTCTGAATATCTAGCTAAACTTTAAGTTTAGTGTTCTGAATATCCGGCTATACTTAGGAGTTTAGTGTTCTGAATATCCGGCTATACTTAGGAGTTTAGGGTTCTGAATATCCGGCTATACTTAGGAGTTTAAGGTTCTGAATATCCGGCTATACTTAGGAGTTTAGTGTTCTGAATATCCGGCTATACTTAGGTGTTTAAGGTTCTGAATATCCGGCTATACTTAGGAGTTTAGTGTTCTGAATATCCGGCTATACTTAGGAGTTTAAGGTTCTGAATATCCGGCTATACTTAGGAGTTTAGTGTTCTGAATATCCGGCTATACTTAGGAGTTTAAGGATCTGATTATCCGGCTATACTTAGGAGTTTAGTGTTCTGAATATCCGGCTATACTCAGGAGTTTAAGGTTCTGAATATCCGGCTATACTTAGGAGTTTAGTGTTGTGAATATCCGGCTATACTTAGGAGTTTAAGGTTCTGAATATCCGGCTATACTTAGGAGTTTAGTGTTCTGAATATCCGGCTATACTTAGGAGTTTAAGGTTCTGAATATCCGGCTATACTTAGGAGTTCAGTGTTCTGAATATCCGGCTATACTTAGGAGTTTAAGGTTCTGAATATCCGGCTATACTTAGGAGTTTAGTGTTCTGAATATCCGGCTATACTTAGGAGTTTAAGGTTCTGAATATCCGGCTATACTTAGGAGTTTAGTGTTCTGAATATCCGGCTATACTTAGGAGTTTAAGGTTCTGAATATCCGGCTATACTTAGGAGTTTAGTGTTCTGAATATCCGGCTATACTTAGGAGTTTAGTGTTCTGAATATCCGGCTATACTTAGGAGTTTAGGGTTCTGAATATCTAGCTAAACTTTAAGTTTAGTGTTCTGAATATCCGGCTATACTTAGGAGTTTAGGGTTCTGAATATCTAGCTAAACTTTAAGTTTAGTGTTCTCAATATCCGGCTATACTTAGGAGCTTAGTGTTCTGAATATCTAGCTAAACTTTAAGTTTAGTGTTCTGAATATCCGGCTATACTTAGGAGCTAAGTGTTCTGAATATCCGGCTATACTTAGGAGTTTAGGGTTCTGAATATCTAGCTAAACTTTAAGTTTAGTGTTCTGAATATCCGGCTATACTTAGGAGTTTACTGTTCTGAATATCCGGCTATACTTAGGAGTTTAGTGTTCTGAATATCCGGCTATACTTACGAGTTTAGGGTTCTGAATATCTAGCTAAACTTTAAGTTTAGTGTTCTGAATATCCGGCTATACTTAGGAGTTTGGTGTTCTGAATATCCGGCTATACTTAGAAGTTTAGGGTTCTGAATATCTAGCTAAACTTTAAGTTTAGTGTTCTGAATATTCGGCTATACTTAGGAACTTAGTGTTCTGAATATCCGGCTATACTTAGGAGTGTAGGGTTCTGAATATCCGGCTATACTTAGGAGTTTAGTGTTCTGATTATCCGGCTATACTTAGGAGCTTAGTGTTCTGAATATCCGGCTATACTTAGGAGTTTAGGGTTCTGAATATCTAGCTAAACTTTAAGTTTAGTGTTCTGAATATCCGGCTATACTTAGGAGCTTAGTGTTCTGAATATCCGGCTATACTTAGGAGTTTAGGGTTCTGAATATCTAGCTAAACTTTAAGTTTAGTGTTCTGAATATCCGGCTATACTTAGGAGTTTAGTGTTCTGAATATCCGGCTATACTTAGAAGTTTAGGGTTCTGAATATCTAGCTAAACTTTAAGTTTAGTGTTCTGAATATCCGGCTATACTTAGGAGCTTAGTGTTCTGAATATTCGGCTATACTTAGGAGTTTAGGGTTCTGAATATCTAGCTAAACTTTAAGTTTAGTGTTCTGAATATCCGGCTATACTTAGGAGCTTAGTGTTCTGAATATCTAGCTAAACTTTAAGTTTAGTGTTCTGAATATCCGGCTATACTTAGGAGCTTAGTGTTCTGAATATCCGGCTATACTTAGGAGTTTAGTGTTCTGAATATCTAGCTAAACTTTAAGTTCAGTGTTCTGAATATCCGGCTATACTTAGGAGATTAGTGTTCTGAATATCCGGCTATACTTAGGAGTTTAGTGTTCTGAATATCTAGCTAAACTTTAAGTTTAGTGTTCTGAATATCCGGCTATACTTAGGAGTTTAGTGTTCTGAATATCTAGCTAAACTTTAAGTTTAAGGTTCTGAATATCCGGCTATACTTAGGAGTTTAGTGTTGTGAATATCCGGCTATACTTAGGAGTTTAAGGTTCTGAATATCCGGCTATACTTAGGAGTTTAGTGTTCTGAATATCCGGCTATACTTAGGAGTTTAAGGTTCTGAATATCCGGCTATACTTAGGAGTTCAGTGTTCTGAATATCCGGCTATACTTAGGAGTTTAAGGTTCTGAATATCCGGCTATACTTAGGAGTTTAGTGTTCTGAATATCCGGCTATACTTAGGAGTTTAAGGTTCTGAATATCCGGCTATACTTAGGAGTTTAGTGTTCTGAATATCCGGCTATACTTAGGAGTTTAAGGTTCTGAATATCCGGCTATACTTAGGAGTTTAGTGTTCTGAATATCCGGCTATACTTAGGAGTTTAAGGTTCTGAATATCCGGCTATACTTAGGAGTTTAGTGTTCTGAATATCCGGCTATACTTAGGCGTTTAAGGTTCTGAATATCCGGCTATACTTAGGAGTTTAGTGTTCTGAATATCCGGCTATACTTAGGAGTTTAAGGTTCTGAATATCCGGCTATACTTAGGAGTTTAGTGTTCTGAATATCCGGCTATACTTAGGAGTTTAAGGATCTGATTATCCGGCTATACTTAGGAAATTAGTGTTCTGAATATCCGGCTATACTTAGGAGTTTAAGGTTCTGAATATCCGGCTATACTTAGGAGTTTAGTGTTGTGAATATCCGGCTATACTTAGGAGTTTAAGGTTCTGAATATCCGGCTATACTTAGGAGTTTAGTGTTCTGAATATCCGGCTATACTTAGGAGTTTAAGGTTCTGAATATCCGGCTATACTTAGGAGTTTAGTGTTCTGAATATCCGGCTATACTTAGGAGTTTAAGGTTCTGAATATCCGGCTATACTTAGGAGTTTAGTGTTCTGAATATCCGGCTATACTTAGGAGTTTAAGGTTCTGAATATCCGGCTATACTTAGGAGTTTAGTGTTCTGAATATCCGGCTATACTTAGGAGTTTAAGGTTCTGAATATCCGGCTATACTTAGGAGTTTAGTGTTCTGAATATCCGGCTATACTTAGGAGTTTAGTGTTCTAAATATCCGGCTATACTTAGGAGTTTAAGGTTCTGAATATCTAGCTAAACTTTAAGTTTAGTGTTCTGAATATCCGGCTATACTTAGGAGTTTAGGGTTCTGAATATCTAGCTAAACTTTAAGTTTAGTGTTCTGAATATCCGGCTATACTTAGGAGTTTAGGGTTCTGAATATCTAGCTAAACTTTAAGTTTAGTGTTCTGAATATCCGGCTATACTTAGGAGTTTAGTGTTCTGAATATCCGGCTTTAGTTAGGAGTTTAGGGTTCTGAATATCTAGCTAAACTTTAAGTTTAGTGTTCTGAATATCCGGCTATACTTAGGAGTTTAGTGTTCTGAATATCCGGCTATACTTAGGAGTTTAGGGTTCTGAATATCTAGCTAAACTTTAAGTTTAGTGTTCTGAATATCCGGCTATACTTAGGAGTTTAGGGTTCTGAATATCTAGCTAAACTTTAAGTTTAGTGTTCTGAATATCCGGCTATACTTAGGAGTTTAGTGTTCTGAATATCCGGCTATACTTAGGAGTTTAGTGTTCTGAATATCCGGCTATACTTAGGAGTTTAGTGTTCTGAATCTCCGGCTATACTTAGGAGTCTAGTGTTCTGAATATCCGGCTATACTTAGGAGTTTAGGGTTCTGAATGTCTAGCTAAACTTTAAGTTTCGTGTTCTGAATATCCGGCTATACTTAGGAGTTTAGTGTTCTGAATATCCGGCTATACTTAGGAGTTTAGTGTTCTGAATATCCGGCTATACTTAGGAGTTTAGTGTTCTGAATATCCGGCTATACTTAGGAGTTTAGGGTTCTGAATATCTAGCTAAACTTTAAGTTTAGTGTTCTGAATATCCGGCTATACTTAGGAGTTTAGTGTTCTGAATATCCGGCTATACTTAGGAGTTTAGTGTTCTGAATATCCGGCTATACTTAGGAGTTTAGTGTTCTGAATATCCGGCTATACTTAGGAGTTTAGGGTTCTGAATATCTAGCTAAACTTTAAGTTTAGTGTTCTGAATATCCGGCTATACTTAGGAGTTTAGGGTTCTGAATATCTAGCTAAACTTTAAGTTTAGTGTTCTCAATATCCGGCTATACTTAGGAGCTTAGTGTTCTGAATATCTAGCTAAACTTTAAGTTTAGTGTTCTGAATATCCGGCTATACTTAGGAGCTAAGTGTTCTGAATATCCGGCTATACTTAGGAGTTTAGGGTTCTGAATATCTAGCTAAACTTTAAGTTTAGTGTTCTGAATATCCGGCTATACTTAGGAGTTTACTGTTCTGAATATCCGGCTATACTTAGGAGTTTAGTGTTCTGAATATCCGGCTATACTTACGAGTTTAGGGTTCTGAATATCTAGCTAAACTTTAAGTTTAGTGTTCTGAATATCCGGCTATACTTAGGAGTTTGGTGTTCTGAATATCCGGCTATACTTAGGAGTTTAGTGTTCTGATTATCCGGCTATACTTAGGAGCTTAGTGTTCTGAATATCCGGCTATACTTAGGAGTTTAGGGTTCTGAATATCTAGCTAAACTTTAAGTTTAGTGTTCTGAATATCCGGCTATACTTAGGAGCTTAGTGTTCTGAATATCCGGCTATACTTAGGAGTTTAGGGTTCTGAATATCTAGCTAAACTTTAAGTTTAGTGTTCTGAATATCCGGCTATACTTAGGAGTTTAGTGTTCTGAATATCCGGCTATACTTAGAAGTTTAGGGTTCTGAATATCTAGCTAAACTTTAAGTTTAGTGTTCTGAATATCCGGCTATACTTAGGAGCTTAGTGTTCTGAATATTCGGCTATACTTAGGAGTTTAGGGTTCTGAATATCTAGCTAAACTTTAAGTTTCGTGTTCTGAATATCCGGCTATACTTAGGAGCTTAGTGTTCTGAATATCTAGCTAAACTTTAAGTTTAGTGTTCTGAATATCCGGCTATACTTAGGAGCTTAGTGTTCTGAATATCCGGCTATACTTAGGAGTTTAGTGTTCTGAATATCTAGCTAAACTTTAAGTTCAGTGTTCTGAATATCCGGCTATACTTAGGAGATTAGTGTTCTGAATATCCGGCTATACTTAGGAGTTTAGTGTTCTGAATATCTAGCTAAACTTTAAGTTTAGTGTTCTGAATATCCGGCTATACTTAGGAGTTTAGTGTTCTGAATATCTAGCTAAACTTTAAGTTTAAGGTTCTGAATATCCGGCTATACTTAGGAGTTTAGTGTTGTGAATATCCGGCTATACTTAGGAGTTTAAGGTTCTGAATATCCGGCTATACTTAGGAGTTTAGTGTTCTGAATATCCGGCTATACTTAGGAGTTTAAGGTTCTGAATATCCGGCTATACTTAGGAGTTCAGTGTTCTGAATATCCGGCTATACTTAGGAGTTTAAGGTTCTGAATATCCGGCTATACTTAGGAGTTTAGTGTTCTGAATATCCGGCTATACTTAGGAGTTTAAGGTTCTGAATATCCGGCTATACTTAGGAGTTTAGTGTTCTGAATATCCGGCTATACTTAGGAGTTTAAGGTTCTGAATATCCGGCTATACTTAGGAGTTTAGTGTTCTGAATATCCGGCTATACTTAGGAGTTTAAGGTTCTGAATATCCGGCTATACTTAGGAGTTTAGTGTTCTGAATATCCGGCTATACTTAGGTGTTTAAGGTTCTGAATATCCGGCTATACTTAGGAGTTTAGTGTTCTGAATATCCGGCTATACTTAGGAGTTTAAGGTTCTGAATATCCGGCTATACTTAGGAGTTTAGTGTTCTGAATATCCGGCTATACTTAGGAGTTTAAGGATCTGATTATCCGGCTATACTTAGGAAATTAGTGTTCTGAATATCCGGCTATACTTAGGAGTTTAAGGTTCTGAATATCCGGCTATACTTAGGAGTTTAGTGTTGTGAATATCCGGCTATACTTAGGAGTTTAAGGTTCTGAATATCCGGCTATACTTAGGAGTTTAGTGTTCTGAATATCCGGCTATACTTAGGAGTTTAAGGTTCTGAATATCCGGCTATACTTAGGAGTTTAGTGTTCTGAATATCCGGCTATACTTAGGAGTTTAAGGTTCTGAATATCCGGCTATACTTAGGAGTTTAGTGTTCTGAATATCCGGCTATACTTAGGAGTTTAAGGTTCTGAATATCCGGCTATACTTAGGAGTTTAGTGTTCTGAATATCCGGCTATACTTAGGAGTTTAAGGTTCTGAATATCCGGCTATACTTAGGAGTTTAGTGTTCTGAATATCCGGCTATACTTAGGAGTTTAGTGTTCTAAATATCCGGCTATACTTAGGAGTTTAAGGTTCTGAATATCTAGCTAAACTTTAAGTTTAGTGTTCTGAATATCCGGCTATACTTAGGAGTTTAGGGTTCTGAATATCTAGCTAAACTTTAAGTTTAGTGTTCTGAATATCCGGCTATACTTAGGAGTTTAGGGTTCTGAATATCTAGCTAAACTTTAAGTTTAGTGTTCTGAATATCCGGCTATACTTAGGAGTTTAGTGTTCTGAATATCCGGCTTTAGTTAGGAGTTTAGGGTTCTGAATATCTAGCTAAACTTTAAGTTTAGTGTTCTGAATATCCGGCTATACTTAGGAGTTTAGTGTTCTGAATATCCGGCTATACTTAGGAGTTTAGGGTTCTGAATATCTAGCTAAACTTTAAGTTTAGTGTTCTGAATATCCGGCTATACTTAGGAGTTTAGGGTTCTGAATATCTAGCTAAACTTTAAGTTTAGTGTTCTGAATATCCGGCTATACTTAGGAGTTTAGTGTTCTGAATATCCGGCTATACTTAGGAGTTTAGTGTTCTGAATATCCGGCTATACTTAGGAGTTTAGTGTTCTGAATCTCCGGCTATACTTAGGAGTCTAGTGTTCTGAATATCCGGCTATACTTAGGAGTTTAGGGTTCTGAATGTCTAGCTAAACTTTAAGTTTCGTGTTCTGAATATCCGGCTATACTTAGGAGTTTAGTGTTCTGAATATCCGGCTATACTTAGGAGTTTAGTGTTCTGAATATCCGGCTATACTTAGGAGTTTAGTGTTCTGAATATCCGGCTATACTTAGGAGTTTAGGGTTCTGAATATCTAGCTAAACTTTAAGTTTAGTGTTCTGAATATCCGGCTATACTTAGGAGTTTAGTGTTCTGAATATCCGGCTATACTTAGGAGTTTAGTGTTCTGAATATCCGGCTATACTTAGGAGTTTAGTGTTCTGAATATCCGGCTATACTTAGGAGTTTAGGGTTCTGAATATCTAGCTAAACTTTAAGTTTAGTGTTCTGAATATCCGGCTATACTTAGGAGTTTAGGGTTCTGAATATCTAGCTAAACTTTAAGTTTAGTGTTCTCAATATCCGGCTATACTTAGGAGCTTAGTGTTCTGAATATCTAGCTAAACTTTAAGTTTAGTGTTCTGAATATCCGGCTATACTTAGGAGCTAAGTGTTCTGAATATCCGGCTATACTTAGGAGTTTAGGGTTCTGAATATCTAGCTAAACTTTAAGTTTAGTGTTCTGAATATCCGGCTATACTTAGGAGTTTACTGTTCTGAATATCCGGCTATACTTAGGAGTTTAGGGTTCTGAATATCTAGCTAAACTTTAAGTTTAGTGTTCTGAATATCCGGCTATACTTAGGAGTTTAGGGTTCTGAATATCTAGCTAAACTTTAAGTTTAGTGTTCTCAATATCCGGCTATACTTAGGAGCTTAGTGTTCTGAATATCTAGCTAAACTTTAAGTTTAGTGTTCTGAATATCCGGCTATACTTAGGAGCTAAGTGTTCTGAATATCCGGCTATACTTAGGAGTTTAGGGTTCTGAATATCTAGCTAAACTTTAAGTTTAGTGTTCTGAATATCCGGCTATACTTAGGAGTTTAGGGTTCTGAATATCTAGCTAAACTTTAAGTTTAGTGTTCTGAATATCCGGCTATACTTAGGAGTTTAGTGTTCTGAATATCCGGCTATACTTAGGAGTTTAGTGTTCTGAATATCCGGCTATACTTAGGAGTTTAGTGTTCTGAATCTCCGGCTATACTTAGGAGTCTAGTGTTCTGAATATCCGGCTATACTTAGGAGTTTAGGGTTCTGAATGTCTAGCTAAACTTTAAGTTTCGTGTTCTGAATATCCGGCTATACTTAGGAGTTTAGTGTTCTGAATATCCGGCTATACTTAGGAGTTTAGTGTTCTGAATATCCGGCTATACTTAGGAGTTTAGTGTTCTGAATATCCGGCTATACTTAGGAGTTTAGGGTTCTGAATATCTAGCTAAACTTTAAGTTTAGTGTTCTGAATATCCGGCTATACTTAGGAGTTTAGTGTTCTGAATATCCGGCTATACTTAGGAGTTTAGTGTTCTGAATATCCGGCTATACTTAGGAGTTTAGTGTTCTGAATATCCGGCTATACTTAGGAGTTTAGGGTTCTGAATATCTAGCTAAACTTTAAGTTTAGTGTTCTGAATATCCGGCTATACTTAGGAGTTTAGTGTTCTGAATATCCGGCTATACTTAGGAGTTTAGTGTTCTGAATATCCGGCTATACTTAGGAGTTTAGTGTTCTGAATATCCGGCTATACTTAGGAGTTTAAGGTTCTGAATATCCGGCTATACTTAGGAGTTTAGTGTTCTGAATATCCGGCTATACTTAGGAGTTTAAGGTTCTGAATATCCGGCTATACTTAGGAGTTTAGTGTTCTGAATATCCGGCTATACTTAGGAGTTTAGTGTTCTAAATATCCGGCTATACTTAGGAGTTTAAGGTTCTGAATATCTAGCTAAACTTTAAGTTTAGTGTTCTGAATATCCGGCTATACTTAGGAGTTTAGGGTTCTGAATATCTAGCTAAACTTTAAGTTTAGTGTTCTGAATATCCGGCTATACTTAGGAGTTTAGGGTTCTGAATATCTAGCTAAACTTTAAGTTTAGTGTTCTGAATATCCGGCTATACTTAGGAGTTTAGTGTTCTGAATATCCGGCTTTAGTTAGGAGTTTAGGGTTCTGAATATCTAGCTAAACTTTAAGTTTAGTGTTCTGAATATCCGGCTATACTTAGGAGTTTAGTGTTCTGAATATCCGGCTATACTTAGGAGTTTAGGGTTCTGAATATCTAGCTAAACTTTAAGTTTAGTGTTCTGAATATCCGGCTATACTTAGGAGTTTAGGGTTCTGAATATCTAGCTAAACTTTAAGTTTAGTGTTCTGAATATCCGGCTATACTTAGGAGTTTAGTGTTCTGAATATCCGGCTATACTTAGGAGTTTAGTGTTCTGAATATCCGGCTATACTTAGGAGTTTAGTGTTCTGAATCTCCGGCTATACTTAGGAGTCTAGTGTTCTGAATATCCGGCTATACTTAGGAGTTTAGGGTTCTGAATGTCTAGCTAAACTTTAAGTTTCGTGTTCTGAATATCCGGCTATACTTAGGAGTTTAGTGTTCTGAATATCCGGCTATACTTAGGAGTTTAGTGTTCTGAATATCCGGCTATACTTAGGAGTTTAGTGTTCTGAATATCCGGCTATACTTAGGAGTTTAGGGTTCTGAATATCTAGCTAAACTTTAAGTTTAGTGTTCTGAATATCCGGCTATACTTAGGAGTTTAGTGTTCTGAATATCCGGCTATACTTAGGAGTTTAGTGTTCTGAATATCCGGCTATACTTAGGAGTTTAGTGTTCTGAATATCCGGCTATACTTAGGAGTTTAGGGTTCTGAATATCTAGCTAAACTTTAAGTTTAGTGTTCTGAATATCCGGCTATACTTAGGAGTTTAGGGTTCTGAATATCTAGCTAAACTTTAAGTTTAGTGTTCTCAATATCCGGCTATACTTAGGAGCTTAGTGTTCTGAATATCTAGCTAAACTTTAAGTTTAGTGTTCTGAATATCCGGCTATACTTAGGAGCTAAGTGTTCTGAATATCCGGCTATACTTAGGAGTTTAGGGTTCTGAATATCTAGCTAAACTTTAAGTTTAGTGTTCTGAATATCCGGCTATACTTAGGAGTTTACTGTTCTGAATATCCGGCTATACTTAGGAGTTTAGGGTTCTGAATATCTAGCTAAACTTTAAGTTTAGTGTTCTGAATATCCGGCTATACTTAGGAGTTTAGGGTTCTGAATATCTAGCTAAACTTTAAGTTTAGTGTTCTCAATATCCGGCTATACTTAGGAGCTTAGTGTTCTGAATATCTAGCTAAACTTTAAGTTTAGTGTTCTGAATATCCGGCTATACTTAGGAGCTAAGTGTTCTGAATATCCGGCTATACTTAGGAGTTTAGGGTTCTGAATATCTAGCTAAACTTTAAGTTTAGTGTTCTGAATATCCGGCTATACTTAGGAGTTTAGGGTTCTGAATATCTAGCTAAACTTTAAGTTTAGTGTTCTGAATATCCGGCTATACTTAGGAGTTTAGTGTTCTGAATATCCGGCTATACTTAGGAGTTTAGTGTTCTGAATATCCGGCTATACTTAGGAGTTTAGTGTTCTGAATCTCCGGCTATACTTAGGAGTCTAGTGTTCTGAATATCCGGCTATACTTAGGAGTTTAGGGTTCTGAATGTCTAGCTAAACTTTAAGTTTCGTGTTCTGAATATCCGGCTATACTTAGGAGTTTAGTGTTCTGAATATCCGGCTATACTTAGGAGTTTAGTGTTCTGAATATCCGGCTATACTTAGGAGTTTAGTGTTCTGAATATCCGGCTATACTTAGGAGTTTAGGGTTCTGAATATCTAGCTAAACTTTAAGTTTAGTGTTCTGAATATCCGGCTATACTTAGGAGTTTAGTGTTCTGAATATCCGGCTATACTTAGGAGTTTAGTGTTCTGAATATCCGGCTATACTTAGGAGTTTAGTGTTCTGAATATCCGGCTATACTTAGGAGTTTAGGGTTCTGAATATCTAGCTAAACTTTAAGTTTAGTGTTCTGAATATCCGGCTATACTTAGGAGTTTAGTGTTCTGAATATCCGGCTATACTTAGGAGTTTAGTGTTCTGAATATCCGGCTATACTTAGGAGTTTAGTGTTCTGAATATCCGGCTATACTTAGGAGTTTAAGGTTCTGAATATCCGGCTATACTTAGGAGTTTAGTGTTCTGAATATCCGGCTATACTTAGGAGTTTAAGGTTCTGAATATCCGGCTATACTTAGGAGTTTAGTGTTCTGAATATCCGGCTATACTTAGGAGTTTAGTGTTCTAAATATCCGGCTATACTTAGGAGTTTAAGGTTCTGAATATCTAGCTAAACTTTAAGTTTAGTGTTCTGAATATCCGGCTATACTTAGGAGTTTAGGGTTCTGAATATCTAGCTAAACTTTAAGTTTAGTGTTCTGAATATCCGGCTATACTTAGGAGTTTAGGGTTCTGAATATCTAGCTAAACTTTAAGTTTAGTGTTCTGAATATCCGGCTATACTTAGGAGTTTAGTGTTCTGAATATCCGGCTTTAGTTAGGAGTTTAGGGTTCTGAATATCTAGCTAAACTTTAAGTTTAGTGTTCTGAATATCCGGCTATACTTAGGAGTTTAGTGTTCTGAATATCCGGCTATACTTAGGAGTTTAGGGTTCTGAATATCTAGCTAAACTTTAAGTTTAGTGTTCTGAATATCCGGCTATACTTAGGAGTTTAGGGTTCTGAATATCTAGCTAAACTTTAAGTTTAGTGTTCTGAATATCCGGCTATACTTAGGAGTTTAGTGTTCTGAATATCCGGCTATACTTAGGAGTTTAGTGTTCTGAATATCCGGCTATACTTAGGAGTTTAGTGTTCTGAATCTCCGGCTATACTTAGGAGTCTAGTGTTCTGAATATCCGGCTATACTTAGGAGTTTAGGGTTCTGAATGTCTAGCTAAACTTTAAGTTTCGTGTTCTGAATATCCGGCTATACTTAGGAGTTTAGTGTTCTGAATATCCGGCTATACTTAGGAGTTTAGTGTTCTGAATATCCGGCTATACTTAGGAGTTTAGTGTTCTGAATATCCGGCTATACTTAGGAGTTTAGGGTTCTGAATATCTAGCTAAACTTTAAGTTTAGTGTTCTGAATATCCGGCTATACTTAGGAGTTTAGTGTTCTGAATATCCGGCTATACTTAGGAGTTTAGTGTTCTGAATATCCGGCTATACTTAGGAGTTTAGTGTTCTGAATATCCGGCTATACTTAGGAGTTTAGGGTTCTGAATATCTAGCTAAACTTTAAGTTTAGTGTTCTGAATATCCGGCTATACTTAGGAGTTTAGGGTTCTGAATATCTAGCTAAACTTTAAGTTTAGTGTTCTCAATATCCGGCTATACTTAGGAGCTTAGTGTTCTGAATATCTAGCTAAACTTTAAGTTTAGTGTTCTGAATATCCGGCTATACTTAGGAGCTAAGTGTTCTGAATATCCGGCTATACTTAGGAGTTTAGGGTTCTGAATATCTAGCTAAACTTTAAGTTTAGTGTTCTGAATATCCGGCTATACTTAGGAGTTGAGGGTTCTGAATATCTAGCTAAACTTTAAGTTTAGTGTTCTGAATATCCGGCTATACTTAGGAGTTCAGTGTTCTGAATATCCGGCTATACTTAGGAGTTTAGTGTTCTGAATATCCGGCTATACTTAGGAGTTTAGGGTTCTGAATATCTAGCTAAACTTTAAGTTTAGTGTTCTGAATATCCGGCTATACTTAGGAGTTTAGGGTTCTGAATATCTAGCTAAACTTTAAGTTTAGTGTTCTGAATATCCGGCTATACTTAGGAGTTTAGTGTTCTGAATATCCGGCTATACTTAGGAGTTTAGTGTTCTGAATATCCGGCTATACTTAGGAGTTTAGTGTTCTGAATCTCCGGCTATACTTAGGAGTTTAGGGTTCTGAATATCTAGCTAAACTTTAAGTTTCGTGTTCTGAATATCCGGCTATACTTAGGAGTCTAGTGTTCTGAATATTCGGCTATACTTAGGAGTTTAGGGTTCTGAATATCTAGCTAAACTTTAAGTTTCGTGTTCTGAATATCCGGCTATACTTAGGAGTTTAGTGTTCTGAATCTCCGGGTATACTTAGGAGTTTAGGGTTCTGAATATCTAGCTAAACTTGAAGTTTCGTGTCCTGAATATCCGGCTATACTTAGGAGTCTAGTGTTCTGAATATCCGGCTATACTTAGGAGTTTAGGGTTCTGAATATCTAGCTAATCTTTAAGTTTCGTGTTCTGAATATCCGGCTATACTTAGGAGTCTAGTGTTCTGAATATCCGGCTATACTTAGGAGTTTAGGGTTCTGAATATCTAGCTAAACTTTAAGTTTCGTGTTCTGAATATCCGGCTATACTTAGGAGTTTAGTGTTCTGAATATCCGGCTATACTTAGGAGTTTAGTGTTCTGCATATCCGGCTATACTTAGGAGTTCAGTGTTCTGAATATCCGGCTATACTTAGGAGTTTAGTGTTCTGAATATCCGGCTATACTTAGGAGTTTAGGGTTCTGAATATCTAGCTAAACTTTAAGTTTAGTGTTCTGAATATCCGGCTATACTTAGGAGTTTAGTGTTCTGAATATCCGGCTATACTTAGGAGTTTAGTGTTCTGAATATCCGGCTATACTTAGGAGTTTAGTGTTCTGAATATCCGGCTATACTTAGGAGTTTAGGGTTCTGAATATCTAGCTAAACTTTAAGTTTAGTGTTCTGAATATCCGGCTATACTTAGGAGTTTAGGGTTCTGAATATCTAGCTAAACTTTAAGTTTAGTGTTCTGAATATCCGGCTATACTTAGGAGTTTAGGGTTCTGAATATCCGGCTATACTTAGGAGCTTAGTGTTCTGAATATCCGGCTATACTTAGGAGTTTAGGGTTCTGAATATCCGGCTATACTTAGGAGCTTAGTGTTCTGAATATCCGGCTATACTTAGGAGTTTAGGGTTCTGAATATCCGGCTATACTTAGGAGTTTAGTGTTCTGAATATCCGGCTATACTTAGGAGTTTAGTGTTCTGTATATCCGGCTATACTTAGGAGTTTAGGGTTCTGAATATCTAGGTAAACTTTAAGTTTAGTGTTCTGAATATCCGGCTATACTTAGGAGTTTAGGGTTCTGAATATCTAGCTAAACTTTAAGTTTAGTGTTCTGAATATCCGGCTATACTTAGGAGCTTAGTGTTCTGAATATCTAGCTAAACTTTAAGTTTAGTGTTTTGAATATCCGGCTATACTTAGGAGCTAAGTGTTCTGAATATCCGGCTATACTTAGGAGTTTAGGGTTCTGAATATCTAGCTAAACTTTAAGTTTAGTGTTCTGAATATCCGGCTATACTTAGGAGTTTAGTGTTCTGAATATCCGGCTATACTTAGGAGTTTAGTGTTCTGAATATCCGGCTATACTTAGGAGTTCAGTGTTCTGAATATCCGGCTATACTTAGGAGTTTAGTGTTCTGAATATCCGGCTATACTTAGGAGTTTAGGGTTCTGAATATCTAGCTAAACTTTAAGCTTAGTGTTCTGAATATCCGGCTATACTTAGGAGTTTAGTGTTCTGAATATCCGGCTATACTTAAGAGTTTAGTGTTCTGAATATCCGGCTATACTTAGGAGTTTAGTGTTCTGAATATCCGGCTATACTTAGGAGTTTAGGGTTCTGAATATCTAGCTAAACTTTAAGTTTAGTGTTCTGAATATCCGGCTATACTTAGGAGTTTAGGGTTCTGAATATCTAGCTAAACTTTAAGTTTAGTGTTCTGAATATCCGGCTATACTTAGGAGCTTAGTGTTCTGAATATCCGGCTATACTTAGGAGTTTAGGGTTCTGAATATCCGGCTATACTTAGGAGTTTAGTGTTCTGAATATCCGGCTATACTTGTGAGCTAAGTGTTCTGAATATCCGGCTATACTTAGGAGTTTAGGGTTCTGAATATCCGGCTATACTTAGGAGCTAAGTGTTCTGAATATCCGGCTATACTTAGGAGCTAAGTGTTCTGAATATCCGGCTATACTTAGGAGTTTAGGGTTCTGAATATCTAGCCAAACTTTAAGTTTAGTGTTCTGAATATCCGGCTATACTTAGGAGTTTAGGGTTCTGAATATCCGGCTATACTTAGGAGTTTAGTGTTCTGAATATCCGGCTATACTTAGGAGTTTAGGGTTCTGAATATCTAGCTAAACTTTAAGTTTAGTGTTCTGAATATCCGGCTATACTTAGGAGTTTAGGGTTCTGAATATCTAGCTAAACTTTAAGTTTAGTGTTCTGAATATCCGGCTATACTTAGGAGCTAAGTGTTCTGAATATCCGGCTATACTTAGGAGTTTAGGGTTCTGAATATCTAGCTAAACCTTAAGTTTAGTGTTCTGAATATCCGGCTATACTTAGGAGTTTAGGGTTCTGAATATCTAGCTAAACTTTAAGTTTAGTGTTCTGAATATCCGGCTATACTTAGGAGTTTAGTGTTCTGAATATCCGGCTATACTTAGGAGTTTAGTGTTCTGAATATCCGGCTATACTTAGGAGTTTAGGGTTCTGAATATCTAGCTAAACTTTAAGTTTAGTGTTCTGAATATCCGGCTATACTTAGGAGTTTAGTGTTCTGAATATCCGGCTATACTTAGAAGTTTAGGGTTCTGAATATCTAGTTAAACTTTAAGTTTAGTGTTCTGAATATCCGGCTATACTTAGGAGCTTAGTGATCTGAATATCCGGCTATACTTAGGAGTTTAGGGTTCTGAATATCTAGCTAAACTTTAAGTTTAGTGTTCTGAATATCCGGCTATACTTAGGAGCTTAGTGTTCTGAATATCCGGCTATACTTAGGAGTTTAGTGTTCTGAATATCTAGCTAAACTTTAAGTTTAGTGTTCTGAATATCCGGCTATACTTAGGAGCTTAGTGTTCTGAATATCCGGCTAAACTTAGGAGTTTAGTGTTCTGAATATCTAGCTAAACTTTAAGTTTAGTGTTGTGAATATCCGGCTATACTTAGGAGCTTAGTGTTCTGAATATCTAGCTAAACTTTAAGTTTAGTGTTCTGAATATCCGGCTATACTTAGGAGTCTAGTGTTCTGAATATCTAGCTAAACTTTAAGTTTAGTGTTCTGAATATCCGGCTATACTTAGGAGTTTAGTGTTCTGAATATCTAGCTAAACTTTAAGTTTAGTGTTCTGAATATCCGGCTATACTTAGGAGCTTAGTGTTCTGAATATCCGGCTATACTTAGGAGTTTAGTGTTCTGAATATCCAGCTAAACTTTAAGTTTAGTGTTCTGAATATCCGGCTATACTTAGGAGTTTAGGGTTCTGAATATCCGGCTATACTTAGGAGTTTAGTGTTCTGAATATCCAGCTAAACTTTAAGTTTAGTGTTCTGAATATCCGGCTATACTTAGGAGTTTAGTGTTCTGAATATCTAGCTAAACTTTAAGTTTAGGGTTCTGAATATCCGGCTATACTTAGGAGTTTAGTGTTCTGAATATCAGGCTAAACTTTAAATTTAGTGTTCTGAATATCCGGCTATACTTAGGAGTTTAGTGTTCTGAATATCTAGCTAAACTTTAAGTTTAGGGTTCTGAATATCCGGCTATACTTAGGAGTTTAGGGTTCTGAATATCTAGCTAAACTTTAAGTTTAGGGTTCTGAATATCCGGCTATACTTAGGAGTTTAGTGTTCTGAATATCTAGCTAAACTTTAAGTATAGGGTTCTGAATATCCGGCTATACCTAGGAGTTTAGGGTTCTGAATATCTAGCTAAACTTTAAGTTTAGTGTTCTGAATATCCGGCTATACTTAGGAGTTTAGTGTTCTGAATGTCTAGCTAAACTTTAAGTTTAGTGTTCTGAATATCCGGCTATACTTAGGAGCTTAGTGTTCTGAATATCCGGCTATACTTAGGAGTTTAGTGTTCTGAATATCCGGCTATACTTAGGAGTTTAGTGTTCTGAATATCTAGCTAAACTTTAAGTTTAGGGTTCTGAATATCCGGCTATACTTAGGAGTTTAGGGTTCTGAATATCCGGCTATACTTAGGAGTTTAGGGTTCTGAATATCTAGCTAAACTTTAAGTTTCGTGTTCTGAATATCCGGCTATACTTAGGAGTCTAGTGTTCTGAATATCCGGCTATACTTAGGAGTTTAGGGTTCTGAATATCTAGCTAAACTTTAAGTTTCGTGTTCTGAATATCCGGCTATACTTAGGAGTTTAGTGTTCTGAATATCTAGCTAAACTTTAAGTTTAGGGTTCTGAATATGCGGCTATACTTAGGAGTTTAGTGTTCTGAATATCTAGCTAAACTTTAAGTTTAGTGTTCTGAATATCCGGCTATACTTAGGAGTTTAGTGTTCTGAATATCCGGCTATACTTAGGAGTTTAGGGTTCTGAATATCTAGCTAAACTTTAAGTTTAGTGTTCTGAATATCCGGCTATACTTAGGAGTTTAGTGTTCCGAATATCCGGCTATACTTAGGAGTTTAGTGTTCTGAATATCCAGCTATACTTAGGAGTTTAGGGTTCTGAATATCTAGCTAAACTTTAAGTTTAGTGTTCTGAATATCCGGCTATACTTAGGAGTTTAGGGTTCTGAATATCCGGCTATACTTAGGAGTTTAGTGTTCTGAATATATGGCTATACTTAGGAGTTTAGTGTTCTGAATATCCGGCTATACTTAGGAGTTTAGTGTTCTGAATATCTAGCTAAACTTTAAGTTTAGTGTTCTGAATATCCGGCTATACTTAGGAGTTTAGTGTTCTGAATATCCGGCTATACTTAGGAGTTTAGGGTTCTGAATATCTAGCTAAACTTTAAGTTTAGTGTTCTGAATATCCGGCTATACTTAGGAGTTTAGTGTTCTGAATATCCGGCTATACTTAGGAGTTTAGTGTTCTGAATATCTAGCTAAACTTTAAGTTTAGTGTTCTGAATATCCGGCTATACTTAGGAGTTTAGTGTTCTGAATATCCGGCTATACTTAGGAGTTTAGGGTTCTGAATATCTAGCTAAACTTTAAGTTTAGGGTTCTGAATATCCGGCTATACTTAGGAGTTTAGTGTTCTGAATATCCGGCTATACCTAGGAGTTTAAGGTTCTGAATATCCGGCTATACTTAGGAGTTTAGTGTTCTGAATATCCGGCTATACTTAGGAGTTTAAGGTTCTGAATATCCGGCTATACTTAGGAGTTTAGTGTTCTGAATATCCGGCTATACTTAGGAGTTTAAGGTTCTGAATATCCGGCTATACTTAGGAGCTTAGTGTTCTGAATATCCGGCTATACTTAGGAGTTTAAGGTTCTGAATAACCGGCTATACTTAGGAGTTTAGTGTTCTGAATATCCGGCTATACTTAGGTGTTTAAGGTTCTGAATATCCGGCTATACTTAGGAGTTTAGTGTTCTGAATATCCGGCTATACTTAGGAGTTTAAGGTTCTGAATATCCGGCTATACTTAGGAGTTTAGTGTTCTGAATATCCGGCTATACTTAGGAGTTTAAGGTTCTGATTATCCGGCTATACTTACGAGTTTAGTGTTCTGAATATCCGGCTATACTTAGGAGTTTAAGGTTCTGAATATCCGGCTATACTTAGGAGTTTAGTGTTGTGAATATCCGGCTATACTTAGGAGTTTAAGGTTCTGAATATCCGGCTATACTTAGGAGTTTAGTGTTCTGAATATCCGGCTATACTTAGGAGTTTAAGGTTCTGAATATCCGGCTATACTTAGGAGTTTAGTGTTCTGAATATCCGGCTATACTTAGGAGTTTAAGGTTCTGAATATCCGGCTATACTTAGGAGTTTAGTGTTCTGAATATCCGGCTATACTTAGGAGTTTAAGGTTCTGAATATCCGGCTATACTTAGGAGTTTAGTGTTCTGAATATCCGGCTATACTTAGGAGTTTAAGGTTCTGAATATCCGGCTATACTTAGGAGTTTAGTGTTCTGAATATCCGGCTATACTTAGGAGTTTAGTGTTCTAAATATCCGGCTATACTTAGGAGTTTAAGGTTCTGAATATCTAGCTAAACTTTAAGTTTAGTGTTCTGAATATCCGGCTATACTTAGGAGTTTAGGGTTCTGAATATCTAGCTAAACTTTAAGTTTAGTGTTCTGAATATCCGGCTATACTTAGGAGTTTAGGGTTCTGAATATCTAGCTAAACTTTAAGTTTAGTGTTCTGAATATCCGGATATACTTAGGAGTTTAGTGTTCTGAATATCCGGCTTTAGTTAGGAGTTTAGGGTTCTGAATATCTAGCTAAACTTTAAGTTTAGTGTTCTGAATATCCGGCTATACTTAGGAGTTTAGTGTTCTGAATATCCGGCTATACTTAGGAGTTTAGGGTTCTGAATATCTAGCTAAACTTTAAGTTTAGTGTTCTGAATATCCGGCTATACTTAGGAGTTTAGGGTTCTGAATATCTAGCTAAACTTTAAGTTTAGTGTTCTGAATATCCGGCTATACTTAGGAGTTTAGTGTTCTGAATATCCGGCTATACTTAGGAGTTTAGTGTTCTGAATATCCGGCTATACTTAGGAGTTTAGTGTTCTGAATCTCCGGCTATACTTAGGAGTCTAGTGTTCTGAATATCCGGCTATACTTAGGAGTTTAGGGTTCTGAATGTCTAGCTAAACTTTAAGTTTCGTGTTCTGAATATCCGGCTATACTTAGGAGTTTAGTGTTCTGAATATCCGGCTATACTTAGGAGTTTAGTGTTCTGAATATCCGGCTATAGTTAGGAGTTTAGTGTTCTGAATATCCGGCTATACTTAGGAGTTTAGGGTTCTGAATATCTAGCTAAACTTTAAGTTTAGTGTTCTGAATATCCGGCTATACTTAGGAGTTTAGTGTTCTGAATATCCGGCTCTACTTAGGAGTTTAGTGTTCTGAATATCCGGCTATACTTAGGAGTTTAGTGTTCTGAATATCTAGCTAAACTTTAAGTTTAGTGTTCTGAATATCCGGCTATACTTAGGAGTTTAGGGTTCTGAATATCTAGCTAAACTTTAAGTTTAGTGTTCTGAATATCCGGCTATACTTAGGAGCTAAGTGTTCTGAATATCCGGCTATACTTAGGAGTTTAGGGTTCTGAATATCTAGCTAAACTTTAAGTTTAGTGTTCTGAATATCCGGCTATACTTAGGAGTTTACTGTTCTGAATATCCGGCTATACTTAGGAGTTTAGTGTTCTGAATATCCGGCTATACTTACGAGTTTAGGGTTCTGAATATCTAGCTAAACTTTAAGTTTCGTGTTCTGAATATCCGGCTATACTTAGGAGTCTAGTGTTCTGAATATCCGGCTATACTTAGGAGTTTAGGGTTCTGAATATCTAGCTAAACTTTAAGTTTCGTGTTCTGAATATCCGGCTATACTTAGGAGTTTAGTGTTCTGAATATCTAGCTAAACTTTAAGTTTAGGGTTCTGAATATGCGGCTATACTTAGGAGTTTAGTGTTCTGAATATCTAGCTAAACTTTAAGTTTAGTGTTCTGAATATCCGGCTATACTTAGGAGTTTAGTGTTCTGAATATCCGGCTATACTTAGGAGTTTAGGGTTCTGAATATCTAGCTAAACTTTAAGTTTAGTGTTCTGAATATCCGGCTATACTTAGGAGTTTAGTGTTCCGAATATCCGGCTATACTTAGGAGTTTAGTGTTCTGAATATCCAGCTATACTTAGGAGTTTAGGGTTCTGAATATCTAGCTAAACTTTAAGTTTAGTGTTCTGAATATCCGGCTATACTTAGGAGTTTAGGGTTCTGAATATCCGGCTATACTTAGGAGTTTAGTGTTCTGAATATATGGCTATACTTAGGAGTTTAGTGTTCTGAATATCCGGCTATACTTAGGAGTTTAGTGTTCTGAATATCTAGCTAAACTTTAAGTTTAGTGTTCTGAATATCCGGCTATACTTAGGAGTTTAGTGTTCTGAATATCCGGCTATACTTAGGAGTTTAGGGTTCTGAATATCTAGCTAAACTTTAAGTTTAGTGTTCTGAATATCCGGCTATACTTAGGAGTTTAGTGTTCTGAATATCCGGCTATACTTAGGAGTTTAGTGTTCTGAATATCTAGCTAAACTTTAAGTTTAGTGTTCTGAATATCCGGCTATACTTAGGAGTTTAGTGTTCTGAATATCCGGCTATACTTAGGAGTTTAGGGTTCTGAATATCTAGCTAAACTTTAAGTTTAGGGTTCTGAATATCCGGCTATACTTAGGAGTTTAGTGTTCTGAATATCCGGCTATACCTAGGAGTTTAAGGTTCTGAATATCCGGCTATACTTAGGAGTTTAGTGTTCTGAATATCCGGCTATACTTAGGAGTTTAAGGTTCTGAATATCCGGCTATACTTAGGAGTTTAGTGTTCTGAATATCCGGCTATACTTAGGAGTTTAAGGTTCTGAATATCCGGCTATACTTAGGAGCTTAGTGTTCTGAATATCCGGCTATACTTAGGAGTTTAAGGTTCTGAATAACCGGCTATACTTAGGAGTTTAGTGTTCTGAATATCCGGCTATACTTAGGTGTTTAAGGTTCTGAATATCCGGCTATACTTAGGAGTTTAGTGTTCTGAATATCCGGCTATACTTAGGAGTTTAAGGTTCTGAATATCCGGCTATACTTAGGAGTTTAGTGTTCTGAATATCCGGCTATACTTAGGAGTTTAAGGTTCTGATTATCCGGCTATACTTACGAGTTTAGTGTTCTGAATATCCGGCTATACTTAGGAGTTTAAGGTTCTGAATATCCGGCTATACTTAGGAGTTTAGTGTTGTGAATATCCGGCTATACTTAGGAGTTTAAGGTTCTGAATATCCGGCTATACTTAGGAGTTTAGTGTTCTGAATATCCGGCTATACTTAGGAGTTTAAGGTTCTGAATATCCGGCTATACTTAGGAGTTTAGTGTTCTGAATATCCGGCTATACTTAGGAGTTTAAGGTTCTGAATATCCGGCTATACTTAGGAGTTTAGTGTTCTGAATATCCGGCTATACTTAGGAGTTTAAGGTTCTGAATATCCGGCTATACTTAGGAGTTTAGTGTTCTGAATATCCGGCTATACTTAGGAGTTTAAGGTTCTGAATATCCGGCTATACTTAGGAGTTTAGTGTTCTGAATATCCGGCTATACTTAGGAGTTTAGTGTTCTAAATATCCGGCTATACTTAGGAGTTTAAGGTTCTGAATATCTAGCTAAACTTTAAGTTTAGTGTTCTGAATATCCGGCTATACTTAGGAGTTTAGGGTTCTGAATATCTAGCTAAACTTTAAGTTTAGTGTTCTGAATATCCGGCTATACTTAGGAGTTTAGGGTTCTGAATATCTAGCTAAACTTTAAGTTTAGTGTTCTGAATATCCGGATATACTTAGGAGTTTAGTGTTCTGAATATCCGGCTTTAGTTAGGAGTTTAGGGTTCTGAATATCTAGCTAAACTTTAAGTTTAGTGTTCTGAATATCCGGCTATACTTAGGAGTTTAGTGTTCTGAATATCCGGCTATACTTAGGAGTTTAGGGTTCTGAATATCTAGCTAAACTTTAAGTTTAGTGTTCTGAATATCCGGCTATACTTAGGAGTTTAGGGTTCTGAATATCTAGCTAAACTTTAAGTTTAGTGTTCTGAATATCCGGCTATACTTAGGAGTTTAGTGTTCTGAATATCCGGCTATACTTAGGAGTTTAGTGTTCTGAATATCCGGCTATACTTAGGAGTTTAGTGTTCTGAATCTCCGGCTATACTTAGGAGTCTAGTGTTCTGAATATCCAGCTATACTTAGGAGTTTAGGGTTCTGAATGTCTAGCTAAACTTTAAGTTTCGTGTTCTGAATATCCGGCTATACTTAGGAGTTTAGTGTTCTGAATATCCGGCTATACTTAGGAGTTTAGTGTTCTGAATATCCGGCTATAGTTAGGAGTTTAGTGTTCTGAATATCCGGCTATACTTAGGAGTTTAGGGTTCTGAATATCTAGCTAAACTTTAAGTTTAGTGTTCTGAATATCCGGCTATACTTAGGAGTTTAGTGTTCTGAATATCCGGCTCTACTTAGGAGTTTAGTGTTCTGAATATCCGGCTATACTTAGGAGTTTAGTGTTCTGAATATCTAGCTAAACTTTAAGTTTAGTGTTCTGAATATCCGGCTATACTTAGGAGTTTAGGGTTCTGAATATCTAGCTAAACTTTAAGTTTAGTGTTCTCAATATCCGGCTATACTTAGGAGCTTAGTGTTCTGAATATCTAGCTAAACTTTAAGTTTAGTGTTCTGAATATCCGGCTATACTTAGGAGCTAAGTGTTCTGAATATCCGGCTATACTTAGGAGTTTAGGGTTCTGAATATCTAGCTAAACTTTAAGTTTAGTGTTCTGAATATCCGGCTATACTTAGGAGTTTACTGTTCTGAATATCCGGCTATACTTAGGAGTTTAGTGTTCTGAATATCCGGCTATACTTACGAGTTTAGGGTTCTGAATATCTAGCTAAACTTTAAGTTTAGTGCTCTGAATATCCGGCTATACTTAGGAGTTTAGTGTTCTGAATATCCGGCTATACTTAGAAGTTTAGGGTTCTGAATATCTAGCTAAACTTTAAGTTTAGTGTTCTGAATATTCGGCTATACTTAGGAGCTTAGTGTTCTGAATATCCGGCTATACTTAGGAGTGTAGGGTTCTGAATATCCGGCTATACTTAGGAGTTTAGTGTTCTGATTATCCGGCTATACTTAGGAGCTTAGTGTTCTGAATATCCGGCTATACTTAGGAGTTTAGGGTTCTGAATATCTAGCTAAACTTTAAGTTTAGTGTTCTGAATATCCGGCTATACTTAGGAGCTTAGTGTTCTGAATATCCGGCTATACTTAGGAGTTTAGGGTTCTGAATATCTAGCTAAACTTTAAGTTTAGTGTTCTGAATATCCGGCTATACTTAGGAGTTTAGTGTTCTGAATATCCGGCTATACTTAGAAGTTTAGGGTTCTGAATATCTAGCTAAACTTTAAGTTTAGTGTTCTGAATATCCGGCTATACTTAGGAGCTTAGTGTTCTGAATATCCGGCTATACTTAGGAGTTTAGGGTTCTGAATATCTAGCTAAACTTTAAGTTTCGTGTTCTGAATATCCGGCTATACTTAGGAGCTTAGTGTTCTGAATATCTAGCTAAACTTTAAGTTTAGTGTTCTGAATATCCGGCTATACTTAGGAGCTTAGTTTTCTGAATATCCGGCTATACTTAGGAGTTTAGTGTTCTGAATATCTAGCTAAACCTTAAGTTCAGTGTTCTGAATATCCGGCTATACTTAGGAGATTAGTGTTCTGAATATCCGGCTATACTTAGGAGTTTAGTGTTCTGAATATCTAGCTAAACTTTAAGTTCAGTGTTCTGAATATCCGGCTATACTTAGGAGATTAGTGTTCTGAATATCCGGCTATACTTAGGAGTTTAGTGTTCTGAATATCTAGCTAAACTTTAAGTTTAGTGTTCTGAATATCCGGCTATACTTAGGAGCTTAGTGTTCTGAATATCTAGCTAAACTTTAAGTTTAGTATTCTGAATATCCGGCTATACTTAGGAGCTTAGTGTTCTGAATATCTAGCTAAACTTTAAGTTTAGTGTTCTGAATATCCGGCTATACTTAGGAGCTTAGTGTTCTGAATATCTAGCTAAACTTTAAGTTTAGTGTTCTGAATATCCGGCTATACTTAGGAGCTTAGTGTTCTGAATATCTAGCTAAACTTTAAGTTTAGTGTTCTGAATATCCGGCTATACTTAGGAGTTTAGTGTTCTGAATATCTAGCTAAACTTTAAGTTTAGTGTTCTGAATATCCGGCTATACTTAGGAGCTTAGTGTTCTGAATATCCGGCTATACTTAGGAGTTTAGTGTTCTGAATATCTAGAATAACTTTAAGTTTAGTGTTCTGAATATCCGGCTATACTTAGGAGCTTAGTGTTCTGAATATCCGGCTATACTTAGGAGTTTAGTGTTCTGAATGTCTAGCTAAACTTTAAGTTTAGTGTTGTGAATATCCGGCTACACTTAGGAGCTTAGTGTTCTGAATATCTAGCTAAACTTTAAGTTTAGTGTTCTGAATATCCGGCTATACTTAGGAGCTTAGTGTTGTGAATATCTAGCTAAACTTTAAGTTTAGTGTTCTGAATATACGGCTATACTTAGGAGCTTAGTGTTCTGAATATCCGGCTATACTTAGGAGTTAAGTGTTCTGAATATCTAGCTAAACTTTAAGTTTAGTGTTCTGAATATCCGGCTATACTTAGGAGCTTAGTGTTCTGAATATCCAGCTAAACTTTAAGTTTAGTCTTCTGAATATCCGGCTATACTTAGGAGCTTAGTGTTCTGAATATCCGGCTATACTTAGGAGTTTAGTGTTGTGAATATCCGGCTATACTTAGGAGTTTAGGGTTCTGAATATCCGGCTATACTTAGGACTTTAGGGTTCTGAATATCCGGCTATACTTAGGAGTTTAGTGTTCTGAATATCCGGCTATACATAGGAGTTTAGTGTTCTGAATATCCGGCTATACTTAGGAGCTTAGTGTTCTGAATATCCGGCTATACTTAGGAGTTTAGTGTTCTGAATATCCGGCTATACTTAGGAGTTTAGTGTTCTGAATATCTAGCTAAACTTTAAGTTTAGTGTTCTGAATATCCGGCTATACTTAGGAGCTTAGTGTTCTGAATATCCGGCTATACTTAGGAGTTTAGTGTTCTGAATATCCGGCTATACTTAGGAGTTTAGTGTTCTGAATATCCGGCTATACTTAGGAGATTAGGGTTCTGAATATCCGGCTATACTTAGGAGTTTAGAGTTCTGAATATCCGGCTATACTTAGGAGTTTAGTGTTCTGAATATCCGGCTATACTTAGGAGTTTAGTGTTCTGAATATCCGGCTATACTTAGGAGTTTAGTGTTCTGAATATCCGGCTATACTTAGGAGTTTAGTGTTCTGAATATGCGGCTATACTTAGGAGTTTAGGGTTCTGAATATCCGGCTATACTTAGGAGTTTAGTGTTCTGAATATCCGGCTATACTTAGGAGTTTAGTGTTCTGAATATCCGACTATACTTAGGAGTTTAGTGTTCTGAATATCCGGCTATACTTAGGAGTTTAGTGTTCTGAATATCCGGCTATACTTAGGAGTTTAGTGTTCTGAATATCCGGCTATACTTAGGAGTTTAGTGTTCTGAATATCCGGCTATACTTAGAAGTTTAGGGTTCTGAATATCCGGCTATACTTAGGAGTTTAGGGTTCTGAATATCCGGCTATACTTAGGAGTTTAGGGTTCTGAATATCCTGCTATACTTAGGAGTTTAGTGTTCTGAATATCCGGCTATACTTAGGAGTTTAGTGTTCTGAATATCCGGCTATACTTAGGTGTTTAGGGTTCTGAATATCCGGCTATACTTAGGAGTTTAGGGTTCTGAATATCCGGCTATACTTAGGAGTTTAGTGTTCTGAATATCCGGCTACACTTAGGAGTTTAGTGTTCTGAATATCCGGCTATACTTAGGAGTTTAGTGTTCTGAATATCCGGCTATACTTAGGAGTTTAGTGTTCTGAATATCCGGCTATACTTAGGAGTTTAGTGTTCTGAATATCTAGCTAAACTTTAAGTTTAGTGTTCTGAATATCCGGCTATACTTAGGAGCTTAGTGTTCTGAATATCCGTCTATACTTAGGAGTTTAGTGTTCTGAATATCCGGCTATACTTAGGAGTTTAGTGTTCTGAATATCCGGCTATACTTAGGAGTTTAGGGTTCTGAATATCCGGCTATACTTAGGAGTTTAGGGTTCTGAATATCCGGCTATACTTAGGAGTTTAGTGTTCTGAATATCCGGCTATACTTAGGAGTTTAGTGTTCTGAATATCCGGCTATACTTAGGAGTTTAGTGTTCTGAATATCCGGCTATACTTAGGAGTTTAGTGTTCTGAATATCCGGCTATACTTAGGAGTTTAGGGTTCTGAATATCCGGCTATACTTACGAGTTTAGTGTTCTGAATATCCGGCTATACTTAGGAGTTTAGGGTTCTGAATATCTAGCTAAACTTTAAGTTTAGTGTTCTGAATATCCGGCTATACTTAGGAGTTTAGTGTTCCGAATATCCGGCTATACTTAGGAGTTTAGTGTTCTGAATATCCGGCTATACTTAGGAGTTTAGTGTTCTGAATATCCGGCTATACTTAGGAGCTTAGTGTTCTGAATATCCGGCTATACTTAGGAGTTTAGTGTTCTGAATATCCGGCTATACTTAGGAGTTTAGTGTTCTGAATATCCGGCTATACTTAGGAGATTAGGGTTCTGAATATCCGGCTATACTTAGGAGTTTAGAGTTCTGAATATCCAGCTATACTTAGGAGTTTAGTGTTCTGAATATCCGGCTATACTTAGGAGTTTAGTGTTCTGAATATCCGGCTATACTTAGGAGTTTAGTGTTCTGAATATCCGGCTATACTTAGGAGTTTAGTGTTCTGAATATGCGGCTATACTTAGGAGTTTAGGGTTCTGAATATCCGGCTATACTTAGGAGTTTAGTGTTCTGAATATCCGGCTATACTTAGGAGTTTAGCGTTCTGAATATCCGGCTATACTTAGGAGTTTAGTGTTCTGAATATCCGGCTATACTTAGGAGTTTAGTGTTCTGAATATCCGGCTATACTTAGGAGTTTAGTGTTCTGAATATCCGGCTATACTTAGGAGTTTAGTGTTCTGAATATCCGGCTATACTTAGAAGTTTAGGGTTCTGAATATCCGGCTATACTTAGGAGTTTAGGGTTCTGAATATCCGGCTATACTTAGGAGTTTAGGGTTCTGAATATCCTGCTATACTTAGGAGTTTAGTGTTCTGAATATCCGGCTATACTTAGGAGTTTAGTGTTCTGAATATCCGGCTATACTTAGGTGTTTAGGGTTCTGAATATCCGGCTATACTTAGGAGTTTAGGGTTCTGAATATCCGGCTATACTTAGGAGTTTAGGGTTCTGAATATCCGGCTATACTTAGGAGTTTAGTGTTCTGAATATCCGGCTATACTTAGGAGTTTAGTGTTCTGAATATCCGGCTATACTTAGGAGTTTAGTGTTCTGAATATCCGGCTATACTTAGGAGTTTAGTGTTCTGAATATCCGACTATACTTAGGAGTTTAGTGTTCTGAATATCCGGCTATACTTAGGAGTTTAGTGTTCTGAATATCCGGCTATACTTAGGAGTTTAGTGTTCTGAATATCCGGCTATACTTAGGAGTTTAGTGTTCTGAATATCCGGCTATACTTAGAAGTTTAGGGTTCTGAATATCCGGCTATACTTAGGAGTTTAGGGTTCTGAATATCCGGCTATACTTAGGAGTTTAGGGTTCTGAATATCCTGCTATACTTAGGAGTTTAGTGTTCTGAATATCCGGCTATACTTAGGAGTTTAGTGTTCTGAATATCCGGCTATACTTAGGTGTTTAGGGTTCTGAATATCCGGCTATACTTAGGAGTTTAGGGTTCTGAATATCCGGCTATACTTAGGAGTTTAGTGTTCTGAATATCCGGCTACACTTAGGAGTTTAGTGTTCTGAATATCCGGCTATACTTAGGAGTTTAGTGTTCTGAATATCCGGCTATACTTAGGAGTTTAGTGTTCTGAATATCCGGCTATACTTAGGAGTTTAGTGTTCTGAATATCTAGCTAAACTTTAAGTTTAGTGTTCTGAATATCCGGCTATACTTAGGAGCTTAGTGTTCTGAATATCCGTCTATACTTAGGAGTTTAGTGTTCTGAATATCCGGCTATACTTAGGAGTTTAGTGTTCTGAATATCCGGCTATACTTAGGAGTTTAGGGTTCTGAATATCCGGCTATACTTAGGAGTTTAGGGTTCTGAATATCCGGCTATACTTAGGAGTTTAGTGTTCTGAATATCCGGCTATACTTAGGAGTTTAGTGTTCTGAATATCCGGCTATACTTAGGAGTTTAGTGTTCTGAATATCCGGCTATACTTAGGAGTTTAGTGTTCTGAATATCCGGCTATACTTAGGAGTTTAGGGTTCTGAATATCCGGCTATACTTACGAGTTTAGTGTTCTGAATATCCGGCTATACTTAGGAGTTTAGGGTTCTGAATATCTAGCTAAACTTTAAGTTTAGTGTTCTGAATATCCGGCTATACTTAGGAGTTTAGTGTTCCGAATATCCGGCTATACTTAGGAGTTTAGTGTTCTGAATATCCGGCTATACTTAGGAGTTTAGTGTTCTGAATATCCGGCTATACTTAGGAGCTTAGTGTTCTGAATATCCGGCTATACTTAGGAGTTTAGTGTTCTGAATATCCGGCTATACTTAGGAGTTTAGTGTTCTGAATATCCGGCTATACTTAGGAGATTAGGGTTCTGAATATCCGGCTATACTTAGGAGTTTAGAGTTCTGAATATCCAGCTATACTTAGGAGTTTAGTGTTCTGAATATCCGGCTATACTTAGGAGTTTAGTGTTCTGAATATCCGGCTATACTTAGGAGTTTAGTGTTCTGAATATCCGGCTATACTTAGGAGTTTAGTGTTCTGAATATGCGGCTATACTTAGGAGTTTAGGGTTCTGAATATCCGGCTATACTTAGGAGTTTAGTGTTCTGAATATCCGGCTATACTTAGGAGTTTAGTGTTCTGAATATCCGGCTATACTTAGGAGTTTAGTGTTCTGAATATCCGGCTATACTTAGGAGTTTAGTGTTCTGAATATCCGGCTATACTTAGGAGTTTAGTGTTCTGAATATCCGGCTATACTTAGGAGTTTAGTGTTCTGAATATCCGGCTATACTTAGAAGTTTAGGGTTCTGAATATCCGGCTATACTTAGGAGTTTAGGGTTCTGAATATCCGGCTATACTTAGGAGTTTAGGGTTCTGAATATCCTGCTATACTTAGGAGTTTAGTGTTCTGAATATCCGGCTATACTTAGGAGTTTAGTGTTCTGAATATCCGGCTATACTTAGGTGTTTAGGGTTCTGAATATCCGGCTATACTTAGGAGTTTAGGGTTCTGAATATCCGGCTATACTTAGGAGTTTAGTGTTCTGAATATCCGGCTACACTTAGGAGTTTAGTGTTCTGAATATCCGGCTATACTTAGGAGTTTAGTGTTCTGAATATCCGGCTATACTTAGGAGTTTAGTGTTCTGAATATCCGGCTATACTTAGGAGTTTAGTGTTCTGAATATCTAGCTAAACTTTAAGTTTAGTGTTCTGAATATCCGGCTATACTTAGGAGCTTAGTGTTCTGAATATCCGTCTATACTTAGGAGTTTAGTGTTCTGAATATCCGGCTATACTTAGGAGTTTAGTGTTCTGAATATCCGGCTATACTTAGGAGTTTAGGGTTCTGAATATCCGGCTATACTTAGGAGTTTAGGGTTCTGAATATCCGGCTATACTTAGGAGTTTAGTGTTCTGAATATCCGGCTATACTTAGGAGTTTAGTGTTCTGAATATCCGGCTATACTTAGGAGTTTAGTGTTCTGAATATCCGGCTATACTTAGGAGTTTAGTGTTCTGAATATCCGGCTATACTTAGGAGTTTAGGGTTCTGAATATCCGGCTATACTTACGAGTTTAGTGTTCTGAATATCCGGCTATACTTAGGAGTTTAGGGTTCTGAATATCTAGCTAAACTTTAAGTTTAGTGTTCTGAATATCCGGCTATACTTAGGAGTTTAGTGTTCCGAATATCCGGCTATACTTAGGAGTTTAGTGTTCTGAATATCCGGCTATACTTAGGAGTTTAGGGTTCTGAATATCTAGCTAAACTTTAAGTGTAGTGTTCTGAATATCCGGCTATACTTAGGAGTTTAGGGTTCTGAATATCCGGCTATACTTAGGAGTTTAGTGTTCTGAATATATAGCTATACTTAGGAGTTTAGTGTTCTGAATATCCGGCTATACTTAGGAGTTTAGTGTTCTGAATATCTAGCTAAACTTCAAGTTTAGTGTTCTGAATATCCGGCTATACTTAGGAGTTTAGTTTTCTGAATATCTAGCTAAACTTTAAGTTTAGTGTTCTGAATATCCGGCTATACTTAGGAGTTTAGTGTTCTGAATATCCGGCTATACTTAGGAGTTTAGGGTTCTGAATATCTAGCTAAACTTTAAGTTTAGTGTTCTGAATATCCGGCTATACTTAGGAGTTTAGTATTCTGAATATCCGGCTATACTTAGGAGTTTAGTGTTCTGAATATCTAGCTAAACTTTAAGTTTAGTGTTCTGAATATCCGGCTATACTTAGGAGTTTAGTGTTCTGAATATCCGGCTATACTTAGGAGTTTAGGGTTCTGAATATCTAGCTAAACTTTAAGTTTAGGGTTCTGAATATCCGGCTATACTTAGGAGTTTAGTGTTCTGAATATCCGGCTATACTTAGGAGCTTAAGGTTCTGAATATCCGGCTATACTTAGGAGTTTAGTGCTCTGAATATCCGGCTATACTTAGGAGTTTAAGGTTCTGAATATCCGGCTATACTTAGGAGTTTAGTGTTCTGAATATCCGGCTATACTTAGGAGTTTAAGGTTCTGAATATCCGGCTATACTTAGGAGTTTAGTGTTCTGAATATCCGGCTATACTTAGGAGTTTAAGGTTCTGAATATGCGGCTATACTTAGGAGTTTAGTGTTCTCAATATCCGGCTATACTTAGGAGTTTAAGGTTCTGAATATCCGGCTATACTTAGGAGTTTAGTGTTCTGAATATCCGGCTATAATTAGGAGTTTAAGGTTCTGAATATCCGGCTATACATAGGAGTTTAGTGTTCTGAATATCCGGCTATACTTAGGAGTTTAAGGTTCTGAATATCCGGCTATACTTAGGAGTTTAGTGTTCTGAATATCCGGCTATACTTAGGAGTTTAAGGTTCTGAATATCCGGCTATACTTAGGAGTTTAGTGTTCTGAATATCCGGCTATACTTAGGAGTTTAAGGTTCTGAATATCCGGCTATACTTAGGAGTTTAGTGTTCTGAATATCCGGCTATACTTAGGTGTTTAAGGTTCTGAATATCCGGCTATACTTAGGAGTTTAGTGTTCTGAATATCCGGCTATACTTAGGAGTTTAAGGTTCTGAATATCCGGCTATACTTAGGAGTTTAGTGTTCTGAATATCCGGCTATACTTAGGAGTTGAGTGTTCTGAATATCCGGCTATACTTAGGAGTTTAAGGTTCTGAATATCTAGCTAAACTTTAAGTTTAGTGTTCTGAATATCCGGCTATACTTAGGAGTTTAGGGTTCTGAATATCCGGCTATACTTAGGAGTTTAGTGTTCTGAATATATGGCTATACTTAGGAGTTTAGTGTTCTGAATATCTAGCTAAACTTTAAGTTTAGTGTTCTGAATATCCGGCTATACTTAGGAGTTTAGTGTTCTGAATATCCGGCTATACTTAGGAGTTTAAGGTTCTGAATATCCGGCTATACTTAGGAGTTTAGTGTTCTGAATATCCGGCTATACTTAGGAGTTGAGTGTTCTGAATATCCGGCTATACTTAGGAGTTTAAGGTTCTGAATATCTAGCTAAACTTTAAGTTTAGTGTTCTGAATATCCGGCTATACTTAGGAGTTTAGGGTTCTGAATATCCGGCTATACTTAGGAGTTTAGTGTTCTGAATATCCGGCTATACTTAGGAGTTTAGTGTTCTGAATATCTAGCTAAACTTTAAGTTTAGTGTTCTGAATATCCGGCTATACTTAGGAGTTTAAGGTTCTGAATATCCGGCTATACTTAGGAGTTTAGTGTTCTGAATATCCGGCTATACTTAGGAGTTTAAGGTTCTGAATATCCGGCTATACTTAGGAGTTTAGTGTTCTGAATATCCGGCTATACTTAGGAGTTTAGTGTTCTGAATATCCGGCTATACTTAGGAGTTTAGGGTTCTGAATATCTAGCTAAACTTTAAGTTTAGTGTTCTGCATATCCGGGTATACTTAGGAGTTTAGGGTTCTGAATATCCGGCTATACTTAGGAGTTTAGTGTTGTGAATATATGGCTATACTTAGGAGTTTAGTGTTCTGAATATCCGGCTATAATTAGGAGTTTAGTGTTCTGAATATCTAACTAAACTTTAAGTTTAGTGTTCTGAATATCCGGCTATACTTAGGAGGTTAGTGTTCTGAATATCTAGCTAAACTTTAAGTTTAGTGTTCTGAATATCCGGCTATACTTAGGAGTTTAGTGTTCTGAATATCCGGCTATACTTAGGAGTTTAGGGTTCTAAATATCTAGCTAAACTTTAAGTTTAGGGTTCTGAATATCCGGCTATACTTAGGAGTTTAGGGTTCTGAATATCCGGCTATACTTAGGAGTTTAGTGTTCTGAATATCCGGCTATACTTAGGAGTTTAAGTTTCTGAATATCCGGCTACACTTAGGAGTTTAGTGTTCTGAATATCGGGCTATACTTAGGAGTTTAGGGTTCTGAATATCTAGCTAAACTTTAAGTTTAGGGTTCTGAATATCCGGCTATACTTAGGAGTTTAGTGTTCTGAATATCCGGCTATACTTAGGAGTTTAGTGTTCTGAATATCCGGCTATACTTAGGAGTTTAGGGTTCTGAATATCTAGCTAAACTTTAAGTTTAGGGTTCTGAATATCCGCTTATACTTAAGAGTTTAGTGTTCTGAATATCCGGCTACACTTAGGAGTTTAGTGTTCTGAATATCCGGCTATACTTAGGAGTTTAGGGTTCTGAATATCCGGCTATACTTAGGAGTTTAGTGTTCTGAATATCCGGCTATACTTAGGAGTTTAGTGTTCTGAATATCCGGCTATACTTAGAAGTTTAGGGTTCTGAATATCCGGCTATACTTAGGAGTTTAGTGTTCTGAATATCCGGCTATACTTAGGAGTTTAGGGTTCTGAATATCTAGCTAAACTTTAAGTTTAGGGTTCTGAATACCCGGCTATACTTAGGAGTTTAGTGTTCTGAATATCCGGCTATACTTAGGACTTTAAGGTTCTGAATATCCGGCTATACTTAGGAGTTTAGTGTTCTCAATATCCGGCTATACTTAGGAGTTTAAGGTTCTGAATATCCGGCTATACTTAGGAGTTTAGTGTTCTGAATATCCGGCTATACTTAGGAGTTTAAGGTTCTGAATATCCGGCTATACTTAGGAGTTTAGTGTTCTGAATATCCGGCTATACTTAGGAGTTTAAGGTTCTGAATATCCGGCTATACTTAGGAGCTTAGTGTTCTGAATATCCGGCTATACTTAGGAGTTTAAGGTTCTGAATATCCGGCTATACTTAGGAGTTTAGTGTTCTGAATATCCGGCTATACTTAGGAGTCTGGTGTTCTGAATATCCGGCTATATATAGAAGTTTAGTGTTCTGAATATCCGGCTATGCTTAGGAGTTTAGTGTTCTGAATATCCAGCTATACTTAGGAGTTTAGTGTTCTGAATATCCGGCTATACTTAGGAGTTTAAGGTTCTGAATATCCGGCTATACTTAGGAGCTTAGTGTTCTGAATGTCTAGCTAAACTTTAAGTTTAGTGTTGTGAATATCCGGCTATACTTAGGAGCTTAGTGTTATGAATATCTAGCTAAACTTTAAGTTTAGTGTTCTGAATATCCGGCTATACTTAGGAGTTTAGTGTTCTGAATATCTAGCTAAACTTTAAGTTGAGTGTTCTGAATATCCGGCTATACTTAGGAGCTTAGTGTTCTGAATATCTAGCTAAACTTTAAGTTTAGTGTTCTGAATATCCGGCTATACTTAGGAGCTTAGTGTTCTGAATATCCGGCTATACTTAGGAGTTTAGTGTTCTGAATATCTAGCTAAACTTTAAGTTTAGTGTTCTGAATATCCGGCTATACTTAGGAGCTTAGTGTTCTTAATATCTAGCTAAACTTTAAGTTTAGTGTTCTGAATATCCGGCTATACTTAGGAGCTTAGTGTTCTGAATATCCGGCTATACTTAGGAGTTTAGTGTTCTGAATATCGAGCTAAACTTTAAGTTTGGTGTTCTGAATATCCGGCTATACTTAGGAGCTTAGTGTTCTGAATATCCGGCTACACTTAGGAGTTTAGTGTTCTGAATATCCAGCTAAACTTTAAGTTTAGTGTTCTGAATATCCGGCTATACTTAGGAGTTTAGTGTTCTGAATATCTAGCTAAACTTTAAGTTTAGGGTTCTGAATATCCGGCTATACTTAGGAGTTTAGTGTTCTGAATATCTAGCTAAACTTTAAGTTTAGTGCTCTGAATATCCGGCTATACTTAGGAGTTTAGTGTTCTGAATATCTAGCTAAACTTTAAGTTTAGTGTTCTGAATATCCGGCTATACTTAGGAGTTTAGTGTTCTGAATATCTAGCTAAACTTTACGTTTAGTGTTCTGAATATCCGGCTATACTAAGGAGTTTAGTGTTCTGAATATCTAGCTAAACTTTAAGTAGAGTGTTCTGAATATCCGGCTATACTTAGGAGTTTAGTGTTCTGAATATCCGGCTATACTTAGGAGTTTAGGGTTCTGAATATCCGGCTATACTTAGGAGTTTAGGTTTCTGAATATCCGGCTATACTTAGGAGTTTAGTGTTCTGAATATCTAGCTAAACTTTAAGTGTAGTGTTCTGAATATCCGGCTATACTTAGGAGTTTAGGGTTCTGAATATCTAGCTAAACTTTAAGTTTAGTGTTCTGAATATCCGGCTATACTTAGGAGTTTAGTGTTCTGAATATCCGGCTATACTTAGGAGTTTAGTGTTCTGAATATATGGCTATACTTAGGAGTTTAGTGTTCTGAATATCCGGCTATACTTAGGAGTTTAGTGTTCTGAATATCCGGCTATACTTAGGAGTTTAGTGTTGTGAATATATGACTATACTTAGGAGTTTAGTGTTCTGAATATCCGGCTATACTTAGGAGTTTAGTGTTCTGAATATCCGGCTATACTTAGGAGTTTAGTGTTCTGAATATATGGCTATACTTAGGAGTTTAGTGTTCTGAATATCCGGCTATACTTAGGAGTTTAGGGTTCTGAATATCTAGCTAAACTTTAAGTTTAGGGTTCTGAATATCCGGCTATACTTAGGAGTTTAGTGTTCTGAATATCCGGCTATACTTAGGACTTTAAGGTTCTGAATATCCGGCTATACTTAGGAGTTTAGTGTTCTGAATATCCGGCTATACTTAGGAGTTTAAGGTTCTGAATATCCGGCTATACTTAGGAGTTTAGTGTTCTGAATATCCGGCTATACTTAGGAGTTTAAGGTTCTGAATATCCGGCTATACTTAGGAGTTTAGTGTTCTGAATATCCGGCTATACTTAGGAGTTTAAGGTTCTGAATATCCGGCTATACATAGGAGTTAATGTTCTGAATATCCGGCTATACTTAGGAGTTTAGTGTTCTGAATATCCGGCTATACTTAGAAGTTTAGTGTTCTGAATATCCGGCTATACTTAGGAGTTTAGTGTTCTGAATATCCGGCTATACTTAGGAGTTTAAGGTTCTGAATATCCGGCTATACTTAGGAGTTTAGTGTTCTGAATATCCGGCTATACATAGGAGTTTAAGGTTCTGAATATCCGGCTATACTTAGGAGTTTAAGGTTCTGAATATCCGGCTATACTTAGGAGTTTAAGGTTCTGAATATCCGGCTATATTTAGGAGTTTAGTGTTCTGAATATCTAGCTAAACTTTAAGTTTAGTGTTCTGAATATCCGGCTATACTTAGGAGTTTAGTGTTCTGAATATCCGGCTATACTTAGGAGTTTAAGGTTCTGAATATCCGGCTATACTTAGGAGTTTAGTGTTCTGAATATCCGGCTATAGTTAGGAGTTTAGTGTTCTGAATATCTAGCTAAACTTTAAGTTTAGGGTTCTGAATATCCGGCTATACTTAGGAGTTTAGTTTTCTCAGTATCCGGCTATACTTAGGAGTTTAAGGTTCTGAATATCCGGCTATACTTAGGAGTTTAGTGTTCTGAATATCCGGCTATACATAGGAGTTTAAGGTTCTGAATATCCGGCTATACTTAGGAGTTTAAGGTTCTGAATATCCGGCTATACTTAGGAGTTTAAGGTTCTGAATATCCGGCTATACTTAGGAGTTTAGTGTTCTGAATATCTAGCTAAACTTTAAGTTTAGTGTTCTGAATATCCGGCTATACTTAGGAGTTTAGTGTTCTGAATATCCGGCTATACTTAGGAGTTTAAGGTTCTGAATATCCGGCTATACTTAGGAGTTTAGTGTTCTGAATATCCGGCTATACTTAGGAGTTTAGTGTTCTGAATATCTAGCTAAACTTTAAGTTTAGTGTTCTGAATATCCGGCTATACTTAGGAGTTTAGTGTTCTGAATATCTAGCTAAACTTTAAGTTTAGGGTTCTGAATATCCGGCTATACTTAGGAGTTTAGTGTTCTGAATATCCGGCTATACTTAGGAGTTTAAGGTTCTGCATATCCGGCTATACTTAGGAGTTTAGCGTTCTGAATATCCGGCTATACTTAGGAGTTTAGGGTTCTGAATATCTAACTAAACTTTAAGTTTAGTGTTCTGAATATCCGGCTATACTTAGGAGTTTAGTGTTCTGAATATCCGGCTATACTTAGGAGTTTAAGGTTCTGAATATCCGGCTATACTTAGGAGTTTAGTGTTCTGAATATCCGGCTATACTTAGGAGTTTAAGGTTCTGAATATCCGGCTATACTTAGGAGTTTAGTGTTCTGAATATCCGGCTATACTTAGGAGTTTAAGGTTCTGAATATCCGGCTATACTTAGGAGTTTAGTGTTCTGAATATCCGGCTATACTTAGAAGTTTAGTGTTCTGAATATCCGGCTATACTTAGGAGTTTAGTGTTCTGAATATCCAGCTATACTTAGGAGTTTAGTGTTCTGAATATCCGGCTATACTTAGGAGTTTAAGGTTCTGAATATCCGGCTATACTTAGGAGTTTAGTGTTCTGAATATCCGGCTATACATAGGAGTTTAAGGTTCTGAATATCCGGCTATACTTAGGAGTTTAAGGTTCTGAATATCCGGCTATACTTAGGAGTTTAAGGTTCTGAATATCCGGCTATACTTAGGAGTTTAGTGTTCTGAATATCTAGCTAAACTTTAAGTTTAGTGTTCTGAATATCCGGCTATACTTAGGAGTTTAGTGTTCTGAATATCCGGCTATACTTAGGAGTTTAAGGTTCTGAATATCCGGCTATACTTAGGAGTTTAGTGTTCTGAATATCCGGCTATACTTAGGAGTTTAGTGTTCTGAATATCTAGGTAAACTTTAAGTTTAGGGTTCTGAATATCCGGCTATACTTAGGAGTTTAGTGTTCTCAGTATCCGGCTATACTTAGGAGTTTAAGGTTCTGAATATCCGGCTATACTTAGGAGTTTAGTGTTCTGAATATCCGGCTATACTTAGGAGTTTAAGGTTCTGAATATCCGGCTATACTTAGGAGTTTAGTGTTCTGAATATCCGGCTATACATAGGAGTTTAAGGTTCTGAATATCCGGCTATACTTAGGAGTTTAAGGTTCTGAATATCCGGCTATACTTAGGAGTTTAAGGTTCTGAATATCTGGCTATACTTAGGAGTTTAGTGTTCTGAATATCTAGCTAAACTTTAAGTTTAGTGTTCTGAATATCCGGCTATACTTAGGAGTTTAGGGTTCTGAATATCTAGCTAAACTTTAAGTTTAGTGTTCTGAATATCCGGCTATACTTAGGAGTTTAGGGTTCTGAATATCTAGCTAAACTTTAAGTTTAGTGTTCTGAATATCCGGCTATACTTAGGAGTTGAGGGTTCTGAATATGCGGCTATACTTAGGAGTTTAGTGTTCTGAATATCCGGCTATACTTAGGAGTTTAGGGTTCTGAATATCTAGCTAAACTTTAAGTTTAGGGTTCTGAATATCCGGCTATACTTAGGAGTTTAGGGTTCTGAATATCCGGCTATACTTAGGAGTTTAGTGTTCTGAATATCCGGCTATACTTAGGAGTTTAAGGTTCTGAATATCCGGCTATACTTAGGAGTTTAGTTTTCTGAATATCCGGCTATACTTAGGAGTTTAGTGTTCTGAATATCCGGCTATACTTAGGAGTTTAAGGTTCTGAATATCTAGCTAAACTTTAAGTTTAGTGTTCTGAATATCCGGCTATACTTAGGAGTTTAGGGTTCTGAATATATGGCTATACTTAGGAGTTTAGTGTTCTGAATATCCGGCTATACTTAGGAGTTTAGTGTTCTGAATATCTAGCTAAACTTTAAGTTTAGTGTTCTGAATATCCGGCTATACTTAGGAGTTTAAGGTTCTGAATATTCGGCTATACTTAGGAGTTTAGTGTTCTGAATATCCGGCTATACTTAGGAGTTTAAGGTTCTGAATATCCGGCTATACTTAGGAGTTTAGGGTTCTGAATATCTAGCTAAACTTTAAGTTTAGTGTTCTGCATATCCGGCTATACTTAGGAGTTTAGGGTTCTGAATATCCGGCTATACTTAGGAGTTTAGTGTTCTGAATATATGGCTATACTTAGGAGTTTAGTGTTCTGAATATCTAGCTAAACTTTAAGTTTGGTGTTCTGAATATCCGGCTATACTTAGGAGTTTAGTGTTCTGAATATCCGGCTATACTTAGGAGTTTAGTGTTCTGAATATCCGGCTATACTTAGGAGTTTAGTGTTCTGAATATCCGGCTATACTTAGGAGTTTAGTGTTCTGAATATGCGGCTATACTTAGGAGTTTAGGGTTCTGAATATCCGGCTATACTTAGGAGTTTAGTGTTCTGAATATCCAGCTATACTTAAGAGTTTAGTGTTCTGAATATCCGGCTATACTTAGGAGTTTAGTGTTCTGAATATCCGGCTATACTTAGGAGTTTAGTGTTCTGAATATCCGGCTATACTTAGGAGTTTAGTGTTCTGAATATCCGGCTATACTTAGGAGTTTAGTGTTCTGAATATCCGGCTATACTTGGGAGTTTAGGGTTCTGAATATCTAGCTAAACTTTAAGTTTAGTGTTCTGAATATCCGGCTATACTTAGGAGTTTAGGGTTCTGAATATCTAGCTAAACTTTAAGTTTAGTGTTCTGCATATCCGGCTATACTTAGGAGTTTAGGTTTCTGAATATCCGGCTATACTTAGGAGTTTAGTGTTCTGAATATATGGCTATACTTAGGAGTTTAGTGTTCTGAATATCCGGCTATAATTAGGAGTTTAGTGTTCTGAATATCTAACTAAACTTTAAGTTTAGTGTTCTGAATATCCGGCTATACTTAGGAGTTTAGTGTTCTGAATATCTAGCTAAACTTTAAGTGTAGTGTTCTGAATATCCGGCTATACTTAGGAGTTTAGGGTTCTGAATATCTAGCTAAACTTTAAGTTTAGTGTTCTGAATATCCGGCTATACTTAGGAGTTTAGTGTTCTGAATATCCGGCTATACTTAGGAGTTTAGTGTTCTGAATATATGGCTATACTTAGGAGTTTAGTGTTCTGAATATCCGGCTATACTTAGGAGTTTAGTGTTCTGAATATCCGGCTATACTTAGGAGTTTAGTGTTGTGAATATATGGCTATACTTAGGAGTTTAGTGTTCTGAATATCCGGCTATACTTAGGAGTTTAGTGTTCTGAATATCCGGCTATACTTAGGAGTTTAGTGTTCTGAATATATGGCTATACTTAGGAGTTTAGTGTTCTGAATATCCGGCTATACTTAGGAGTTTAGGGTTCTGAATATCCGGCTATACTTAGGAGTTTAGTGTTCTGAATATCCGGCTATACTTAGGAGTTTAGTGTTCTGAATATCCGGCTACACTTAGGAGTTTAGTGTTCTGAATATCCGGCTATACTTAGGAGTTTAGGGTTCTGAATATCCGGCTATACTTAGGAGTTTAGTGTTCTGAATATCCGGCTATACTTAGGAGTTTAGTGTTCTGAATATCCGGCTATACTTAGAAGTTTAGGGTTCTGAATATCCGGCTATACTTAGGAGTTTAGAGTTCTGAATATCCGGCTATACTTAGGAGTTTAGGGTTCTGAATATCTAGCTAAACTTTAAGTTTAGGGTTCTGAATATCCGGCTATACTTAGGAGTTTAGTGTTCTGAATATCCGGCTATACTTAGGACTTTAAGGTTCTGAATATCCGGCTATACTTAGGAGTTTAGTGTTCTGAATATCCGGCTATACTTAGGAGTTTAAGGTTCTGAATATCCGGCTATACTTAGGAGTTTAGTGTTCTGAATATCCGGCTATACTTAGGAGTTTAAGGTTCTGAATATCCGGCTATACTTAGGAGTTTAGTGTTCTGAATATCCGGCTATACTTAGGAGTTTAAGGTTCTGAATATCCGGCTATACTTAGGAGTTTAGTGTTCTGAATATCCGGCTATACTTAGGAGTTTAAGGTTCTGAATATCCGGCTATACATAGGAGTTAATGTTCTGAATATCCGGCTATACTTAGGAGTTTAGTGTTCTGAATATCCGGCTATACTTAGAAGTTTAGTGTTCTGAATATCCGGCTATACTTAGGAGTTTAGTGTTCTGAATATCCGGCTATACTTAGGAGTTTAAGGTTCTGAATATCCGGCTATACTTAGGAGTTTAGTGTTCTGAATATCCGGCTATACATAGGAGTTTAAGGTTCTGAATATCCGGCTATACTTAGGAGTTTAAGGTTCTGAATATCCGGCTATACTTAGGAGTTTAAGGTTCTGAATATCCGGCTATATTTAGGAGTTTAGTGTTCTGAATATCTAGCTAAACTTTAAGTTTAGTGTTCTGAATATCCGGCTATACTTAGGAGTTTAGTGTTCTGAATATCCGGCTATACTTAGGAGTTTAAGGTTCTGAATATCCGGCTATACTTAGGAGTTTAGTGTTCTGAATATCCGGCTATAGTTAGGAGTTTAGTGTTCTGAATATCTAGCTAAACTTTAAGTTTAGGGTTCTGAATATCCGGCTATACTTAGGAGTTTAGTGTTCTCAGTATCCGGCTATACTTAGGAGTTTAAGGTTCTGAATATCCGGCTATACTTAGGAGTTTAGTGTTCTGAATATCCGGCTATACATAGGAGTTTAAGGTTCTGAATATCCGGCTATACTTAGGAGTTTAAGGTTCTGAATATCCGGCTATACTTAGGAGTTTAAGGTTCTGAATATCCGGCTATACTTAGGAGTTTAGTGTTCTGAATATCTAGCTAAACTTTAAGTTTAGTGTTCTGAATATCCGGCTATACTTAGGAGTTTAGTGTTCTGAATATCCGGCTATACTTAGGAGTTTAAGGTTCTGAATATCCGGCTATACTTAGGAGTTTAGTGTTCTGAATATCCGGCTATACTTAGGAGTTTAGTGTTCTGAATATCTAGCTAAACTTTAAGTTTAGTGTTCTGAATATCCGGCTATACTTAGGAGTTTAGTGTTCTGAATATCTAGCTAAACTTTAAGTTTAGTGTTCTGAATATCCGGCTATACTTAGGAGTTTAGTGTTCTGAATATCTAGCTAAACTTTAAGTTTAGGGTTCTGAATATCCGGCTATACTTAGGAGTTTAGTGTTCTGAATATATGGCTATACTTAGGAGTTTAGTGTTCTGAATATCCGGCTATACTTAGGAGTTTAGTGTTCTGAATATCTAGCTAAACTTTAAGTTTAGTGTTCTGAATATCCGGCTATACTTAGGAGTTTAAGGTTCTGAATATTCGGCTATACTTAGGAGTTTAGTGTTCTGAATATCCGGCTATACTTAGGAGTTTAAGGTTCTGAATATCCGGCTATACTTAGGAGTTTAGGGTTCTGAATATCTAGCTAAACTTTAAGTTTAGTGTTCTGAATATCCGGCTATACTTAGGAGTTTAGTGTTCTGAATATCCGGCTATACTTAGGAGTTTAAGGTTCTGAATATCCGGCTATACTTAGGAGTTTAGTGTTCTGAATATCCGGCTATACTTAGGAGTTTAGTGTTCTGAATATCTAGGTAAACTTTAAGTTTAGGGTTCTGAATATCCGGCTATACTTAGGAGTTTAGTGTTCTCAGTATCCGGCTATACTTAGGAGTTTAGTGTTCTGAATATCTAGGTAAACTTTAAGTTTAGGGTTCTGAATATCCGGCTATACTTAGGAGTTTAGTGTTCTCAGTATCCGGCTATACTTAGGAGTTTAGTGTTCTGAATATCCGGCTATACTTAGGAGTTTAAGGTTCTGAATATCCGGCTATACTTAGGAGTTTAGTGTTCTGAATATCCGGCTATACTTAGGAGTTTAGTGTTCTGAATATCTAGGTAAACTTTAAGTTTAGGGTTCTGAATATCCGGCTATACTTAGGAGTTTAAGGTTCTGAATATCCGGCTATACTTAGGAGTTTAGTGTTCTGAATATCCGGCTATACTTAGGAGTTTAAGGTTCTGAATATCCGGCTATACTTAGGAGTTTAGTGTTCTGAATATCCGGTTATACGTAGGAGTTTAGGGTTCTGAATATCTAGCTAAACTTTAAGTTTAGGGTTCTGAATATCCGGCTATACTTAGGAGTTTAGGGTTCTGAATATCTAGCTAAACTTTAAGTTTAGTGTTCTGAATATCCGGCTATACTTAGGAGTTTAGGGTTCTGAATATCCGGCTATAATTAGGAGTTTAGTGTTCTGAATATCTAGCTAAACTTTAAGTTTAGGTTTCTGAATATCCGGCTATACTTAGGAGTTTAGGGTTCTGAATATCTAGCTAAACTTTAAGTTTAGTGTTCTGAATATCCGGCTATACTTAGGAGTTTAGGGTTCTGAATATCTAGCTAAACTTTAAGTTTAGGGTTCTGAATATCCGGCTATACTTAGGAGTTTAGTGATCTGAATATCTAGCTAAACTTTAAGTTTAGGGTTCTGAATATCCGGCTATACTTAGGAGTTTAGTGTTCTGAATATCTAGCTAAACTCTAAGTTTAGGGTTCTGAATATCCGGCTATACTTAGGAGTTTAGTGTTCTGAATCTCCGGCTATACTTAGGAGTTTAGTGTTCTGAATATCTAGCGAAACTTAGGAGTTTAGTGTTCTGAATATCTAGCTAAACTTTAAGTTTAGGGTTCTGAATATCCGGCTATACTTAGGAGTTTAGTGTTCTGAATATCTAGCTAAACTTTAAGTTTAGGGTTCTGAATATCCGGCTATACTTAGGAGTTTAGTGTTCTGAATATCCGGCTATACTTAGGAGTTTAGTGTTCTGAATATCTAGCTAAACTATAAGTTTAGTGTTCTGAATATCCGGCTATACTTAGGAGTTTAGTGTTCTGAATATCCGGCTATACTTAGGAGTTTAGGGTTCTGAATATCTAGCTAAACTTTAAGTTTAGGGTTTTGAATATCCGGCTATACTTAGGAGTTTAGTGTTCTGAATATCCGGCTATACTTAGGAGTTTAGTGTTCTGAATATCCGGCTATACTTAGGAGTTTAGGGTTCTGAATATCTAGCTAAACTTTAAGTTTAGTGTTCTGAATATCCGGCTATACTTAGGAGTTTAGTGTTCTGAATATCCGGCTATACTTAGGAGTTTAGGGTTCTGAATATCTAGCTAAACTTTAAGTTTAGTGTTCTGAATATCCGGCTATACTTAGGAGTTTAGTGTTCTGAATATATGGCTATACTTAGGAGTTTAGTGTTCTGAATATCAGGCTATACTTAGGAGTTTAGTGTTCTGAATATATGGCTATACTTAGGAGTTTAGTGTTCTGAATATCCGGCTATACTTAGGAGTTTAGTGTTCTGAATATCCGGCTATACTTAGGAGTTTAGTGTTCTGAATATCTAGCTAAACTTTAAGTTTAGTGTTCTGAATATCCGGCTATACTTAGGAGTTTAGTGTTCTGAATATCTAGCTAAACTTTAAGTTTAGTGTTCTGAATATCCGGCTATACTTAGGAGTTTAGTGTTCTGAATATCTAGCTAAACTTTAAGTTTAGTGTTCTGAATATCCGGCTATACTTAGGAGTTTAGTGTTCTGAATATCTAGCTAAACTTTAAGTTTAGGGTTCTGAATATCCGGCTCTACTTAAGAGTTTAGTGTTCTGAATATCCGGCTATACTTAGGAGTTTAAGGTTCTGAATATCCGGCTATACTTAGGAGTTTAGTGTTCTGAATATCCGGCTATACTTAGGAGTTTAAGGTTCTGAATATCCGGCTATACTTAGGAGTTTAGTGTTCTGAATATCCGGCTATACTTAGGAGTTTAAGGTTCTTAATATCCGGCTATACTTAGGAGTTTAGTGTTCTGAATATCCGGCTATACTTAGGAGTTTAGTGTTCTGAATATCCGGCTATACTTAGGCTTTAAGGTTCTGAATATCCGGCTATACTTAGGAGTTTAGTGTTCTGAATATCCGGCTATACTTAGGAGTTTAGTGTTCTGAATATCCGGCTATACTTAGGAGTTTATTGTTCTGAATATCTAGCTAAACTTTAAGTTTAGTGTTCTGAATATCCGGCTATACCAAGGAGTTTAGGGTTCTGAATATCTAGCTAAACTTTAAGTTTAGGGTTCTGAATATCCGGCTATACTTAGGAGTTTAGTGTTCTGAATATCCGGCTATACTTAGGACTTTAAGGTTCTGAATATCCGGCTATACTTAGGAGTTTAGTGTTCTGAATATCCGGCTATACTTAGGAGTTTAAGGTTCTGAATATCCGGCTATACTTAGGAGTTTAGTGTTCTGAATATCCGGCTATACTTAGGAGTTTAAGGTTCTGAATATCCGGCTATACTTAGGAGTTTAGTGTTCTGAATATCCGGCTATACTTAGGAGTTTAAGGTTCTGAATATCCGGCTATACTTAGGAGTTTAGTGTTCTGAATATCCGGCTATACTTAGGAGTTTAAGGTTCTGAATATCCGGCTATACATAGGAGTTAATGTTCGGAATATCCGGCTATACTTAGGAGTTTAGTGTTCTGAATATCCGGCTATACTTAGAAGTTTAGTGTTCTGAATATCCGGCTATACTTAGGAGTTTAGTGTTCTGAATATCCGGCTATACTTAGGAGTTTAAGGTTCTGAATATCCGGCTATACTTAGGAGTTTAGTGTTCTGAATATCCGGCTATACATAGGAGTTTAAGGTTCTGAATATCCGGCTATACTTAGGAGTTTAAGGTTCTGAATATCCGGCTATACTTAGGAGTTTAAGGTTCTGAATATCCGGCTATATTTAGGAGTTTAGTGTTCTGAATATCTAGCTAAACTTTAAGTTTAGTGTTCTGAATATCCGGCTATACTTAGGAGTTTAGTGTTCTGAATATCCGGCTATACTTAGGAGTTTAAGGTTCTGAATATCCGGCTATACTTAGGAGTTTAGTGTTCTGAATATCCGGCTATAGTTAGGAGTTTAGTGTTCTGAATATCTAGCTAAACTTTAAGTTTAGGGTTCTGAATATCCGGCTATACTTAGGAGTTTAGTGTTCTCAGTATCCGGCTATACTTAGGAGTTTAAGGTTCTGAATATCCGGCTATACTTAGGAGTTTAGTGTTCTGAATATCCGGCTATACATAGGAGTTTAAGGTTCTGAATATCCGGCTATACTTAGGAGTTTAAGGTTCTGAATATCCGGCTATACTTAGGAGTTTAAGGTTCTGAATATCCGGCTATACTTAGGAGTTTAGTGTTCTGAATATCTAGCTAAACTTTAAGTTTAGTGTTCTGAATATCCGGCTATACTTAGGAGTTTAGTGTTCTGAATATCCGGCTATACTTAGGAGTTTAAGGTTCTGAATATCCGGCTATACTTAGGAGTTTAGTGTTCTGAATATCCGGCTATACTTAGGAGTTTAGTGTTCTGAATATCTAGCTAAACTTTAAGTTTAGTGTTCTGAATATCCGGCTATACTTAGGAGTTTAGTGTTCTGAATATCTAGCTAAACTTTAAGTTTAGTGTTCTGAATATCCGGCTATACTTAGGAGTTTAGTGTTCTGAATATCTAGCTAAACTTTAAGTTTAGGGTTCTGAATATCCGGCTATACTTAGGAGTTTAGTGTTCTGAATATATGGCTATACTTAGGAGTTTAGTGTTCTGAATATCCGGCTATACTTAGGAGTTTAGTGTTCTGAATATCTAGCTAAACTTTAAGTTTAGTGTTCTGAATATCCGGCTATACTTAGGAGTTTAAGGTTCTGAATATTCGGCTATACTTAGGAGTTTAGTGTTCTGAATATCCGGCTATACTTAGGAGTTTAAGGTTCTGAATATCCGGCTATACTTAGGAGTTTAGGGTTCTGAATATCTAGCTAAACTTTAAGTTTAGTGTTCTGAATATCCGGCTATACTTAGGAGTTTAGTGTTCTGAATATCCGGCTATACTTAGGAGTTTAAGGTTCTGAATATCCGGCTATACTTAGGAGTTTAGTGTTCTGAATATCCGGCTATACTTAGGAGTTTAGTGTTCTGAATATCTAGGTAAACTTTAAGTTTAGGGTTCTGAATATCCGGCTATACTTAGGAGTTTAGTGTTCTCAGTATCCGGCTATACTTAGGAGTTTAGTGTTCTGAATATCTAGGTAAACTTTAAGTTTAGGGTTCTGAATATCCGGCTATACTTAGGAGTTTAGTGTTCTCAGTATCCGGCTATACTTAGGAGTTTAGTGTTCTGAATATCCGGCTATACTTAGGAGTTTAAGGTTCTGAATATCCGGCTATACTTAGGAGTTTAGTGTTCTGAATATCCGGCTATACTTAGGAGTTTAGTGTTCTGAATATCTAGGTAAACTTTAAGTTTAGGGTTCTGAATATCCGGCTATACTTAGGAGTTTAAGGTTCTGAATATCCGGCTATACTTAGGAGTTTAGTGTTCTGAATATCCGGCTATACTTAGGAGTTTAAGGTTCTGAATATCCGGCTATACTTAGGAGTTTAGTGTTCTGAATATCCGGTTATACGTAGGAGTTTAGGGTTCTGAATATCTAGCTAAACTTTAAGTTTAGGGTTCTGAATATCCGGCTATACTTAGGAGTTTAGGGTTCTGAATATCTAGCTAAACTTTAAGTTTAGTGTTCTGAATATCCGGCTATACTTAGGAGTTTAGGGTTCTGAATATCCGGCTATAATTAGGAGTTTAGTGTTCTGAATATCTAGCTAAACTTTAAGTTTAGGTTTCTGAATATCCGGCTATACTTAGGAGTTTAGGGTTCTGAATATCTAGCTAAACTTTAAGTTTAGTGTTCTGAATATCCGGCTATACTTAGGAGTTTAGGGTTCTGAATATCTAGCTAAACTTTAAGTTTAGGGTTCTGAATATCCGGCTATACTTAGGAGTTTAGTGATCTGAATATCTAGCTAAACTCTAAGTTTAGGGTTCTGAATATCCGGCTATACTTAGGAGTTTAGTGTTCTGAATCTCCGGCTATACTTAGGAGTTTAGTGTTCTGAATATCTAGCGAAACTTAGGAGTTTAGTGTTCTGAATATCTAGCTAAACTTTAAGTTTAGGGTTCTGAATATCCGGCTATACTTAGGAGTTTAGTGTTCTGAATATCTAGCTAAACTTTAAGTTTAGGGTTCTGAATATCCGGCTATACTTAGGAGTTTAGTGTTCTGAATATCCGGCTATACTTAGGAGTTTAGTGTTCTGAATATCTAGCTAAACTATAAGTTTAGTGTTCTGAATATCCGGCTATACTTAGGAGTTTAGTGTTCTGAATATCCGGCTATACTTAGGAGTTTAGGGTTCTGAATATCTAGCTAAACTTTAAGTTTAGGGTTTTGAATATCCGGCTATACTTAGGAGTTTAGTGTTCTGAATATCCGGCTATACTTAGGAGTTTAGTGTTCTGAATATCCGGCTATACTTAGGAGTTTAGGGTTCTGAATATCTAGCTAAACTTTAAGTTTAGTGTTCTGAATATCCGGCTATACTTAGGAGTTTAGTGTTCTGAATATCCGGCTATACTTAGGAGTTTAGGGTTCTGAATATCTAGCTAAACTTTAAGTTTAGTGTTCTGAATATCCGGCTATACTTAGGAGTTTAGTGTTCTGAATATATGGCTATACTTAGGAGTTTAGTGTTCTGAATATCAGGCTATACTTAGGAGTTTAGTGTTCTGAATATATGGCTATACTTAGGAGTTTAGTGTTCTGAATATCCGGCTATACTTAGGAGTTTAGTGTTCTGAATATCCGGCTATACTTAGGAGTTTAGTGTTCTGAATATCTAGCTAAACTTTAAGTTTAGTGTTCTGAATATCCGGCTATACTTAGGAGTTTAGTGTTCTGAATATCTAGCTAAACTTTAAGTTTAGTGTTCTGAATATCCGGCTATACTTAGGAGTTTAGTGTTCTGAATATCTAGCTAAACTTTAAGTTTAGTGTTCTGAATATCCGGCTATACTTAGGAGTTTAGTGTTCTGAATATCTAGCTAAACTTTAAGTTTAGGGTTCTGAATATCCGGCTCTACTTAAGAGTTTAGTGTTCTGAATATCCGGCTATACTTAGGAGTTTAAGGTTCTGAATATCCGGCTATACTTAGGAGTTTAGTGTTCTGAATATCCGGCTATACTTAGGAGTTTAAGGTTCTGAATATCCGGCTATACTTAGGAGTTTAGTGTTCTGAATATCCGGCTATACTTAGGAGTTTAAGGTTCTTAATATCCGGCTATACTTAGGAGTTTAGTGTTCTGAATATCCGGCTATACTTAGGAGTTTAGTGTTCTGAATATCCGGCTATACTTAGGCTTTAAGGTTCTGAATATCCGGCTATACTTAGGAGTTTAGTGTTCTGAATATCCGGCTATACTTAGGAGTTTAGTGTTCTGAATATCCGGCTATACTTAGGAGTTTATTGTTCTGAATATCTAGCTAAACTTTAAGTTTAGTGTTCTGAATATCCGGCTATACCAAGGAGTTTAGGGTTCTGAATATCTAGCTAAACTTTAAGTTTAGGGTTCTGAATATCCGGCTATACTTAGGAGTTTAGTGTTCTGAATATCTAGCTAAACTTTAAGTTTAGGGTTCTGAATATCCGGCTATACTTAGGAGTTTGGTGTTCTGAATATCTAGCTAAACTTTAAGTTTAGGGTTCTGAATATCCGGCTATACTTAGGAGTTTAGTGTTCTGAATATCTGGCTATACTTAGGAGTTTAGTGTTCTGAATATCTAGCTAAACTTAGGAGTTTAGTGTTCTGAATATCTAGCTAAACTTAGGAGTTTAGGGTTCTGAATATCTAGCTAAACTTTAAGTTTAGTGTTCTGAATATCCGGCTATACTTAGGAGTTTAGGGTTCTGAATATCTAGCTAAACTTTAAGTTTAGGGTTCTGAATATCCGGCTATACTGAGGAGTTTAGTGATCTGAATATCTAGCTAAACTTTAAGTTTAGGCTTCTGAATATCCGGCTATACTTAGGAGTTTAGTGTTCTGAATATCTAGCTAAACTTTAAGTTTAGGGTTCTGAATATCCGGCTATACTTAGGAGTTTAGTGTTCTGAATAACCGGCTATACTTAGGAGTTTAGTGTTCTGAATATCTAGCTAAACTTAGGAGTTTAGTGTTCTGAATATCTAGCTAAACTTAGGAGTTTAGTGTTCTGAATATCTAGCTAAACTTTAAGTTTAGGGTTCTGAATATCCGGCTATACTTAGGAGTTTAGTGTTCTGAATATCCGGCTATACTTAGGAGTTTAGTGTTCTGAATATCTAGCTAAACTATAAGTTTAGTGTTCTGAATATCCGGCTATACTTAGGAGTTTAGTGTTCTGAATATCCGGCTATACTTAGGAGTTTAGGGTTCTGAATATCCGGCTATACTTAGGAGTTTAGTGTTCTGAATATCCGGCTATACTTAGGAGTTTAGTGTTCTGAATATCCGGCTATACTTAGGAGTTTAGTGTTCTGAATATCTAGCTAAACTTTAAGTTTAGTGTTCTGAATATCCGGCTATACTTAGGAGTTTAGGGTTCTGAATATCCGGCTATACTTAGGAGTTTAGTGTTCTGAATATATGGCTATACTTAGGAGTTTAGTGTTCTGAATATCAGGCTATACTTAGGAGTTTAGTGTTCTGAATATATGGCTATACTTAGGAGTTTAGTGTTCTGAATATATGGCTATACTTAGGAGTTTAGTGTTCTGAATATCCGGCTATACTTAGGAGTTTAGTGTTCTGAATATCCGGCTATACTTAGGAGTTTAGTGTTCTAAATATCTAGCTAAACTTTAAGTTTAGGGTTCTGAATATCCGGCTATACTTAGGAGTTTAGTGTTCTGAATATCCGGCTATACTTAGGAGTTTAAGGTTCTGAATATCCGGCTATACTTAGGAGTTTAGTGTTCTGAATATCCGGCTATACTTAGGAGTTTAAGGTTCTTAATATCCGGCTATACTTAGGAGTTTAGTGTTCTGAATATCCGGCTATACTTAGGAGTTTAGTGTTCTGAATATCCGGCTATACTTAGGAGTATAGGTTCTGAATATCCGGCTATACTTAGGAGTTTAGTGTTCTGAATATCCGGCTATACTTAGGAGTTTAGTGTTCTGAATATCCGGCTATACTTAGGAGTTTAGGGTTCTGAATATCTAGCTAAACTTTAAGTTTAGTGTTCTGAATATCCGGCTATACTTAGGAGTTTAGGGTTCTGAATATCTAGCTAAACTTTAAGTTTAGGGTTCTGAATATCCGGCTATACTTAGGAGTTTAGTGTTCTGAATATCTAGCTAAACTTTAAGTTTAGGGTTCTGAATATCCGGCTATACTTAGGAGTTTAGTGTTCTGAATATATAGCTAAACTTTAAGTTTAGGGTTCTGAATATCCGGCTATACTTAGGAGTTTAGTGTTCTGAATATCCGGCTATACTTAGGAGTTTAGTGTTCTGAATATCTAGCTAAACTTAGGAGTTTAGTGTTCTGAATATCTAGCTAAACTTAGGAGTTTAGTGTTCTGAATATCTAGCTAAACTTTAAGTTTAGGGTTCTGAATATCCGGCTATACTTAGGAGTTTAGTGTTCTGAATATCCGGCTATACTTAGGAGTTTAGTGTTCTGAATATCTAGCTAAACTATAAGTTTAGTGTTCTGAATATCCGGCTATACTTAGGAGTTTAGTGTTCTGAATATCCGGCTATACCTAGGAGTTTAGGTTTCTGAATATCTAGCTAAACTTTAAGTTTAGGGTTCTGAATATCCGGCTATACTTAGGAGTTTAGGGTTCTGAATATCCGGCTATACTTAGGAGTTTAGTGTTCTGAATATCTAGCTAAACTTTAAGTTTAGGGTTCTGAATATCCGGCTATACTTAGGAGTTTAGTGTTCTGAATATCTAGTTAAAATTTAAGTTTAGTGTTCTGAATATATGGCTATACTTGGGAGTTTAGTGTTCTGAATATCAGACTATACTTAGGAGTTTAGTGTTCTGAATATATGGCTATACTTAAGAGTTTAGTGTTCTGAATATATGGCTATACTTAGGAGTTTAGTGTTCTGAATATCCGGCTATACTTAGGAGTTTAGTGTTCTGAATATCTAGCTAAACTTTAAGTTTAGTGTTCTGAATATCCGGCTATACTTAGGAGTTTAGTGTTCTGAATATCTAGCTAAACTTTAAGTTTAGTGTTCTGAATATCCGGCTATACTTAGGAGTTTAGTGTTCTGAATATCTAGCTAAACTTTAAGTTTAGGGTTCTGAATATCCGGCTATACTTAGCAGTTTAGGGTTGTGAATATCCGGCTATACTTAGGAGTTTAGTGTTCTGAATATCTAGCTAAACTTTAAGTTTAGGGTTCTGAATATCCGGCTATACTTAGGAGTTTAGGGTTCTGAATATCTAGCTAAACTTTAAGTTTAGTGTTCTGAATATCCGGCTATACTTAGGAGTTTAGGGTTCTGAATATCCGGCTATACTTAGGAGTTTAGTGTTCTGAATATCCGGCTATACTTAGGAGTTTAAGGTTCTGAATATCCGGCTATGCTTAGGAGTTTAGTGTTCTGAATATCTGGCTATACTTAGGAGTTTAGTGTTCTGTATATCCGGCTATACTTAGGAGTTTAAGGTTCTGAATATCCGGCTATACTTAGGAGTTTAGTGTTCTGAATATCCGGCTATACTTAGGAGTTTAGGGTTCTGAATATCTAGCTAAACTTTAAGTTTAGTGTTCTGAATATCCGGCTATACTTAGGAGTTTAGTGATCTGAATATATGGCTATACTTAGGAGTTTAGGGTTCTGCATATCCGGCTATACTTAGGAGTTTAGTGTTCTGAATATATGGCTATACTTAGGAGTTTAGTGTTCTGAATATCCGGCTATACTTAGGAGTTTAGTGTTCTTAATGTATGGCTATACTTAGGAGTTTAGTGTTCTGAATATATGGCTATACTTAGGAGTTTAGTGTTCTGAATATCCGGCTATACTTAGGAGTTTAGTGTTCTGAATATCCGGCTATACTTAGGAGTTTAGTGTTCTGAATATCTAGCTAAACTTTAAGTTTAGTGTTCTGAATATCCGGCTATACTTAGGAGTTTAGTGTTCTGAATATCTAGCTAAACTTTAAGTTTAGGGTTCTGAATATCCGGCTATACTTAGGAGTTTAGTGTTCTGAATATCCGGCTATACTTAGGAGTTTAGGGTTCTGAATATCTAGCTAAACTTTAAGTTTAGTGTTCTGAATATTCGGCTATACTTAGGAGTTTAGTGTTCTGAATATCCGGCTATACTTAGGAGTTAGTGTTCTGAATATCTAGCTAAACTTTAAGTTTAGTGTTCTGAATATCCGGCTATACTTAGGAGTTTAGTGTTCTGAATATCCGGCTATACTTAGGAGTTTAGGGTTCTGAATATCCGGCTATACTTAGGAGTTTAGGGTTCTGAATATCTAGCTAAACTTTAAGTTTAGTGTTCTGAATATCCGGCTATACTTAGGAGTTTAGTGTTCTGAATATCTAGCTAAACTTTAAGTTTAGTGTTCTGAATATCCGGCTATACTTAGGAGTTTAGTGTTCTGAATATCCGGCTATACTTAGGAGTTTAGTGTTCTGAATATCCGGCTATACTTAGGAGTTTAGGGTTCTGAATATCTAGCTAAACTTTAAGTTTAGTGTTCTGAATATTCGGCTATACTTAGGAGTTTAGTGTTCTGAATATCCGGCTATACTTAGGAGTTAGTGTTCTGAATATCTAGCTAAACTTTAAGTTTAGTGTTCTGAATATCCGGCTATACTTAGGAGTTTAGTGTTCTGAATATCCGGCTATACTTAGGAGTTTAGGGTTCTGAATATCCGGCTATACTTAGGAGTTTAGGGTTCTGAATATCTAGCTAAACTTTAAGTTTAGTGTTCTGAATCTCCGGCTATACTTAGGAGTTTAGGGTTCTGAATATCTAGCTAAACTTTAAGTTTAGTGTTCTGAATATCCGGGTATACTTAGGAGTTTAGTGTTCGTAATATCTAGCTAAACTTTCAGTTTAGTGTTCTGAATATCCGGCTATGCTTAGGAGTTTAGGGTTCTGAATATCCGGCTAGACTTAGGAGTTTTGGGTTCTGAATATCCGGCTATACTTAGGAGTTTAGTGTTCTGAATATCCGGCTATACTTAGGAGTTTAGGGTTCTGAATATCTAGCTAAACTTTAAGTTTAGTGTTCTGAATATCCGGCTATACTTAGGAGTTTAGTGTTCTGAATATCCGGCTATACTTAGGAGTTTAGGGTTCTGAATATCCGGCTAGACTTAGGAGTTTAGGGTTCTGAATATCCGGCTATACTTAGGAGTTTAGTGTTCTGAATATCCGGCTATACTTAGGAGTTTAGGGTTCTGAATATCTAGCTAAACTTTAAGTTTAGTGTTCTGAATATCCGGCTATACTTAGGAGTTTAGTGTTCTGAATATCTAGCTAAACTTTAAGTTTAGTGTTCTGAATATCCGGCTATACTTAGGAGTTTAGGGTTCTGAATATCTAGCTAAACTTTAAGTTTAGTGTTCTGAATATCCGGCTATACTTAGGAGTTTAGGGTTCTGAATATCTAGCTAAACTTTAAGTTTAGTGTTCTGAATATCCGGCTATACTTAGGAGTTTAGTGTTCTGAATATCCGGCTATACTTAGGCTTTAAGGTTCTGAATATCCGGCTATACTTAGGAGTTTAGTGTTCTGAATATCCGGCTATACTTAGGAGTTTAGTGTTCTGAATATCCGGCTATACTTAGGAGTTTATTGTTCTGAATATCTAGCTAAACTTTAAGTTTAGTGTTCTGAATATCCGGCTATACCAAGGAGTTTAGGGTTCTGAATATCTAGCTAAACTTTAAGTTTAGGGTTCTGAATATCCGGCTATACTTAGGAGTTTAGTGTTCTGAATATCTAGCTAAACTTTAAGTTTAGGGTTCTGAATATCCGGCTATACTTAGGAGTTTGGTGTTCTGAATATCTAGCTAAACTTTAAGTTTAGGGTTCTGAATATCCGGCTATACTTAGGAGTTTAGTGTTCTGAATATCTGGCTATACTTAGGAGTTTAGTGTTCTGAATATCTAGCTAAACTTAGGAGTTTAGTGTTCTGAATATCTAGCTAAACTTAGGAGTTTAGGGTTCTGAATATCTAGCTAAACTTTAAGTTTAGTGTTCTGAATATCCGGCTATACTTAGGAGTTTAGGGTTCTGAATATCTAGCTAAACTTTAAGTTTAGGGTTCTGAATATCCGGCTATACTGAGGAGTTTAGTGATCTGAATATCTAGCTAAACTTTAAGTTTAGGCTTCTGAATATCCGGCTATACTTAGGAGTTTAGTGTTCTGAATATCTAGCTAAACTTTAAGTTTAGGGTTCTGAATATCCGGCTATACTTAGGAGTTTAGTGTTCTGAATAACCGGCTATACTTAGGAGTTTAGTGTTCTGAATATCTAGCTAAACTTAGGAGTTTAGTGTTCTGAATATCTAGCTAAACTTAGGAGTTTAGTGTTCTGAATATCTAGCTAAACTTTAAGTTTAGGGTTCTGAATATCCGGCTATACTTAGGAGTTTAGTGTTCTGAATATCCGGCTATACTTAGGAGTTTAGTGTTCTGAATATCTAGCTAAACTATAAGTTTAGTGTTCTGAATATCCGGCTATACTTAGGAGTTTAGTGTTCTGAATATCCGGCTATACTTAGGAGTTTAGGGTTCTGAATATCCGGCTATACTTAGGAGTTTAGTGTTCTGAATATCCGGCTATACTTAGGAGTTTAGTGTTCTGAATATCCGGCTATACTTAGGAGTTTAGTGTTCTGAATATCTAGCTAAACTTTAAGTTTAGTGTTCTGAATATCCGGCTATACTTAGGAGTTTAGGGTTCTGAATATCCGGCTATACTTAGGAGTTTAGTGTTCTGAATATATGGCTATACTTAGGAGTTTAGTGTTCTGAATATCAGGCTATACTTAGGAGTTTAGTGTTCTGAATATATGGCTATACTTAGGAGTTTAGTGTTCTGAATATATGGCTATACTTAGGAGTTTAGTGTTCTGAATATCCGGCTATACTTAGGAGTTTAGTGTTCTGAATATCCGGCTATACTTAGGAGTTTAGTGTTCTAAATATCTAGCTAAACTTTAAGTTTAGGGTTCTGAATATCCGGCTATACTTAGGAGTTTAGTGTTCTGAATATCCGGCTATACTTAGGAGTTTAAGGTTCTGAATATCCGGCTATACTTAGGAGTTTAGTGTTCTGAATATCCGGCTATACTTAGGAGTTTAAGGTTCTTAATATCCGGCTATACTTAGGAGTTTAGTGTTCTGAATATCCGGCTATACTTAGGAGTTTAGTGTTCTGAATATCCGGCTATACTTAGGAGTATAGGTTCTGAATATCCGGCTATACTTAGGAGTTTAGTGTTCTGAATATCCGGCTATACTTAGGAGTTTAGTGTTCTGAATATCCGGCTATACTTAGGAGTTTAGGGTTCTGAATATCTAGCTAAACTTTAAGTTTAGTGTTCTGAATATCCGGCTATACTTAGGAGTTTAGGGTTCTGAATATCTAGCTAAACTTTAAGTTTAGGGTTCTGAATATCCGGCTATACTTAGGAGTTTAGTGTTCTGAATATCTAGCTAAACTTTAAGTTTAGGGTTCTGAATATCCGGCTATACTTAGGAGTTTAGTGTTCTGAATATATAGCTAAACTTTAAGTTTAGGGTTCTGAATATCCGGCTATACTTAGGAGTTTAGTGTTCTGAATATCCGGCTATACTTAGGAGTTTAGTGTTCTGAATATCTAGCTAAACTTAGGAGTTTAGTGTTCTGAATATCTAGCTAAACTTAGGAGTTTAGTGTTCTGAATATCTAGCTAAACTTTAAGTTTAGGGTTCTGAATATCCGGCTATACTTAGGAGTTTAGTGTTCTGAATATCCGGCTATACTTAGGAGTTTAGTGTTCTGAATATCTAGCTAAACTATAAGTTTAGTGTTCTGAATATCCGGCTATACTTAGGAGTTTAGTGTTCTGAATATCCGGCTATACCTAGGAGTTTAGGTTTCTGAATATCTAGCTAAACTTTAAGTTTAGGGTTCTGAATATCCGGCTATACTTAGGAGTTTAGGGTTCTGAATATCCGGCTATACTTAGGAGTTTAGTGTTCTGAATATCTAGCTAAACTTTAAGTTTAGGGTTCTGAATATCCGGCTATACTTAGGAGTTTAGTGTTCTGAATATCTAGTTAAAATTTAAGTTTAGTGTTCTGAATATATGGCTATACTTGGGAGTTTAGTGTTCTGAATATCAGACTATACTTAGGAGTTTAGTGTTCTGAATATATGGCTATACTTAAGAGTTTAGTGTTCTGAATATATGGCTATACTTAGGAGTTTAGTGTTCTGAATATCCGGCTATACTTAGGAGTTTAGTGTTCTGAATATCTAGCTAAACTTTAAGTTTAGTGTTCTGAATATCCGGCTATACTTAGGAGTTTAGTGTTCTGAATATCTAGCTAAACTTTAAGTTTAGTGTTCTGAATATCCGGCTATACTTAGGAGTTTAGTGTTCTGAATATCTAGCTAAACTTTAAGTTTAGGGTTCTGAATATCCGGCTATACTTAGCAGTTTAGGGTTGTGAATATCCGGCTATACTTAGGAGTTTAGTGTTCTGAATATCTAGCTAAACTTTAAGTTTAGGGTTCTGAATATCCGGCTATACTTAGGAGTTTAGGGTTCTGAATATCTAGCTAAACTTTAAGTTTAGTGTTCTGAATATCCGGCTATACTTAGGAGTTTAGGGTTCTGAATATCCGGCTATACTTAGGAGTTTAGTGTTCTGAATATCCGGCTATACTTAGGAGTTTAAGGTTCTGAATATCCGGCTATGCTTAGGAGTTTAGTGTTCTGAATATCTGGCTATACTTAGGAGTTTAGTGTTCTGTATATCCGGCTATACTTAGGAGTTTAAGGTTCTGAATATCCGGCTATACTTAGGAGTTTAGTGTTCTGAATATCCGGCTATACTTAGGAGTTTAGGGTTCTGAATATCTAGCTAAACTTTAAGTTTAGTGTTCTGAATATCCGGCTATACTTAGGAGTTTAGTGATCTGAATATATGGCTATACTTAGGAGTTTAGGGTTCTGCATATCCGGCTATACTTAGGAGTTTAGTGTTCTGAATATATGGCTATACTTAGGAGTTTAGTGTTCTGAATATCCGGCTATACTTAGGAGTTTAGTGTTCTTAATGTATGGCTATACTTAGGAGTTTAGTGTTCTGAATATATGGCTATACTTAGGAGTTTAGTGTTCTGAATATCCGGCTATACTTAGGAGTTTAGTGTTCTGAATATCCGGCTATACTTAGGAGTTTAGTGTTCTGAATATCTAGCTAAACTTTAAGTTTAGTGTTCTGAATATCCGGCTATACTTAGGAGTTTAGTGTTCTGAATATCTAGCTAAACTTTAAGTTTAGGGTTCTGAATATCCGGCTATACTTAGGAGTTTAGTGTTCTGAATATCCGGCTATACTTAGGAGTTTAGGGTTCTGAATATCTAGCTAAACTTTAAGTTTAGTGTTCTGAATATTCGGCTATACTTAGGAGTTTAGTGTTCTGAATATCCGGCTATACTTAGGAGTTAGTGTTCTGAATATCTAGCTAAACTTTAAGTTTAGTGTTCTGAATATCCGGCTATACTTAGGAGTTTAGTGTTCTGAATATCCGGCTATACTTAGGAGTTTAGGGTTCTGAATATCCGGCTATACTTAGGAGTTTAGGGTTCTGAATATCTAGCTAAACTTTAAGTTTAGTGTTCTGAATATCCGGCTATACTTAGGAGTTTAGTGTTCTGAATATCTAGCTAAACTTTAAGTTTAGTGTTCTGAATATCCGGCTATACTTAGGAGTTTAGTGTTCTGAATATCCGGCTATACTTAGGAGTTTAGTGTTCTGAATATCCGGCTATACTTAGGAGTTTAGGGTTCTGAATATCTAGCTAAACTTTAAGTTTAGTGTTCTGAATATTCGGCTATACTTAGGAGTTTAGTGTTCTGAATATCCGGCTATACTTAGGAGTTAGTGTTCTGAATATCTAGCTAAACTTTAAGTTTAGTGTTCTGAATATCCGGCTATACTTAGGAGTTTAGTGTTCTGAATATCCGGCTATACTTAGGAGTTTAGGGTTCTGAATATCCGGCTATACTTAGGAGTTTAGGGTTCTGAATATCTAGCTAAACTTTAAGTTTAGTGTTCTGAATCTCCGGCTATACTTAGGAGTTTAGGGTTCTGAATATCTAGCTAAACTTTAAGTTTAGTGTTCTGAATATCCGGGTATACTTAGGAGTTTAGTGTTCGTAATATCTAGCTAAACTTTCAGTTTAGTGTTCTGAATATCCGGCTATGCTTAGGAGTTTAGGGTTCTGAATATCCGGCTAGACTTAGGAGTTTTGGGTTCTGAATATCCGGCTATACTTAGGAGTTTAGTGTTCTGAATATCCGGCTATACTTAGGAGTTTAGGGTTCTGAATATCTAGCTAAACTTTAAGTTTAGTGTTCTGAATATCCGGCTATACTTAGGAGTTTAGTGTTCTGAATATCCGGCTATACTTAGGAGTTTAGGGTTCTGAATATCCGGCTAGACTTAGGAGTTTAGGGTTCTGAATATCCGGCTATACTTAGGAGTTTAGTGTTCTGAATATCCGGCTATACTTAGGAGTTTAGGGTTCTGAATATCTAGCTAAACTTTAAGTTTAGTGTTCTGAATATCCGGCTATACTTAGGAGTTTAGTGTTCTGAATATCTAGCTAAACTTTAAGTTTAGTGTTCTGAATATCCGGCTATACTTAGGAGTTTAGGGTTCTGAATATCTAGCTAAACTTTAAGTTTAGTGTTCTGAATATCCGGCTATACTTAGGAGTTTAGGGTTCTGAATATCTAGCTAAACTTTAAGTTTAGTGTTCTGAATATCCGGCTATACTTAGGAGTTTAGTGTTCTGAATATCCGGCTATACTTAGGAGTTTAGTGTTCTGAATATCTAGCTAAACTTTAAGTTTAGTGTTCTGAATATCCGGCTATACTTAGGAGTTTAGTGTTCTGAATATCCGGCTATACTTAGGAGTTTAGTGTTCTGAATATCCGGCTATACTTAGGAGTTTAGTGTTCTGAATATCCGGCTATACTTAGGAGTTTAGGGTTCTGAATATCTAGCTAAACTTTAAGTTTAGTGTTCTGAATATTCGGCTATACTTAGGAGTTTAGTGTTCTGAATATCCGGCTATACTTAGGAGTTAGTGTTCTGAATATCTAGCTAAACTTTAAGTTTAGTGTTCTTAATATCCGGCTATACTTAGGAGTTTAGTGTTCTGAATATCCGGCTATACTTAGGAGTTTAGGGTTCTGAATATCCGGCTGTACCTAGGAGTTTAGGGTTCTGAATATCTAGCTAAACTTTAAGTTTAGTGTTCTGAATATCCGGCTATACTTAGGAGTTTAGGGTTCTGAATATCTAGCTAAACTTTAAGTTTAGTGTTCTGAATATCCGGCTATACTTAGGAGTTTAGTGTTCGTAATATCTAGCTAAACTTTAAGTTTAGTGTTCTGAATATCCGGCTATACTTAGGAGTTTAGGGTTCTGAATATCCGGCTAGACTTAGGAGTTTAGGGTTCTGAATATCCGGCTATACTTAGGAGTTTAGTGTTCTGAATATCCGGCTATACTTAGGAGTTTAAGGTTCTGAATATCCGGCTATACTTAGGAGTTTAGTGTTCTGAATATCCGGCTATACTTAGGAGTTTAGGGTTCTGAATATCTAGCTAAACTTTAAGTTTAGTGTTCTGAATATTCGGCTATACTTAGGAGTTTAGTGTTCTGAATATCCGGCTATACTTAGGAGTTTAGGGTTCTGAATATCTAGCTAAACTTTAAGTTTAGTGTTCTGAATATCCGGCTATACTTAGGAGTTTAGTGTTCTGAATATATGGCTATACTTAGGAGTTTAGGGTTCTGCATATCCGGCTATACTTAGGAGTTTAGTGTTCTGAATATATGGCTATACTTAGGAGTTTAGTGTTCTGAATATCCGGCTATACTTAGGAGTTTAGTGTTCTTAATATATGGCTATACTTAGGAGTTTAGTGTTCTGAATATATGGCTATACTTAGGAGTTTAGTGTTCTGAATATCCGGCTATACTTAGGAGTTTAGTGTTCTGAATATCCGGCTATACTTAGGAGTTTAGTGTTCTGAATATCTAGCTAAACTTTAAGTTTAGTGTTCTGAATATCCGGCTATACTTAGGAGTTTAGTGTTCTGAATATCTAGCTAAACTTTAAGTTTAGGGTTCTGAATATCCGGCTATACTTAGGAGTTTAGTGTTCTGAATATCCGGCTATACTTAGGAGTTTAGGGTTCTGAATATCTAGCTAAACTTTAAGTTTAGTGTTCTGAATATTCGGCTATACTTAGGAGTTTAGTGTTCTGAATATCCGGCTATACTTAGGAGTTAGTGTTCTGAATATCTAGCTAAACTTTAAGTTTAGTGTTCTGAATATCCGGCTATACTTAGGAGTTTAGTGTTCATAATATCCGGCTATACTTAGGAGTTAAGGGTTCTGAATATCCGGCTATACTTAGGAGTTTAGGGTTCTGAATATCTAGCTAAACTTTAAGTTTAGTGTTCTGAATATCCGGCTATACTTAGGAGTTTAGTGTTCTGAATATCTAGCTAAACTTTAAGTTTAGTGTTCTGAATATCCGGCTATACTTAGGAGTTTAGTGTTCTGAATATCCGGCTATACTTAGGAGTTTAGTGTTCTGAATATCCGGCTATACTTAGGAGTTTAGTGTTCTGAATATCCGGCTATACTTAGGAGTTTAGGGTTCTGAATATCTAGCTAAACTTTAAGTTTAGTGTTCTGAATATCCGGCTATACTTAGGAGTTTAGTGTTCTGAATATCCGGCTATACTTAGGAGTTTAGGGTTCTGAATATCCGGCTAGACTTAGGAGTTTAGGGTTCTGAATATCCGGCTATACTTAGGAGTTTAGTGTTCTGAATATCCGGCTATACTTAGGAGTTTAGGGTTCTGAATATGTAGCTAAACTTTAAGTTTAGTGTTCTGAATATCCGGCTATACTTAGGAGTTTAGTGTTCTGAATATCTAGCTAAACTTTAAGTTTAGTGTTCTGAATATCCGGCTATACTTAGGAGTTTAGGGTTCTGAATATCTAGCTAAACTTTAAGTTTAGTGTTCTGAATATCCGGCTATACTTAGGAGTTTAGGGTTCTGAATATCTAGCTAAACTTTAAGTTTAGTGTTCTGAATATCCGGCTATACTTAGGAGTTTAGTGTTCTGAATATCCGGCTATACTTAGGAGTTTAGTGTTCTGAATATCTAGCTAAACTTTAAGTTTAGTGTTCTGAATATCCGGCTATACTTAGGAGTTTAGTGTTCAGAATATCCGGCTATACTTAGGAGTTTAGTGTTCTGAATATCCGGCTATACTTAGGAGTTTAGTGTTCTGAATATCCGGCTATACTTAGGAGTTTAGGGTTCTGAATATCTAGCTAAACTTTAAGTTTAGTGTTCTGAATATTCGGCTATACTTAGGAGTTTAGTGTTCTGAATATCCGGCTATACTTAGGAGTTAGTGTTCTGAATATCTAGCTAAACTTTAAGTTTAGTGTTCTTAATATCCGGCTATACTTAGGAGTTTAGTGTTCTGAATATCCGGCTATACTTAGGAGTTTAGGGTTCTGAATATCCGGCTATACTTAGGAGTTTAGGGTTCTGAATATCTAGCTAAACTTTAAGTTTAGTGTTCTGAATATCCGGCTATACTTAGGAGTTTAGGGTTCTGAATATCTAGCTAAACTTTAAGTTTAGTGTTCTGAATATCCGGCTATACTTAGGAGTTTAGTGTTCGTAATATCTAGCTAAACTTTAAGTTTAGTGTTCTGAATATCCGGCTATACTTAGGAGTTTAGGGTTCTGAATATCCGGCTAGACTTAGGAGTTTAGGGTTCTGAATATCCGGCTATACTTAGGAGTTTAGTGTTCTGAATATCCGGCTATACTTAGGAGTTAGTGTTCTGAATATCTAGCTAAACTTTAAGTTTAGTGTTCTTAATATCCGGCTATACTTAGGAGTTTAGTGTTCTGAATATCCGGCTATACTTAGGAGTTTAGGGTTCTGAATATCCGGCTATACTTAGGAGTTTAGGGTTCTGAATATCTAGCTAAACTTTAAGTTTAGTGTTCTGAATATCCGGCTATACTTAGGAGTTTAGGGTTCTGAATATCTAGCTAAACTTTAAGTTTAGTGTTCTGAATATCCGGCTATACTTAGGAGTTTAGTGTTCGTAATATCTAGCTAAACTTTAAGTTTAGTGTTCTGAATATCCGGCTATACTTAGGAGTTTAGGGTTCTGAATATCCGGCTAGACTTAGGAGTTTAGGGTTCTGAATATCCGGCTATACTTAGGAGTTTGGTGTTCTGAATATCCGGCTATACTTAGGAGTTTAGGGTTCTGAATATCTAGCTAAACTTTAAGTTTAGTGTTCTGAATATCCGGCTATACTTAGGAGTTTAGTGTTCTGAATATCTAGCTAAACTTTAAGTCTAGTGTTCTGAATATCCGGCTATACTTAGGAGTTTAGGGTTCTGAATATCCGGCTATACTTAGGAGTTTAGTGTTCTGAATATCCGGCTATACTTAGGAGTTTAGTGTTCTGAATATCTAGCTAAACTTTAAGTTTAGTGTTCTGAATATCTGGCTATACATAGGAGTTTAGTGTTCTGAATATCCGGCTATACTTAGGAGTTTAAGGTTCTGAATATCCGGCTATACTTAGGAGTTTAGTGTTCTGAATATCCGGCTATACTTAGGAGTTTAGGGTTCTGAATATCTAGCTAAACTTTAAGTTTAGTGTTCTGAATATCCGGCTATACTTAGGAGTTTAGTGTTCTGAATATATGGCTATACTTAGGAGTTTAGGGTTCTGCATATCCGGCTATACTTAGGAGTTTAGTGTTCTGAATATATGGCTATACTTAGGAGTTTAGTGTTCTGAATATCCGGCTATACTTAGGAGTTTAGTGTTCTTAATATATGGCTATACTTAGGAGTTTAGGGTTCTGCATATCCGGCTATACTTAGGAGTTTAGTGTTCTGAATATATGGCTATACTTAGGAGTTTAGTGTACTGAATATCCGGCTATACTTAGGAGTTTAGTGTTCTTAATATATGGCTATACTTAGGAGTTTAGTGTTCTGAATATATGGCTATACTTAGGAGTTTAGTGTTCTGAATATCCGGCTATACTTAGGAGTTTAGTGTTCTGAATATCCGGCTATACTTAGGAGTTTAGTGTTCTGAATATCTAGCTAAACTTTAAGTTTAGTGTTCTGAATATCCGGATATACTTAGGAGTTTAGTGTTCTGAATATCTAGCTAAACTTTAAGTCTAGTGTTCTGAATATCCGGCTATACTTAGGAGTTTAGTGTTCTGAATATCTAGCTAAACTTTAAGTTTAGTGTTCTGAATATCCGGCTATACTTAGGAGTTTAGTGTTCTGAATATCTAGCTAAACTTTAAGTTTAGGGTTCTGAATATCCGGCTATACTTAGGAGTTTAGTGTTCTGAATATCCGGCTATACTTAGGAGTTTAAGGTTCTGAATATCCGGCTATACTTAGGAGTTTAGTTCTCTGAATATCCGGCTATACTTAGGAGTTTAAGGTTCTGAATATCCGGCTATACTTAGGAGTTTAGTGTTCTGAATATCCGGCTATACTTAGGAGTTTAGTGTTCTGAATATCCGGCTATACTTAGGAGTTTAAGGTTCTGAATATCCGGCTATACTTAGGAGTTTAGTGTTCTGAATATCTGGCTATACTTAGGAGTTTAGTGTTCTGAATATCCGGCTATACTTAGGAGTTTAAGGTTCTGAATATCCGGCTATACTTAGGAGTTTAGTGTTCTGAATATCCGGCTATACTTAGGAGTTTAGGGTTCTGAATATCTAGCTAAACTTTAAGTTTAGTGTTCTGAATATCCGGCTATACTTAGGAGTTTAGTGTTCTGAATATATGGCTATACTTAGGAGTTTAGTGTTCTGAATATCCGGCTATACTTAGGAGTTTAGTGTTCTTAATATATGGCTATACTTAGGAGTTTAGTGTTCTGAATATATGGCTATACTTAGGAGTTTAGTGTTCTGAATATCCGGCTATACTTAGGAGTTTAGTGTTCTGAATATCCGGCTATACTTAGGAGTTTAGTGTTCTGAATATCTAGCTAAACTTTAAGTTTAGTGTTCTGAATATCCGGCTATACTTAGGAGTTTAGTGTTCTGAATATCTAGCTAAACTTTAAGTTTAGGGTTCTGAATATCCGGCTATACTTAGGAGTTTAGTGTTCTGAATATCCGGCTATACTTAGGAGTTTAGGGTTCTGAATATCTAGCTAAACTTTAAGTTTAGTGTTCTGAATATCCGGCTATACTTAGGAGTTTAGTGTTCTGAATATCCGGCTATGCTTAGGAGTTTAGGGTTCTGAATATCCGGCTAGACTTAGGTGTTTAGGGTTCTGAATATCCGGCTATACTTAGGAGTTTAGTGTTCTGAATATCCGGCTATACTTAGGAGTTTAGGGTTCTGAATATCTAGCTAAACTTTAAGTTTAGTGTTCTGAATATCCGGCTATACTTAGGAGTTTAGGGTTCTGAATATCTAGCTAAACTTTAAGTTTAGTGTTCTGAATATCCGGCTATACTTAGGAGTTTAGTGTTCTGAATATCCGGCTATACTTAGGAGTTTAGTGTTCTGAATATCCGGCTATACTTAGGAGTTTAGTGTTCTGAATATCCGGCTATACTTAGGAGTTTAGGGTTCTGAATATCTAGCTAAACTTTAAGTTTAGTGTTCTGAATATTCGGCTATACTTAGGAGTTTAGTGTTCTGAATATCCGGCTATACTTAGGAGTTAGTGTTCTGAATATCTAGCTAAACTTTAAGTTTAGTGTTCTTAATATCCGGCTATACTTAGGAGTTTAGTGTTCTGAATATCCGGCTATACTTAGGAGTTTAGGGTTCTGAATATCCGGCTATACTTAGGAGTTTAGGGTTCTGAATATCTAGCTAAACTTTAAGTTTAGTGTTCTGAATATCCGGCTATACTTAGGAGTTTAGGGTTCTGAATATCTAGCTAAACTTTAAGTTTAGTGTTCTGAATATCCGGCTATACTTAGGAGTTTAGTGTTCGTAATATCTAGCTAAACTTTAAGTTTAGTGTTCTGAATATCCGGCTATACTTAGGAGTTTAGGGTTCTGAATATCCGGCTAGACTTAGGAGTTTAGGGTTCTGAATATCCGGCTATACTTAGGAGTTTAGTGTTCTGAATATCCGGCTATACTTAGGAGTTAGTGTTCTGAATATCTAGCTAAACTTTAAGTTTAGTGTTCTTAATATCCGGCTATACTTAGGAGTTTAGTGTTCTGAATATCCGGCTATACTTAGGAGTTTAGGGTTCTGAATATCCGGCTATACTTAGGAGTTTAGGGTTCTGAATATCTAGCTAAACTTTAAGTTTAGTGTTCTGAATATCCGGCTATACTTAGGAGTTTAGGGTTCTGAATATCTAGCTAAACTTTAAGTTTAGTGTTCTGAATATCCGGCTATACTTAGGAGTTTAGTGTTCGTAATATCTAGCTAAACTTTAAGTTTAGTGTTCTGAATATCCGGCTATACTTAGGAGTTTAGGGTTCTGAATATCCGGCTAGACTTAGGAGTTTAGGGTTCTGAATATCCGGCTATACTTAGGAGTTTAGTGTTCTGAATATCCGGCTATACTTAGGAGTTTAGGGTTCTGAATATCTGGCTATACTTAGGAGTTTAGTGTTCTGAATATCCGGCTATACTTAGGAGTTTAAGGTTCTGAATATCCGGCTATACTTAGGAGTTTAGTGTTCTGAATATCCGGCTATACTTAGGAGTTTAGGGTTCTGAATATCTAGCTAAACTTTAAGTTTAGTGTTCTGAATATCCGGCTATACTTAGGAGTTTAGTGTTCTGAATATATGGCTATACTTAGGAGTTTAGGGTTCTGCATATCCGGCTATACTTAGGAGTTTAGTGTTCTGAATATATGGCTATACTTAGGAGTTTAGTGTTCTGAATATCCGGCTATACTTAGGGGTTTAGTGTTCTTAATATATGGCTATACTTAGGAGTTTAGGGTTCTGCATATCCGGCTATACTTAGGAGTTTAGTGTTCTGAATATATGGCTATACTTAGGAGTTTAGTGTTCTGAATATCCGGCTATACTTAGGAGTTTAGTGTTCTTAATATATGGCTATACTTAGGAGTTTAGTGTTCTGAATATATGGCTATACTTAGGAGTTTAGTGTTCTGAATATCCGGCTATACTTAGGAGTTTAGTGTTCTGAATATCCGGCTATACTTAGGAGTTTAGTGTTCTGAATATCTAGCTAAACTTTAAGTTTAGTGTTCTGAATATCCGGCTATACTTAGGAGTTTAGTGTTCTGAATATCTAGCTAAACTTTAAATCTAGTGTTCTGAATATCCGGCTATACTTAGGAGTTTAGTGTTCTGAATATCTAGCTAAACTTTAAGATTAGTGTTCTGAATATCCGGCTATACTTAGGAGTTTAGTGTTCTGAATATCTAGCTAAACTTTAAGTTTAGGGTTCTGAATATCCGGCTATACTTAGGAGCTTAGTGTTCTGAATATCCGGCTATACTTAGGAGTTTAAGGTTCTGAATATCCGGCTATACTTAGGAGTTTAGTTCTCTGAATATCCGGCTATACTTAGGAGTTTAAGGTTCTGAATATCCGGCTATACTTAGGAGTTTAGTGTTCTGAATATCCGGCTATACTTAGGAGTTTAGTGTTCTGAATATCCGGCTATACTTAGGAGTTTAAGGTTCTGAATATCCGGCTATACTTAGGAGTTTAGTGTTCTGAATATCTGGCTATACTTAGGAGTTTAGTGTTCTGAATATCCGGCTATACTTAGGAGTTTAAGGTTCTGAATATCCGGCTATACTTAGGAGTTTAGTGTTCTGAATATCCGGCTATACTTAGGAGTTTAGGGTTCTGAATATCTAGCTAAACTTTAAGTTTAGTGTTCTGAATATCCGGCTATACTTAGGAGTTTAGTGTTCTGAATATATGGCTATACTTAGGAGTTTAGTGTTCTGAATATCCGGCTATACTTAGGAGTTTAGTGTTCTTAATATATGGCTATACTTAGGAGTTTAGTGTTCTGAATATATGGCTATACTTAGGAGTTTAGTGTTCTGAATATCCGGCTATACTTAGGAGTTTAGTGTTCTGAATATCCGGCTATACTTAGGAGTTTAGTGTTCTGAATATCTAGCTAAACTTTAAGTTTAGTGTTCTGAATATCCGGCTATACTTAGGAGTTTAGTGTTCTGAATATCTAGCTAAACTTTAAGTTTAGGGTTCTGAATATCCGGCTATACTTAGGAGTTTAGTGTTCTGAATATCCGGCTATACTTAGGAGTTTAGGGTTCTGAATATCTAGCTAAACTTTAAGTTTAGTGTTCTGAATATTCGGCTATACTTAGGAGTTTAGTGTTCTGAATATCCGGCTATACTTAGGAGTTAATGTTCTGAATATCTAGCTAAACTTTAAGTTTAGTGTTCTGAATATCCGGCTATACTTAGGAGTTTAGTGTTCATAATATCCGGCTATACTTAGGAGTTAAGGGTTCTGAATATCCGGCTATACTTAGGAGTTTAGGGTTCTGAATATCTAGCTAAACTTTAAGTTTAGTGTTCTGAATATCCGGCTATACTTAGGAGTTTAGTGTTCTGAATATCTAGCTAAACTTTAAGTTTAGTGTTCTGAATATCCGGCTATACTTAGGAGTTTAGTGTTCTGAATATCCGGCTATACTTAGGAGTTTAGTGTTCTGAATATCCGGCTATACTTAGGAGTTTAGTGTTCTGAATATCCGGCTATACTTAGGAGTTTAGGGTTCTGAATATCTAGCTAAACTTTAAGTTTAGTGTTCTGAATATCCGGCTATACTTAGGAGTTTAGTGTTCTGAATATCCGGCTATACTTAGGAGTTTAGGGTTCTGAATATCCGGCTAGACTTAGGAGTTTAGGGTTCTGAATATCCGGCTATACTTAGGAGTTTAGTGTTCTGAATATCCGGCTATACTTAGGAGTTTAGGGTTCTGAATATCTAGCTAAACTTTAAGTTTAGTGTTCTGAATATCCGGCTATACTTAGGAGTTTAGTGTTCTGAATATCTAGCTAAACTTTAAGTTTAGTGTTCTGAATATCCGGCTATACTTAGGAGTTTAGGGTTCTGAATATCTAGCTAAACTTTAAGTTTAGTGTTCTGAATATCCGGCTATACTTAGGAGTTTAGGGTTCTGAATATCTAGCTAAACTTTAAGTTTAGTGTTCTGAATATCCGGCTATACTTAGGAGTTTAGTGTTCTGAATATCCGGCTATACTTAGGAGTTTAGTGTTCTGAATATCTAGCTAAACTTTAAGTTTAGTGTTCTGAATATCCGGCTATACTTAGGAGTTTAGTGTTCTGAATATCTAGCTAAACTTTAAGTTTAGTGTTCTGAATATCTGGCTATACTTAGGAGTTTAGTGTTCTGAATATCCGGCTATACTTAGGAGTTTAAGGTTCTGAATATCCGGCTATACTTAGGAGTTTAGTGTTCTGAATATCCGGCTATACTTAGGAGTTTAGGGTTCTGAATATCTAGCTAAACTTTAAGTTTAGTGTTCTGAATATCCGGCTATACTTAGGAGTTTAGTGTTCTGAATATATGGCTATACTTAGGAGTTTAGGGTTCTGCATATCCGGCTATACTTAGGAGTTTAGTGTTCTGAATATATGGCTATACTTAGGAGTTTAGTGTTCTGAATATCCGGCTATACTTAGGAGTTTAGTGTTCTTAATATATGGCTATACTTAGGAGTTTAGGGTTCTGCATATCCGGCTATACTTAGGAGTTTAGTGTTCTGAATATATGGCTATACTTAGGAGTTTAGTGTTCTGAATATCCGGCTATACTTAGGAGTTTAGTGTTCTTAATATATGGCTATACTTAGGAGTTTAGTGTTCTGAATATATGGCTATGCTTAGGAGTTTAGTGTTCTGAATATCCGGCTATACTTAGGAGTTTAGTGTTCTGAATATCCGGCTATACTTAGGAGTTTAGTGTTCTGAATATCTAGCTAAACTTTAAGTTTAGTGTTCTGAATATCCGGCTATACTTAGGAGTTTAGTGTTCTGAATATCTAGCTAAACTTTAAGTCTAGTGTTCTGAATATCCGGCTATACTTAGGAGTTTAGTGTTCTGAATATCTAGCTAAACTTTAAGTTTAGTGTTCTGAATATCCGGCTATACTTAGGAGTTTAGTGTTCTGAATATCTAGCTAAACTTTAAGTTTAGGGTTCTGAATATCCGGCTATACTTAGGAGTTTAGTGTTCTGAATGTCCGGCTATACTTAGGAGTTTAAGGTTCTGAATATCCGGCTATACTTAGGAGTTTAGTTCTCTGAATATCCGGCTATACTTAGGAGTTTAAGGTTCTGAATATCCGGCTATACTTAGGAGTTTAGTGTTCTGAATATCCGGCTATACTTAGGAGTTTAGTGTTCTGAATATCCGGCTATACTTAGGAGTTTAAGGTTCTGAATATCCGGCTATACTTAGGAGTTTAGTGTTCTGAATATCTGGCTATACTTAGGAGTTTAGTGTTCTGAATATCCGGCTATACTTAGGAGTTTAAGGTTCTGAATATCCGGCTATACTTAGGAGTTTAGTGTTCTGAATATCCGGCTATACTTAGGAGTTTAGGGTTCTGAATATCTAGCTAAACTTTAAGTTGAGTGTTCTGAATATCCGGCTATACTTAGGAGTTTAGTGTTCTGAATATATGGCTATACTTAGGAGTTTAGTGTTCTGAATATCCGGCTATACTTAGGAGTTTAGTGTTCTTAATATATGGCTATACTTAGGAGTTTAGTGTTCTTAATATATGGCTATACTTAGGAGTTTAGTGTTCTGAATATCCGGCTATACTTAGGAGTTTAGTGTTCTGAATATCCGGCTATACTTAGGAGTTTAGTGTTCTGAATATCTAGCTAAACTTTAAGTTTAGTGTTCTGAATATCCGGCTATACTTAGGAGTTTAGTGTTCTGAATATCTAGCTAAACTTTAAGTTTAGGGTTCTGAATATCCGGCTATACTTAGGAGTTTAGTGTTCTGAATATCCGGCTATACTTAGGAGTTTAGGGTTCTGAATATCTAGCTAAACTTTAAGTTTAGTGTTCTGAATATCCGGCTATACTTAGGAGTTTAGTGTTCTGAATATCCGGCTATACTTAGGAGTTTAGGGTTCTGAATATCCGGCTAGACTTAGGTGTTTAGGGTTCTGAATATCCGGCTATACTTAGGAGTTTAGTGTTCTGAATATCCGGCTATACTTAGGAGTTTAGGGTTCTGAATATCTAGCTAAACTTTAAGTTTAGTGTTCTGAATATCCGGCTATACTTAGGAGTTTAGTGTTCTGAATATCTAGCTAAACTTTAAGTTTAGTGTTCTGAATATCCGGCTATACTTAGGAGTTTAGGGTTCTGAATATCTAGCTAAACTTTAAGTTTAGTGTTCTGAATATCCGGCTATACTTAGGAGTTTAGGGTTCTGAATATCTAGCTAAACTTTAAGTTTAGTGTTCTGAATATCCGGCTATACTTAGGAGTTTAGTGTTCTGAATATCCGGCTATACTTAGGAGTTTAGTGTTCTGAATATCTAGCTAAACTTTAAGTTTAGTGTTCTGAATATCCGGCTATACTTAGGAGTTTAGTGTTCTGAATATCCGGCTATACTTAGGAGTTTAGTGTTCTGAATATCCGGCTATACTTAGGAGTTTAGTGTTCTGAATATCCGGCTATACTTAGGAGTTTAGGGTTCTGAATATCTAGCTAAACTTTAAGTTTAGTGTTCTGAATATTCGGCTATACTTAGGAGTTTAGTGTTCTGAATATCCGGCTATACTTAGGAGTTAGTGTTCTGAATATCTAGCTAAACTTTAAGTTTAGTGTTCTTAATATCCGGCTATACTTAGGAGTTTAGTGTTCTGAATATCCGGCTATACTTAGGAGTTTAGGGTTCTGAATATCCGGCTATACTTAGGAGTTTAGGGTTCTGAATATCTAGCTAAACTTTAAGTTTAGTGTTCTGAATATCCGGCTATACTTAGGAGTTTAGGGTTCTGAATATCTAGCTAAACTTTAAGTTTAGTGTTCTGAATATCCGGCTATACTTAGGAGTTTAGTGTTCGTAATATCTAGCTAAACTTTAAGTTTAGTGTTCTGAATATCCGGCTATACTTAGGAGTTTAGGGTTCTGAATATCCGGCTAGACTTAGGAGTTTAGGGTTCTGAATATCCGGCTATACTTAGGAGTTTAGGGTTCTGAATATCTAGCTAAACTTTAAGTTTAGTGTTCTGAATATCCGGCTATACTTAGGAGTTTAGGGTTCTGAATATCTAGCTAAACTTTAGGTTTAGTGTTCTGAATATCCGGCTATACTTAGGAGTTTAGTGTTCGTAATATCTAGCTAAACTTTAAGTTTAGTGTTCTGAATATCCGGCTATACTTAGGAGTTTAGGGTTCTGAATATCCGGCTAGACTTAGGAGTTTAGGGTTCTGAATATCCGGCTATACTTAGGAGTTTAGTGTTCTGAATATCCGGCTATACTTAGGAGTTTAGGGTTCTGAATATCTGGCTATACTTAGGAGTTTGGTGTTCTGAATATCCGGCTATACTTAGGAGTTTAAGGTTCTGAATATCCGGCTATACTTAGGAGTTTAGTGTTCTGAATATCCGGCTATACTTAGGAGTTTAGGGTTCTGAATATCTAGCTAAACTTTAAGTTTAGTGTTCTGAATATCCGGCTATACTTAGGAGTTTAGTGTTCTGAATATATGGCTATACTTAGGAGTTTAGTGTTCTGAATATCCGGCTATACTTAGGAGTTTAGTGTTCTTAATATATGGCTATACTTAGGAGTTTAGTGTTCTGAATATATGGCTATACTTAGGAGTTTAGTGTTCTGAATATCCGGCTATACTTAGGAGTTTAGTGTTCTGAATATCCGGCTATACTTAGGAGTTTAGTGTTCTGAATATCTAGCTAAACTTTAAGTTTAGTGTTCTGAATATCCGGCTATACTTAGGAGTTTAGTGTTCTGAATATCTAGCTAAACTTTAAGTCTAGTGTTCTGAATATCCGGCTATACTTAGGAGTTTAGTGTTCTGAATATCTAGCTAAACTTTAAGTTTAGTGTTCTGAATATCCGGCTATACTTAGGAGTTTAGTGTTCTGAATATCTAGCTAAACTTTAAGTTTAGGGTTCTGAATATCCGGCTATACTTAGGAGTTTAGTGTTCTGAATATCCGGCTATACTTAGGAGTTTAAGGTTCTGAATATCCGGCTATACTTAGGAGTTTAGTTCTCTGAATATCCGGCTATACTTAGGAGTTTAAGGTTCTGAATATCCGGCTATACTTAGGAGTTTAGTGTTCTGAATATCCGGCTATACTTAGGAGTTTAGTGTTCTGAATATCCGGCTATACTTAGGAGTTTAAGGTTCTGAATATCCGGCAATACTTAGGAGTTTAGTGTTCTGAATATCTGGCTATACTTAGGAGTTTAGTGTTCTGAATATCCGGCTATACTTAGGAGTTTAAGGTTCTGAATATCCGGCTATACTTAGGAGTTTAGTGTTCTGAATATCCGGCTATACTTAGGAGTTTAGGGTTCTGAATATCTAGCTAAACTTTAAGTTTAGTGTTCTGAATATCCGGCTATACTTAGGAGTTTAGTGTTCTGAATATATGGCTATACTTAGGAGTTTAGTGTTCTGAATATCCGGCTATACTTAGGAGTTTAGTGTTCTTAATATATGGCTATACTTAGGAGTTTAGTGTTCTGAATATATGGCTATACTTAGGAGTTTAGTGTTCTGAATATCCGGCTATACTTAGGAGTTTAGTGTTCTGAATATCCGGCTATACTTAGGAGTTTAGTGTTCTGAATATCTAGCTAAACTTTAAGTTTAGTGTTCTGAATATCCGGCTATACTTAGGAGTTTAGTGTTCTGAATATCTAGCTAAACTTTAAGTTTAGGGTTCTGAATATCCGGCTATACTTAGGAGTTTAGTGTTCTGAATATCCGGCTATACTTAGGAGTTTAGGGTTCTGAATATCTAGCTAAACTTTAAGTTTAGTGTTCTGAATATTCGGCTATACTTAGGAGTTTAGTGTTCTGAATATCCGGCTATACTTAGGAGTTAGTGTTCTGAATATCTAGCTAAACTTTAAGTTTAGTGTTCTGAATATCCGGCTATACTTAGGAGTTTAGTGTTCATAATATCCGGCTATACTTAGGAGTTAAGGGTTCTGAATATCCGGCTATACTTAGGAGTTTAGGGTTCTGAATATCTAGCTAAACTTTAAGTTTAGTGTTCTGAATATCCGGCTATACTTAGGAGTTTAGTGTTCTGAATATCTAGCTAAACTTTAAGTTTAGTGTTCTGAATATCCGGCTATACTTAGGAGTTTAGTGTTCTGAATATCCGGCTATACTTAGGAGTTTAGTGTTCTGAATATCCGGCTATACTTAGGAGTTTAGTGTTCTGAATATCCGGCTATACTTAGGAGTTTAGGGTTCTGAATATCTAGCTAAACTTTAAGTTTAGTGTTCTGAATATCCGGCTATACTTAGGAGTTTAGTGTTCTGAATATCCGGCTATACTTAGGAGTTTAGGGTTCTGAATATCCGGCTAGACTTAGGAGTTTAGGGTTCTGAATATCCGGCTATACTTAGGAGTTTAGTGTTCTGAATATCCGGCTATACTTAGGAGTTTAGGGTTCTGAATATCTAGCTAAACTTTAAGTTTAGTGTTCTGAATATCCGGCTATACTTAGGAGTTTAGTGTTCTGAATATCTAGCTAAACTTTAAGTTTAGTGTTCTGAATATCCGGCTATACTTAGGAGTTTAGGGTTCTGAATATCTAGCTAAACTTTAAGTTTAGTGTTCTGAATATCCGGCTATACTTAGGAGTTATGGGTTCTGAATATCTAGCTAAACTTTAAGTTTAGTGTTCTGAATATCCGGCTATACTTAGGAGTTTAGTGTTCTGAATATCCGGCTATACTTAGGAGTTTAGTGTTCTGAATATCTAGCTAAACTTTAAGTTTAGTGTTCTGAATATCCGGCTATACTTAGGAGTTTAGTGTTCTGAATATCCGGCTATACTTAGGAGTTTAGTGTTCTGAATATCCGGCTATACTTAGGAGTTTAGTGTTCTGAATATCCGGCTATACTTAGGAGTTTAGGGTTCTGAATATCTAGCTAAACTTTAAGTTTAGTGTTCTGAATATTCGGCTATACTTAGGAGTTTAGTGTTCTGAATATCCGGCTATACTTAGGAGTTAGTGTTCTGAATATCTAGCTAAACTTTAAGTTTAGTGTTCTTAATATCCGGCTATACTTAGGAGTTTAGTGTTCTGAATATCCGGCTATACTTAGGAGTTTAGGTTTCTGAATATCCGGCTATACTTAGGAGTTTAGGGTTCTGAATATCTAGCTAAACTTTAAGTTTAGTGTTCTGAATATCCGGCTATACTTAGGAGTTTAGGGTTCTGAATATCTAGCTAAACTTTAAGTTTAGTGTTCTGAATATCCGGCTATACTTAGGAGTTTAGTGTTCGTAATATCTAGCTAAACTTTAAGTTTAGTGTTCTGAATATCCGGCTATACTTAGGAGTTTAGGGTTCTGAATATCCGGCTAGACTTAGGAGTTTAGGGTTCTGAATATCCGGCTATACTTAGGAGTTTAGTGTTCTGAATATCCGGCTATACTTAGGAGTTTAGGGTTCTGAATATCTAGCTAAACTTTAAGTTTAGTGTTCTGAATATCCGGCTATACTTAGGAGTTTAGTGTTCTGAATATCTAGCTAAACTTTAAGTCTAGTGTTCTGAATATCCGGCTATACTTAGGAGTTTAGGGTTCTGAATATCCGGCTATACTTAGGAGTTTAGTGTTCTGAATATCCGGCTATACTTAGGAGTTTAGTGTTCTGAATATCTAGCTAAACTTTAAGTTTAGTGTTCTGAATATCTGGCTATACTTAGGAGTTTAGTGTTCTGAATATCCGGCTATACTTAGGAGTTTAAGGTTCTGAATATCCGGCTATAGTTAGGAGTTTAGTGTTCTGAATATCCGGCTATACTTAGGAGTTTAGGGTTCTGAATATCTAGCTAAACTTTAAGTTTAGTGTTATGAATATCCGGCTATACTTAGGAGTTCAGTGTTCTGAATATATGGCTATACTTAGGAGTTTAGGGTTCTGCATATCCGGCTATACTTAGGAGTTTAGTGTTCTGAATATATGGCTATACTTAGGAGTTTAGTGTTCTGAATATCCGGCTATACTTAGGAGTTTAGTGTTCTTAATATATGGCTATACTTAGGAGTTTAGGGTTCTGCATATCCGGCTATACTTAGGAGTTTAGTGTTCTGAATATATGGCTATACTTAGGAGTTTAGTGTTCTGAATATCCGGCTATACTTAGGAGTTTAGTGTTCTTAATATATGGCTATACTTAGGAGTTTAGTGTTCTGAATATATGGCTATACTTAGGAGTTTAGTGTTCTGAATATCCGGCTATACTTAGGAGTTTAGTGTTCTGAATATCCGGCTATACTTAGGAGTTTAGTGTTCTGAATATCTAGCTAAACTTTAAGTTTAGTGTTCTGAATATCCGGCTATACTTAGGAGTTTAGTGTTCTGAATATCTAGCTAAACTTTAAGTCTAGTGTTCTGAATATCCGGCTATACTTAGGAGTTTAGTGTTCTGAATATCTAGCTAAACTTTAAGTTTAGTGTTCTGAATATCCGGCTATACTTAGGAGTTTAGTGTTCTGAATATCTAGCTAAACTTTAAGTTTAGGGTTCTGAATATCCGGCTATACTTAGGAGTTTAGTGTTCTGAATATCCGGCTATACTTAGGAGTTTAAGGTTCTGAATATCCGGCTATACTTCGGAGTTTAGTTCTCTGAATATCCGGCTATACTTAGGAGTTTAAGGTTCTGAATATCCGGCTATACTTAGGAGTTTAGTGTTCTGAATATCCGGCTATACTTAGGAGTTTAAATTTCTGAATATCCGGCTATACTTAGGAGTTTAAGGTTCTGAATATCCGGCTATACTTAGGAGTTTAGTGTTCTGAATATCTGGCTATACTTAGGAGTTTAGTGTTCTGAATATCCAGCTATACTTAGGAGTTTAAGGTTCTGAATATCCGGCTATACTTAGGAGTTTAGTGTTCTGAATATCCGGCTATACTTAGGAGTTTAGGGTTCTGAATATCTAGCTAAACTTTAAGTTTAGTGTTCTGAATATCCGGCTATACTTAGGAGTTTAGTGTTCTGAATATATGGCTATACTTAGGAGTTTAGGGTTCTGCATATCCGGCTATACTTAGGAGTTTAGTGTTCTGAATATATGGCTATACTTAGGAGTTTAGTGTTCTGAATATCCGGCTATACTTAGGAGTTTAGTGTTCTTAATATATGGCTATACTTAGGAGTTTAGTGTTCCGAATATATGGCTATACTTAGGAGTTTAGTGTTCTGAATATCCGGCTATACTTAGGAGTTTAGTGTTCTGAATATCCGGCTATACTTAGGAGTTTAGTGTTCTGAATATCTAGCTAAACTTTAAGTTTAGTGTTCTGAATATCCGGCTATACTTAGGAGTTTAGTGTTCTGAATATCTAGCTAAACTTTAAGTTTAGGGTTCTGAATATCCGGCTATACTTAGGAGTTTAGTGTTCTGAATATCCGGCTATACTTAGGAGTTTAGGGTTCTGAATATCTAGCTAAACTTTAAGTTTAGTGTTCTGAATATTCGGCTATACTTAGGAGTTTAGTGTTCTGAATATCCGGCTATACTTAGGAGTTAGTGTTCTGAATATCTAGCTAAACTTTAAGTTTAGTGTTCTGAATATCCGGCTATACTTAGGAGTTTAGTGTTCATAATATCCGGCTATACTTAGGAGTTAAGGGTTCTGAATATCCGGCTATACTTAGGAGTTTAGGGTTCTGAATATCTAGCTAAACTTTAAGTTTAGTGTTCTGAATATCCGGCTATACTTAGGAGTTTAGTGTTCTGAATATCTAGCTAAACTTTAAGTTTAGTGTTCTGAATATCCGGCTATACTTAGGAGTTTAGTGTTCTGAATATCCGGCTATACTTAGGAGTTTAGTGTTCTGAATATCCGGCTATACTTAGGAGTTTAGTGTTCTGAATATCCGGCTATACTTAGGAGTTTAGGGTTCTGAATATCTAGCTAAACTTTAAGTTTAGTGTTCTGAATATCCGGCTATACTTAGGAGTTTAGTGTTCTGAATATCCGGCTATACTTAGGAGTTTAGGGTTCTGAATATCCGGCTAGACTTAGGAGTTTAGGGTTCTGAATATCCGGCTATACTTAGGAGTTTAGTGTTCTGAATATCCGGCTATACTTAGGAGTTTAGGGTTCTGAATATCTAGCTAAACTTTAAGTTTAGTGTTCTGAATATCCGGCTATACTTAGGAGTTTAGTGTTCTGAATATCTAGCTAAACTTTAAGTTTAGTGTTCTGAATATCCGGCTATACTTAGGAGTTTAGGGTTCTGAATATCTAGCTAAACTTTAAGTTTAGTGTTCTGAATATCCGGCTATACTTAGGAGTTTAGGGTTCTGAATATCTAGCTAAACTTTAAGTTTAGTGTTCTGAATATCCGGCTATACTTAGGAGTTTAGTGTTCTGAATATCCGGCTATACTTAGGAGTTTAGTGTTCTGAATATCTAGCTAAACTTTAAGTTTAGTGTTCTGAATATCCGGCTATACTTAGGAGTTTAGTGTTCTGAATATCCGGCTATACTTAGGAGTTTAGTGTTCTGAATATCCGGCTATACTTAGGAGTTTAGTGTTCTGAATATCCGGCTATACTTAGGAGTTTAGGGTTCTGAATATCTAGCTAAACTTTAAGTTTAGTGTTCTGAATATTCGGCTATACTTTGGAGTTTAGTGTTCTGAATATCCGGCTATACTTAGGAGTTAGTGTTCTGAATATCTAGCTAAACTTTAAGTTTAGTGTTCTTAATATCCGGCTATACTTAGGAGTTTAGTGTTCTGAATATCCGGCTATACTTAGGAGTTTAGGTTTCTGAATATCCGGCTATACTTAGGAGTTTAGGGTTCTGAATATCTAGCTAAACTTTAAGTTTAGTGTTCTGAATATCCGGCTATACTTAGGAGTTTAGGGTTCTGAATATCTAGCTAAACTTTAAGTTTAGTGTTCTGAATATCCGGCTATACTTAGGAGTTTAGTGTTCGTAATATCTAGCTAAACTTTAAGTTTAGTGTTCTGAATATCCGGCTATACTTAGGAGTTTAGGGTTCTGAATATCCGGCTAGACTTAGGAGTTTAGGGTTCTGAATATCCGGCTATACTTAGGAGTTTAGTGTTCTGAATATCCGGCTATACTTAGGAGTTTAGGGTTCTGAATATCTAGCTAAACTTTAAGTTTAGTGTTCTGAATATCCGGCTATACTTAGGAGTTTAGTGTTCTGAATATCTAGCTAAACTTTAAGTCTAGTGTTCTGAATATCCGGCTATACTTAGGAGTTTAGGGTTCTGAATATCCGGCTATACTTAGGAGTTTAGTGTTCTGAATATCCGGCTATACTTAGGAGTTTAGTGTTCTGAATATCTAGCTAAACTTTAAGTTTAGTGTTCTGAATATCTGGCTATACTTAGGAGTTTAGTGTTCTGAATATCCGGCTATACTTAGGAGTTTAAGGTTCTGAATATCCGGCTATACTTAGGAGTTTAGTGTTCTGAATATCCGGCTATACTTAGGAGTTTAGGGTTCTGAATATCTAGCTAAACTTTAAATTTAGTGTTCTGAATATCCGGCTATACTTAGGAGTTCAGTGTTCTGAATATATGGCTATACTTAGGAGTTTAGGGTTCTGCATATCCGGCTATACTTAGGAGTTTAGTGTTCTGAATATATGGCTATACTTAGGAGTTTAGTGTTCTGAATATCCGGCTATACTTAGGAGTTTAGTGTTCTTAATATATGGCTATACTTAGGAGTTTAGGGTTCTGCATATCCGGCTATACTTAGGAGTTTAGTGTTCTGAATATCCGGCTATACTTAGGAGTTTAGTGTTCTTAATATATGGCTATACTTAGGAGTTTAGTGTTCTGAATATCCGGCTATACTTAGGAGTTTAGTGTTCTGAATATCTAGCTAAACTTTAAGTTTAGTGTTCTGAATATCTGGCTATACTTAGGAGTTTAGGGTTCTGAATATCCGGCTATACTTAGGAGTTTAGGGTTCTGAATATCTAGCTAAACTTTAAGTTTAGTGTTCTGAATATCCGGCTATACTTAGGAGTTTAGGGTTCTGAATATCTAGCTAAACTTTAAGTTTAGTGTTCTGAATATCCGGCTATACTTAGGAGTTTAGTGTTCGTAATATCTAGCTAAACTTTAAGTTTAGTGTTCTGAATATCCGGCTATACTTAGGAGTTTAGGGTTCTGAATATCCGGCTAGACTTAGGAGTTTAGGGTTCTGAATATCCGGCTATACTTAGGAGTTTAGTGTTCTTAATATATGGCTATACTTAGGAGTTTAGTGTTCTGAATATATGGCTATACTTAGGAGTTTAGTGTTCTGAATATCCGGCTATACTTAGGAGTTTAGTGTTCTGAATATCTAGCTAAACTTTAAGTTTAGTGTTCTGAATATCCGGCTATACTTAGGAGTTTAGTGTTCTGAATATCTAGCTAAACTTTAAGTTTAGGGTTCTGAATATCCGGCTATACTTAGGAGTTTAGTGTTCTGAATATCCGGCTATACTTAGGAGTTTAGGGTTCTGAATATCTAGCTAAACTTTAAGTTTAGTGTTCTGAATATTCGGCTATACTTAGGAGTTTAGTGTTCTGAATATCCGGCTATACTTAGGAGTTAGTGTTCTGAATATCTAGCTAAACTTTAAGTTTAGTGTTCTGAATATCCGGCTATACTTAGGAGTTTAGTGTTCATAATATCCGGCTATACTTAGGAGTTAAGGGTTCTGAATATCCGGCTATACTTAGGAGTTTAGGGTTCTGAATATCTAGCTAAACTTTAAGTTTAGTGTTCTGAATATCCGGCTATACTTAGGAGTTTAGTGTTCTGAATATCTAGCTAAACTTTAAGTTTAGTGTTCTGAATATCCGGCTATACTTAGGAGTTTAGTGTTCTGAATATCCGGCTATACTTAGGAGTTTAGTGTTCTGAATATCCGGCTATACTTAGGAGTTTAGTGTTCTGAATATCCGGCTATACTTAGGAGTTTAGGGTTCTGAATATCTAGCTAAACTTTAAGTTTAGTGTTCTGAATATCCGGCTATACTTAGGAGTTTAGTGTTCTGAATATCCGGCTATACTTAGGAGTTTAGGGTTCTGAATATCCGGCTAGACTTAGGAGTTTAGGGTTCTGAATATCCGGCTATACTTAGGAGTTTAGTGTTCTGAATATCCGGCTATACTTAGGAGTTTAGGGTTCTGAATATCTAGCTAAACTTTAAGTTTAGTGTTCTGAATATCCGGCTATACTTAGGAGTTTAGTGTTCTGAATATCTAGCTAAACTTTAAGTTTAGTGTTCTGAATATCCGGCTATACTTAGGAGTTTAGGGTTCTGAATATCTAGCTAAACTTTAAGTTTAGTGTTCTGAATATCCGGCTATACTTAGGAGTTTAGGGTTCTGAATATCTAGCTAAACTTTAAGTTTAGTGTTCTGAATATCCGGCTATACTTAGGAGTTTAGTGTTCTGAATATCCGGCTATACTTAGGAGTTTAGTGTTCTGAATATCTAGCTAAACTTTAAGTTTAGTGTTCTGAATATCCGGCTATACTTAGGAGTTTAGTGTTCTGAATATCCGGCTATACTTAGGAGTTTAGTGTTCTGAATATCCGGCTATACTTAGGAGTTTAGTGTTCTGAATATCCGGCTATACTTAGGAGTTTAGGGTTCTGAATATCTAGCTAAACTTTAAGTCTGGTGTTCTGAATATTCGGCTATACTTAGGAGTTTAGTGTTCTGAATATCCGGCTATACTTAGGAGTTAGTGTTCTGAATATCTAGCTAAACTTTAAGTTTAGTGTTCTTAATATCCGGCTATACTTAGGAGTTTAGTGTTCTGAATATCCGGCTATACTTAGGAGTTTAGGGTTCTGAATATCCGGCTATACTTAGGAGTTTAGGGTTCTGAATATCTAGCTAAACTTTAAGTTTAGTGTTCTGAATATCCGGCTATACTTAGGAGTTTAGGGTTCTGAATATCTAGCTAAACTTTAAGTTTAAGGTTCTGAATATCCGGCTATACTTAGGAGTTTAGTGTTCGTAATATCTAGCTAAACTTTAAGTTTAGTGTTCTGAATATCCGGCTATACTTAGGAGTTTAGGGTTCTGAATATCCGGCTAGACTTAGGAGTTTAGGGTTCTGAATATCCGGCTATACTTAGGAGTTTAGTGTTCTGAATATCCGGCTATACTTAGGAGTTTAGGGTTCTGAATATCCAGCTAAACTTTAAGTTTAGTGTTCTGAATATCCGGCTATACTTAGGAGTTTAGTGTTCTGAATATCTAGCTAAACTTTAAGTCTAGTGTTCTGAATATCCGGCTATACTTAGGAGTTTAGGGTTCTGAATATCCGGCTATACTTAGGAGTTTAGTGTTCTGAATATCCGGCTATACTTAGGAGTTTAGTGTTCTGAATATCTAGCTAAACTTTAAGTTTAGTGTTCTGAATATCTGGCTATACTTAGGAGTTTAGTGTTCTGAATATCCGGCTATACTTAGGAGTTTAGGGTTCTGAATATCCGGCTATACTTAGGAGTTTAGTGTTCTGAATATCCGGCTATACTTAGGAGTTTAGGGTTCTGAATATCTAGCTAAACTTTAAGTTTAGTGTTCTGAATATCCGGCTATACTTAGGAGTTTAGTGTTCTGAATATATGGCTATACTTAGGAGTTTAGGGTTCTGCATATCCGGCTATACTTAGGAGTTTAGTGTTCTGAATATATGGCTATACTTAGGAGTTTAGTGTTCTGAATATCCGGCTATACTTAGGAGCTTAGTGTTCTTAATATATGGCTATACTTAGGAGTTTAGTGTTCTGAATATATGGCTATACTTAGGAGTTTAGTGTTCTGAATATCCGGCTATACTTAGGAGTTTAGTGTTCTGAATATCCGGCTATACTTAGGAGTTTAGTGTTCTGAATATCTAGCTAAACTTTAAGTTTAGTGTTCTGAATATCTAGCTAAACTTTAAGTTTAGTGTTCTGAATATCCGGCTATACTTAGGAGTTTAGTGTTCTGAATATCTAGCTAAACTTTAAGTTTAGGGTTCTGAATATCCGGCTATACTTAGGAGTTTAGTGTTCTGAATATCCGGCTATACTTAGGAGTTTAGGGTTCTGAATATCTAGCTAAACTTTAAGTTTAGTGTTCTGAATATTCGGCTATACTTAGGAGTTTAGTGTTCTGAATATCCGGCTATACTTAGGAGTTAGTGTTCTGAATATCTAGCTAAACTTTAAGTTTAGTGTTCTGAATATCCGGCTATACTTAGGAGTTTAGTGTTCTGAATATCCGGCTATACTTAGGAGTTTAGGGTTCTGAATATCCGGCTATACTTAGGAGTTTAGGGTTCTGAATATCTAGCTAAACTTTAAGTTTAGTGTTCTGAATATCCGGCTATACTTAGGAGTTTAGTGTTCTGAATATCTAGCTAAACTTTAAGTTTAGTGTTCTGAATATCCGGCTATACTTAGGAGTTTAGTGTTCTGAATATCCGGCTATACTTAGGAGTTTAGTGTTCTGAATATCCGGCTATACTTAGGAGTTTAGTGTTCTGAATATCCGGCTATACTTAGGAGTTTAGGGTTCTGAATATCTAGCTAAACTTTAAGTTTAGTGTTCTGAATATTCGGCTATACTTAGGAGTTTAGTGTTCTGAATATCCGGCTATACTTAGGAGTTAGTGTTCTGAATATCTAGCTAAACTTTAAGTTTAGTGTTCTGAATATCCGGCTATACTTAGGAGTTTAGTGTTCTGAATATCCGGCTATACTTAGGAGTTTAGGGTTCTGAATATCCGGCTATACTTAGGAGTTTAGGGTTCTGAATATCTAGCTAAACTTTAAGTTTAGTGTTCTGAATATCCGGCTATACTTAGGAGTTTAGGGTTCTGAATATCTAGCTAAACTTTAAGTTTAGTGTTCTGAATATCCGGCTATACTTAGGAGTTTAGTGTTCGTAATATCTAGCTAAACTTTCAGTTTAGTGTTCTGAATATCCGGCTATACTTAGGAGTTTAGGGTTCTGAATATCCGGCTAGACTTAGGAGTTTTGGGTTCTGAATATCCGGCTATACTTAGGAGTTTAGTGTTCTGAATATCCGGCTATACTTAGGAGTTTAGGGTTCTGAATATCTAGCTAAACTTTAAGTTTAGTGTTCTGAATATCCGGCTATACTTAGGAGTTTAGTGTTCTGCATATCCGGCTATACTTAGGAGTTTAGGGTTCTGAATATCCGGCTAGACTTAGGAGTTTAGGGTTCTGAATATCCGGCTATACTTAGGAGTTTAGTGTTCTGAATATCCGGCTATACTTAGGAGTTTAGGGTTCTGAATATCTAGCTAAACTTTAAGTTTAGTGTTCTGAATATCCGGCTATACTTAGGAGTTTAGTGTTCTGAATATCTAGCTAAACTTTAAGTTTAGTGTTCTGAATATCCGGCTATACTTAGGAGTTTAGGGTTCTGAATATCTAGCTAAACTTTAAGTTTAGTGTTCTGAATATCCGGCTATACTTAGGAGTTTAGGGTTCTGAATATCTAGCTAAACTTTAAGTTTAGTGTTCTGAATATCCGGCTATACTTAGGAGTTTAGTGTTCTGAATATCCGGCTATACTTAGGAGTTTAGTGTTCTGAATATCTAGCTAAACTTTAAGTTTAGTGTTCTGAATATCCGGCTATACTTAGGAGTTTAAGGTTCTGAATATCCGGCTATACTTAGGAGTTTAGGGTTCTGAATATCCGGCTAGACTTAGGAGTTTTGGGTTCTGAATATCCGGCTATACTTAGGAGTTTAGTGTTCTGAATATCCGGCTATACTTAGGAGTTTAGGGTTCTGAATATCTAGCTAAACTTTAAGTTTAGTGTTCTGAATATCCGGCTATACTTAGGAGTTTAGTGTTCTGAATATCCGGCTATACTTAGGAGTTTAGGGTTCTGAATATCCGGCTAGACTTAGGAGTTTAGGGTTCTGAATATCCGGCTATACTTAGGAGTTTAGTGTTCTGAATATCCGGCTATACTTAGGAGTTTAGGGTTCTGAATATCTAGCTAAACTTTAAGTTTAGTGTTCTGAATATCCGGCTATACTTAGGAGTTTAGTGTTCTGAATATCTAGCTAAACTTTAAGTTTAGTGTTCTGAATATCCGGCTATACTTAGGAGTTTAGGGTTCTGAATATCTAGCTAAACTTTAAGTTTAGTGTTCTGAATATCCGGCTATACTTAGGAGTTTAGGGTTCTGAATATCTAGCTAAACTTTAAGTTTAGTGTTCTGAATATCCGGCTATACTTAGGAGTTTAGTGTTCTGAATATCCGGCTATACTTAGGAGTTTAGTGTTCTGAATATCTAGCTAAACTTTAAGTTTAGTGTTCTGAATATCCGGCTATACTTAGGAGTTTAGTGTTCTGAATATCCGGCTATACTTAGGAGTTTAGTGTTCTGAATATCCGGCTATACTTAGGAGTTTAGTGTTCTGAATATCCGGCTATACTTAGGAGTTTAGGGTTCTGAATATCTAGCTAAACTTTAAGTTTAGTGTTCTGAATATTCGGCTATAATTAGGAGTTTAGTGTTCTGAATATCCGGCTATACTTAGGAGTTAGTGTTCTGAATATCTAGCTAAACTTTAAGTTTAGTGTTCTTAATATCCGGCTATACTTAGGAGTTTAGTGTTCTGAATATCCGGCTATACTTAGGAGTTTAGGGTTCTGAATATCCGGCTATACTTAGGAGTTTAGTGTTCTGAATATCTAGCTAAACTTTAAGATTAGTGTTCTGATTATCCGGCTATACTTAGGAGTTTAGTGTTCTGAATATCTAGCTAAACTTTAAGTTTAGGGTTCTGAATATTCGGCTATACTTAGGAGTTTAGTGTTCTGAATATCTAGTTAACTTTAAGTTTAGTGTTCTGAATATCCGGCTATACTTAGGAGTTTAGTGTTCTGAATATCTAGCTAAACTTTAAGTTTAGTGTTCTGAATATCCGGCTATACTTAGGAGTTTAGTGTTCTGAATATCCGGCTATACTTAGGAGTTTAGGGTTCTGACTATCTAGCTAAACTTTAAGTTTAGGGTTCTGAATATCCGGCTATACTTAGGAGTTTAGTGTTCTGAATATCCGGCTATACTTAGGAGTTTAGGGTTCTGAATATCAAGCTAAACTTTAAGTTTAGGGTTCTCAATATCCGGCTATACTTAGGAGTTTAGGGTTCTGAATATCCGGCTATACTTAGGAGTTTAGTGTTCTGAATATCCGGCTATACTTAGGAGTTTAAGGTTCTGAATATCCGGCTATACTTAGGAGTTTAGTGTTCTGAATATCCGGCTATACTTAGGAGTTTAAGGTTCTGAATATCCGGCTATACTTAGGAGTTTAGTGTTCTGAATATCGGGCTATACTTAGGAGTTTAGGGTTCTGAATATCTAGCTAAACTTTAAGTTTAGTGTTCTGAATATCCGGCTATACTTAGGAGTTTAGGGTTCTGAATATCCGGCTATACTTAGGAGTTTAGTGTTCTGAATATATGGCTATACTTAGGAGTTTAGTGTTCTGAATATCCGGCTATACTTAGGAGTTTAAGGTTCTGAATATCCGGCTATACTTAGGAGTTTAGTGTTCTGAATATCCGGCTATACTTAGGAGTTTAAGGTTCTGAATATCCGGCTATACTTAGGAGTTTAGTGTTCTGAATATCCGGCTATACTTAGGAGTTTAGGGTTCTGAATATCTAGCTAAACTTTAAGTTTAGTGTTCTGAATATCCGGCTATACTTAGGAGTTTAGGGTTCTGAATATCCGGCTATACTTAGGAGTTTAGTGTTCTGAATATCTAGCTAAACTTTAAGTTTAGTGTTCTGAATATCCGGCTATACTTAGGAGTTTAGTGTTCTGAATATCTAGCTAAACTTTAAGTTTAGTGTTCGGAATATCCGGCTATACTTAGGAGTTTAGTGTTCTGAATATCAGGCTATACTTAGGAGTTTAGGGTTCTGAATATCTAGCTAAACTTTAAGTTTAGTGTTCTGAATATCCGGCTATACTTAGGAGTTTAGTGTTCTGAATATCCGGCTATACTTAGGAGTTTAGTGTTCTGAATATCTAGCTAAACTTTAAGTTTAGTGTTCTGAATATCCGGCTATACTTAGGAGTTTAGTGTTCAGAATATCCGGCTATACTTAGGAGTTTAGGGTTCTGAATATCTAGCTAAACCTTAAGTTTAGGGTTCTGAATATCCGGCTATACTTAGGAGTTTAGTGTTCTGAATATCCGGCTAATCTTAGGAGTTTAAGGTTCTGAATATCCGGCTATACTTAGGAGTATAGTGTTCTGAATATCCGGCTATACTTAGGAGTTTAAGGTTCTGAATATTAGGCTATACTTAGGAGTTTAGTGTTCTGAATATCCGGCTATACTTAGGAGTTTAAGGTTCTGAATATCCGGCTATAATTAGGAGTTTAGTGTTCTGAATATCCGGCTATATTTAGGAGTTTAAGGTTCTGAATATCCGGCTATACTTAGGAGTTTAGTGTTCTGAATATCTAGCTAAACTTTAAGTTTAGTGTTCTGAATATCCGGCTATACTTAGGAGTTTAGTGTTCTTAATATCTGGCTATACTTAGGAGTTTAGTGTTCTGAATATCCGGCTATACTTAGGAGTTTAGTGTTCTGAATATCCGGCTATACTTAGGAGTTTAGGGTTCTGAATATCTAGCTAAACTTTAAGTTTAGTGTTCTGAATATTCGGCTATACTTAGGAGTTTAGTGTTCTGAATATCCGGCTATACTTAGGAGTTAGTGTTCTGAATATCTAGCTAAACTTTAAGTTTAGTGTTCTTAATATCCGGCTATACTTAGGAGTTTAGTGTTCTGAATATCCGGCTAGACTTAGGAGTTTAGGGTTCTGAATATCCGGCTATACTTAGGAGTTTAGGGTTCTGAATATCTAGCTAAACTTTAAGTTTAGTGTTCTGAATATCCGGCTATACTTAGGAGTTTAGGGTTCTGAATATCTAGCTAAACTTTAAGTTTAGTGTTCTGAATATCCGGCTATACTTAGGAGTTTAGTGTTCTGAATATCTAGCTAAACTTTAAGTCTAGTGTTCTGAATATCCGGCTATACTTAGGAGTTTAGGGTTCTGAATATCCGGCTATACTTAGGAGTTTAGTGTTCTGAATATCCGGCTATACTTAGGAGTTTAGTGTTCTGAATATCTAGCTAAACTTTAAGTTTAGTGTTCTGAATATCCGGCTATACTTAGGAGTTTAGTGTTCTTAATATCTAGCTAAACTTTAAGTTTAGAGTTCTGAATATCCGGCTATACTTAGGAGCTTAGTGTTCTGAATATCCGGCTATACTTAGGAGTTTAGTGTTCTGAATATCTAGCTAAACTTTAAGTTTAGTGTTCTGAATATCCGGCTATACTTAGGAGTTTAGTGTTCTGAATATCTAGCTAAACTTTAAGATTAGTGTTCTGAATATCCGGCTATACTTAGGAGTTTAGTGTTCTGAATATCTAGCTAAACTTTAAGTTTAGGGTTCTGAATATTCGGCTATACTTAGGAGTTTAGTGTTCTGAATATCTAGTTAACTTTAAGTTTAGTGTTCTGAATATCCGGCTATACTTAGGAGTTTAGTGTTCTGAATATCTAGCTAAACTTTAAGTTTAGTGTTCTGAATATCCGGCTATACTTAGGAGTTTAGTGTTCTGAATATCCGGCTATACTTAGGAGTTTAGGGTTCTGACTATCTAGCTAAACTTTAAGTTTAGGGTTCTGAATATCCGGCTATACTTAGGAGTTTAGTGTTCTGAATATCCGGCTATACTTAGGAGTTTAGGGTTCTGAATATCAAGCTAAACTTTAAGTTTAGGGTTCTCAATATCCGGCTATACTTAGGAGTTTAGGGTTCTGAATATCCGGCTATACTTAGGAGTTTAGTGTTCTGAATATCCGGCTATACTTAGGAGTTTAGTGTTCTGAATATCCGGCTATACTTAGGAGTTTAAGGTTCTGAATATCCGGCTATACTTAGGAGTTTAGTGTTCTGAATATCGGGCTATACTTAGGAGTTTAGGGTTCTGAATATCTAGCTAAACTTTAAGTTTAGTGTTCTGAATATCCGGCTATACTTAGGAGTTTAGGGTTCTGAATATCCGGCTATACTTAGGAGTTTAGTGTTCTGAATATATGGCTATACTTAGGAGTTTAGTGTTCTGAATATCCGGCTATACTTAGGAGTTTAAGGTTCTGAATATCCGGCTATACTTAGGAGTTTAGTGTTCTGAATATCCGGCTATACTTAGGAGTTTAAGGTTCTGAATATCCGGCTATACTTAGGAGTTTAGTGTTCTGAATATCCGGCTATACTTAGGAGTTTAGGGTTCTGAATATCTAGCTAAACTTTAAGTTTAGTGTTCTGAATATCCGGCTATACTTAGGAGTTTAGGGTTCTGAATATCCGGCTATACTTAGGAGTTTAGTGTTCTGAATATCTAGCTAAACTTTAAGTTTAGTGTTCTGAATATCCGGCTATACTTAGGAGTTTAGTGTTCTGAATATCTAGCTAAACTTTAAGTTTAGTGTTCTGAATATCCGGCTATACTTAGGAGTTTAGTGTTCTGAATATCAGGCTATACTTAGGAGTTTAGGGTTCTGAATATCTAGCTAAACTTTAAGTTTAGTGTTCTGAATATCCGGCTATACTTAGGAGTTTAGTGTTCTGAATATCCGGCTATACTTAGGAGTTTAGTGTTCTGAATATCTAGCTAAACTTTAAGTTTAGTGTTCTGAATATCCGGCTATACTTAGGAGTTTAGTGTTCAGAATATCCGGCTATACTTAGGAGTTTAGGGTTCTGAATACCTAGCTAAACCTTAAGTTTAGGGTTCTGAATATCCGGCTATACTTAGGAGTTTAGTGTTCTGAATATCCGGCTAATCTTAGGAGTTTAAGGTTCTGAATATCCGGCTATACTTAGGAGTATAGTGTTCTGAATATCCGGCTATACTTAGGAGTTTAAGGTTCTGAATATTAGGCTATACTTAGGAGTTTAGTGTTCTGAATATCCGGCTATACTTAGGAGTTTAAGGTTCTGAATATCCGGCTATACTTAGGAGTTTAGTGTTCTGAATATCCGGCTATACTTAGGAGTTTAAGGTTCTGAATATCCGGCTATAATTAGGAGTTTAGTGTTCTGAATATCCGGCTATATTTAGGAGTTTAAGGTTCTGAATATCCGGCTATACTTAGGAGTTTAGTGTTCTGAATATCCGGCTATACTTTGGAGTTTAAGGTTCTGAATATCCGGCTATACTTAGGAGTTTAGTGTTCTGAATATCCGGCTATACTTAGGAGTTTAAGGTTCTGAATATCCGGCTATACTTAGGAGTTTAGGGTTCTGAATATCCGGCTAGACTTAGGAGTTTTGGGTTCTGAATCTTCGGCTATACTTAGGAGTTTAGTGTTCTGAATATCCGGCTATACTTAGGAGTTTAGGGTTCTGAATATCTAGCTAAACTTTAAGTTTAGTGTTCTGAATATCCGGCTATACTTAGGAGTTTAGTGTTCTGAATATCCGGCTATACTTAGGAGTTTAGGGTTCTGAATATCCGGCTAGACTTAGGAGTTTAGGGTTCTGAATATCCGGCTATACTTAGGAGTTTAGTGTTCTGAATATCCGGCTATACTTAGGAGTTTAGGGTTCTGAATATCTAGCTAAACTTTAAGTTTAGTGTTCTGAATATCCGGCTATACTTAGGAGTTTAGTGTTCTGAATATCTAGCTAAACTTTAAGTTTAGTGTTCTGAATATCCGGCTATACTTAGGAGTTTAGGGTTCTGAATATCTAGCTAAACTTTAAGTTTAGTGTTCTGAATATCCGGCTATACTTAGGAGTTTAGGGTTCTGAATATCTAGCTAAACTTTAAGTTTAGTGTTCTGAATATCCGGCTATACTTAGGAGTTTAGTGTTCTGAATATCCGGCTATACTTAGGAGTTTAGTGTTCTGAATATCTAGCTAAACTTTAAGTTTAGTGTTCTGAATATCCGGCTATACTTAGGAGTTTAGTGTTCTGAATATCCGGCTATACTTAGGAGTTTAGTGTTCTGAATATCCGGCTATACTTAGGAGTTTAGTGTTCTGAATATCCGGCTATACTTAGGAGTTTAGGGTTCTGAATATCTAGCTAAACTTTAAGTTTAGTGTTCTGAATATTCGGCTATACTTAGGAGTTTAGTGTTCTGAATATCCGGCTATACTTAGGAGTTAGTGTTCTGAATATCTAGCTAAACTTTAAGTTTAGTGTTCTTAATATCCGGCTATACTTAGGAGTTTAGTGTTCTGAATATCCGGCTATACTTAGGAGTTTAGGGTTCTGAATATCCGGCTATACTTAGGAGTTTAGGGTTCTGAATATCTAGCTAAACTTTAAGTTTAGTGTTCTGAATATCCGGCTATACTTAGGAGTTTAGTGTTCTGAATATCTAGCTAAACTTTAAGTTTAGTGTTCTGAATATCCGGCTATACTTAGGAGTTTAGTGTTCAGAATATCCGGCTATACTTAGGAGTTTAGGGTTCTGAATATCTAGCTAAACCTTAAGTTTAGGGTTCTGAATATCCGGCTATACTTAGGAGTTTAGTGTTCTGAATATCCGGCTAATCTTAGGAGTTTAAGGTTCTGAATATCCGGCTATACTTAGGAGTATAGTGTTCTGAATATCCGGCTATACTTAGGAGTTTAAGGTTCTGAATATTAGGCTATACTTAGGAGTTTAGTGTTCTGAATATCCGGCTATACTTAGGAGTTTAAGGTTCTGAATATCCGGCTATACTTAGGAGTTTAGTGTTCTGAATATCCGGCTATACTTAGGAGTTTAAGGTTCTGAATATCCGGCTATAATTAGGAGTTTAGTGTTCTGAATATCCGGCTATATTTAGGAGTTTAAGGTTCTGAATATCCGGCTATACTTAGGAGTTTAGTGTTCTGAATATCCGGCTATACTTTGGAGTTTAAGGTTCTGAATATCCGGCTATACTTAGGAGTTTAGTGTTCTGAATATCCGGCTATACTTAGGAGTTTAAGGTTCTGAATATCCGGCTATACTTAGGAGTTTAGGGTTCTGAATATCCGGCTAGACTTAGGAGTTTTGGGTTCTGAATCTCCGGCTATACTTAGGAGTTTAGTGTTCTGAATATCCGGCTATACTTAGGAGTTTAGGGTTCTGAATATCTAGCTAAACTTTAAGTTTAGTGTTCTGAATATCCGGCTATACTTAGGAGTTTAGTGTTCTGAATATCCGGCTATACTTAGGAGTTTAGGGTTCTGAATATCCGGCTAGACTTAGGAGTTTAGGGTTCTGAATATCCGGCTATACTTAGGAGTTTAGTGTTCTGAATATCCGGCTATACTTAGGAGTTTAGGGTTCTGAATATCTAGCTAAACTTTAAGTTTAGTGTTCTGAATATCCGGCTATACTTAGGAGTTTAGTGTTCTGAATATCTAGCTAAACTTTAAGTTTAGTGTTCTGAATATCCGGCTATACTTAGGAGTTTAGGGTTCTGAATATCTAGCTAAACTTTAAGTTTAGTGTTCTGAATATCCGGCTATACTTAGGAGTTTAGGGTTCTGAATATCTAGCTAAACTTTAAGTTTAGTGTTCTGAATATCCGGCTATACTTAGGAGTTTAGTGTTCTGAATATCCGGCTATACTTAGGAGTTTAGTGTTCTGAATATCTAGCTAAACTTTAAGTTTAGTGTTCTGAATATCCGGCTATACTTAGGAGTTTAGTGTTCTGAGTATCCGGCTATACTTAGGAGTTTAGTGTTCTGAATATCCGGCTATACTTAGGAGTTTAGTGTTCTGAATATCCGGCTATACTTAGGAGTTTAGGGTTCTGAATATCTAGCTAAACTTTAAGTTTAGTGTTCTGAATATTCGGCTATACTTAGGAGTTTAGTGTTCTGAATATCCGGCTATACTTAGGAGTTAGTGTTCTGAATATCTAGCTAAACTTTAAGTTTAGTGTTCTTAATATCCGGCTATACTTAGGAGTTTAGTGTTCTGAATATCCGGCTATACTTAGGAGTTTAGGGTTCTGAATATCCGGCTATACTTAGGAGTTTAGGGTTCTGAATATCTAGCTAAACTTTAAGTTTAGTGTTCTGAATATCCGGCTATACTTAGGAGTTTAGGGTTCTGAATATCTAGCTAAACTTTAAGTTTAGTGTTCTGAATATCCGGCTATACTTAGGAGTTTAGTGTTCGTAATATCTAGCTAAACTTTAAGTTTAGTGTTCTGAATATCCGGCTATACTTAGGAGTTTAGGGTTCTGAATATCCGGCTAGACTTAGGAGTTTAGGGTTCTGAATATCCGGCTATACTTAGGAGTTTAGTGTTCTGAATATCCGGCTATACTTAGGAGTTTAGGGTTCTGAATATCTAGCTAAACATTAAGTTTAGTGTTCTGAATATCCGGCTATACTTAGGAGTGTAGTGTTCTGAATATCTAGCTAAACTTTAAGTCTAGTGTTCTGAATATCCGGCTATACTTAGGAGTTTAGGGTTCTGAATATCCGGCTATACTTAGGAGTTTAGTGTTCTGAATATCCGGCTATACTTAGGAGTTTAGTGTTCTGAATATCTAGCTAAACTTTAAGTTTAGTGTTCTGAATATCCGGCTATACTTAGGAGTTTAGTGTTCTTAATATCTAGCTAAACTTTAAGTTTAGAGTTCTGAATATCCGGCTAAACTTAGGAGCTTAGTGTTCTGAATATCCGGCTATACTTAGGAGTTTAGTGTTCTGAATATCTAGCTAAACTTTAAGATTAGTGTTCTGAATATCCGGCTATACTTAGGAGTTTAGTGTTCTGAATATCTAGCTAAACTTTAAGTTTAGGGTTCTGAATATCCGGCTATACTTAGGAGTTTAGTGTTCTGAATATCTAGTTAACTTTAAGTTTAGTGTTCTGAATATCCGGCTATACTTAGGAGTTTAGTGTTCTGAATATCTAGCTAAACTTTAAGTTTAGTGTTCTGAATATCCGGCTATACTTAGGAGTTTAGTGTTCTGAATATCCGGCTATACTTAGGAGTTTAGGGTTCTGACTATCTAGCTAAACTTTAAGTTTAGGGTTCTGAATATCCGGCTATACTTAGGAGTTTAGTGTTCTGAATATCCGGCTATACTTAGGAGTTTAGGGTTCTGAATATCAAGCTAAACTTTAAGTTTAGGGTTCTCAATATCCGGCTATACTTAGGAGTTTAGGGTTCTGAATATCCGGCTATACTTAGGAGTTTAGTGTTCTGAATATCCGGCTATACTTAGGAGTTTAAGGTTCTGAATATCCGGCTATACTTAGGAGTTTAGTGTTCTGAATATCCGGCTATACTGAGGAGTTTAAGGTTCTGAATATCCGGCTATACTTAGGAGTTTAGTGTTCTGCATATCGGGCTATACTTAGGAGTTTAGGGTTCTGAATATCTAGCTAAACTTTAAGTTTAGTGTTCTGAATATCCGGCTATACTTAGGAGTTTAGGGTTCTGAATATCCGGCTATACTTAGGAGTTTAGTGTTCTGAATATATGGCTATACTTAGGAGTTTAGTGTTCTGAATATCCGGCTATACTTAGGAGTTTGGTGTTCTGAATATCCGGCTATACTTAGGAGTTTAGTGTTCTGAATATCTAGCTAAACTTTAAGTTTAGTGTTCTGAATATCCGGCTATACTTAGGAGTTTAGTGTTCAGAATATCCGGCTATACTTAGGAGTTTAGGGTTCTGAATATCTAGCTAAACCTTAAGTTTAGGGTTCTGAATATCCGGCTATACTTAGGAGTTTAGTGTTCTGAATATCCGGCTAATCTTAGGAGTTTAAGGTTCTGAATATCCGGCTATACTTAGGAGTATTGTGCTCTGAATATCCGGCTATACTTAGGAGTTTAAGGTTCTGAATATTAGGCTATACTTAGGAGTTTAGTGTTCTGAATATCCGGCTATACTTAGGAGTTTAAGGTTCTGAATATCCGGCTATACTTAGGAGTTTAGTGTTCTGAATATCCGGCTATACTTAGGAGTTTAAGGTTCTGAATATCCGGCTATACTTAGGAGTTTAGTGTTGTGAATATCCGGCTATACTTAGGAGTTTAAGGTTCTGAATATCCGGCTATACTTAGGAGTTTAGTGTTCTGAATATCCGGCTATACTTAGGAGTTTAAGGTTCTGAATATCCGGCTATACTTAGGAGTTTAGTTTTCTGAATATCCGGCTATACTTAGGAGTTTAAGGTTCTGAATATCCGGCTATACTTAGGAGTTTAGTGTTCTGAATATCCGGCTATACTTAGGAGTTTAAGGTTCTGAATATCCGGCTATACTTAGGAGTTTAGTGTTCTGAATATCCGGCTATACTTAGGAGTTTAAGGTTCTGAATATCCGGCTATACTTAGGAGTTTAGTGTTCTGAATATCCGGCTATACTTAGGAGTTTAAGGTTCTGGATATCCGGCTATACTTAGGAGTTTAGTGTTCTGAATATCCGGCTATACTTAGGAGTTTAAGGTTCTGAATATCCGGCTATACTTAGGAGTTTAGTGTTCTGAATATCCGGCTATACTTAGGAGTTTAAGGTGCTGAATATCCGGCTATACTTAGGAGTTTAGTGTTCTGAATATCCGGCTATACTTAGGAGTTTAAGGTTCTGAATATCCGGCTATACTTAGGAGTTTAGTGTTCTGAATATCCGGCTATACTTAGGAGTTTAGTGTTCTGAATATCCGGCTATACTTAGGAGTTTAAGGTTCTGAATATCCGGCTATACTTAGGAGTTTAGTGTTCTGAATATCCGGCTATACTTAGGAGTTTGGTGTTCTGAATATCCGGCTATACTTAGGAGTTTAAGGTTCTGAACATCCGGCTATACTTAGGAGTTTAGTTTTCTGAATATCCGGCTATACTTAGGAGTTTAAGGTTCTGAATATCCGGCTATACTTAGGAGTTTAGTGTTCTGAATATCCGGCTATACTTAGGAGTTTAAGGTTCTGAATATCCGGCTATACTTAGGAGTTTAGTGTTCTGAATATCCGGCTATACTTACGAGTTTAAGGTTCTGAATATCCGGCTATACTTAGGAGTTTAGTGTTCTGAATATCCGGCTATACTTAGGAGTTTAAGGTTCTGAATATCCGGCTATACTTAGGAGTTTAGTGTTCTGAATATCCGGCTATACTTAGGAGTTTAAGGTTCTGAATATCCGGCTATACTTAGGAGTTTAGTGTTCTGAATATCCGGCTATACTTAGGAGTTTAAGGTTCTGAATATCCGGCTATACTTAGGAGTTTAGTGTTCTGAATATCCGGCTATACTTAGGAGTTTAAGGTTCTGAATATCCGGCTATACTTAGGAGTTTAGTGTTCTGAATATCCGGCTATACTTAGGAGTTTAGTGTTCTGAATATCCGGCTATACTTAGGAGTTTAAGGTTCTGAATATCCGGCTATACTTAGGAGTTTAGTGTTCTGAATATCCGGCTATACTTAGGAGTTTGGTGTTCTGAATATCCGGCTATACTTGGGAGTTTAAGGTTCTGAATATCCGGCTATACTTAGGAGTTTAGTGTTCTGAATATCCGGCTATACTTAGGAGTTTAGGGTTCTGAATATCTAGCTAAACTTTAAGTTTAGTGTTCTGAATATCCGGCTATACTTAGGAGTTTAGGGTTCTGAATATCCGGCTATACTTAGGAGTTTAGTGTTCTGAATATATGGCTATACTTAGGAGTTTAGTGTTCTGAATATCCGGCTATACTTAGGAGTTTAGTGTCCTGAATATATGGCTATACTTAGGAGTTTAGTGTTCTGAATATATGGCTATACTTAGGAGTTTAGTGTTCTGAATATCCGGCTATACTTAGGAGTTTAGTGTTCTGAATATCCGGCTATACTTAGGAGTTTAGTGTTCTGAATATCTAGCTAAACTTTAAGTTTAGTGTTCTGAATATCCGGCTATACCTAGGAGTTTAGTGTTCTGAATATCTAGCTAAACTTTAATCTTTCTGAACATCCGGCTATACTTAGGAGTTTAGTGTTCTGAATATCTAGCTAAACTTTAAGTTTAGTGTTCTGAATATCCGGCTATACTTAGGAGTTTAGTGTTCTGAATATCTAGCTAAACTTTAAGTTTAGTGTTCTGAATATCCGGCTATACTTAGGAGTTTAGTGTTCTGAATATCCGGCTATACTTAGGAGTTTAGGGTTCTGAATATCTAGCTAAACTTTAAGTTTAGGGTTCTGAATATCCGGCTATACTTAAGAGTTTAGTGTTCTGAATATCCGGCTATACTTAGGAGTTTAGGGTTCTGAATATCTAGCTAAACTTTAAGTTTAGGGTTCTGAATATCCGGCTATACTTAGGAGTTTAGGTTTCTGAATATCTAGCTAAACTTTAAGTTTAGTGTTCTGAATATCCGGCTATACTTAGGAGTGTAGTGTTCTGAATATCCGGCTATACTTAGGAGTTTAGGGTTCTGAATATCTAGCTAAACTTTAAGCTTAGGGTTCTGAATATCCGGCTATACTTAGGAGTTTAGGGTTCTGAATATCTAGCTAAACTTTAAGTTTAGGGTTCTGAATATCCGGCTATACTTAGGAGTTTAGGGTTCTCAATATCTAGCTAAACTTTAAGTTTAGTGTTCTGAATATCCGGCTATACTTAGGAGTTTAGTGTTCTGAATATCCGGCTATACTTAGGAGTTTAGGGTTCTGAATATCTAGCTAAACTTTAAGTTTAGTGTTCTGAATATCCGGCTATACTTAGGAGTTTAGTGTTCTGAATATCTAGCTAAACTTTAAGTTTAGTGTTCTGAATATCCGGCTATACTTAGGAGTTTAGTGTTCTGAATATCCGGCTATACTTAGGAGTTTAAGGTTCTGAATATCCGGCTATACTTAGGAGTTTAGTTTTCTGAATATCCGGCTATACTTAGGAGTTTAAGGTTCTGAATATCCGGCTATACTTAGGAGTTTAGTGTTCTGAATATCCGGCTATACTTAGGAGTTTAAGGTTCTGAATATCCGGCTATACTTAGGAGTTTAGTGTTCTGAATATCCGGCTATACTTAGGAGTTTAAGGTTCTGAATATCCGGCTATACTTAGGAGTTTAGTGTTCTGAATATCCGGCTATACTTAGGAGTTTAAGGTTCTGAATATCCGGCTATACTTAGGAGTTTAGTGTTCTGAATATCCGGCTATACTTAGGAGTTTAAGGTTCTGAATATCCGGCTATACTTAGGAGTTTAGTGTCCTGAATATCCGGCTATACTTAGGAGTTTAAGGTTCTGAATATCCGGCTATACTTAGGAGTTTAGTGTTCTGAATATCCGGCTATACTTAGGAGTTTAAGGTTCTGAATATCCGGCTATACTTAGGAGTTTAGTGTTCTGAATATCCGGCTATACTTAGGAGTTTAGTGTTCTGAATATCCGGCTATACTTAGGAGTTTAAGGTTCTGAATATCCGGCTATACTTAGGAGTTTAGTGTTCTGAATATCCGGCTATACTTAGGAGTTTAGGGTTCTGAATATCTAGCTAAACTTTAAGTTTAGTGTTCTGAATATCCGGCTATACTTAGGAGTTTAGGGTTCTGAATATCCGGCTATACTTAGGAGTTTAGTGTTCTGAATATATGGCTATACTTAGGAGTTCAGTGTTCTGAATATCCGGCTATACTTAGGAGCTTAGTGTCCTGAATATATGGCTATACTTAGGAGTTTAGTGTTCTGAATATATGGCTATACTTAGGAGTTTAGTGTTCTGAATATCCGGCTATACTTAGGAGTTTAGTGTTCTGAATATCCGGCTATACTTAGGAGTTTAGTGATCTGAATATCTAGCTAAACTTTAAGTTTAGGGTTCTGAATATCCGGCTATACTTAGGAGTTTAGTGTTCTGAATATCTAGCTAAACTTTAAGTTTAGGGTTCTGAATATCCGGCTATACTTAGGAGTTTAGTGTTCTGAATCTCCGGCTATACTTAGGAGTTTAGTGTTCTGAATATCTAGCTAAACTTAGGAGTTTAGTGTTCTGAATATCTAGCTAAACTTAGGAGTTTAGTGTTCTGAATATCTAGCTAAACTTTAAGTTTAGGGTTCTGAATATCCGGCTATACTTAGGAGTTTAGTGTTCTGAATATCCGGCTATACTTAGGAGTTTAGTGTTCTGAATATCCGGCTATACTTAGGAGTTTAGGGTTCTGAATATCTAGCTAAACTTTAAGTTTAGTGTTCTGAATATCCGGCTATACTTAGGAGTTTAGGGTTCTGAATATCCGGCTATACTTAGGAGTTTAGTGTTCTGAATATATGGCTATACTTAGGAGTTTAGTGTTCTGAATATCAGGCTATACTTAGGAGTTTAGTGTTCTGAATATCCGGCTATACTTAGGAGTTTAGTGTTCTGAATATATGGCTATACTTAGGAGTTTAGTGTTCTGAATATCCGGCTATACTTAGGAGTTTAGTGTTCTGAATATCCGGCTATACTTAGGAGTTTAGTGTTCTGAATATCTAGCTAAACTTTAAGTTTAGTGTTCTGAATATCCGGCTATACTTAGGAGTTTAGTGTTCTGAATATCTAGCTAAACTTTAAGTTTAGTGTTCTGAATATCCGGCTATACTTAGGAGTTTAGTGTTCTGAATATCTAGCTAAACTTTAAGTTTAGTGTTCTGAATATCCGGCTATACTTAGGAGTTTAGTGTTCTGAATATCTAGCTAAACTTTAAGTTTAGGGTTCTGAATATCCGGTTATACTTAGGAGTTTAGTGTTCTGAATATCCGGCTATACTTAGGAGTTTAAGGTTCTGAATATCCGGCTATACTTAGGAGTTTAGTGTTCTGAATATACGGCTATACTTAGGAGTTTAAGGTTCTGAATATCCGGCTATACTTAGGAGTTTAGTTTTCTGAATATCCGGCTATACTTAGGAGTTTAAGGTTCTTAATATCCGGCTATACTTAGGAGTTTAGTGTTCTGAATATCCGGCTATACTTAGGAGTTTAGTGTTCTGAATATCCGGCTATACTTAGGAGTTTAAGGTTCTGAATATCCGGCTATACTTAGGAGTTTAGTGTTCTGAATATCCGGCTATACTTAGGAGTTTAGTGTTCTGAATATCCGGCTATACTTAGGAGTTTAGTGTTCTGAATATCTAGCTAAACTTTAAGTTTAGTGTTCTGAATATCCGGCTATACTTAGGAGGTTAGTGTTCTGAATATCCGGCTATACTTAGGAGTTTAGGGTTCTGAATATCTAGCTAAACTTTAAGTTTAGGGTTCTGAATATCCGGCTATACTTAGGAGTTTAGTGTTCTGAATATCCGGCTATACTTAGGAGTTTAGGGTTCTGAATATCTAGCTAAACTTTAAGTTTAGGGTTCTGAATATCCGCCTATACTTAGGAGTTTAGGGTTCTGAATATCTAGCTAAACTTTAAGTTTAGTGTTCTGAATATCCGGCTATACTTAGGAGTGTAGTGTTCTGAATATCCGGCTATACTTAGGAGTTTAGGGTTCTGAATATCTAGCTAAACTTTAAGCTTAGGGTTCTGAATATCCGGCTATACTTAGGAGTTTAGGGTTCTGAATAGCTAGCTAAACTTTAAGTTTAGTGTTCTGAATATCCGGCTATACTTAGGAGTTTAGGGTTCTCAATATCTAGCTAAACTTTAAGTTTAGTGTTCTGAATATCCGGCTATACTTAGGAGTTTAGTGTTCTGAATATCTGGCTATACCTAGGAGTTTAGGGTTCTGAATATCCGGCTATACTTAGGAGTTTAGTGTTCTGAATATCCGGCTATACTTAGGAGTTTAGGGTTCTGAATATCTAGCTAAACTTTAAGTTTAGTGTTCTGAATATCCGGCTATACTTAGGAGTTTAGGGTTCTGAATATCCGGCTATACTTAGGAGTTTAGTGTTCTGAATATCTAGCTAAACTTTAAGTTTAGGGTTCTGAATATCCGGCTATACTTAGGAGTTTAGGGTTCTGAATATCTAGCTAAACTTTAAGTTTAGTGTTCTGAATATCCGGCTATACTTAGGAGTTTAGGGTTCTGAATATCTAGCTAAACTTTAAGTTTAGGGTTCTGAATATCCGGCTATACTTAGGAGTTTAGTGATCTGAATCTCCGGCTATACTTAGGAGTTTAGTGTTCTGAATATCTAGCTAAACTTAGGAGTTTAGTGTTCTGAATATCTAGCTAAACTTTAAGTTTAGGGTTCTGAATATCCGGCTATACTTAGGAGTTTAGTGATCTGAATCTCCGGCTATACTTAGGAGTTTAGTGTTCTGAATATCTAGCTAAACCTAGGAGTTTAGTGTTCTGAATATCTAGCTAAACTTTAAGTTTAGGGTTCTGAATATCCGGCTATACTTAGGAGTTTAGTGATCTGAATCTCCGGCTAAACTTAGGAGTTTAGTGTTCTGAATATCTAGCTAAACTTAGGAGTTTAGGGTTCTGAATATCTAGCTAAACTTTAAGTTTAGGGTTCTGAATATCCGGCTATACTTAGGAGTTTAGTGATCTGAATCTCCGGCTATACTTAGGAGTTTAGTGTTCTGAATATCTAGCTAAACTTAGGCGTTTAGGGTTCTGAATATCTAGCTAAACTTTAAGTTTAGGGTTCTGAATATCCGGCTATACTTAGGAGTTTAGTGTTCTGAATCTCCGGCTATACTTAGGAGTTTAGTGTTCTGAATATCTAGCTAAACTTAGGAGTTTATTGTTCTGAATATCTAGCTAAACTTAGGAGTTTAGTGTTCTGAATATCTAGCTAAACTTTAAGTTTAGGGTTCTGAATATCCGGCTATACTTAGGAGTTTAGTGTTCTGAATATCCGGCTATACTTAGGAGTTTAGTGTTCTGAATATCTAGCTAAACTATAAGTTTAGTGTTCTGAATATCCGGCTATACTTAGGAGTTTAGTGTTCTGAATATCCGGCTATACTTAGGAGTTTAGGGTTCTGAATATCTAGCTAAACTTTAAGTTTAGGGTTCTGAATATCCGGCTATACTTAGGAGTTTAGTGTTCTGAATATCCGGCTATACTTAGGAGTTTAGTGTTCTGAATATCCGGCTATACTTAGGAGTTTAGGGTTCTGAATATCTAGCTAAACTTTAAGTTTAGTGTTCTGAATATCCGGCTATACTTAGGAGTTTAGGGTTCTGAATATCCGGCTATACTTAGGAGTTTAGTGTTCTGAATATATGGCTATACTTAGGAGTTTAGTGTTCTGAATATCCGGCTATACTTAGGAGTTTAGTGTTCTGAATATCCGGCTATACTTAGGAGTTTAGTGTTCTGAATATATGGCTATACTTAGGAGTTTAGTGTTCTGAATATCCGGCTATACTTAGGAGTTTAGTGTTCTGAATATCCGGCTATACTTAGGAGTTTAGTGTTCTGAATATCCGGCTATACTTAGGAGTTTAGTGTTCTGAATATCCGGCTATACTTAGGAGTTTAGTGTTCTGAATATCTAGCTAAACTTTAAGTTTAGTGTTCTGAATATCCGGCTATACTTAGGAGTTTAGTGTTCTGAATATCTAGCTAAACTTTAAGTTTAGTGTTCTGAATATCCGGCTATACTTAGGAGTTTAGTGTTCTGAATATCTAGCTAAACTTTAAGTTTAGGGTTCTGAATATCCGGCTATACTTAGGAGTTTAGTGTTCTGAATATCCGGCTATACTTAGGAGTTTAAGTTTCTGAATAACCGGCTATACTTAGGAGTTTAGTGTTCTGAATATACGGCTATACTTAGGAGTTTAAGGTTCTGAATATCCGGCTATACTTAGGAGTTTAGTGTTCTGAATATCCGGCTATACTTAGGAGTTTAAGGTTCTTAATATCCGGCTATACTTAGGAGTTTAGTGTTCTGAATATCCGGCTATACTTAGGAGTTTAGTGTTCTGAATATCCGGCTATACTTAGGAGTTTAAGGTTCTGAATATCCGGCTATACTTAGGAGTTTAGTGTTCTGAATATCCGGCTATACTTAGGAGTTTAGTGTTCTGAATATCCGGCTATACTTAGGAGTTTAGGGTTCTGAATATCTAGCTAAACTTTAAGTTTAGTGTTCTGAATATCCGGCTATACTTAGGAGTTTAGGGTTCTGAATATCTAGCTAAACTTTAAGTTTAGGGTTCTGAATATCCGGCTATACTTAGGAGTTTAGTGTTCTGAATATCTAGCTAAACTTTAAGTTTAGGGTTCTGAATATCCGGCTATACTTAGGAGTTTAGTGTTCTGAATATCTAGCTAAACTTTAAGTTTAGGGTTCTGAATATCCGGCTATACTTAGGAGTTTAGTTTTCTGAATATCCGGCTATACTTAGGAGTGTAGTGTTCTGAATATCTAGCTAAACTTAGGAGTTTAGTGTTCTGAATATCTAGCTAAACTTTAAGTTTAGTGTTCTGAATATCCGGCTATACTTAGGAGTTTAGTGTTCTGAATATCTAGCTAAACTTTAAGTTTAGTGTTCTGAATATCCGGCTATACTTAGGAGGTTAGTGTTCTGAATATCCGGCTATACTTAGGAGTTTAGGGTTCTGAATATCTAGCTAAACTTTAAGTTTAGGGTTCTGAATATCCGGCTATACTTAGGAGTTTAGTGTTCTGAATATCCGGCTATACTTAGGAGTTTAGGGTTCTGAATATCTAGCTAAACTTTAAGTTTAGGGCTCTGAATATCCGGCTATACTTAGGAGTTTAGGGTTCTGAATATCTAGCTAAACTTTAAGTTTAGTGTTCTGAATATCCGGCTATACTTAGGAGTGTAGTGTTCTGAATATCCGGCTATACTTAGGAGTTTAGGGTTCTGAATATCTAGCTAAACTTTAAGCTTAGGGTTCTGAATATCCGGCTATACTTAGGAGTTTAGGGTTCTGAATAGCTAGCTAAACTTTAAGTTTAGGGTTCTGAATATCCGGCTATACTTAGGAGTTTAGGGTTCTCAATATCTAGCTAAACTTTAAGTTTAGTGTTCTGAATATCCGGCTATACTTAGGAGTTTAGTGTTCTGAATATCTGGCTATACTTAGGAGTTTAGGGTTCTGAATATCTAGCTAAACTTTAAGTTTAGTGTTCTGAATATCCGGCTATACTTAGGAGTTTAGTGTTCTAAATATCTAGCTAAACTTTAAGTTTAGTGTTCTGAATATCCGGCTATACTTAGGAGTTTAGTGTTCTGAATATCCGGCTATACTTAGGAGTTTAGGGTTCTGAATATCTAGCTAAACTTTAAGTTTAGGGTTCTGAATATCCGGCTATACTTAGGAGTTTAGTGTTCTGAATATCCGGCTATACTTAGGAGTTTAGGGTTCTGAATATCTAGCTAAACTTTAAGTTTAGGGTTCTGAATATCCGGCTATACTTAGGAGTTTAGGGTTCTGAATATCTAGCTAAACTTTAAGTTTAGTGTTCTGAATATCCGGCTATACTTAGGAGTTTAGGGTTCTGAATATCCGGCTATACTTAGGAGTTTAGTGTTCTGAATATCTAGCTAAACTTTAAGTTTAGGGTTCTGAATATCCGGCTATACTTAGGAGTTTAGGGTTCTGAATATCTAGCTAAACTTTAAGTTTAGTGTTCTGAATATCCGGCTATACTTAGGAGTTTAGGGTTCTGAATATCTAGCTAAACTTTAAGTTTAGGGTTCTGAATATCCGGCTATACTTAGGAGTTTAGTGATCTGAATCTCCGGCTATACTTAGGAGTTTAGTGTTCTGAATATCTAGCTAAACTTAGGAGTTTAGTGTTCTGAATATCTAGCTAAACTTTAAGTTTAGGGTTCTGAATATCCGGCTATACTTAGGAGTTTAGTGATCTGATTCTCCGGCTATACTTAGGAGTTTAGTGTTCTGAATATCTAGCTAAACTTAGGAGTTTAGTGTTCTGAATATCTAGCTAAACTTTAAGTTTAGGGTTCTGAATATCCGGCTATACTTAGGAGTTTAGTGATCTGAATCTCCGGCTATACTTAGGAGTTTAGTGTTCTGAATATCTAGCTAAACTTAGGAGTTTAGGGTTCTGAATATCTAGCTAAACTTTAAGTTTAGGGTTCTGAATATCCGGCTATACTTAGGAGTTTAGTGATCTGAATCTCCGGCTATACTTAGGAGTTTAGTGTTCTGAATATCTAGCTAAACTTAGGAGTTTAGGGTTCTGAATATCTAGCTAAACTTTAAGTTTAGGGTTCTGAATATCCGGCTATACTTAGGAGTTTAGTGTTCTGAATCTCCGGCTATACTTAGGAGTTTAGTGTTCTGAATATCTAGCTAAACTTAGGAGTTTAGTGTTCTGAATATCTAGCTAAACTTAGGAGTTTAGTGTTCTGAATATCTAGCTAAACTTTAAGTTTAGGGTTCTGAATATCCGGCTATACTTAGGAGTTTAGTGTTCTGAATATCCGGCTATACTTAGGAGTTTAGTGTTCTGAATATCTAGCTAAACTATAAGTTTAGTGTTCTGAATATCCGGCTATACTTAGGAGTTTAGTGTTCTGAATATCCGGCTATACTTAGGAGTTTAGGGTTCTGAATATCTAGCTAAACTTTAAGTTTAGAGTTCTGAATATCCGGCTATACTTAGGAGTTTAGTGTTCTGAATATCCGGCTATACTTAGGAGTTTAGGGTTCTGAATATCCGGCTATACTTAGGAGTTTAGTGTTCTGAATATCAGGCTATACTTAGGAGTTTAGGGTTCTGAATATCCGGCTATACTTAGGAGTTTAGTGTTCTGAATATCAGGCTATACTTAGGAGTTTAGGGTTCTGAATATCCGGCTATACTTAGGAGTTTAGTGTTCTGAATATATGGCTATACTTAGGAGTTTAGTGTTCTGAATATCAGGCTATACTTAGGAGTTTAGTGTTCTGAATATATGGCTATACTTAGGAGTTTAGTGTTCTGAATATATGGCTATACTTAGGAGTTTAGTGTTCTGAATATCCGGCTATACTTAGGAGTTTAGTGTTCTGAATATCAGGCTATACTTAGGAGTTTAGGGTTCTGAATATCCGGCTATACTTAGGAGTTTAGTGTTCTGAATATATGGCTATACTTAGGAGTTTAGTGTTCTGAATATCAGGCTATACTTAGGAGTTTAGTGTTCTGAATATATGGCTATACTTAGGAGTTTAGTGTTCTGAATATATGGCTATACTTAGGAGTTTAGTGTTCTGAATATCCGGCTATACTTAGGAGTTTAGTGTTCTGAATATCCGGCTATACTTAGGAGTTTAGTGTTCTGAATATCTAGCTAAACTTTAAGTTTAGTGTTCTGAATATCCGGCTATACTTAGGAGTTTAGTGTTCTGAATATCTAGCTAAACTTTAAGTTTAGTGTTCTGAATATCCGGCTATACTTAGGAGTTTAGTGTTCTGAATATCTAGCTAAACTTTAAGTTTAGTGTTCTGAATATCCGGCTATACTTAGGAGTTTAGTGTTCTGAATATCTAGCTAAACTTTAAGTTTAGGGTTCTGAATATCCGGCTATACTTAGGAGTTTAGTGTTCTGAATATCCGGCTATACTTAGGAGTTTAAGGTTCTGAATATCCGGCTATACTTAGGAGTTTAGTGTTCTGAATATCCGGCTATACTTAGGAGTTTAAGGTTCTGAATATCCGGCTATACTTAGGAGTTTAGTGTTCTGAATATCCGGCTATACTTAGGAGTTTAAGGTTCTTAATATCCGGCTATACTTAGGAGTTTAGTGTTCTGAATATCCGGCTATACTTAGGAGTTTAGTGTTCTGAATATCCGGCTATACTTAGGAGTTTAAGGTTCTGAATATCCGGCTATACTTAGGAGTTTAGTGTTCTGAATATCCGGCTATACTTAGGAGTTTAGTGTTCTGAATATCCGGCTATACTTAGGAGTTTAGGGTTCTGAATATCTAGCTAAACTTTAAGTTTAGTGTTCTGAATATCCGGCTATACTTAGCAGTTTAGGGTTCTGAATATCCGGCTATACTTAGGAGTTTAGTGTTCTGAATATCCGGCTATACTTAGGAGTTTAGTGTTCTGAATATCCGGCTATACTTAGGAGTTTAGGGTTCTGAATATCTAGCTAAACTTTAAGTTTAGTGTTCTGAGTATCCGGCTATACTTAGCAGTTTAGGGTTCTGAATATCTAGCTAAACTTTAAGTTTAGGGTTCTGAAATCCGGCTATACTTAGGAGTTTAGTGTTCTGAATATCTAGCTAAACTTTAAGTTTAGGGTTCTGAATATCCGGCTATACTTAGGAGTTTAGTGTTCTGAATATCTAGCTAAACTTTAAGTTTAGGGTTCTGAATATCCGGCTATACTTAGGAGTTTAGTGTTCTGAATATCCGGCTATACTTAGGAGTTTAGTGTTCTGAATATCTAGCTAAACTTAGGAGTTTAGTGTTCTGAATATCTAGCTAAACTTAGGAGTTTAGTGTTCTGAATATCTAGCTAAACTTTAAGTTTAGGGTTCTGAATATCCGGCTATACTTAGGAGTTTAGTGTTCTGAATATCTAGCTAAACTTTAAGTTTAGGGTTCTGAATATCCGGCTATACTTAGGAGTTTAGTGTTCTGAATATCCGGCTATACTTAGGAGTTTAGTGTTCTGAATATCTAGCTAAACTTAGGAGTTTAGTGTTCTGAATATCTAGCTAAACTTAGGAGTTTAGTTTTCTGAATATCTAGCTAAACTTTAAGTTTAGGGTTCTGAATATCCGGCTATACTTAGGAGATTAGTGTTCTGAATATCCGGCTATACTTAGGAGTTTAGTGTTCTGAATATCTAGCTAAACTATAAGTTTAGTGTTCTGAATATCCGGCTATACTTAGGAGTTTAGTGTTCTGAATATCCGGCTATACTTAGGAGTTTAGGGTTCTGAATATCTAGCTAAACTTTAAGTTTAGAGTTCTGAATATCCGGCTATACTTAGGAGTTTAGGGTTCTGAATATCCGGCTATACTTAGGAGTTTAGTGTTCTGAATATCTAGCTAAACTTTAAGTTTAGGGTTCTGAATATCAGGCTATACTTAGGAGTTTAGGGTTCTGAATATCTAGCTAAACTTTAAGTTTAGTGTTCTGAATATCCGGCTATACTTAGGAGTTTAGGGTTCTGAATATCTAGCTAATCTTTAAGTTTAGGGTTCTGAATATCCGGCTATACTTAGGAGTTTAGTGTTCTCAATATCTAGCTAAACTTTAAGTTTAGGGTTCTGAATATCCGGCTATACTTAGGAGTTTAGTGTTCTGAATATCCGGCTATACTTAGGAGTTTAGTGTTCTGAATATCTAGCTAAACTTAGGAGTTTAGTGTTCTGAATATCTAGCTAAACTTAGGAGTTTAGTGTTCTGAATATCTAGCTAAACTTTAAGTTTAGGGTTCTGAATATCCGGCTATACTTAGGAGTTTAGTGTTCTGAATATCCGGCTATACTTAGGAGTTTAGGGTTCTGAATATCTAGCTAAACTTTAAGTTTAGGGTTCTGAATATCCGGCTATACTTAGGAGTTTAGTGTTCTGAATATCCGGCTATACTTAGGAGTTTAGTGTTCTGAATATCCGGCTATACTTAGGAGTTTAGGGTTCTGAATATCTAGCTAAACTTTAAGTTTAGTGTTCTGAATATCCGGCTATACTTAGGAGTTTAGGGTTCTGAATATCCGGCTATACTTAGGAGTTTAGTGTTCTGAATATATGGCTATACTTAGGAGTTTAGTGTTCTGAATATCCGGCTATACTTAGGAGTTTAGTGTTCTGAATATCCGGCTATACTTAGGAGTTTAAGGTTCTGAATATCCGGCTATACTTAGGAGTTTAAGGTTCTGAATATCCGGCTATACTTAGGAGTTTAGTGTTCTGAATATACGGCTATTCTTAGGAGTTTAAGGTTCTGAATATCCGGCTATACTTAGGAGTTTAGTGTTCTGAATATCCGGCTATACTTAGGAGTTTAAGGTTCTTAATATCCGGCTATACTTAGGAGTTTAGTGTTCTGAATATCCGGCTATACTTAGGAGTTTAGTGTTCTGAATATCCGGCTATACTTAGGAGTTTAAGGTTCTGAATATCCGGCTATACTTAGGAGTTTAGTGTTCTGAATATCCGGCTATACTTAGGAGTTTAGTGTTCTGAATATCCGGCTATACTTAGGAGTTTAGGGTTCTGAATATCTAGCTAAACTTTAAGTTTAGTGTTCTGAATATCCGGCTATACTTAGGAGTTTAGGGTTCTGAATATCTAGCTAAACTTTAAGTTTAGGGTTCTGAATATCCGGCTATACTTAGGAGTTTAGTGTTCTGAATATCTAGCTAAACTTTAAGTTTAGGGTTCTGAATATCCGGCTATACTTAGGAGTTTAGTGTTCTGAATATCTAGCTAAACTTTAAGTTTAGGGTTCTGAATATCCGGCTATACTTAGGAGTTTAGTTTTCTGAATATCCGGCTATACTTAGGAGTGTAGTGTTCTGAATATCTAGCTAAACTTAGGAGTTTAGTGTTCTGAATATCTAGCTACACTTTAAGTTTAGTGTTCTGAATATCCGGCTATACTTAGGAGTTTAGTGTTCTGAATATCTAGCTAAACTTTAAGTTTAGTGTTCTGAATATCCGGCTATACTTAGGAGGTTAGTGTTCTGAATATCCGGCTATACTTAGGAGTTTAGGGTTCTGAATATCTAGCTAAACTTTAAGTTTAGGGTTCTGAATATCCGGCTATACTTAGGAGTTTAGTGTTCTGAATATCCGGCTATACTTAGGAGTTTAGGGTTCTGAATATCTAGCTAAACTTTAAGTTTAGGGCTCTGAATATCCGGCTATACTTAGGAGTTTAGGGTTCTGAATATCTAGCTAAACTTTAAGTTTAGTGTTCTGAATATCCGGCTATACTTAGGAGTGTAGTGTTCTGAATATCCGGCTATACTTAGGAGTTTAGGGTTCTGAATATCTAGCTAAACTTTAAGCTTAGGGTTCTGAATATCCGGCTATACTTAGGAGTTTAGGGTTCTGAATAGCTAGCTAAACTTTAAGTTTAGGGTTCTGAATATCCGGCTATACTTAGGAGTTTAGGGTTCTCAATATCTAGCTAAACTTTAAGTTTAGTGTTCTGAATATCCGGCTATACTTAGGAGTTTAGTGTTCTGAATATCTGGCTATACTTAGGAGTTTAGGGTTCTGAATATCTAGCTAAACTTTAAGTTTAGTGTTCTGAATATCCGGCTATACTTAGGAGTTTAGTGTTCTAAATATCTAGCTAAACTTTAAGTTTAGTGTTCTAAATATCCGGCTATACTTAGGAGTTTAGTGTTCTGAATATCCGGCTATACTTAGGAGTTTAGGGTTCTGAATATCTAGCTAAACTTTAAGTTTAGGGTTCTGAATATCCGGCTATACTTAGGAGTTTAGTGTTCTGAATATCCGGCTATACTTAGGAGTTTAGGGTTCTGAATATCTAGCTAAACTTTAAGTTTAGGGTTCTGAATATCCGGCTATACTTAGGAGTTTAGGGTTCTGAATATCTAGCTAAACTTTAAGTTTAGTGTTCTGAATATCCGGCTATACTTAGGAGTTTAGGGTTCTGAATATCCGGCTATACTTAGGAGTTTAGTGTTCTGAATATCTAGCTAAACTTTAAGTTTAGGGTTCTGAATATCCGGCTATACTTAGGAGTTTAGGGTTCTGAATATCTAGCTAAACTTTAAGTTTAGTGTTCTGAATATCCGGCTATACTTAGGAGTTTAGGGTTCTGAATATCTAGCTAAACTTTAAGTTTAGGGTTCTGAATATCCGGCTATACTTAGGAGTTTAGTGATCTGAATCTCCGGCTATACTTAGGAGTTTAGTGTTCTGAATATCTAGCTAAACTTAGGAGTTTAGTGTTCTGAATATCTAGCTAAACTTTAAGTTTAGGGTTCTGAATATCCGGCTATACTTAGGAGTTTAGTGATCTGATTCTCCGGCTATACTTAGGAGTTTAGTGTTCTGAATATCTAGCTAAACTTAGGAGTTTAGTGTTCTGAATATCTAGCTCAACTTTAAGTTTAGGGTTCTGAATATCCGGCTATACTTAGGAGTTTAGTGATCTGAATCTCCGGCTATACTTAGGAGTTTAGTGTTCTGAATATCTAGCTAAACTTAGGAGTTTAGGGTTCTGAATATCTAGCTAAACTTTAAGTTTAGGGTTCTGAATATCCGGCTATACTTAGGAGTTTAGTGATCTGAATCTCCGGCTATACTTAGGAGTTTAGTGTTCTGAATATCTAGCTAAACTTAGGAGTTTAGTGTTCTGAATATCTAGCTAAACTTAGGAGTTTAGTGTTCTGAATATCTAGCTAAACTTTAAGTTTAGGGTTCTGAATATCCGGCTATACTTAGGAGTTTAGTGTTCTGAATATCCGGCTATACTTAGGAGTTTAGTGTTCTGAATATCTAGCTAAACTATAAGTTTAGTGTTCTGAATATCCGGCTATACTTAGGAGTTTAGTGTTCTGAATATCCGGCTATACTTAGGAGTTTAGGGTTCTGAATATCTAGCTAAACTTTAAGTTTAGAGTTCTGAATATCCGGCTATACTTAGGAGTTTAGTGTTCTGAATATCCGGCTATACTTAGGAGTTTAGGGTTCTGAATATCCGGCTATACTTAGGAGTTTAGTGTTCTGAATATCAGGCTATACTTAGGAGTTTAGGGTTCTGAATATCCGGCTATACTTAGGAGTTTAGTGTTCTGAATATCAGGCTATACTTAGGAGTTTAGGGTTCTGAATATCCGGCTATACTTAGGAGTTTAGTGTTCTGAATATATGGCTATACTTAGGAGTTTAGTGTTCTGAATATCAGGCTATACTTAGGAGTTTAGTGTTCTGAATATATGGCTATACTTAGGAGTTTAGTGTTCTGAATATATGGCTATACTTAGGAGTTTAGTGTTCTGAATATCCGGCTATACTTAGGAGTTTAGTGTTCTGAATATCAGGCTATACTTAGGAGTTTAGGGTTCTGAATATCCGGCTATACTTAGGAGTTTAGTGTTCTGAATATATGGCTATACTTAGGAGTTTAGTGTTCTGAATATCAGGCTATACTTAGGAGTTTAGTGTTCTGAATATATGGCTATACTTAGGAGTTTAGTGTTCTGAATATATGGCTATACTTAGGAGTTTAGTGTTCTGAATATCCGGCTATACTTAGGAGTTTAGTGTTCTGAATATCCGGCTATACTTAGGAGTTTAGTGTTCTGAATATCTAGCTAAACTTTAAGTTTAGTGTTCTGAATATCCGGCTATACTTAGGAGTTTAGTGTTCTGAATATCTAGCTAAACTTTAAGTTTAGTGTTCTGAATATCCGGCTATACTTAGGAGTTTAGTGTTCTGAATATCTAGCTAAACTTTAAGTTTAGTGTTCTGAATATCCGGCTATACTTAGGAGTTTAGTGTTCTGAATATCTAGCTAAACTTTAAGTTTAGGGTTCTGAATATCCGGCTATACTTAGGAGTTTAGTGTTCTGAATATCCGGCTATACTTAGGAGTTTAAGGTTCTGAATATCCGGCTATACTTAGGAGTTTAGTGTTCTGAATATCCGGCTATACTTAGGAGTTTAAGGTTCTGAATATCCGGCTATACTTAGGAGTTTAGTGTTCTGAATATCCGGCTATACTTAGGAGTTTAAGGTTCTTAATATCCGGCTATACTTAGGAGTTTAGTGTTCTGAATATCCGGCTATACTTAGGAGTTTAGTGTTCTGAATATCCGGCTATACTTAGGAGTTTAAGGTTCTGAATATCCGGCTATACTTAGGAGTTTAGTGTTCTGAATATCCGGCTATACTTAGGAGTTTAGTGTTCTGAATATCCGGCTATACTTAGGAGTTTAGGGTTCTGAATATCTAGCTAAACTTTAAGTTTAGTGTTCTGAATATCCGGCTATACTTAGCAGTTTAGGGTTCTGAATATCCGGCTATACTTAGGAGTTTAGTGTTCTGAATATCCGGCTATACTTAGGAGTTTAGTGTTCTGAATATCCGGCTATACTTAGGAGTTTAGGGTTCTGAATATCTAGCTAAACTTTAAGTTTAGTGTTCTGAGTATCCGGCTATACTTAGCAGTTTAGGGTTCTGAATATCTAGCTAAACTTTAAGTTTAGGGTTCTGAAATCCGGCTATACTTAGGAGTTTAGTGTTCTGAATATCTAGCTAAACTTAGGAGTTTAGTGTTCTGAATATCTAGCTAAACTTAGGAGTTTAGTGTTCTGAATATCTAGCTAAACTTTAAGTTTAGGGTTCTGAATATCCGGCTATACTTAGGAGTTTAGTGTTCTGAATATCTAGCTAAACTTTAAGTTTAGGGTTCTGAATATCCGGCTATACTTAGGAGTTTAGTGTTCTGAATATCCGGCTATACTTAGGAGTTTAGTGTTCTGAATATCTAGCTAAACTTAGGAGTTTAGTGTTCTGAATATCTAGCTAAACTTAGGAGTTTAGTTTTCTGAATATCTAGCTAAACTTTAAGTTTAGGGTTCTGAATATCCGGCTATACTTAGGAGATTAGTGTTCTGAATATCCGGCTATACTTAGGAGTTTAGTGTTCTGAATATCTAGCTAAACTATAAGTTTAGTGTTCTGAATATCCGGCTATACTTAGGAGTTTAGTGTTCTGAATATCCGGCTATACTTAGGAGTTTAGGGTTCTGAATATCTAGCTAAACTTTAAGTTTAGAGTTCTGAATATCCGGCTATACTTAGGAGTTTAGGGTTCTGAATATCCGGCTATACTTAGGAGTTTAGTGTTCTGAATATCTAGCTAAACTTTAAGTTTAGGGTTCTGAATATCAGGCTATACTTAGGAGTTTAGGGTTCTGAATATCTAGCTAAACTTTAAGTTTAGTGTTCTGAATATCCGGCTATACTTAGGAGTTTAGGGTTCTGAATATCTAGCTAATCTTTAAGTTTAGGGTTCTGAATATCCGGCTATACTTAGGAGTTTAGTGTTCTCAATATCTAGCTAAACTTTAAGTTTAGGGTTCTGAATATCCGGCTATACTTAGGAGTTTAGTGTTCTGAATATCCGGCTATACTTAGGAGTTTAGTGTTCTGAATATCTAGCTAAACTTAGGAGTTTAGTGTTCTGAATATCTAGCTAAACTTAGGAGTTTAGTGTTCTGAATATCTAGCTAAACTTTAAGTTTAGGGTTCTGAATATCCGGCTATACTTAGGAGTTTAGTGTTCTGAATATCCGGCTATACTTAGGAGTTTAGGGTTCTGAATATCTAGCTAAACTTTAAGTTTAGGGTTCTGAATATCCGGCTATACTTAGGAGTTTAGGGTTCTCAATATCTAGCTAAACTTTAAGTTTAGTGTTCTGAATATCCGGCTATACTTACGAGTTTAGTGTTCTGAATATCCGGCTATACTTAGGAGTTTAGGGTTCTGAATATCTAGCTAAACTTTAAGTTTAGGGTTCTGAATATCCGGCTATACTTAGGAGATTAGTGTTCTGAATATCCGGCTATACTTAGGAGTTTAGGGTTCTGAATATCTAGCTAAACTTTAAGTTTAGGGTTCTGAATATCCGGCTATACTTAGGAGTTTAGGGTTCTGAATATCTAGCTAAACTTTAAGTTTAGTGTTCTGAATATCCGGCTATACTTAGGAGTTTAGGGTTCTGAATATCCGGCTATACTTAGGAGTTAGTGTTCTGAATATCTAGCTAAACTTTAAGTTTAGGGTTCTGAATATCCGGCTATACTTAGGAGTTTAGGGTTCTGAATATCTAGCTAAACTTTAAGTTTAGTGTTCTGAATATCCGGCTATACTTAGGAGTTTAGGGTTCTGAATATCTAGCTAAACTTTAAGTTTAGGGTTCTGAATATCCGGCTATACTTAGGAGTTTAGTGATCTGAATATCTAGCTAAACTTTAAGTTTAGGGTTCTGAATATCCGGCTATACTTAGGAGTTTAGTGTTCTGAATATCTAGCTAAACTTTAAGTTTAGGGTTCTGAATATCCGGCTATACTTAGGAGTTTAGTGTTCTGAATCTCCGGCTATACTTAGGAGTTTAGTGTTCTGAATATCTAGCTAAACTTAGGAGTTTAGTGTTCTGAATATCTAGCTAAACTTAGGAGTTTAGTGTTCTGAATATCTAGCTAAACTTTAAGTTTAGGGTTCTGAATATCCGGCTATACTTAGGAGTTTAGTGTTCTGAATATCCGGCTATACTTTGGAGTTTAGTGTTCTGAATATCCGGCTATACTTAGGAGTTTAGGGTTCTGAATATCTAGCTAAACTTTAAGTTTAGTGTTCTGAATATCCGGCTATACTTAGGAGTTTAGGGTTCTGAATATCCGGCTATACTTAGGAGTTTAGTGTTCTGAATATATGGCTATACTTAGGAGTTTAGTGTTCGGAATATCAGGCTATACTTAGGAGTTTAGTGTTCTGAATATATGGCTATACTTAGGAGTTTAGTGTTCTGAATATATGGCTATACTTAGGAGTTTAGTGTTCTGAATATCCGGCTATACTTAGGAGTTTAGTGTTCTGAATATCTAGCTAAACTTTAAGTTTAGGGTTCTGAATATCCGGCTATACTTAGGAGTTTAGGGTTCTGAATATCTAGCTAAACTTTAAGTATAGTGTTCTGAATATCCGGCTATACTTAGGAGTTTAGTGTTCTGAATATCTAGCTAAACTTTAAGTTTAGTGTTCTGAATATCCGGCTATACTTAGGAGTTTAGTGTTCTGAATATCTAGCTAAACTTTAAGTTTAGGGTTCTGAATATCCGGCTATACTTAGGAGTTTAGTGTTCTGAATATCCGGCTATACTTAGGAGTTTAAGGTTCTGAATATCCGGCTATACTTAGGAGTTTAGTGTTCTGAATATCCGGCTATACTTAGGAGTTTAAGGTTCTGAATATCCGGCTATACTTAGGAGTTTAGTGTTCTGAATATCCGGCTATACTTAGGAGTTTAAGGTTCTTAATATCCGGCTATACTTAGGAGTTTAGTGTTCTGAATATCCGGCTATACTTAGGAGTTTAGTGTTCTGAATATCCGGCTATACTTAGGAGTTTAAGGTTCTGAATATCCGGCTATACTTAGGAGTTTAGTGTTCTGAATATCCGGCTATACTTAGGAGTTTAGTGTTCTGAATATCCGGCTATACTTAGGAGTTTAGGGTTCTGAATATCTAGCTAAACTTTAAGTTTAGTGTTCTGAATATCCGGCTATACTTAGCAGTTTAGGGTTCTGAATATCCGGCTATACTTAGGAGTTTAGTGTTCTGAATATCCGGCTATACTTAGGAGTTTAGTGTTCTGAATATCCGGCTATACTTAGGAGTTTAGGGTTCTGAATATCTAGCTAAACTTTAAGTTTAGTGTTCTGAGTATCCGGCTATACTTAGCAGTTTAGGGTTCTGAATATCTAGCTAAACTTTAAGTTTAGGGTTCTGAAATCCGGCTATACTTAGGAGTTTAGTGTTCTGAATATCTAGCTAAACTTAGGAGTTTAGTGTTCTGAATATCTAGCTAAACTTAGGAGTTTAGTGTTCTGAATATCTAGCTAAACTTTAAGTTTAGGGTTCTGAATATCCGGCTATACTTAGGAGTTTAGTGTTCTGAATATCTAGCTAAACTTTAAGTTTAGGGTTCTGAATATCCGGCTATACTTAGGAGTTTAGTGTTCTGAATATCCGGCTATACTTAGGAGTTTAGTGTTCTGAATATCTAGCTAAACTTAGGAGTTTAGTGTTCTGAATATCTAGCTAAACTTAGGAGTTTAGTTTTCTGAATATCTAGCTAAACTTTAAGTTTAGGGTTCTGAATATCCGGCTATACTTAGGAGATTAGTGTTCTGAATATCCGGCTATACTTAGGAGTTTAGTGTTCTGAATATCTAGCTAAACTATAAGTTTAGTGTTCTGAATATCCGGCTATACTTAGGAGTTTAGTGTTCTGAATATCCGGCTATACTTAGGAGTTTAGGGTTCTGAATATCTAGCTAAACTTTAAGTTTAGAGTTCTGAATATCCGGCTATACTTAGGAGTTTAGGGTTCTGAATATCCGGCTATACTTAGGAGTTTAGTGTTCTGAATATCTAGCTAAACTTTAAGTTTAGGGTTCTGAATATCAGGCAATACTTAGGAGTTTAGGGTTCTGAATATCTAGCTAAACTTTAAGTTTAGTGTTCTGAATATCCGGCTATACTTAGGAGTTTAGGGTTCTGAATATCTAGCTAATCTTTAAGTTTAGGGTTCTGAATATCCGGCTATACTTAGGAGTTTAGTGTTCTCAATATCTAGCTAAACTTTAAGTTTAGGGTTCTGAATATCCGGCTATACTTAGGAGTTTAGTGTTCTGAATATCCGGCTATACTTAGGAGTTTAGTGTTCTGAATATCTAGCTAAACTTAGGAGTTTAGTGTTCTGAATATCTAGCTAAACTTAGGAGTTTAGTGTTCTGAATATCTAGCTAAACTTTAAGTTTAGGGTTCTGAATATCCGGCTATACTTAGGAGTTTAGTGTTCTGAATATCCGGCTATACTTAGGAGTTTAGGGTTCTGAATATCTAGCTAAACTTTAAGTTTAGGGTTCTGAATATCCGGCTATACTTAGGAGTTTAGGGTTCTCAATATCTAGCTAAACTTTAAGTTTAGTGTTCTGAATATCCGGCTATACTTACGAGTTTAGTGTTCTGAATATCCGGCTATACTTAGGAGTTTAGGGTTCTGAATATCTAGCTAAACTTTAAGTTTAGGGTTCTGAATATCCGGCTATACTTAGGAGATTAGTGTTCTGAATATCCGGCTATACTTAGGAGTTTAGGGTTCTGAATATCTAGCTAAACTTTAAGTTTAGGGTTCTGAATATCCGGCTATACTTAGGAGTTTAGGGTTCTGAATATCTAGCTAAACTTTAAGTTTAGTGTTCTGAATATCCGGCTATACTTAGGAGTTTAGGGTTCTGAATATCCGGCTATACTTAGGAGTTAGTGTTCTGAATATCTAGCTAAACTTTAAGTTTAGGGTTCTGAATATCCGGCTATACTTAGGAGTTTAGGGTTCTGAATATCTAGCTAAACTTTAAGTTTAGTGTTCTGAATATCCGGCTATACTTAGGAGTTTAGGGTTCTGAATATCTAGCTAAACTTTAAGTTTAGGGTTCTGAATATCCGGCTATACTTAGGAGTTTAGTGATCTGAATATCTAGCTAAACTTTAAGTTTAGGGTTCTGAATATCCGGCTATACTTAGGAGTTTAGTGTTCTGAATATCTAGCTAAACTTTAAGTTTAGGGTTCTGAATATCCGGCTATACTTAGGAGTTTAGTGTTCTGAATCTCCGGCTATACTTAGGAGTTTAGTGTTCTGAATATCTAGCTAAACTTAGGAGTTTAGTGTTCTGAATATCTAGCTAAACTTAGGAGTTTAGTGTTCTGAATATCTAGCTAAACTTTAAGTTTAGGGTTCTGAATATCCGGCTATACTTAGGAGTTTAGTGTTCTGAATATCCGGCTATACTTAGGAGTTTAGTGTTCTGAATATCCGGCTATACTTAGGAGTTTAGGGTTCTGAATATCTAGCTAAACTTTAAGTTTAGTGTTCTGAATATCCGGCTATACTTAGGAGTTTAGGGTTCTGAATATCCGGCTATACTTAGGAGTTTAGTGTTCTGAATATATGGCTATACTTAGGAGTTTAGTGTTCGGAATATCAGGCTATACTTAGGAGTTTAGTGTTCTGAATATATGGCTATACTTAGGAGTTTAGTGTTCTGAATATATGGCTATACTTAGGAGTTTAGTGTTCTGAATATCCGGCTATACTTAGGAGTTTAGTGTTCTGAATATCTAGCTAAACTTTAAGTTTAGGGTTCTGAATATCCGGCTATACTTAGGAGTTTAGGGTTCTGAATATCTAGCTAAACTTTAAGTATAGTGTTCTGAATATCCGGCTATACTTAGGAGTTTAGTGTTCTGAATATCCGGCTATACTTAGGAGTTTAGTGTTCTGAATATCCGGCTATACTTAGGAGTTTAGTGTTCTGAATCTCCGGCTATACTTAGGAGTTTAGTGTTCTGAATATCTAGCTAAACTTTAAGTTTAGGGTTCTGAATATCCGGCTATACTTAGGAGTTTAGTGTTCTGAATATCCGGCTATACTTAGGAGTTTAAGGTTCTGAATATCCGGCTATACTTAGGAGTTTAGTGTTCTGAATATCCGGCTATACTTAGGAGTTTAAGGTTCTTAATATCCGGCTATACTTAGGAGTTTAAGGTTCTGAATATCCGGCTATACTTAGGAGTTTAGTGTTCTGAATATCCGGCTATACTTAGGAGTCTAAGGTTCTGAATATCCGGCTATACTTAGGAGTTTAGTGTTCTGAATATCCGGCTATACTTAGGAGTTTAAGGTTCTTAATATCCGGCTATACTTAGGAGTTTAGTGTTCTGAATATCCGGCTATACTTAGGAGTTTAGTGTTCTGAATATCCGGCTATACTTAGGAGTTTAAGGTTCTGAATATCCGGCTATACTTAGGAGTTTAGTGTTCTGAATATCCGGCTATACTTAGGAGTTTAGTGTTCTGAATATCCGGCTATACTTAGGAGTTTAGGGTTCTGAATATCTAGCTAAACTTTAAGTTTAGTGTTCTGAATATCCGGCTATACTTAGCAGTTTAGGGTTCTGAATATCTAGCTAAACTTTAAGTTTAGGGTTCTGAAATCCGGCTATACTTAGGAGTTTAGTGTTCTGAATATCTAGCTAAATTTTAAGTTTAGGGTTCTGAATATCCGGCTATACTTAGGAGTTTAGTGTTCTGAATATCTAGCAAAACTTTAAGTTTAGGGTTCTGAATATCCGGCTATACTTAGGAGTTTAGTGTTCTGAATATCCGGCTATACTTAGGAGTTTAGTGTTCTGAATATCTAGCTAAACTTAGGAGTTTAGTGTTCTGAATATCTAGCTAAACTTAGGAGTTTAGTGTTCTGAATATCTAGCTAAACTTTAAGTTTAGGGTTCTGAATATCCGGCTATACTTAGGAGATTAGTGTTCTGAATATCCGGCTATACTTAGGAGTTTAGTGTTCTGAATATCCGGCTATACTTAGGAGTTTAGGGTTCTGAATATCTAGCTAAACTTTAAGTTTAGAGTTCTGAATATCCGGCTATACTTAGGAGTTTAGGGTTCTGAATATCCGGCTATACTTAGGAGTTTAGTGTTCTGAATATCTAGCTAAACTTTAAGTTTAGGGTTCTGAATATCCGGCTATACTTAGGAGTTTAGGGTTCTGAATATCTAGCTAAACTTTAAGTTTAGTGTTCTGAATATCCGGCTATACTTAGGAGTTTAGGGTTCTGAATATCTAGCTAATCTTTAAGTTTAGGGTTCTGAATATCCGGCTATACTTAGGAGTTTAGTGTTCTGAATATCTAGCTAAACTTTAAGTTTAGGGTTCTGAATATCCGGCTATACATAGGAGTTTAGTGTTCTGAATATCTAGCTAAACTTAGGAGTTTAGTGTTCTGAATATCTAGCTAAACTTAGGAGTTTAGTGTTCTGAATATCTAGCTAAACTTTAAGTTTAGGGTTCTGAATATCCGGCTATACTTAGGAGTTTAGTGTTCTGAATATCCGGCTATACTTAGGAGTTTAGGGTTCTGAATATCTAGCTAAACTTTAAGTTTAGGGTTCTGAATATCCGGCTATACTTAGGAGTTTAGGGTTCTCAATATCTAGCTAAACTTTAAGTTTAGTGTTCTGAATATCCGGCTATACTTAGGAGTTTAGTGTTCTGAATATCCGGCTATACTTAGGAGTTTAGGGTTCTGAATATCTAGCTAAACTTTAAGTTTAGGGTTCTGAATATCCGGCTATACTTAGGAGTTTAGTGTTCTGAATATCCGGCTATACTTAGGAGTTTAGGGTTCTGAATATCTAGCTAAACTTTAAGTTTAGGGTTCTGAATATCCGGCTATACTTAGGAGTTTAGTGTTCGGAATATCAGGCTATACTTAGGAGTTTAGTGTTCTGAATATATGGCTATACTTAGGAGTTTAGTGTTCTGAATATATGGCTATACTTAGGAGTTTAGTGTTCTGAATATCCGGCTATACTTAGGAGTTTAGTGTTCTGAATATCTAGCTAAACTTTAAGTTTAGGGTTCTGAATATCCGGCTATACTTAGGAGTTTAGGGTTCTGAATATCTAGCTAAACTTTAAGTATAGTGTTCTGAATATCCGGCTATACTTAGGAGTTTAGTGTTCTGAATATCCGGCTATACTTAGGAGTTTAGTGTTCTGAATATCCGGCTATACTTAGGAGTTTAGTGTTCTGAATCTCCGGCTATACTTAGGAGTTTAGTGTTCTGAATATCTAGCTAAACTTTAAGTTTAGGGTTCTGAATATCCGGCTATACTTAGGAGTTTAGTGTTCTGAATATCCGGCTATACTTAGGAGTTTAAGGTTCTGAATATCCGGCTATACTTAGGAGTTTAGTGTTCTGAATATCCGGCTAGACTTAGGAGTTTAAGGTTCTTAATATCCGGCTATACTTAGGAGTTTAAGGTTCTGAATATCCGGCTATACTTAGGAGTTTAGTGTTCTGAATATCCGGCTATACTTAGGAGTCTAAGGTTCTGAATATCCGGCTATACTTAGGAGTTTAGTGTTCTGAATATCCGGCTATACTTAGGAGTTTAAGGTTATTAATATCCGGCTATACTTAGGAGTTTAGTGTTCTGAATATCCGGCTATACTTAGGAGTTTAGTGTTCTGAATATCCGGCTATACTTAGGAGTTTAAGGTTCTGAATATCCGGCTATACTTAGGAGTTTAGTGTTCTGAATATCCGGCTATACTTAGGAGTTTAGTGTTCTGAATATCCGGCTATACTTAGGAGTTTAGGGTTCTGAATATCTAGCTAAACTTTAAGTTTAGTGTTCTGAATATCCGGCTATACTTAGCAGTTTAGGGTTCTGAATATCTAGCTAAACTTTAAGTTTAGGGTTCTGAAATCCGGCTATACTTAGGAGTTTAGTGTTCTGAATATCTAGCTAAATTTTAAGTTTAGGGTTCTGAATATCCGGCTATACTTAGGAGTTTAGTGTTCTGAATATCTAGCAAAACTTTAAGTTTAGGGTTCTGAATATCCGGCTATACTTAGGAGTTTAGTGTTCTGAATATCCGGCTATACTTAGGAGTTTAGTGTTCTGAATATCTAGCTAAACTTAGGAGTTTAGTGTTCTGAATATCTAGCTAAACTTAGGAGTTTAGTGTTCTGAATATCTAGCTAAACTTTAAGTTTAGGGTTCTGAATATCCGGCTATACTTAGGAGATTAGTGTTCTGAATATCCGGCTATACTTAGGAGTTTAGTGTTCTGAATATCCGGCTATACTTAGGAGTTTAGGGTTCTGAATATCTAGCTAAACTTTAAGTTTAGAGTTCTGAATATCCGGCTATACTTAGGAGTTTAGGGTTCTGAATATCCGGCTATACTTAGGAGTTTAGTGTTCTGAATATCTAGCTAAACTTTAAGTTTAGTGTTCTGAATATCCGGCTATACTTAGGAGTTTAGGGTTCTGAATATCTAGCTAATCTTTAAGTTTAGGGTTCTGAATATCCGGCTATACTTAGGAGTTTAGTGTTCTGAATATCTAGCTAAACTTTAAGTTTAGGGTTCTGAATATCCGGCTATACATAGGAGTTTAGTGTTCTGAATATCTAGCTAAACTTAGGAGTTTAGTGTTCTGAATATCTAGCTAAACTTAGGAGTTTAGTGTTCTGAATATCTAGCTAAACTTTAAGTTTAGGGTTCTGAATATCCGGCTATACTTAGGAGTTTAGGGTTCTGAATATCTAGCTAAACTTTAAGTTTAGGGTTCTGAATATCCGGCTATACTTAGGAGTTTAGGGTTCTCAATATCTAGCTAAACTTTAAGTTTAGTGTTCTGAATATCCGGCTATACTTAGGAGTTTAGTGTTCTGAATATCCGGCTATACTTAGGAGTTTAGGGTTCTGAATATCTAGCTAAACTTTAAGTTTAGGGTTCTGAATATCCGGCTATACTTAGGAGTTTAGTGTTCTGAATATCCGGCTATACTTAGGAGTTTAGGGTTCTGAATATCTAGCTAAACTTTAAGTTTAGGGTTCTGAATATCCGGCTATACTTAGGAGTTTAGTGTTCTGAATATCCGGCTATACTTAGGAGTTTAGTGTTCTGAATATCCGGTAATACTTAGGAGTTTAAGGTTCTTAATATCCGGCTATACTTAGGAGTTTAGTGTTCTGAATATCCGGCTATACTTAGGAGTTTAGTGTTCTGAATATCCGGCTATACTTAGGAGTTTAAGGTTCTGAATATCCGGCTATACTTAGGAGTTTAGTGTTCTGAATATCCGGCTATACTTAGGAGTTTAGTGTTGTGAATATCCGGCTATACTTAGGAGTTTAGAGTTCTGAATATCTAGCTAAACTTTAAGTTTAGTGTTCTGAATATCCGGCTATACTTAGGAGTTTAGTGTTCTGAATATCTAGCTAAACTTTAAGTATAGTGTTCTGAATATCCGGCTATACTTAGGAGTTTAGTGTTCTGAATATCTAGCTAAACTTTAAGTTTAGTGTTCTGAATATCCGGCTATACTTAGGAGTTTAGTGTTCTGAATATCTAGCTAAACTTTAAGTTTAGGGTTCTGAATATCCGGCTATACTTAGGAGTTTAGTGTTCTGAATATCCGGCTATACTTAGGAGTTTAAGGTTCTGAATATCCGGCTATACTTAGGAGTTTAGTGTTCTGAATATCCGGCTATACTTAGGAGTTTAAGGTTCTTAATATCCGGCTATACTTAGGAGTTTAGTGTTCTGAATATCGGCTATACTTAGGAGTTTAGTGTTCTGAATATCCGGCTATACTTAGGAGTTTAAGGTTCTGAATATCCGGCTATACTTAGGAGTTTAGTGTTCTGAATATCCGGCTATACTTAGGAGTTTAGTGTTCTGAATATCCGGCTATACTTAGGAGTTTAGGGTTCTGAATATCTAGCTAAACTTTAAGTTTAGTGTTCTGAATATCCGGCTATACTTAGGAGTTTAGTGTTCTGAATATCTAGCTAAACTTTAAGTTTAGGGTTCTGAATATCCGGCTATACTTAGGAGTTTAGTGTTCTGAATATCCGGCTATACTTAGGAGTTTAGTGTTCTGAATATCCGGCTATACTTAGGAGTTTAGTGTTCTGAATATCTAGCTAAACTTTAAGTTTAGTGTTCTGAATGTCTAGCTAAATTTTAAGTTTAGGGTTCTGAATATCCGGCTATACTTAGGAGTTTAGTGTTCTGAATATCTAGCTAAACTTTAAGTTTAGGGTTCTGAATATCCGGCTATACTTAGGAGTTTAGTGTTCTGAATATCCGGCTATACTTAGGAGTTTAGTGTTCTGAATATCTAGCTAAACTTAGGAGTTTAGTGTTCTGAATATCTAGCTAAACTTAGGAGTTTAGTGTTCTGAATATCTAGCTAAACTTTAAGTTTAGGGTTCTGAATATCCGGCTATAGTTAGGAGATTAGTGTTCTGAATATCCGGCTATACTTAGGAGTTTAGTGTTCTGAATATCTAGCTAAACTATAAGTTTAGTGTTCTGAATATCCGGCTATACTTAGGAGTTTAGTGTTCTGAATATCCGGCTATACTTAGGAGTTTAGGGTTCTGAATATCTAGCTAAACTTTAAGTTTAGAGTTCTGAATATCCGGCTATACTTAGGAGTTTAGGGTTCTGAATATCCGGCTATACTTAGGAGTTTAGTGTTCTGAATATCTAGCTAAACTTTAAGTTTAGGGTTCTGAATATCCGGCTATACTTAGGAGTTTAGGGTTCTGAATATCTAGCTAAACTTTAAGTTTAGTGTTCTGAATATCCGGCTATGCTTAGGAGTTTAGGGTTCTGAATATCTAGCTAAACTTTAAGTTTAGGGTTCTGAATATCCGGCTATACTTAGGAGTTTAGTGTTCTGAATATCTAGCTAAACTTTAAGTTTAGGGTTCTGAATATCCGGCTATACTTAGGAGTTTACTGTTCTGAATATCCGGCTATACTTAGGAGTTTAGTGTTCTGAATATCTAGCTAAACTTAGGAGTTTAGTGTTCTGAATATCTAGCTAAACTTAGGAGTTTAGTGTTCTGAATATCTAGCTAAACTTTAAGTTTAGGGTTCTGAATATCCGGCTATACTTAGGAGTTTAGTGTTCTGAATATCCGGCTATACTTAGGAGTTTAGTGTTCTGAATATCTAGCTAAACTATAAGTTTAGTGTTCTGAATATCCGGCTATACTTAGGAGTTTAGTGTTCTGAATATCCGGCTATACTTAGGAGTTTAGGATTCTGAATATCTAGCTAAACTTTAAGTTTAAGGTTATGAATATCCGGCTATACTTAGGAGTTTAGTGTTCTGAATATCCGGCTATACTTAGGAGTTTAGTGTTCTGAATATCCGGCTATACTTAGGAGTTTAGGGTTCTGAATATCTAGCTAAACTTTAAGTTTAGTGTTCTGAATATCCGGCTATACTTAGGAGTTTAGGGTTCTGAATATCCGGCTATACTTAGGAGTTTAGTGTTCTGAATATATGGCTATACTTAGGAGTTTAGTGTTCTGAATATCAGGCTATACTTAGGAGTTTAGTGTTCTGAATATATGGCTATACTTAGGAGTTTAGTGTTCTGAATATCTAGCTAAACTTTAAGTTTAGTGTTCTGAATATCCCGCTATACTTAGGAGTTTAGTGTTCTGAATATCTAGCTAAACTTTAAGTTTAGGGTTCTGAATATCCGGCTATACTTAGGAGTTTAGTGTTCTGAATATCTAGCTAAACTTTAAGTTTAGGGTTCTGAATATCCGGCTATACTTAGGAGTTTAGTGTTCTGAATGTATAGCTAAACTTTAAGTTTAGGGTTCTGAATATCCGGCTATACTTAGGAGTTTAGTGTTCTGAATATCCGGCTATACTTAGGAGTTTAGTGTTCTGAATATCTAGCTAAACTTAGGAGTTTAGTGTTCTGAATATCTAGCTAAACTTAGGAGTTTAGTGTTCTGAATATCTAGCTAAACTTTAAGTTTAGGGTTCTGAATATCCGGCTATACTTATGAGTTTAGTGTTCTGAATATCCGGCTATACTTAGGAGTTTAGTGTTCTGAATATCTAGCTAAACTTTAAGTTTAGGGTTCTGAATATCCGGCTATACTTAGGAGTTTAGGGTTCTGAATATCTAGCTAAACTTTAAGTTTAGTGTTCTGAATATCCGGCTATACTTAGGAGTGTAGTGTTCTGAATATCCGGCTATACTTAGGAGTTTAGGGTTCTGAATATCTAGCTAAACTTTAAGCTTAGGGTTCTGAATATCCGGCTATACTTAGGAGTTTAGGGTTCTGAATATCTAGCTAAACTTTAAGTTTAGTGTTCTGAATATCCGGCTATACTTAGGAGTTTAGTGTTCTGAATATCCGGCTATACTTAGGAGTTTAGGGTTCTGAATATCTAGCTAAACTTTAAGTTTAGTGTTCTGAATATCCGGCTATACTTAGGAGTTTAGGGTTCTGAATATCCGGCTATACTTAGGAGTTTAGTGTTCTGAATATCTAGCTAAACTTTAAGTTTAGGGTTCTGAATATCCGGCTATACTTAGGAGTTTAGGGTTCTGAATATCTAGCTAAACTTTAAGTTTAGTGTTCTGAATATCCGGCTATATTTAGGAGTTTAGGGTTCTGAATATCTAGCTAAACTTTAAGTTTAGGGTTCTGAATATCCGGCTATACTTAGGAGTTTAGTGTTCTGAATATCTAGCTAAACAATAAGTTTAGGGTTCTGAATATCCGGCTATACTTAGGAGTTTAGTGTTCTGAATCTCCGGCTATACTTAGGAGTTTAGTGTTCTGAATATCTAGCTAAACTTAGGAGTTTAGTGTTCTGAATATCTAGCTAAACTTAGGAGTTTAGTGTTCTGAATATGTAGCTAAACTTTAAGTTTAGGGTTCTGAATATCCGGCTATACTTAGGAGTTTAGTGTTCTGAATATCCGGCTATACTTAGGAGTTTAGAGTTCTGAATATCCGGCTATAATTAGGAGTTTAGTGTTCTGAATATCCGGCTATACTTAGGAGTTTAAGGTTCTTAATATCCGGCTATACTTTGGAGTTTAGTGTTCTGAATATGCGGCTATACTTAGGAGTTTAGTGTTCTGAATATCCGGCTATACTTAGGAGTTTAAGGTTCTGAATATCCGGCTATACTTAGGAGTTTAGTGTTCTGAATATCCGGCTATACTTAGGAGTTTAGTGTTCGGAATATCCGGCTATACTTAGGAGTTTAGGGTTCTGAATATCTAGCTAAACTTTAAGTTTAGTGTTCTGAATATGCGGCTATACTTAGGAGTTTAGGGTTCTGAATATCTAGCTAAACTTTAAGTTTAGGGTTCTGAAATTCCGGCTATACTTAGGAGTTTAGTGATCTGAATATCTAGCTAAACTTTAAGTTTAGGGTTCTGAATATCCGGCTATACTTAGGAGTTTAGTGTTCTGAATATCTAGCTAAACTTTAAGTTTAGTGTTCTGAATATCCGGCTATACTTAGGAGTTTAGTGTTCAGAATATCCGGCTATACTTAGGAGTTTAGGGTTCTGAATATCTAGCTAAACTTTAAGTTTAGGGTTCTGAATATCCGGCTATACTTAGGAGTTTAGTGTTCGGAATATCCGGCTAATCTTAGGAGTTTAAGGTTCTGAATATCCGGCTATACTTAGGAGTATAGTGTTCTGAATATCCGGCTATACTTAGGAGTTTAAGGTTCTGAATATTAGGCTATACTTAGGAGTTTAGTGTTCTGAATATCCGGCTATACTTAGGAGTTTAAGGTTCTGAATATCCGGCTATACTTAGGAGTTTAGTGTTCTGAATATCCGGCTATACTTAGGAGTTTAAGGTTCTGAATATCCGGGTATACTTAGGAGTTTAGTGTTCTGAATATCCGGCTATACTTAGGAGTTTAAGGTTCTGAATATCCGGCTATACTTAGGAGTTTAGTGTTCTGAATATCCGGCTATACTTAGGAGTTTAAGGTTCTGAATATCCGGCTATACTTAGGAGTTTAGTGTTCTGAATATCCGGCTATACTTAGGAGTTTAAGGTTCTGAATATCCGGCTATACTTAGGAGTTTAGTGTTCTGAATATCCGGCTATACTTAGGAGTTTAAGGTTCTGAATATCCGGCTATACTTAGGAGTTTAGTGTTCTGAATATCCGGCTATACTTAGGAGTTTAAGGTTCTGAATATCCGGCTATACTTAGGAGTTTAGTGTTCTGAATATCCGGCTATACTTAGGAGTTTAAGGTTCTGAATATCCGGCTATACTTAGGAGTTTAGTGTTCTGAATATCCCGCTATACTTAGGAGTTTAAGGTTCTGAATATCCGGCTATACTTAGGAGTTTAGTGTTCTGAATATCCGGCTATACTTAGGAGTTTAAGGTTCTGAATATCCGGCTATACTTAGGAGTTTAGTGTTCTGAATATCCGGCTATACTTAGGAGTTTAGTGTTCTGAATATCCGGCTATACTTAGGAGTTTAAGGTTCTGAATATCCGGCTATACTTAGGAGTTTAGTGTTCTGAATATCCGGCTATACTTAGGAGTTTAAGGTTCTGAATATCCGGCTATACTTAGGAGTTTAGTGTTCTGAATATCCGGCTATACTTAGGAGTTTAAGGTTCTGAATATCCGGCTATACTTAGGAGTTTAGTGTTCTGAATATCCGGCTATACTTAGGAGTTTAGTGTTCTGAATATCCGGCTATACTTAGGAGTTTAAGGTTCTGAATATCCGGCTATACTTAGGAGTTTAGTGTTCTGAATATCCGGCTATACTTAGGAGTTTAGTGTTCTGAATATCCGGCTATACTTAGGAGTTTAAGGTTCTGAATATCCGGCTATACTTAGGAGTTTAGTGTTCTGAATATCCGGCTATACTTAGGAGTTTAAGGTTCTGAATATCCGGCTATACTTAGGAGTTTAGTGTTCTGAATATCCGGCTATACTTAGGAGTTTAAGGTTCTGAATATCCGGCTATACTTAGGAGTTTAGTGTTCTGAATATCCGGCTATACTTAGGAGTTTAGTGTTCTGAATATCCGGCTATACTTAGGAGTTTAAGGTTCTGAATATCCGGCTATACTTAGGAGTTTAGTGTTCTGAATATCCGGCTATACTTAGGAGTTTGGTGTTCTGAATATCCGGCTATACTTAGGAGTTTAAGGTTCTGAATATCCGGCTATACTTAGGAGTTTAGTGTTCTGAATATCCGGCTATACTTAGGAGTTTAGTGTTCTGAATATCTAGCTAAACTTTAAGTTTAGTGTTCTGAATATCCGGCTATACTTAGGAGTTTAGTGTTCTGAATATCTAGCTAAACTTTAATCTTTCTGAATATCCGGCTATACTTAGGAGTTTAGTGTTCTGAATATCTAGCTAAACTTTAAGTTTAGTGTTCTGAATATCCGGCTATACTTAGGAGTTTAGTGTTCTGAATATCTAGCTAAACTTTAAGTTTAGGGTTCTGAATATCCGGCTATACTTAGGAGTTTAGTGTTCTGAATATCCGGCTATACTTAAAAGTTTAAGGTTCTGAATATCCGGCTATACTTAGGAGTTTAGTGTTCTGAATATCCGGCTATACTTAGGAGTTTAAGGTTCTTAATATCCGGCTATACTTAGGAGTTTAGTGTTCTGAATATCCGGCTATACTTAGGAGTTTAGGGTTCTGAATATCTAGCTAAACTTTAAGTTTAGGGTTCTGAATATCCGGCTATACTTAGGAGTTTAGGGTTCTGAATATCTAGTTAAACTTTAAGTTTAGGGTTCTGAATATCCGGCTATACTTAGGAGTTTAGTGTTCTGAATATCTAGCTAAACTTTAAGTTTAGTGTTCTGAATATCCGGCTATACTTAGGAGTTTAGTGTTCTGAATATCTAGCTAAACTTTAAGTTTAGTGTTCTGAATATCCGGCTATACTTAGGAGTTTAGTGTTCTGAATATCCGGCTATACTTAGGAGTTTAGGGTTCTGAATATCTAGCTAAACTTTAAGTTTAGGGTTCTGAATATCCGGCTATACTTAGGAGTTTAGTGTTCTGAATATCCGGCTATACTTAGGAGTTTAGGGTTCTGAATATCTAGCTAAACTTTAAGTTTAGGGTTCTGAATATCCGGCTATACTTAGGAGTTTAGGGTTCTGAATATCTAGCTAAACTTTAAGTTTAGTGTTCTGAATATCCGGCTATACTTAGGAGTTTAGTGTTCAGAATATCCGGCTATACTTAGGAGTTTAGGGTTCTGAATATCTAGCTAAACTTTAAGTTTAGGGTTCTGAATATCCGGCTATACTTAGGAGTTTAGTGTTCGGAATATCCGGCTAATCTTAGGAGTTTAAGGTTCTGAATATCCGGCTATACTTAGGAGTATAGTGTTCTGAATATCCGGCTATACTTAGGAGTTTAAGGTTCTGAATATTAGGCTATACTTAGGAGTTTAGTGTTCTGAATATCCGGCTATACTTAGGAGTTTAAGGTTCTGAATATCCGGCTATACTTAGGAGTTTAGTGTTCTGAATATCCGGCTATACTTAGGAGTTTAAGGTTCTGAATATCCGGGTATACTTAGGAGTTTAGTGTTCTGAATATCCGGCTATACTTAGGAGTTTAAGGTTCTGAATATCCGGCTATACTTAGGAGTTTAGTGTTCTGAATATCCGGCTATACTTAGGAGTTTAAGGTTCTGAATATCCGGCTATACTTAGGAGTTTAGTGTTCTGAATATCCGGCTATACTTAGGAGTTTAAGGTTCTGAATATCCGGCTATACTTAGGAGTTTAGTGTTCTGAATATCCGGCTATACTTAGGAGTTTAAGGTTCTGAATATCCGGCTATACTTAGGAGTTTAGTGTTCTGAATATCCGGCTATACTTAGGAGTTTAAGGTTCTGAATATCCGGCTATACTTAGGAGTTTAGTGTTCTGAATATCCGGCTATACTTAGGAGTTTAAGGTTCTGAATATCCGGCTATACTTAGGAGTTTAGTGTTCTGAATATCCCGCTATACTTAGGAGTTTAAGGTTCTGAATATCCGGCTATACTTAGGAGTTTAGTGTTCTGAATATCCGGCTATACTTAGGAGTTTAAGGTTCTGAATATCCGGCTATACTTAGGAGTTTAGTGTTCTGAATATCCGGCTATACTTAGGAGTTTAGTGTTCTGAATATCCGGCTATACTTAGGAGTTTAAGGTTCTGAATATCCGGCTATACTTAGGAGTTTAGTGTTCTGAATATCCGGCTATACTTAGGAGTTTAAGGTTCTGAATATCCGGCTATACTTAGGAGTTTAGTGTTCTGAATATCCGGCTATACTTAGGAGTTTAAGGTTCTGAATATCCGGCTATACTTAGGAGTTTAGTGTTCTGAATATCCGGCTATACTTAGGAGTTTAGTGTTCTGAATATCCGGCTATACTTAGGAGTTTAAGGTTCTGAATATCCGGCTATACTTAGGAGTTTAGTGTTCTGAATATCCGGCTATACTTAGGAGTTTAGTGTTCTGAATATCCGGCTATACTTAGGAGTTTAAGGTTCTGAATATCCGGCTATACTTAGGAGTTTAGTGTTCTGAATATCCGGCTATACTTAGGAGTTTAAGGTTCTGAATATCCGGCTATACTTAGGAGTTTAGTGTTCTGAATATCCGGCTATACTTAGGAGTTTAAGGTTCTGAATATCCGGCTATACTTAGGAGTTTAGTGTTCTGAATATCCGGCTATACTTAGGAGTTTAGTGTTCTGAATATCCGGCTATACTTAGGAGTTTAAGGTTCTGAATATCCGGCTATACTTAGGAGTTTAGTGTTCTGAATATCCGGCTATACTTAGGAGTTTGGTGTTCTCAATATCCGGCTATACTTAGGAGTTTAAGGTTCTGAATATCCGGCTATACTTAGGAGTTTAGTGTTCTGAATATCCGGCTATACTTAGGAGTTTAGTGTTCTGAATATCTAGCTAAACTTTAAGTTTAGTGTTCTGAATATCCGGCTATACTTAGGAGTTTAGTGTTCTGAATATCTAGCTAAACTTTAATCTTTCTGAATATCCGGCTATACTTAGGAGTTTAGTGTTCTGAATATCTAGCTAAACTTTAAGTTTAGTGTTCTGAATATCCGGCTATACTTAGGAGTTTAGTGTTCTGAATATCTAGCTAAACTTTAAGTTTAGGGTTCTGAATATCCGGCTATACTTAGGAGTTTAGTGTTCTGAATATCCGGCTATACTTAAAAGTTTAAGGTTCTGAATATCCGGCTATACTTAGGAGTTTAGTGTTCTGAATATCCGGCTATACTTAGGAGTTTAAGGTTCTTAATATCCGGCTATACTTAGGAGTTTAGTGTTCTGAATATCCGGCTATACTTAGGAGTTTAGGTTTCTGAATATCTAGCTAAACTTTAAGTTTAGGGTTCTGAATATCCGGCTATACTTAGGAGTTTAGGGTTCTGAATATCTAGTTAAACTTTAAGTTTAGGGTTCTGAGTATCCGGCTATACTTAGGAGTTTAGTGTTCTGAATATCTAGCTAAACTTTAAGTTTAGTGTTCTGAATATCCGGCTATACTTAGGAGTTTAGTGTTCTGAATATCCGGCTATACTTAGGAGTTTAGGGTTCTGAATATCTAGCTAAACTTTAAGTTTAGGGTTCTGAATATCCGGCTATACTTAGGAGTTTAGTGTTCTGAATATCCGGCTATACTTAGGAGTTTAGGGTTCTGAATATCTAGCTAAACTTTAAGTTTAGGGTTCTGAATATCCGGCTATACTTAGGAGTTTAGGGTTCTGAATATCTAGCTAAACTTTAAGTTTAGTGTTCTGAATATCCGGCTATACTTAGGAGTGTAGTGTTCTGAATATCCGGCTATACTTAGGAGTTTAGGGTTCTGAATATCTAGCTAAACTTTAAGCTTAGGGTTCTGAATATCCGGCTATACTTAGGAGTTTAGGGTTCTGAATATCTAGCTAAACTTTAAGTTTAGGGTTCTGAATATCCGGCTATACTTAGGAGTTTAGGGTTCTCAATATCTAGCTAAACTTTAAGTTTAGTGTTCTGAATATCCGGCTATACTTAGGAGTTTAGTGTTCTGAATATCCGGCTATACTTAGGAGTTTAGGGTTCTGAATATCTAGCTAAACTTTAAGTTTAGTGTTCTGAATATCCGGCTATACTTAGGAGTTTAGTGTTCTGAATATCTAGCTAAACTTTAAGTTTAGTGTTCTGAATATCCGGCTATACTTAGGAGTTTAGTGTTCTGAATATCCGGCTATACTTAGGAGTTTAGGGTTCTGAATATCTAGCTAAACTTTAAGTTTAGGGTTCTGAATATCCGGCTATACTTAGGAGTTTAGTGTTCTGAATATCCGGCTATACTTAGGAGTTTAGGGTTCTGAATATCTAGCTAAACTTTAAGTTTAGGGTTCTGAATATCCGGCTATACTTAGGAGTTTAGGGTTCTGAATATCTAGCTAAACTTTAAGTTTAGTGTTCTGAATATCCGGCTATACTTAGGAGTTTAGGGTTCTGAATATCCGGCTATACTTAGGAGTTTAGTGTTCTGAATATCCGGCTATACTTAGGAGTTTAAGGTTCTGAATATCCGGCTATACTTAGGAGTTTAGTGTTCTGAATATCCGGCTATACTTAGGAGTTTAAGGTTCTGAATATCCGGGTATACTTAGGAGTTTAGTGTTCTGAATATCCGGCTATACTTAGGAGTTTAAGGTTCTGAATATCCGGCTATACTTAGGAGTTTAGTGTTCTGAATATCCGGCTATACTTAGGAGTTTAAGGTTCTGAATATCCGGCTATACTTAGGAGTTTAGTGTTCTGAATATCCGGCTATACTTAGGAGTTTAAGGTTCTGAATATCCGGCTATACTTAGGAGTTTAGTGTTCTGAATATCCGGCTATACTTAGGAGTTTAAGGTTCTGAATATCCGGCTATACTTAGGAGTTTAGTGTTCTGAATATCCGGCTATACTTAGGAGTTTAAGGTTCTGAATATCCGGGTATACTTAGGAGTTTAGTGTTCTGAATATCCGGCTATACTTAGGAGTTTAAGGTTCTGAATATCCGGCTATACTTAGGAGTTTAGTGTTCTGAATATCCGGCTATACTTAGGAGTTTAAGGTTCTGAATATCCGGCTATACTTAGGAGTTTAGTGTTCTGAATATCCGGCTATACTTAGGAGTTTAAGGTTCTGAATATCCGGCTATACTTAGGAGTTTAGTGTTCTGAATATCCGGCTATACTTAGGAGTTTAGTGTTCTGAATATCCGGCTATACTTAGGAGTTTAAGGTTCTGAATATCCGGCTATACTTAGGAGTTTAGTGTTCTGAATATCCGGCTATACTTAGGAGTTTAAGGTTCTGAATATCCGGCTATACTTAGGAGTTTAGTGTTCTGAATATCCGGCTATACTTAGGAGTTTAAGGTTCTGAATATCCGGCTATACTTAGGAGTTTAGTGTTCTGAATATCCGGCTATACTTAGGAGTTTAGTGTTCTGAATATCCGGCTATACTTAGGAGTTTAAGGTTCTGAATATCCGGCTATACTTAGGAGTTTAGTGTTCTGAATATCCGGCTATACTTAGGTGTTTAAGGTTCTGAATATCCGGCTATACTTAGGAGTTTAGTGTTCTGAATATCCGGCTATACTTAGGAGTTTAAGGTTCTTAATATCCGGCTATACTTAGGAGTTTAAGGTTCTGAATATCCGGCTATACTTAGGAGTTTAGTGTTCTGAATATCCGGCTATACTTAGGAGTTTGGTGTTCTGAATATCCGGCTATACTTAGGAGTTTAAGGTTCTGAATATCCGGCTATACTTGGGAGTTTAGTGTTCTGAATATCCGGCTATACTTAGGAGTTTAGTGTTCTGAATATCCGGCTATACTTAGGAGTTTAAGGTTCTGAATATCCGGCTATACTTAGGAGTTTAGTGTTCTGAATATCCGGCTATACTTAGGAGTTTAAGGTTCTGAATATCCGGCTATACTTAGGAGTTTAGTGTTCTGAATATCCGGCTATACTTAGGAGTTTAGTGTTCTGAATATCCGGCTATACTTAGGAGTTTAAGGTTCTGAATATCCGGCTATACTTAGGAGTTTAGTGTTCTGAATATCCGGCTATACTTAGGAGTTTAAGGTTCTGAATATCCGGCTATACTTAGGAGTTTAGTGTTCTGAATATCCGGCTATACTTAGGAGTTTAAGGTTCTGAATATCCGGCTATACTTAGGAGTTTAGTGTTCTGAATATCCGGCTATACTTAGGAGTTTAGTTTTCTGAATATCCGGCTATACTTAGGAGTTTAAGGTTCTGAATATCCGGCTATACTTAGGAGTTTAGTGTTCTGAATATCCGGCTATACTTAGGAGTTTGGTGTTCTGAATATCCGGCTATACTTAGGAGTTTAAGGTTCTGAATATCCGGCTATACTTAGGAGTTTAGTGTTCTGAATATCCGGCTATACTTAGGAGTTTAGTGTTCTGAATATCTAGCTAAACTTTAAGTTTAGTGTTCTGAATATCCGGCTATACTTAGGAGTTTAGTGTTCTGAATATCTAGCTAAACTTTAAGTTTAGTGTTCTGAATATCCGGCTATACTTAGGAGTTTAGTGTTCTGAATATCTAGCTAAACTTTAAGTTTAGGGTTCTGAATATCCGGCTATACTTAGGAGTTTAGTGTTCTGAATATCCGGCTATACTTAAAAGTTTAAGGTTCTGAATATCCGGCTATACTTAGGAGTTTAGTGTTCTGAATATCCGGCTATACTTAGGAGTTTAAGGTTCTTAATATCCGGCTATACTTAGGAGTTTAGTGTTCTGAATATCCGGCTATACTTAGGAGTTTAGGGTTCTGAATATCTAGCTAAACTTTAAGTTTAGGGTTCTGAATATCCGGCTATACTTAGGAGTTTAGGGTTCTGAATATCTAGTTAAACTTTAAGTTTAGGGTTCTGAATATCCGGCTATACTTAGGAGTTTAGTGTTCTGAATATCTAGCTAAACTTTAAGTTTAGTGTTCTGAATATCCGGCTATACTTAGGAGTTTAGTGTTCTGAATATCTAGCTAAACTTTAAGTTTAGTGTTCTGAATATCCGGCTATACTTAGGAGTTTAGTGTTCTGAATATCCGGCTATACTTAGGAGTTTAGGGTTCTGAATATCTAGCTAAACTTTAAGTTTAGGGTTCTGAATATCCGGCTATACTTAAGGAGTTTAGTGTTCTGAATATCCGGCTATACTTAGGAGTTTAGGGTTCTGAATATCTAGCTAAACTTTAAGTTTAGGGTTCTGAATATCCGGCTATACTTAGGAGTTTAGGGTTCTGAATATCTAGCTAAACTTTAAGTTTAGTGTTCTGAATATCCGGCTATACTTAGGAGTTTAGGGTTCTGAATATCTAGCTAAACTTTAAGCTTAGGGTTCTGAATATCCGGCTATACTTAGGAGTTTAGGGTTCTGAATATCTAGCTAAACTTTAAGTTTAGGGTTCTGAATATCCGGCTATACTTAGGAGTTTAGGGTTCTCAATATCTAGCTAAACTTTAAGTTTAGTGTTCTGAATATCCGGCTATACTTAGGAGTTTAGTGTTCTGAATATCCGGCTATACTTAGGAGTTTAGGGTTCTGAATATCTAGCTAAACTTTAAGTTTAGTGTTCTGAATATCCGGCTATACTTAGGAGTTTAGTGTTCTGAATATCTAGCTAAACTTTAAGTTTAGTGTTCTGAATATCCGGCTATACTTAGGAGTTTAGTGTTCTGAATATCCGGCTATACTTAGGAGTTTAGGGTTCTGAATATCTAGCTAAACTTTAAGTTTAGGGTTCTGAATATCCGGCTATACTTAGGAGTTTAGTGTTCTGAATATCCGGCTATACTTAGGAGTTTAGGGTTCTGAATATCTAGCTAAACTTTAAGTTTAGGGTTCTGAATATCCGGCTATACTTAGGAGTTTAGGGTTCTGAATATCTAGCTAAACTTTAAGTTTAGTGTTCTGAATATCCGGCTATACTTAGGAGTTTAGGGTTCTGAATATCCGGCTATACTTAGGAGTTTAGTGTTCTGAATATCTAGCTAAACTTTAAGTTTAGGGTTCTGAATATCCGGCTATACTTAGGAGTTTAGGGTTCTGAATATCTAGCTAAACTTTAAGTTTAGTGTTCTGAATATCCGGCTATACTTAGGAGTTTAGGGTTCTGAATATCTAGCTAAACTTTAAGTTTAGGGTTCTGAATATCCGGCTATACTTAGGAGTTTAGTGATCTGAATATCTAGCTAAACTTTAAGTTTAGGGTTCTGAATATCCGGCTATACTTAGGAGTTTAGTGTTCTGAATATCTAGCTAAACAATAAGTTTAGGGTTCTGAATATCCGGCTATACTTAGGAGTTTAGTGTTCTGAATCTCCGGCTATACTTAGGAGTTTAGTGTTCTGAATATCTAGCTAAACTTAGGAGTTTAGTGTTCAGAATATCTAGCTAAACTTAGGAGTTTAGTGTTCTGAATATGTAGCTAAACTTTAAGTTTAGGGTTCTGAATATCCGGCTATACTTAGGAGTTTAGTGTTCTGAATATCCGGCTATACTTAGGAGTTTAGTGTTCTGAATATCTAGCTAAACTATAAGTTTAGTGTTCTGAATATCCGGCTATACTTAGGAGTTTAGTGTTCTGAATATCCGGCTATACTTAGGAGTTTAGGGTTCTGAATATCTAGCTAAACTTTAAGTTTAGGGTTCTGAATATCCGGCTATACTTAGGAGTTTAGTGTTCTGAATATCCGGCTATACTTAGGAGTTTAGTGTTCTGAATATCCGGCTATACTTAGGAGTTTAGGGTTCTGAATATCTAGCTAAACTTTAAGTTTAGTGTTCTGAATATCCGGCTATACTTAGGAGTTTAGGGTTCTGAATATCCGGCTATACTTAGGAGTTTAGTGTTCTGAATATATGGCTATACTTAGGAGTTTAGTGTTCTGAATATCAGGCTATACTTAGGAGTTTAGTGTTCTGAATATATGGCTATACTTAGGAGTTTAGTGTTCTGAATATATGGCTATACTTAGGAGTTTAGTGTTCTGAATATCCGGCTATACTTAGGAGTTTAGTGTTCTGAATATCCGGCTATACTTAGGAGTTTAGTGTTCTGAATATCTAGCTAAACTTTAAGTTTAGTGTTCTGAATATCCGGCTATACTTAGGAGTTTAGTGTTCTGAATATCTAGCTAAACTTTAAGTTTAGTGTTCTGAATATCCGGCTATACTTAGGAGTTTAGTGTTCTGAATATCCGGCTATACTTAGGAGTTTAGTGTTCTGAATATCCGGCTATACTTAGGAGTTTAGTGTTCTGAATATCTAGCTAAACTTTAAGTTTAGTGTTCTGAATATCCGGCTATACTTAGGAGTTTAGTGTTCTGAATATCTAGCTAAACTTTAAGTTTAGTGTTCTGAATATCCGGCTATACTTAGGAGTTTAGTGTTCTGAATATCCGGCTATACTTAGGAGTTTAGTGTTCTGAATATCCGGCTATACTTAGGAGTTTAGTGTTCTGAATATCTAGCTAAACTTTAAGTTTAGTGTTCTGAATATCCGGCTATACTTAGGAGTTTAGTGTTCTGAATATCTAGCTAAACTTTAAGTTTAGTGTTCTGAATATCCGGCTATACTTAGGAGTTTAGTGTTCTGAATATCTAGCTAAACTTTAAGTTTAGTGTTCGGAATATCCGGCTATACTTAGGAGTTTAGTGTTCTGAATATCTAGCTAAACTTTAAGTTTAGGGTTCTGAATATCCGGCTATACTTAGGAGTTTAGTGTTCTGAATATCCGGCTATACTTAGGAGTTTAAGGTTCTGAATATCCGGCTATACTTAGGAGTTTAGTGTTCTGAATATCCGGCTATACTTAGGAGTTTAAGGTTCTGAATATCCGGCTATACTTAGGAGTTTAGTGTTCTGAATATCCGGCTATACTTAGGAGTTTAAGGTTCTTAATATCCGGCTATACTTAGGAGTTTAGTGTTCTGAATATCCGGCTATACTTAGGAGTTTAGTGTTCTGAATATCCGGCTATACTTAGGAGTTTAAGGTTCTGAATATCCGGCTATACTTAGGAGTTTAGTGTTCTGAATATCCGGCTATACTTAGGAGTTTAGTGTTCTGAATATCCGGCTATACTTAGGAGTTTAGGGTTCTGAATATCCGGCTATACTTAGGAGTTTAGTGTTCTGAATATCCGGCTATACTTAGGAGTTTAGGGTTCTGAATATCCGGCTAAACTTAGGAGTTTAGGGTTCTGAATATCCGGCTATACTTAGGAGTTTAGGGGTCTGAATATCCGGCTATACTTTGCAGTTTAGAGTTCTGAATATCTGGCTATACTTTGCAGTTTAGGGTTCTGAATATCCGGCTAAACTTAGGAGTTTAGGGTTCTGAATATCCGGCTAGACTTTGCGGTTTAGACCCCGAATATCCCGGCTACACTTTGCGGTTTAGCCCCCGAATATCCCGGCTACACTTTGCGGTTTAGACCCCAAACACCCCGGCTACACTTTGCGGTTTAGACCCCGAACACCCCGGCTACACTTTGCGGTTTAGACCCCGAATATCCCGGCTACACTTTGCGGTTTAGACCCCGAATATCCCGGCTACACTTTGTGGTTTAGACCCCGAACATCCTGGCTACACTTTGCGGTTTAGGGTCCCGAACATCCCTGCTACACTTTTTGGTTTAGGGTCCCGAACATCCCGGCTACACTTCGCGGTTAAGGGTCCCGAACATCCCGGCTACACTTTGCGGTTTAGGGTCCGGAATATCCCGGCTACACTTTGCGGTTTAGACCCCGAACATCCCGGCTACACTTTACGACTTGGGATCCCGAATATCCCGGCTACACTTTACTACTTAGGGTCCCGAATATCCCGGCCACATTTTACGACTTAGGGTCCCGAATATCCTAAAGCTACACTTTGCGGTTTAGGGCTCCGAATATCCAGCTATACTTTGCGGCTTAGGGTCCCGAATATCCCGGCTACACTTTGCGACTTAGGGTCCCGAATATCCCGGCTACCCTATTCGGGTTTAGGGTCCCGAATATTCCAGCTGCGCGTTTTATTATTTACCTGTATTACATTTATTTAATGGCTATCGTTTAGTGTACTCATTACATTAGTGTTTGTTTATTTGTATTACATTTTATTACTATTTCTTGTCTGCCTTTACCGCAGTGTAAAATATTTAAAACAGATTTACATCTTTGAAGTTTCCTGTTCACGCAGCGTTTTTTCTGTTGTACAGTTGGTACGTAATATTGTGCATTAACATCGTTCACCATGATAAGTGCAGGTCTGAATTCTATGTAGCGACTTTTCTTTCTGCTACGTTGCCTGCCAGAAGCTGCGTGAAACCCGTCGATAGGTGCACATCTGCAGCAAGATGACAAAAAATGTTCGGTATTCCAAAGACCAAAACCTGTTCACTCGCGCAATTTTAGCGACTTTTCTTTCCACAGGGTTGCCTGCCAGAATTTGCGTGTGATCCGCCGATAGGTGCACTTCTGCAGCAAGAATACCTGAAGGACGTAACAATTTTCGGTATTTCAAAGGCCATAACCCCTTCACTTTTTCCAAAAATGTTTTTTTAAAAATTTATTATTATTATTATTGTTATTATTATTATTATTATTATTATTATTATTATTATTATTATTATTATTATTATTATTATTATTATTATTATTATTATTATTATTATTATTATTATTATTATTATTATTATTATTATTATTATTATTATTATTATTATTATTATTATTATTATTATTATTATTATTATTATTATTATTATTATTATTATGAGTATTATTATTATGAGTATTATTATTATGAGTATTATTATTATGAGTATTATTATTATTATTATTATTATTATTATTATTATTATTATTATTATTATTATTATTATTATTATTATTATGAGTATTAGTATTATTATTGTTATTGTTATTATTATTGTTATTATTATTATTATTATTATTATTATTATTATTATTATTATTATTATTATTATTATTATTATTATTATTATTATTATTATTATTATTATTATTATTAAGGGGTCTCTAAACAAATATTTCCGGTGGAATCTCGACATCGAATTTTTGGGTGGAATACAATACTTCCTTCTACTTACCAGTAGAGAAAGTAAAAAGGAATAACGATGTTCCAAAATTTAAAAAATTTATTTTGTTGTTTAACGACGCTGTCAATTGCCAGGGTCACTTCAGCGTCGCCCTTGTGCCGGAATTTTGTCCCGCAGGAGTTCTTTTACATGCCAGTAAATCTACTGACATGCAGCTGTCGTTTTTAAGCACACTTAAAAATCATCGGTCCTGGCCGGGTTTGAACCCGCGACCTCGGGATCAGTAGGCCAGCGTCTAACCAACTGAGCCTTTGACGAAGGTTAAAGTGTTCTAACACTCAAACAAGGAATGTCTCCGAAATGGTTCACTGTACAATTTATTTTGACATAAATTGTGTGTTTTAGAGAGATCTACATTTAGTATGTTAAGAGTTTGCCTATCTCTTACGGTTTACCAGCTATGCAAAAGTCATCCAGAGTAAACAGGACTACATAGGTTATAAGCAGAGAATTCAAAATATACATTTCGTCAGCTATAAAAATATCATATGGTATTTTAATCAAACTCGTTAAGAGCCGTTTTCAAGAAAATCAAAATTTTCGAAAAAGTTTCCATGTAAGGGGTAATTTAGTGTGGTGGAATTTTCTTCAAAATCTTCGTGTCCCATTCTCGAAAGACAATCTTAAATGCCAATTTTGAATTTCAATGGAGTTTTCGTTTTTGAGTTATGCTGCTCACAGACTGACACACACACACACACACACACACACACACACACACACACACACACACACACACACACACACACAGACCTTTTCTAAAAATGTTTTTTTTTTTTTTTTTTTTTTTTTTTTTTTTTTTTTTTTTTTTTTTTTTTTTTTTTTTATTCAGGGGGCCTTATAATATATATTTCCGGTGAAACCTCAACATCGAAGTCTTGTGTGGAATACAATATTTCCTCTACTTACTATACGTAGTAGAAAAAGTAGATAAGGTCTATTGTGTGTCTGTGAACAGCGTGAGTAAAAAATTCGACATGAAGATATCTAAGAAAAATCCTTCAACTATTCTTTAACATGCAACATTTTTACAACCTTTTATTTAACTTGCAATATTTCAGTGGCGTAAATAACGGCCCCGCAGACCCTGCGGCGCCGGGGGGGGGGGCGGTCTTAAGGGACCCCCAGATTGCCTTTAATAGTTTCCTTAAAAATTACATTTTATATTCGATTCAACCATGGAAAATCGCTATGAAGAAGCGCTGGAACAGATGCAGTTCACTGATTACATACTGATAACAGAAGTGTACCGTGTAAACATTTCCTATCCTTTCTTGCTTAAAAGTGTGAAACATGCTTACTTCCAGTGCGCATGTTCTCAAAAGCATTCACAATCATATAGAGACATTCATTAAAGCACAGTGTTTTATTCAATATGGTTGTTATAAAAACCGCACAAACTGCATAGTATGTAAGACTACAACCTATGCGAAAATGTAGTCGATTGGACAATAAATTGGATTTTAGAACTTGGTTAACATAAACCAACATGTGTTGCTCTAACCAGTGTTATTGCTTCTGAGGTACCACAAATAGAAGTTTGCTTGGGTTAACGCAGAATATTGCCCAGTAAGGATTTTGTTTCAACTGTGTGCATTATGTGTTTAGACAATGTAAATTATGTATTTAGGAAAGATAACCATTAGTGTTGGTAATCAGGGGTGTTATTTGAAAATTTATTCCATGTAACCAAATATGTGATATTTTAATATCTCCATTTTTTAAGCTTTATTAGTAAGTAGGGCCCCCAACATTTATTTGCAGGGGGACCCCAACACCTTAGCTACCCCAATGCAATGTTTGTATATTTGTTCGGGTTCAAATCATGCAACTGAATTTTAAAGCAGTTAGTTTCAACCGATTGAGCTGAAATTTTGCATACACGTTTAGTTTGGATGGCAATGCATGGTTAGCTATGCGACGTCATTCTAAAAGAAGCGGACCATACAAAATGGCGGTCTAAGTATTTTTTTTTTTTTTTTTTTTGCACTCACACGATATGGGTATCAAATGAAAGGGATTGCTGAGGAGAATACGAATTAAAAAAAAAAAAAAAAGAAAAAAAGAAAAGAAAGAGAGAGATGTCCTCTTCGAGGAGTCTAAGACTAAGCAGAGTCGAATACATCCTGGGCAAATTCTAGCGGTGGTGAAACATTAAATGAAATGAACCCTCAGAAACATGCCCAGCGATAAAGCGATAACCACAAAAAAAAAAAAAAAAAAAAAAAAAAAACACCAGTATAAAGATGGACAAACTTTTTAAACATTTTACTGTCGCTGTCCAACCCCCGTGCATATAATGAAGTGCAAACACAATATTACCTCCATTAACTGCAGGTATAGATTTTAATTTACATTGTTTCTCACTCACTGTCAAATCCCGGAATGTCAGAAAGGAATTCTGGGATGGAAGCTTCATAAGATGTGTTAATGTCAAACTAATGTCATATGGTGCTTATACAACTGAATAAGTATTTGTTTTATGTTCTGGTGTTTTATAAACTTCAAACATTATTGAGCAGAGGAGTCCAAAGTTATGGTTCTAACAATGTGAAAGTTTAATACTGTTTTTCTCAACTTTAATTTTTGAGAACTTCGATCACAAAATCTAGTGACTACAAGACTGAAGTTTTTGTGGGATTATAACACTACTGAAACTGTTTTAAAGCTACTCTGAATAAGTTATGTGAAAATTATAGGCTGTTCCGTCTCCGCTTCATCGAGATAATATTATCTATGTTTGCATTAATAGTTCTAACATGTCAGATCTTTCCTGACGGGCTTTACCATTGTGCGTTAAAACAATGTGGGATTATTTTGTAACAAGGCTATAGAGAGAGAGGGAGAGACAGAGGGAGAGTGAGAGAGAGGGAGAGAGACAGCAAGTGATATTCGCGTTACGGGTGATAGTTCCGTGATAACGCCTGAAGCTCTCAATCTTGAGATTCCGGGTTCAGTTCCCGTTGGTCCCACCGCTCCGTCACCACCATTCCACTTATCCATTTCGCCTGCATTTCATATATTCTTCCTCACTCTCACACCTGGTGCTTGACTGATCACCCGCTTCCAGGTCTTCACTGTGTCCGGACCATGGGTCCGTCTGCTCCCGGACAGTTGTCTGAGCACAGGCTTGTAAGTCCTAGGGGGTGTCAGTCCTCCATACAGGGAGGGTAATCAGGTGAAGACGTGTCCTTTGGTGCCAAAATCCTGCTCAGTTCCTGTTCTGATCCTATCCTCTACTGTCCTATCCTATCGGATTATTTAGGCGTGTAATTCACCCCAGACCCGAGTGGCTAGATGTGTGCATAGCGTCCTAGCTCAGTACAACCGATCTGAATTTCGTAGAGTTTTCCAGTTAAATGAAATCCCACACAATTCGGTGAAAATGCACTGGACTTTGTGAGGTATTGAAAGAAAATTTAAGATGTCTCATACATTTGATCTGTTATGTGAGCACATCAAACCTAAGATATTTTAATAAAAATCGTACGCGCCAGTTTTGAGAATTTAAAATAAGTATAATTAAATGTTTCTGTATGAACGAAGAATCTAATATCCTTGTATCTGACTACTTTTTACTTTCTCTACTGGTAAGTAGGGCAAGTATTGTATTCCACCCAAAAATTCGAAGTCGAGATTTCACCGGAAATACATGTTTTGAGGCCCCCTGAATCCAAAAAAAAGCATTTTTAGAAAAAGGTCCGTGTGTGTGTGTCTGTGTGTCTGTGTCTTGTCAGTCTGTCAGTCTGTCAGTCTGTGGACAGCATAGCTCAAAAACGAAAAGTCGGTTAAAAACCAAAGTTGGTATTTAAGTTTAATATCGTTCAAGGATGTGATACGAAGATTTTGAAGAAAATAGCCCCACCCTAAACTACCCTTTACATGGAAAATTTTTCGAAACTTTTGATTTTCTTGAAAATGGCTCTAACGATTTTGATTAAAATGTCATATGTTTGAGATATTTTTATGACAAATGAAATGTATATCTTGAATTTTCTGGCTATAGCCCCTGTAGTCGTATTTACTCTGGACGACTTTTGCATAACTGGTAAACCCTTAGAGATAGACCAAATCATACTATACAAAAAATGTAGATCTTGCTAAAATACACAATTTATGTCTCAATAAAATGTCTTGTAGGGTGAACCATTTCGGAGATATACCTTGTTATGTGTGTGAGTTTCGGAAAACTTGGAACTTTCATGAACTGGGTCATCGTTGTTCATTTTTTTATATGTTACGTGTACAAAGAGAACGGAATCTCAAAGCTTTAAAAGATTTGACTATCGCACAAAGCCTACTGTATTCCAATATTCCCCTTGTACCTACAAGGAAATAAGCAATAAGATAATTTGTGCAAATGTTTATTTTAACTAACACGAAGAAGATATAGGAATAAGAGTTTGTAAGAATGGTTAGCACAAGAGTAGAGAAAGTCATGTGAGTGCAACACATCAGATTTTTGTGTTATGTAGTTCACAGACAGACGCAATTGCGGAAGAACTTCTAGCAGATCTCTGGACGTGTATTTCGCCGAAATGTACTAATCGAGTCCTTCAGTGGAATACAATACTTCCTCTTCTACAGGTAAGCAATAGAAATCAAACCTGATGTGTTGCGCTCACATGACTTTTCTCTGCTTTACTATTCTTAGAGATATTGCTTCCTGTTTCTATCACATTAATCGAGATAAACATAATTTATTAACATGTGCTTTTGTGTGTAAGTTTTGGCAGCTGGCTCTCTTTTTGCTGTCAACAGGACTATGTCTGGAATTATGGATTAGCATGCTGATGTTCCTGTTTCAGTTTGTCTTGAGACGTCGACGAGTGAGTTTTCAAGTTTATACATAACTAGTAAAGAAATTACACGTGCGCTACAGGCATTGATGTCTGTAGATATTCAAGGTAAGTCTATTTTTTTTTCAGTTTTCTATACATTATTCAAATCTGTTTATTTGATGATGTGAAATCAGCAGGTGTTTAAAAGAAAAAAGGTTATATGCACAATGTCTATATGATTCACAAGTTATTTTATCGCAGTTTTTTCCTTTATGTTGTTTCCTGACTATTGTCGCAGTGTTTACATTTGTGATAAATATATCCGTATAAGACTTAAAACGAGATAAACATTTGCAGAAATTATCTTACAGCTAATTTTCTTGTTCGTACTAGGTGAATACAGTAAGTTTTAGGTCATAGTCAAATCTTTTAAGATCTCTTCGCTGTGTGCTGGCTTTGATATTCCATTGTATTTGCAGTATGGGAATTAAAAAGCAAATAATGACCCTTCGTTTGAGAAAAGTACAAGTATTGGAAAATAGAAACATAATAAAGTAGAAGTCTAAAACGGAACGCGATCATTCCAGTAATATTTTTCCGCTCTCACGGGTTTCCGTATTACAAAGGGTTGTACATATTTTAGTAAAACGAAGTATAGAATTAAACTGAAGGAGTAATTCGCTCAGTCAGTCCAGTCGCTCAGTCAGTCCAGTCGCTCACTCAGTCCAGTCGCTCACTCAGTCCAGTCGCTCAGTCAGTCAGTCAGTCAGTCAGTCAGTCAGTCAGTCAGTCAGTCAGTCAGTCAGTCAGTCAGTCAGTCAGTCAGTCAGTCAGTCAGTCAGTCAGGCCAGTCGCTCAGTCAGTTCAGTCGCTCAGTCAGTCAGTCCAGTCGCTCAGTCAGTCAGTCAGTCAGTCAACCAGGCCAGTCGCTCAGTCAGTCCAGTCGCTCAGTCAGTCAGTCGCTGAGTCAGTCAGGCCAGTCGCTCAGTCAGTCCAGTCGCTCAGTCAGTCAGACCAGTCGCTCAGTCAGTCCAGTCGTTCAGTCAGGCGGCGCCGTGGCCGAGCGGTTAGCGCGCTCGCCTACCACCTAGGTGGGCCGTGTTCAATCCCAGGGACCCGCATGTGGTATTCGGGGTGGACGAAGCGGCGTCAGGGCGGGTTTTCTCCGGGTTCTCCGGTTTCTCCCGCCATCTCATTCCACCGGTGCTCCATCTTCATTCCATGTATCATCAGTGTCACCGCCTGCGGTGCCGTAGTAGTTAAAGCGGGCGTTAAACACTACAACAACAACAACCCAATAGAAATTATTTTATATGTGATATACATTTGTGTTGAACTAATACATTCTTGAGCACGACGGGTTTTCAGTTCAGGCTCCTAGATACTCATACGCACCCAACATAACTGCTTACAGTCTTAATCTACTATTTCTAATAATATTTTGTACAGAATTATCTCAGCCACTGGTTGTCAGCAGCTGTTTCTAACGTTAACTCAGTCATAATTTACACACACAATTACTTCTGCACACATTTTCTTCTTCTCTGTTCTCTGTAAGGCATTATTAAGTAATAAAACTATGTTGTATATTCTAGTTCCCTCTGAGCATTCCAGTTCCTTTTGTTAACTTTACTTGAAAGATGACCTAAGCTCCCGCCGTCCTTTCCAAGAATCACCCTTAGTGCTGTTCTCCTATACACCTTCCCCTATTTCTGCTCCAAAAAGCAGTTTGCTCTTTGGCATTCAAAAACTATATGTTCCAAATCTTCCTTCCCTCCACCAATGGGAATCTGGCCCTTTGGGATGGTCTTTCCTAATCACATCAGTCTCCAAACATGGGTACTTAGCCATGCTATTGCCCATGCTAGGCTATGGTAAGGAATAATATTCTATCCTATTCCACTCTTTCGGATTATTTCGGCGTGCAATTCACAACCAGACCTGCATGGCTGGAGTGGCTAGGTGTATGCATCGCATACTAGCTCAGAACAACCGATCTGGATATCGTAGGTTTCCCAGTTACATGAAATACCACACAGTTCGGTGAAAATGTCCTGGACTTTGTGAGCTACTGAAATACAATTTAAGACGTCTCATACATTTGATTCCTCATGTGAGTATATCAAACCCAAGATATTTCTATCAAATTCTTAAGGGCCAATGAGTTTTGAGAACCTAAAGCCTATATAAGTGTTTCACTCTGAATGGCATCCTAGTATGTTGTTTGACCCAGATATGACATTTATCACTAATCTGACTGGGTTTATCGTTATGCTGTTCACAGACACAACCAATAGCGCACTGAGTTCTAGCAGACTTCCGGACATCTATTGCTGTCGAACGGGAACACTGGGATGCAGTACTGCCTGTTCTACAACAGGTAAGCAATAGAAACCACATCTAGTGTGTTGCACAGTCATGGCTATCTCAGCTCTTCTACAACTATTCATGCAAACACTTATTGCTCTATCTACATCATGCCAGTCGAGATAAATACTTGTAGAAATTATGTTATTGCTTGAGAGGTAGAATTGAAACTGAAAACCTCAATGCCACAGCTGGGATTTGAACCACAGACCCTCCGCCTCCCAAGCGGGTGCTCTAGCAGGGTGCTAGAGCCCCCGCCTGGTACGCAGAGGGTCTGTGTTTCTAATCCTAGGTGTGGCATTGAATTTTTTCTTCACTTCCAATTCTAGCTCTCAAACATGCACCAAGCTCATCCCTTCCACCCATGGACATACAATTCATAAACATTCGACTCAATGTGGAATTACTTGCAATTTTTCTCTTTGGCTACGTGGTAAGTAGATACATTTTGCATTCCAGCCCAGAATTCGCCGGATATAGATAACATTTTGAGACCCCGCGTGCAGGCACGTGTGGGCCTGTGAGCAGGAAACTCCAAAACGAAATGTTGATTACATACAAAACTCGCTATTTTAGTTCACTGTTTTGTAACGCTGCCACATGGAGATCGAATTCTACCCATCCCAAATTACGTTTGACACGAAGGTTCTAAATATGTTTCTATTCTCAGAAGGGCTCTAAGGAGTTTGATTAAACTCTTTCATGTTTAAGCCACAAACCGTTTTGTGGAGATAACTGTATTCGAAATATTCCGATATTCGTTCAAATTTTCAAACAGTTACACATTAGTCAAATAGGAGGTCCTTTTTTATATTTTGGGCCTTCAAAGAGAAAGAAATTTCAAACTCCTCGCATACCGAGCTGATCAAGAAAGAATAGACAATCGTTTCAGGCAGGTGTTCCTACAATTGAATATATAATGAAACTATGTTTGCATATGCTTATTATCGATTTACAGGAAGAACTTGAGTGAACCATTGTAAGAATGGTTTCATAGAGAATTGTCAGAGAAAGTCACGTGGAAGGAGTACTTTACATATACGTAGATCCCTTTTGGTTATCATGTTGCAAATGTAGACATTTCCCAAGCAGGTTCTAACGGGCATGCTTGCAGGTTTGATATTGCTGGGCCTTTCTTTCCCTTACACGAACTTATAAATAATAATCTGAATTGTCTTTTGGCATGGTTTAACTGTTTCTTTCTTAGTTTGAAAAGAGGTACAGATGTATGTTAAATATGTTACTGCTCATTGTCTTGAAAGCAACGCGCTTTCAGGAAAAGTATTTATGATGAACATTTTGTTCATTTGAGGGGGAAAATATATTAGTTGCCTTTTATTCAAAATATATTATGAAACGTATTTCATGGTCAGCTCAACTTTCAAAAATATATTTATTTGACTTTCAGTTTACCTATAAATGGATAACTTCTATTTGATAACTTGTGTTTTTGTTGAAAATCTATTATATTATGAAATATTTAATAACGTAATTGATTGAAAGGCGAGCTTTACATAGTTCCTTTGTCTGTATAAAAATAAGGAACACCTCAGGTATGATGTTGCACGCTCTATGTAAGACGTCTGTTTGTCTATGTATGTTGTGGGAATGTGTGTGACAGTTTCTGCGCGTAGGAAGGTGTGATTGTGTGTGTTTGTGTGTGTGTGTGTGTGTGTGTGTGTGTGTGTGTGTGTGTGTGTGTGTGTGTGTGTCTTATTTGTGTTTGTTGTATGTAGCTATATATTTCTGTGTATGTAATTCTAAATTTTTTGTGGAAATACGTGATCCTCCAAGGTTACATAATGTAGCTTCAGAGTGCCCAATGGGGTAAAGAAAGCATTTTAAATAAGAGCAGCAAAAAAAACCTTGAGTAAAAGACACATAAGAAGGAAAAGCTTCCACAACAATTCTTCTATCTTCATCTTGTTAATTAAGGACAAGATGTGCTGGAACTATGTTGCGGCCACTATGTCCACATCAGCACGAAGAGCAGCATATTAAGGACGCTGGCCACCACAACAATCCCAACAACGTAGGGTTACTCCCTACACAACACAGTATGTCGACCCATCAAGGATACGCCGCAACGTCCATGTACCGGCCTGGGAGCAGGTGCGAGACCCAATTGGCGATGTCCCTGAGGTGTTGGGTAACCTATTGGAGAGTCCCAGGCTTGGGTCTCCTCCATACGTCGGGGAATATGCTCAATAGGAGAACTAGAAAGCGGCAATGATGCAGATTATGATGAAGAAATGAGCAACGACATATCAAGAACGAGAACCTCCCTTATATCTTACATTCATGCCGTAATAGCAAGCCGACCCAGGCAATCACTGATGGCTTGTGCACCTCGCAAAGCAGTAGGTTGTGCTTGCTCGCAGAGCGCAGCAAACGCCTTGTGCACCTGGCGGATCTGCTGTTGCCATATTTGTGGGCTCAAAGAGTAAGAGGAAGCACAGAAACATGCACAGGAAGAGGCAAAGCCAGCAACGACCAGAACTTGAACTTCTGCTGAAAGAGAAGGAACCTTTGGACGCTTGTTTGCAAGAGACTAAGCTGCGTCCTCAAGACGCCTTCCACCTCAGGCGATACACTCCAGTACGGTGTGATGTTACACCGGAAGAAGGTGTTCCGGCACAGGCGGCGCCATGATACTTGTCAGAGACGACATATATGCAATCTGTACCATTACTGTCTGATATCCAATCAGTTGCAATAAGGATCCTACTGCCAGACATCCAGTTCAAAATTTGCTTGCCTCCGTCCCATGACTTCTCGCACATTGATTTAGAAGATCTAGTTTCCCAGTTACCACACCGTTTCTGTTGGTGGGAGACTTCAATGCGCACCAACCAATTTGGAGCTCAGGTCGCGCTTGTGCAAGAGGCAAGCTCCTCCCCGCTGATTTCCTGCCCAGTTACAACCTAGCTCTCCTCAACACTGGAGAGCCTACATTCATTTCTGGCGCTTTCAATAGCTTCTCGCGCCTTGATCTTGCAGTGTGTTCACCTCTGCTGGCAGTATCCTTACAATGGAATGTCATCTCAGACTTATACTCTAGTGACCTCTTTCAATGTCTTATTAGTCTCTTAACGCAAGATACATGTTCCACGCGTATGCCCAGACGGCGTCTGAACCATGCCAACTGGAACCTTTACATCCAGTTGGCTGTGTTTCCGTACAACGAACATGACTCAGTGAATGATTGGGTGCAGCATCTCTCGGAGACGATTCGCTCTGCTGCTGAACGATCAATTCCGCGGTCGACTTCACACCCTCGTCGATTTCCCGTCCCTGGTGGACGGAGGAATGTTGGAATGCCATTCGTACTGGAAGGCGTGCTCTTAGGGTTTTAAAACGTCACCCTACTTTGGATAACCTAATCCAATACACGAAAATGCGCGTCAGGTCCACACAAGTGATCTAGGATAGCAAACAATCATCATGGAGCAAATTTGTAGCGTCATTTAACCGACACAGACCTTCCTCGGTTGTGTGGAATAGGTTAAGGCGTGCGGCAGGTACTTCGACCCATATACCAATTGCGGGACTTAAAATAGCCTCATGAGCTGTTCTTGATCCATTCGTAGTGGCGAATACGTTTCGACTGGTTTCGCTCAAGTGTCTTGCTCGGAAAAATACTCTCCTGAGTTCCTTCCAGTTAAAACTCAGGTGGAATATCGGGGCTTCGCGTTTCGCTCTAGAAACGTGGAAGATTACAATCGCCTTTTCACCATGGCGGAGCTGGAAGATACTCTTATACCTTCGCGCTTATCAGCACCAGGACCGAACGGTATTCATGTGCAAATGTTACAACAGCTCTCTCCTGAAGGTAAGGCGTCCCTGCTCGAGGTCTATAATCGTGTTTGGTTATACAGTATACTCCCATAAATTTGGCGGTACGCCACCGTTATTCCCATCTTAAAGGCTGGAAAGGACCGTCATCTTCCCTTCAGCTATCGTCCTATTTTCCTCACCAGTTGCGTTTGCAAGATGATGGAACGCATGGTCAATGGACGATTGGCATGGTGGTTAGAATGTCGTAATCTAATGGCTAAGATTCAGTTGGTTTTCGACGACACCGTTCAACTGTAGGCCATCTTGTGTCAATATCGACACAGATAATGGACGGATGTATGAAGAACTGTCAAACCGTTGGCATATTTTTCCATCTCGACAAGGCTTGTGATACGTGCTGCCGAGCAGGTTTCTACGTTTTCTGTATACCTGGAACATACGTGGACGCCTACCGCTGTTCATCCAGGAGTTTATGAAGAACCACTTTTTCCGAGTAAGGGTCAGCTCGGTTTTATATAATTCTTTTGTTCAGGACGACGGAGCACCTCAGGGTTCGGTACTAAGTGTCACGCTCTTTGCTATTACAATTAACTCCATGTGGAAATGTGTTCCACCTGGAGTTTCGTCATGCTTATTCGTAGACAACTTCGATGTCCATTGCACTTCTCAGCGCACGGCGTTCTTACAACTTCGAGTGCAGTAATGTTTGCACAACCTTAGAGAATGGATCTCCAAGAACGACTTCGGTTTCTCAACTGAAAAGTCAATCTGCTTTAATTTCTGGCGTCGCAGGAGTCGACTACCACCTTCGCTACGTTTCGGTTCAGATACACTTCCCTTCGCAGATTAGACACGCTTCCTGGGTTTGATCTTGGACAGGAAGCTTTGTTGGCCGTCGCATATTGCACAGCTAATAGCACGATGTGACCGTTACCTAAATATCATGCGAGTACTAAATGGCAAATCGTGGAGAGCGGATCCGAACAATTTTGTTCCGAATGTGTCGCGGACTCATCCGATCCAAACTAGACTATCGATGTATTAGACGCCGTCCACAATAGGGGCATCCGCATTGTAATAGGAGCTTTTCCAACAAGCCCAGTTGTGAGCCTTTACGCCGAGTCCGCACAACCTCCCCTGCAATATCGGCGTGAGATTCTCTTTGCAAATTGTAGTTGTGCGCCTAGATGCATACCTAAGCACACAACAGTGGCGGCTCGCAGTCAAAATTTTAGGGTAGGCAAAGTGTAACAGCAGCAACAGCAACAACAACGACGGTGATGATGATTATGATAATAATAATAACAATAACAATAACAATAATAACAACAATAACAATAACAACAACAACAACAACAACAACGACGGTGATGATGATTATGATAATAATAATAACAATAACAATAACAATAATAATAACAACAATAACAATAACAACAACAACAACAATAATAATAATAATAATAATAATAATAATAATAATAATAATAATAATAATAATAATAATAATAATAATAATAATAATAATAATAATAATAATAATAATAATAATAATAATAATAATAATAATAATAATAATAATAATAATAATAATAATAATAATAATAATAATAATAATAATAATAATAATAATAAACCCCGTTTATCCGAAATATAGGGGCGAAGTCATTGCGGATAACGCAAACAATATATTGTTTGGTTGTTTAATAAGAGCAGAGTGAATGAATGTGACTTACGGGCGAATTACCGCCAAAACTAAAATCACGAGTGTCGGCAGAGATTTTTCCAGGGGGGGGGCACATGTTGGAAATTTGCAATCATATAATATTAAATCATTATTTTACTGTCAAAATTTATAGTATTTGTTGCAGATAACCGTATTAATTTGTGCTAAACAAAAATTGTTCTTTACATCAAAATTAAAATAATAGTTTAATAGTTAGTAACTGACTGCACATTAAGTTCACCGACTTCCAAGGGGGGCCGAGCCCCCCTTGCCCAAGTTTCGCGACGCCCATGACTAAAATGGATTAAGAAATTGAAAAATTGTCTGACTACAGCTTTGTGTTAAATAGCTAAAACACTCCTCTTTTCATTGTCAGTGCGCCGCGAAAGCGGAATTTGTAATAGTTCACTAATTAAGTCGGTCATACTGGTATTACACAGAGATAACGACAGATGCAGATCTCTGAGATCTTCGTTCGTGGAGTATGGCTGTTCGGAAAATGTCGCATAATTTCGGATTTGGGCCGGCAAGTGTTCGGATTGCTGGCAGACGCGTCTACGCATGCTCGGAGTGCATATACAGACGGAGTGTTTCCTTATCCCTATTCAAGGGCCTCGTACTGAGGAAATGGGGCCGGGCAGGCAGAGGTTAAGCTAGCCTGCCCTCCACTACCCAGGTTCCATGCGTATCATTTCTGCCGCGCGTTTCAAACACGCAGCGCAGTTTTGATGAATCGGAATTGAGATTAAAGGATTTGACCATGCGCTGGTCATTATAACCGAGAAAACTTTTCTTGAACTGCAATTTAGGGGAAAATGACGGTTGTATTACGATGTATTACGATAGGGTAGGCAGTGCCTACCCTGCCTACCCTGAGGAGCCGCGCCTGGCACCCAACGTTCCCTTCCTTTTTCGCCAACACGCTAAGTGAGCGGTGTAGGAAGAGCACCCTTAGTTCTAAGCCTGCAGGATTTCGTTTCCAAGGTCTTCTAGGGAAGCTGCGGGTGGAGCTGCCTAGGATGTTCGCCAAGGGCGAGAAGCTTGACCTCGCTCGGCTATCTGTTACGCCCCATCTAGGTCTTGGGATGAGCGTACACCGGAAGTCCACGATGCCTATTTCAAGTATCCGCAGGTGTTTTTTTATTTTTAATAATTTTTGTCAGGCTACACTGACCGTCGATGTATTTACGGCGATGGGTCAAAGAGCACCAACGGTGTTGGATGTGCTTATGTTTATGGAACCGCATCACATACCATTCGTTTTTCTAAACAGCACTTCCATTTTAACTGCAGAGCTTTATGCAACTTACCGAACCGTTTTGTATGTGCGCCGTCGTAAATTAGGTGCCTGTCTTATTTTGAGTGATTCCCTTAGAGCACTTCAGAGACTTTGTGAGCTGTACAACCCCCACCCTATTGTGCAACGTATCCTGGATGCCCCCCATGATGTAACGCTTCTGGTGTTGACGTAGTGTGTGCGTGGATTCCTGGTCATGTAGGATTGCCGGGGAGTGAAATGGCAGATTTGGCAGCAAAGACGGTAACTACAGAACACAGTATTGCCAGCTCACGTGTTACTTCGGAGGACTTTAGGCTTGAAGTGCAGAGAGCGGTTCTGTCGTCCTGGCACGAAGAGTGGTCAGCTCACCGCGGTAATAAGTTTAGAGAAGTGAAAGAACTTCCGATAAACTGGGTAACTTCCTGTGGCACATCTCGCCGCGAGGATGTTAGTTTTGGCTCGTTCAAGAATAGGGCACTGCAAATGTTCGGCTGGTTACTTATTTGAAAGGGGCCTTGCCCCTCTATGTCCGCTGTGTGATAACCTTTTGACTGTCCGTAACGTGCTGGTAGTGTTCCTCTCTAGCGTTCTTTCGAGATTCTCTGCAGTTGCCTGCCAGACTTGCAGAGGTCTTGGGGGATGACAAAACAGCGGTTGATAGAGTGTTTAAGTTTTCAGCGGAGTGTAGCATAAATTTGAGGATTTGAAACTTTAGATATCTCTTTTTATGATTTTTCACATATTTATCACCTTGTTTCATATCTGGCTGTTGCAATTGTTTCTTTTTTTAACTTTTTTGTGTACATCTTCCTTGTTGTCAGTGTATTTATTTTTGAGTGAGATTTAGCTCTGGCTGTTGCCATGACTCTTTTAAGGGCGTTAGCTACCTCGAAGTTGAGCGCCCTTAAACCTAACCATCCAACCAATCCATGTTCCGGCCTGGTTGCAAGAGTGAGAACCAATTCGTAGTCGTCCACTTATTAACCTATTGGAGAGTAACGGGCTCAGGTCTCCAACATTCGTCGGGGAATGTGCACAAGAAGAGGCATACGAAGCCGCCAGTAATGAGGATTATGAGGAGGGGTTGAGCACCTGCATATGAAGAATCAAAACCTCCCATATATAACATTCATGCTTAAGTACCAAGGCGACGTAGGCGACAACAGTTGGCCTATGCAGCTGGTAGACAAGTGCATTGTGAACCTCGCAGACCGCAACAAGCACAATAGAATGTTTCTCAACCATTGCCCACAAACGGCGTGTGTGTTTAAAAACACCCACAGTAAGTTTGTTGGCATAAATAAATGATTACCATCTCAAGGTTATTGAATTCTGGGACATAAAGTACTTACAACAGGAAGTCCCCATTGTGGTAATTGTCTCTGATGTGAGACTGCCTTTGTGGTTTACCAGGAGAAATCCGAAGTAGTTTGAGAATTCAATGTCATTCTGGCAGGTTGTCGCAGTAGCTTAACAGGTGGAGCACACGCCTATTCAGCGGAGGGTCTGTGGTTCAAAGCGCAGTTGTGGCATTGGATTTTTAAGCTCCAGTTCTACCTCGCAAATTAATTATTATTTATTTATGCCAACAAGCCTCCTGCTGACGTTTTTAAGCACACCAGTCGTGTGTGGACAATGTTTTAAGAGGTGGAACCAGGACTGAATCATTGAATGCCATACAGTCTAACCGGGAAAAAGTACGAGTCAGCTGGGGAATTTAATATCGTGCTTGCAAGTTGGTAGCTCAGTGGTTAAAGCAGCCGCTCGATTAGCGGAAAATCCGTGGATCAAATCCCGGCAATGGCATTGAATTTTTCAGTCCTCATTCCACCTCTTAAAGCTCTAAAGGTCAAACAATTAAAAAAAACTAAACGCCTGAACATTACCGGATACCGCATATTAAAGGTAAGAAGATTTTTTCTATCAACTGGGAGAGCTGAACACATATGTGGCGAACTAATGCAGACGCTAATGACATGCAGCGAAAGCTCACATAGTGTGAGATCAGGTACGTGTTAACCTCAACTAGTTTATAAACTGCTGGTATTTAATATTATGTTATTCAGAATTTTCAAGAAAACAATAAAGCAATTGGAAAATAAATAGCTGTACTAGCAAGAACTATAAGTGACAAGTCAAAAGTGATTGTGCGCTACCAATGGAATCATACGAGCAAATTAGGAACAACTAAGTGTAAAAATTTCGAAAGTGTTTCTGTAAAGATTAGAAATTCTGAAATTAGGAGTGAAAGATAGCATAAATCAATAGGGGAACAGTTGAGCAGAACTCCATATAAAACGTGTAGTCTGTATAGTTGTGAACGTTACAGCAAATGTGATGCAGTCAGCAAAACGTGCAAAGAAAGAAATTCACAGCTGATGCCCACAAATAACACGTTGAATGAGAAAATTGACTCATGCAACGGTAAGTTAAGCAAAGAAATCGACATTTGATTTCTAGTTTTACATAGCAACGCCAGTGAAGAAATATTTCAAGTAAATAGTAATGCTAACAATGTTGCTGAGAAGATAGGTAAAGAATCTGAAGGGGTTAATTCACAAATCTAATTAGTAAATAAAGGAGCACAGGAAGTTAATGCTGCACATGCGAACAGTAAATGCGGATATACCAAAATTGGTCGCGGGAGAGGTAGGAAAGGTGACAGAGAAAGTATTTCATTCACTCTCAGATTTTCCCATGGAAGTGTTCATTAGTGTTGCTGAGTGCATCAGAACGAGGTGTAAAGCACAAAGGAAAGACTCGGAAAGGCACTCAACCACATCCAGCCGTTCTTGTTCAGTCGGTCTGGGTGGCTCAGTTGGTTAGACGCTGGCCTACTGTTCCCAAGGTCGCGGGTTCAAATCCGGCCCAGGTCGATGGTGTTTAAGTGTGCTTAAAAACGACAGCTCCATGCCAGTAGATTTACTGACATGTAAAAGAACTCCTGCGGGACAAAATTCCGGCATACCGGCGACGCTGATGTGATCCTGGCAATTGACAGCGTCGTTAAACAACAAAATATTTTTTTTTTTTTCGTTCTTGTTCATCCCAACCTGGGGCTCTTGCTCCTGTTAATAGTCTGGGTAGCTTCGAATGCTCTGTCTTATACGGTGAGTAAATAATTGTAGTGCAGCTCGGACATGCTGGCTTTGCCTTCTCCTGCGCATGTTTTTGTGCTTCCTCTTACTCTTGTGAGCCCACAACTATGGGAACAGCAGATCCGCCAGGTGCACAAAGCGCTTGCTGCGGTCTGCGAGGAAGCACAACTACTTGTTTGCGAGGTGCACAAGCCAGGAGTTATTGCCTGCGCCGGCTTGCTGTTTTAGCATGAATGTAAGATATGGGAGGTTCTGGCTCTTCATATGTAGTAGCTCAGTTCTTCTTCATAACCTTCATCTCTGCCGTTTTCGTGGTTCTCCTTTTGTGCATATTCCCCGACGTATGGAAGAGACGGAAGCCTGGGACTCTCGAATAGGTTACTCAACATCATGGGGACACTGTCAATTGGTTCTCGCGCCCGCAGCAAGGCCGGAATATGGACCTCGCGACGTACCCTTGATGGGTCGACATACTGTGGTGTATAGGGAAGAATCCTACGTTGTTGGGATTGTTGTGGCGGACAGCGTCCTGAACATGCTGCCCTTCGTGGTGATGTGGACATATTAGCCGCAAAACAATTTCTTTAAAGTTTTTCTCTATTCACATGATGTAGATAGAAGAATAGTTTGCAGAAAAATAGGTAGCTTGTGGAACAGTAAAGAAAGTCATGAGAGTGCAACACATCTGATTTTGTTCTCTATTGCTTCCAGACAAAGTTCGTCGCTCTAGAGGGGATGAAATCGCTGGCACTGCTTGTGAAACAAATAGTGACGGTAATAATTATTTATTTACTCTTCTAAACTTTCTAAGTGATTTCCATGCAATGTGATTAATATACATTTTGTGCACTTTTTTCTCATTCATATGTTCACTTTCAGGGCCACTGCCAGCAGAAGTATATACTAATACGCGAGAAAGCTGGCATAAAATGTGAACTGGAGCACCTGGTTTATGAATGGAATATGTAAGGGAAGAAAGATGTCTTTAAGGATAGTCTTCTACACCTAGTGAACACCGTGCTTAGATGGCGGTGGAAACTGCAGATATAGATATCGGGTAGGTAGTTAAGGAGTTGATGAGTAAGGATGATGGAATTTGAATAATAAACGTTGGTGAGACAGAAGTTTCTTATATGTGATATACATTTGTGTTGAACTAATACATTCTTGAGCACGACGGGTTTTCAGTTCAGGCTCCTAGATCCTCATACGCACCCAACATAACTGCTTACAGTCTTAATCTACTATTTCTAATAATATTTTGTACAGAATTATCTCAGCCACTGGTTGTCAGCAGCTGTTTCTAACGTTAACCCAGTCATAATTTACACACACAATTACTTCTGCACACATTTTCTTCTTCTCTGTGCTCTGTTAGGCATTATTAAGTAATAAAACTATGTTGTATATTCTAGTTCCCTCTGAGCATTCCAGTTCCTTTTGTTAACTTTACTTGAAAGATGACCTAAGCTCCCGCCGTCCTTTCCAAGAATCACCCTTAGTGCTGTTCTCCTATACACCTTCCCCTATTTCTGCTCCAAAAAGCAGTTTGCTCTTTGGCATTCAAAAACTATATGTTCCAAATGTTCCTTCCCTCCACCAATGGGAATCTGGCCCTTTGGGATGGTCTTTCCTAATCACATCAGTCTCCAAACATGGGTACTTAGCCATGCTATTGCCCATGCTAGGCTATGGTAAGGAATAATATTCTATCCTATTCTACTCTTTCGGATTATTTCGGCGTGCAATTCACAACCACACCTGCATGGCTGGAGTGGCTAGGTGTATGCATCGCATACTAGCTCAGAACAACCGATCTGGATATCGTAGGTTTCCCAGTTACATGAAATCCCACACAGTTCGGTGAAAATGTCCTGGACTTTGTGAGCTACTGAAATACAATTTAAGACGTCTCATACATTTGATTCCTCATGTGAGTATATCAAACCCAAGATATTTCTATCAAATTCTTAAGGGCCAATGCGTTTTGAGAACCTAAAGCTTATATAAGTGTTTCACTCTGAATGGCATCCTAGTATGTTGTTTGACCCAGATATGACATTTATCACTAATCTGACTGGGTTTTTCGTTATGCTGTTCACAGACACAACCAATAGCGCACTGAGTTCTAGCAGACTTCCGGACATCTATTGCTGTCGAACGGGAACACTGAGATGCAGTACTGCCTGTTCTACAACAGGTAAGCAATAGAAACCACATCTAGTGTGTTGCACAGTCATGGCTATCTCAGCTCTTCTACAACTATTCATGCAAACACTTATTGCTCTATCTACATCATGCCAGTCGAGATCAATACTTGTAGAAATTATGTTATTGCTTGAGAGGTAGAATTGAAACTGAAAACCTCAATGCCACAGCTGGGATTTGAACCACAGACCCTCCGCCTCCCAAGCGGGTGCTCTAGCAGGGTGCTAGAGCCCCCGCCTGGTGCGCAGAGGGTCTGTGTTTCTAATCCTAGGTGTGGCATTGAATTTTTTCTTCAGTTCCAATTCTAGCTCTCAAACATGCACCAAGCTCATCCCTTCCAACCATGGACATACAATTCATAAACATTCGACTCAATGTGGAATTACTTGCAATTTTTCTCTTTGGCTACGTGGTAAGTAGATACATTTTGCATTCCAGCCCAGAATTCGCCGGATATAGATAACATTTTGACACCCCGCACGCAGGCACGTGTGGGCCTGTGAGCAGGAAACTCCAAAACGAAATGTTGATTACATACAAAACTCGCTCTTTTAGTTCACTGTTTTGTAACGCTGCCACATGGAGATCGAATTCTACCCATCCCAAATTACGTTTGACACGAAGGTTCTAAATATGTTTCTATTCTCAGAGGGGCTCTAAGGAGTTTGATTAAACTCTTTCATGTTTAAGCCACAAACCGTTTTGTGGAGATAACTGTATTCGAAATATTCCGATATTCGTTCAAATTTTCAAACAGTTACACATTAGTCAAATAGGAGGTCCTTTTTTATATTTTGGGCCTTCAAAGAGAAAGAAATTTCAAACTCCTCATATAACGAGCTGATCAAGAAAGAATTGACAATCGTTTCAGGCAGGTGTTCCTACAATTGAATATATAATGAAACTATGTTTGCATATGCTTATTATCGATTTACAGGAAGAACTTGAGTGAACCATTGTAAGAATGGTTTCATAAAGAACTGTCAGAGAAAGTCACGTGGAAGGAGTACTTTACATATACGTAGATCCCTTTTGGTTATCATGTTGCAAATGTAGACATTTCCCAAGCAGGTTCTAACGGACATGCTTGCAGGTTTGATATTGCTGGGCCTTTCTTTCCCTTACACGAACTTATAAATAATAATCTGAATTGTCTTTTGGCATGGTTTAACTGTTTCTTTCTTAGTTTGAAAAGAGGTACAGATGTATGTTAAATATGTTACTGCTCATTGTCTTGAAAGCAACGCGCTTTCAGGAAAAGTATTTATGATGAACATTTTGTTCATTTGAGGAGGAGAATATATTAGTTGCCTTTTATTCAAAATATATTATGAAACGTATTTCATGGTCAGCTCAACTTTCAAAAATATATTTATTGACTTTCAGTTTACCTATAAATGGATAACTTCTATTTGATACCTTGTGTTTTTGTTGAAAATCTATTATATTATGAAATATTTAATAACGTAATTGATTGAAAGGCGAGCTTTACATAGTTCCTTTGTCTGTATAAAAATAAGGAACACCTCAGGTATGATGTTGCACGCTCTATGTAAGACGTCTGTTTGTCTATGTATGTTGTGGGAATGTGTGTGACAGTTTCTGCGCGTAGGAAGGTGTGATTGTGTGTGTTTGTGTGTGTGTGTGTGTGTGTGTGTGTGTGTGTGTGTGTGTGTGTCTTATTTGTGTTTGTTGTATGTAGCTATATATTTCTGTGTATGTAATTCTAAATTTTTTGTGGAAATACGTGATCCTCCAAGGTTACATAATGTAGCTTCAAAGTGCCCAATGGGGTAAAGAAAGCATTTTAAATAAGAGCAGCAAAAAAACCTTGAGTAAAAGACACATAAGAAGGAAAAGCTTCCACAACAATTCTTCTATCTTCATCTTGTTAATTAAGGACAAGATGTGCTGGAACTATGTTGCGGCCACTATGTCCACATCAGCACGAAGAGCAGCATATTAAGGACGCTGGCCACCACAACAATCCCAACAACGTAGGGTTACTCCCTACACAACACAGTATGTCGACCCATCAAGGATACGCCGCAACGTCCATGTACCGGCCTGGGAGCAGGTGCGAGACCCAATTCGCGATGTCCCTGAGGTGTTGGGTAACCTATTGGAGAGTCCCAGGCTTGGGTCTCCTCCATACGTCGGGGAATATGCTCAAGAGGAGAACTAGAAAGCGGCAATGATGCAGATTATGATGAAGAAATGAGCAACGACATATCAAGAACGAGAAACTCCCTTATATCTTACATTCATGCCGTAATAGCAAGCCGACCCAGGCAATCACTGATGGCTTGTGCACCTCGCAAAGCAGTAGGTTGTGCTTGCTCGCAGAGCGCAGCAAACGCCTTGTGCACCTGGCGGATCTGCTGTTGCCATATTTGTGGGCTCAAAGAGTAAGAGGAAGCACAGAAACCTGCACAGGAAGAGGCAAAGCCAGCAACGACCAGAACTTGAACTTCTGCTGAAAGAGAAGGAACCTTTGGACGCTTGTTTGCAAGAGACTAAGCTGCGTCCTCAAGACGCCTTCCACCTCAGGCGATACACTCCAGTACGGTGTGATGTTACACCGGAAGAAGGTGTTCCGACACAGGCGGCGCCATGATACTTGTCAGAGACGACATATATGCAATCTGTACCATTACTGTCTGATATCCAATCAGTTGCAATAAGGATCCTACTGCCAGACATCCAGTTCAAAATTTGCTTGCCTCCGTCCCATGACTTCTCGCACATTGATTTAGAAGATCTAGTTTCCCAGTTACCACACCGTTTCTGTTGGTGGGAGACTTCAATGCGCACCAACCAATTTGGAGCTCAGGTCGCGCTTGTGCGAGAGGCAAGCTCCTCCCCGCTGATTGCCTGCCCAGTTACAACCTAGCTCTCCTCAACACTGGAGAGCCTACATTCATTTCTGGCGCTTTCAATAGCTTCTCGCGCCTTGATCTTGCAGTGTGTTCACCTCAGCTAGGCAGTATCCTTACAATGGAATGTCATCTCCGGCTTATACTCTAGTGACCTCTTTCAATGTCTTATTAGTCTCTTAACGCAAGATACATGTTCCACGCGTATGCCCAGACGGCGTCTGAACCATGCCAACTGGAACCTTTACATCCAGTTGGCTGTGTTTCCGTACAACGAACATGACTCAGTGAATGATTGGGTGCAGCATCTCTCGGAGACGATTCGCTCTGCTGCTGAACGATCAATCCCGCGGTCGACTTCACACCCTCGTCGATTTCCCGTCCCTGGTGGACGGAGGAATGTTGGAATGCCATTCGTACTGGAAGGCGTGCTCTTAGGGTTTTAAAACGTCACCCTAGTTTGGATAACCTAATCCAATACACGAAAATGCGCGTCAGGTCCACACAAGTGATCTAGGATAGCAAACAATCATCATGGAGCAAATTTGTAGCGTCATTTAACCGACACAGACCTTCCTCGGTTGTGTGGAATAGGTTAAGGCGTGCGGCAGGTACTTCGACCCATATACCAATTGCGGGACTTAAAATAGCCTCATGAGCTGTTCTTGATCCATTCGTAGTGGCGAAGACGTTTCGAGTGGTTTCGCTCAAGTGTCTTGCTGGGAAAACTACTCTCCTGAGTTCCTTCCAGTTAAAACTCAGGTGGAATATCAGGGCTTCGCGTTTCGCTCTAGAAACGTAGAAGATTGCAATCGCCTTTTCACCATGGCGGAGCTGGAAGATTCTCTTAAACCTTCGCGCTTATCAGCACCAGGACCGAACGGTATTCATGTACAAATGTTACAAAAGCTCTCTCCTGAAGGTAAGGCGTTCCTGCTCGAGGTCTATAATCGTGTTTGGTTATACAGTATACTCCCATAAATTTGGCGGTACGCCACCGTTATTCCCATCTTAAAGGCTGGAAAGGACCGTCATCTTCCCTTCAGCTATCGTCCTATTTCCCTCACCAGTTGCGTTTGCAAGATGATGGAACGCATGGTCAATGGACGATTGGCATGGTGGTTAGAATGTCGTAATCTAATGGCTAAGATTGAGTTGGTTTGCGACGACACCGTTCAACTATAGGCCATCTTGTGTCAATATCGACACAGATAATGGACGGATGTATGAAGAACTGTCAAACCGTTGGCATATTTTTCCATCTCGACAAGGCTTGTGATACGTGCTGCCGAGCAGGTTTCTACGTTTTCTGTATACCTGGAACATACGTGGACGCCTACCGCTGTTCATCCAAGAGTTTATGAAGAACCGCTTTTTCCGAGTAAGGGTCAGCTCGGTTTTATATAATTCTTTTGCTCAGGACGACGGAGCACCTCAGGGTTCGGTACTAAGTGTCACGCTCTTTGCTATTACAATTAACTCCATGTGGAAATGTGTTCCACCTGGAGTTTCGTCATGCTTATTCGTAGACAACTTCGATGTCTATTGCACTTCTCAGCGCACGGCGTTCTTACAACTTCGAGTGCAGTAATGTTTGCACAACCTTAGAGAATGGATCTCCAAGAACGACTTCCGTTTCTCAACTGAGAAGTCAATCTGCTTTAATTTCTGGTGTCGGAGGAGTCGACTACCACCTTCGCTACGTTTCGGTTCAGATACACTTCCCTTCGCAGATTAGACACGCTTCCTGGGTTTGATCTTGGACAGGAAGCTTTGTTGGCCGTCGCATATTGCACAGCTAATGGCACGATGTGACCGTTACGTAAATGTCATGCGAGTACTAAATGGCAAATCGTGGAGAGCGGATCCGAACAATTTTGTTCCGAATGTGTCGCGGACTCATCCGATCTAAACTAGACTATCGATGTATTAGACGCCGTCCACAATAGGGGCATCCGCATTGTAATAGGAGCTTTTCCAACAAGCCCAGTTGTGAGCCTTTACGCCGAGTCCGCACAACCTCCCCTGCAATATCGGCGTGAGATTCTCTTTGCAAATTGTAGTTGTGCGCTTAGATGCATACCTAAGCACCCAACGTTCCCTACCTTTTTCGCCAACACGCTAAGTGAGCGGTGTAGGAAGAGCACCCTTAGTTCTAAGCCTGCAGGATTTCGTTTCCAAGGTCTTCTAGGGAAGCTGCGGGTGGAGCTGCCTAGGATGTTCGCCAAGGGCCAGAAGCTTGACCTCGCTCGGCTATCTGTTACGCCCCATCTAGGTCTTGGGATGAGCGTACACCGGAAGTCCACGATGCCTATTTCAAGTATCCGCAGGTGTTTTTTTATTTTTAATAATTTTTGTCAGGCTACACTGACCGTCAATGTATTTACGGCGATGGGTCAAAGAGCACCAACGGTGTTGGATGTGCTTATGTTTATGGAACCGCATCATATACCATTCGTTTTTCTAAACAGCACTTCCATTTTAACTGCAGAGCTTTATGCAACTTACCGAACCGTTTTGTATGTGCGTCGTCGTAAATTAGGTGCCTGCCTTATTTTGAGCGATTCCCTTAGAGCACTTCAGAGACTTTGTGAGCTGTACAACCCCCACCCTATTGTGCAACGTATCCTGGATGCCCCCCATGATGTAACGCTTCTGGCGTTGACGTAGTGTGTGCGTGGATTCCTGGTCATGTAGGATTGCCGGGGAGTGAAATGGCAGATTTGGCAGCAAAGACGGTAACTACAGAACACAGTATTGCCAGCTCACGTGTTACTTCGGAGGACTTTAGGCTTGAAGTGCAGAGAGCGGTTCTGTCGTCCTGGCACGAAGAGTGGTCAGCTCACCGCGGTAATAAGTTTAGAGAAGTGAAAGAACTTCCGATAAACTGGGTAACTTCCTGTGGCACATCTCGCCGCGAGGATGTTAGTTTTGGCTCGTTCAAGAATAGGGCACTGCAAATGTTCGGCTGGTTACTTATTTGAAAGGGGCCTTGCCCCTCTATGTCCGCTGTGTGATAACCTTTTGACTGTCCGTAACGTGCTGGTAGTGTTCCTCTCTAGCGTTCTTTCGAGATTCTCTGCAGTTGCCTGCCAGACTTGCAGAGGTCTTGGGGGATGACAAAACAGCGGTTGATAGAGTGTTTAAGTTTTCAGCGGAGTGTAGCATAAATTTGAGGATTTGAAACTTTAGATATCTCTTTTTATGATTTTTCACATATTTATCACCTTGTTTCATATCTGGCTGTTGCAATTGTTTCTTTTTTTAACTTTTTTGTGTACATCTTCCTTGTTGTCAGTGTATTTATTTTTGAGTGAGATTTAGATCTGGCTGTTGCCATGACTCTTTTAACGGCGTTAGTTACCTCGAAGTTGAGCGCCCTTAAACCTAACCATCCAACCAATCCATGTTCCGGCCTGGTTGCAAGAGTGAGAACCAATTCGTAGTCGTCCACTTATTAACCTATTGGAGAGTAACGGGCTCAGGTCTCCAACATTCGTCGGGGAATGTGCACAAGAAGAGGCATCCGAAGCCGCCAGTAATGAGGATTATGAGGAGGGGTTGAGCACCTGCATATGAAGAATCAAAACCTCCCATATATAACATTCATGCTTAAGTACCAAGGCGACGTAGGCGACAACAGTTGGCCTATGCAGCTGGTAGACAAGTGCATTGTGAACCTCGCAGACCGCAACAAGCACAATAGAATGTTTCTCAACCATTGCCCACAAACGGCTTGTGTGTTTAAAAACACCAACAGTAAGTTTGTTGGCATAAATAAATGATTACCATCTCAAGGTTATTGAATCCTGGGACATAAAGTACTTACAACAGGAAGTCCCCATTGTGGTAATTGTCTCTGATGTGAGACTGCCTTTGTGGTTTACCAGGAGAAATCCGAAGTAGTTTGAGAATTCAATGTCATTCTGGCAGGTTGTCGCAGTAGCTTAACAGGTGGAGCACACGCCTATTCCGCGGAGGGTCTGTGGTTCAAAGCGCAGTTGTGGCATTGGATTTTTAAGTTCCAGTTCTACCTCGCAAATTAATTATTAATTATTTATGCCAACAAGCCTCCTGCTGACGTTTTTAAGCACACCAGTCGTGTGTGGACAATGTTTTAAGAGGTGGAATTAGGACTGAATCATTGAATGCCATACCGTCTAACCGGGAAAAAGTACGAGTCAGCTGGAGAATTTAATATCGTGCTTGCAAGTTGGTAGCTCAGTGGTTAAAGCAGCCGCTCGATTAGCGGAAAATCCGTGGATCAAATCCCGGCAATGGCATTGAATTTTTCAGTCCTCATTCCACCTCTTAAAGCTCTAAAGGTCAAACAATTAAAAAAAACTAAACGCCTGAACATTACCAGATTCCGCATATTAAAGGTAAGAAGATTTTTGCCATCAACTGGGAGAGCTGAACACATATGTGGCGAACTAATGCAGACGCTAATGACATGCAGCGAAAGCTCACATAGTGTGAGATCAGGTACGTGTTAACCTCAACTAGTTTATAAACTGCTGGTATTTAATATTATGTTATTCAGAATTTTCAAGAAAACAATAAAGCAATTGGAAAATAAATAGCTGTACTAGCAAGAACTATAAGTGACAAGTCAAAAGTGATTGTGCGCTACCAATGGAATCATACGAGCAAATTAGGAACAACTAAGTGTAAAAATTTCGAAAGTGTTTCTGTAAAGATTAGAAATTCTGAAATTAGGAGTGAGAGATAGCATAAATCAATAGGGGAACAGTGGAGCAGAACTCCATATAAAACGTGTAGTCTGTATAGTTGTGAACGTTACAGCAAATGTGATGCAGTCAGCAAAACGTGCAAAGAAAGAAATTCACAGCTGATGCCCACAAATAACACGTTGAATGAGAAAATTGACACATGCAACGGTAAGTTAAGCAAAGAAATCGACATTTGATTTCTAGTTTTACATAGCAACGCCAGTGAAGAAATATTTCAAGTAAATAGTAATGCTAACAATGTTGCTGAGAAGATAGGTAAAGAATCCGAAGGGGCTAATTCAGAAATCTAATTAGTAAATAAAGGAGCACAGGAAGTTAATGCTGCACATGCGAACAGTAAATGCGGATATACCAAAATTGGTCGCGGGAGAGGTAGGAAAGGTGACAGAGATAGTAGTTCATTCACTCTCAGATTTTCCCATGGAAGTGTTCATTAGTGTTGCTTAGTGCATCAGAACGAGGTGTAAAGCACAAAGGAAAGACTGCGAAAGGCACTCAACCACATCCAGCCGTTCTTGTTCATCCCAACCTGGGGCTCTTGCTCCTGTTAATAGTCTGGGTAGCTTCGAATGCTCTGTCTTATACGGTGAGTAAATAATTGTAGTGCAGCACGGACATGCTGGCTTGCCTTTTCCTGAGCATGTTTCTGTGCTTCCTCTAACTCTTCTGGGCCCACAACTATGGGAACAGCAGATCCGCCAGGTGCACAAAGCGCTTGCTGCGGTCTGCGAGGAAGCACAACTACTTGTTTGCGAGGTGCACAAGCCAGGAGTTATTGCCTGCGCCGGCTTGCTGTTTTAGCATGAATGTAAGATATGGGAGGTTCTGGCTTTTCATATGTAGTAGCTCAGTTCTTCTTCATAACCTTCATCTCTGCCGTTTTCGTGGTTCTCCTTTTGTGCATATTCCCCGACGTATGGAAGAGACGGAAGCCTGGGACTCTCGAATAGGTTACTCAACATCATGGGGACACTGTCAATTGGTTCTCGCGCCCGCAGCCAGGCCGGAATATGGACCTCGCGACGTGCCCTTGATGGGTCGACATACTGTGGTGTATAGGGAAGAATCCTACGTTGTTGGGATTGTTGTGGCGGACAGCGTCCTGAACATGCTGCCCTTCGTGGTGATGTGGACATATTAGCCGCAAAACAATTTCTTTAAAGTTTTTCTCTATTCACATGATGTAGATAGAAGAATAGTTTGCAGAAAAATAGGTAGCTTGTGGAACAGTAAAGAAAGTCATGAGAGTGCAACACATCTGATTTTGTTCTCTATTGCTTCCAGACAAAGTTCGTCGCTCTAGAGGGGATGAAATCGCTGGCACTGCTTGTGAAACAAATAGTGACGGTAATAATTATTTATTTACTCTTCTAAACTTTCTAAGTGATTTCCATGCAATGTGATTAATATACATTTTGTGCACTTTTTTCTCATTCATATGTTCACTTTCAGGGCCACTGCCAGCAGAAGTATATACTAATACGCGAGAAAGCTGGCATAAAATGTGAACTGGAGCACCTGGTTTATGAATGGAATATGTAAGGGAAGAAAGATGTCTTTAAGGATAGTCTTCTACACCTAGTGAACACCGTGCTTAGATGGCGGTGGAAACTGCAGATATAGATATCGGGTAGGTAGTTAAGGAGTTGATGAGTAAGGATGATGGAATTTGAATAATAAACGTTGGTGAGACAGAAGTTTCTTATATGTGATATACATTTGTGTTGAACTAATACATTCTTGAGCACGACGGGTTTTCAGTTGAGGCTCCTATATCCTCATGCGCACCCAACATAACTGCTTACAGGCTTAATCTACTATTTCTAATAATATTTTGTAGAGAATTATCTCAGCCACTGGTTGTCAGCAGCTGTTTCTAACGTTAACCCAGTCATAATTTACACACACAATTACTTCTGCACACATTTTCTTCTTCTCTGTGCTCTGTAAGGCATTATTAAGTAATAAAACTATGTTGTATATTCTAGTTCCCTCTGAGCATTCCAGTTCCTTTTGTTAACTTTACTTGAAAGATGACCTAAGCTCCCGCCGTCCTTTCCAAGAATCACCCTTAGTGCTGTTCTCCTATACACCTTCCCCTATTTCTGCTCCAAAAAGCAGTTTGCTCTTTGGCATTCAAAAACTATATGTTCCAAATCTTCCTTCCCTCCACCAATGGGAATCTGGCCCTTTGGGATGGCCTTTCCTAATCACATCAGTCTCCAAACATGGGTACTTAGCCATGCTATTGCCCATGCTAGGCTATGGTAAGGAATAATATTCTATCCTATTCTACTCTTTCGGATTATTTCGGCGTGCAATTCACAACCAGACCTGCATGGCTGGAGTGGCTAGGTGTATGCATCGCATACTAGCTCAGAACAACCGATCTGGATATCGTAGGTTTCCCAGTTACATGAAATCCCACACAGTTCGGTGAAAATTTCCTGGACTTTGTGAGCTACTGAAATACAATTTAAGACGTGTCATACATTTGATTCCTCATGTAAGTATATCAAACCCAAGAAATTTTTATCAAATTCTTAAGGGCCAATGAGTTTTGAGAACCTAAAGCCTATATAAGTGTTTCACCCTGAATGGCATCCTAGTATGTTGTTTGACCCAGATATGACATTTGTCACTAATCTGACTGGGTTTTTCGTTATGCTGTTCACAGACACAACCAATAGAGCACTGAGTTCTAGCAGACTTCCGGACATCTATTGCTGTCGAACGGGAACACTGGGATGCAGTACTGCCTGTTCTACAACAGGTAAGCAATAGAAACCACATCTAGTGTGTTGCACAGGCATCTCAGCTCTTCTACAACTATTCATGCAAACACTTATTGCTCTATCTACATCATGCCAGTCGAGATAAATACTTGTAGAAATTATGTTATTGCTTGAGAGGTAGAATTGAAACTGAAAACCTCAATGCCACAGCTGGGATTTGAACCACAGACCCTCCGCCTCCCAAGCGGGTGCTCTAGCAGGGTGCTAGAGCCCCCGCCTGGTACGCAGAGCGTCTGTGTTTCTAATCCTAGGTGTGGTAATTGAGTTTTTTCTTCAGTTCCAATTCTAGCTCTCAAACATGCACCAAGCTCATCCCTTCCACCCATGGACATACAATTCATAAACATTCGACTCAATGTGGAATTACTTGCAATTTTTCTCTTTGGCTACGTGGTAAGTAGATACATTTTGCATTCCAGCCCAGAATTCGCCGGATATGATAACATTTTGAGACCCCGCGCGCAGGCACGTGTGGGCCTGTGAGCAGGAAACTCCAAAACGAAATGTTGATTACATACAAAACTCGCTATTTTAGTTCACTGTTTTGTAACGCTGCCACATGGAGATCGAATTCTACCCATCCCAAATTACGTTTGACACGAAGGTTCTAAATATGTTTCTATTCTCAGAAGGGCTCTAAGGAGTTTGATTAAACTCTTTCATGTTTAAGCCACAAACCGTTTTGTGGAGATAACTGTATTCGAAATATTCCGATATTCGTTCAAATTTTCCAACAGTTACACATTAGTCAAATAGGAGGTCCTTTTTTATATTTTGGGCCTTCAAAGAGAAAGAAATTTCAAACTCCTCATATAACGAGCTGATCAAGAAAGAATTGACAATCGTTTCAGGCAGGTGTTCCTACAATTGAATATATAATGAAACTATGTTTGCATATGCTTATTATCGATTTACAGGAAGAACTTGAGTGAACCATTGTAAGAATGGTTTCATAGAGAAATGTCAGAGAAAGTCACGTGGAAGGAGTACTTTACATATACGTAGATCCCTTTTGGTTATCATGTTGAAAATGTAGACATTTCCCAAGCAGGTTCTAACGGACATGCTTGCAGGTTTGATATTGCTGGGCCTTTCTTTCCCTTACACGAACTTATAAATAATAATCTGAATTGTCTTTTGGCATGGTTTAACTGTTTCTTTCTTAGTTTGAAAAGAGGTACAGATGTATGTTAAATATGTTACTGCTCATTGTCTTGAAAGCAACGCGCTTTCAGGAAAAGTATTTATGATGAACATTTTGTTCATTTGAGGGGGAAAATATATTAGTTGCCTTTTATTCAAAATATATTATGAAACGTATTTCATGGTCAGCTCAACTTTCAAAAATATATTTATTTGACTTTCAGTTTACCTATAAATGGATAACTTCTATTTGATACCTTGTGTTTTTGTTGAAAATCTATTATATTATAAAATAATTAATAACGTAATTGATTGAAAGGCGAGCTTTACATGGTTCCTTTGTCTGTATAAAAATAAGGAACACCTCAGGTATGATGTTGCACGCTCTATGTAAGACGTCTTATGTATGTTGTGGGAATGTGTGTGACAGTTTCTGCGCGTAGGAAGGTGTGATTGTGTGTGTTTGTGTTTGTGTGTGTGTGTGTCTTATTTGTGTTTGTTGTATGTAGCTATATATTTCTGTGTATGTAATTCTAAATTTTTTGTGGAAATACGTGATCCTCCAAGGTTACATAATGTAGCTTCAGAGTTTCCAATGGGGTAAAGAAAGCATTTTAAATAAGAGCAGCAAAAAAACCTTGAGTAAAAGACACATAAGAAGGAAAAGCTTCTACAACAATTCCTCTACCTTCATCTTGTTAATTAAGGACAAGATGTGCTGGAACTATGTTGCGGCCACTATGTCCACATCAGCACGAAGAGCAGCATATTAAGGACGCTGGCCACCACAACAATCCCAACAACGTAGGGTTACTCCCTACACAACACAGTATGTCGACCCATCAAGGATACGCCGCAACGTCCATGTACCGGCCTGGGAGCAGGTGCGAGACCCAATTCGCGATGTCCCTGAGGTGTTGGGTAACCTATTGGAGAGTCCCAGGCTTGGGTCTCCTCCATACGTCGGGGAATATGCTCAAGAGGAGAACTAGAAAGCGGCAATGATGCACATTATGATGAAGAAATGAGCAACGACATATCAAGAACGAGAACCTCCCTTATATCTTACATTCATGCCGCAATAGCAAGCCGACCCAGGCAATCACTGATGGCTTGTGCACCTCGCAAAGCAGTAGGTTGTGCTTGCTCGCAGAGCGCAGCAAACGCCTTGTGCACCTGGCGGATCTGCTGTTGCCATATTTGTGGGCTCAAAGAGTAAGAGGAAGCACAGAAACATGCACAGGAAGAGGCAAAGCCAGCAACGACCAGAACTTGAACTTCTGCTGAAAGATAAGGAACCTTTGGACGCTTGTTTGCAAGAGACTAAGCTGCGTCCTCAAGACGCTTTCCACCTCAGGCGATACACTCCAGTACGGTGTGATGTTGCTCTGTAAGGCATTATTAAGTAATAAAACTATGTTGTATATTCTAGTTCCCTCTGAGCATTCCAGTTCCTTTTGTTAACTTTACTTGAAAGATGACCTAAGCTCCCGCCGTCCTTTCCAAGAATCAACCTTAGTGCTGTTCTCCTATACACCTTCCCCTATTTCTGCTCCAAAAAGCAGTTTGTTCTTTGACATTCAGAAACTATATGTTCCAAATCTTCCTTCCCTCCACCAATGGGAATCTGGCCCTTTGGGATGGCCTTTCCTAATCACATCAGTCTCCAAACATGGGAACTTAGCCATGCTATTGCCCATGCTAGGCTATGGTAAGGAATAATATTCTATCCTATTCCACTCTTTCGTATTATTTCGGCGTGCAATTCACAACCAGACCTGCATGGCTGGAGTGGCTAGGTGTATGCATCGCATACTAGCTCAGAACAACCGATCTGGATATCGTAGGTTTCCCAGTTACATGAAATCCCACGCAGTTCGGTGAAAATGTCCTGGACTTTGTGAGCTACTGAAATACAATTTAAGACGTCTCATACATTTGATTCCTCATGTGAGTATATCACACCCAAGATATTTCTATCAAATTCTTAAGGGCCAATGAGTTTTGAGAACCTAAAGCCTATATAAGTGTTTCACTCTGAATGGCATCCTAGTATGTTGTTTGACCCAGATATGACATTTATCACTAATCTGACTGGGTTTTTCGTTATGCTGTTCACAGACACAACCAATAGCGCACTGAGTTCTAGCAGACTTCCGGACATCTATTGCTGTCGAACGGGAACACTGGGATGCAGTACTGCCTGTTCTACAACATGTAAGCAATAGAAACCACATCTAGTGTGTTGCACAGTCATGGCTATCTCAGCTCTTCTACAACTATTCATGCAAACACTTATTGCTCTATCTACATCATGCCAGTCGAGATAAATACTTGTAGAAATTATGTTATTGCTTGAGAGGTAGAATTGAAACTGAAAACCTCAATGCCACAGCTGGGATTTGAACCACAGACCCTCCGCCTCCCAAGCGGGTGCTCTAGCAGGGTGCTAGAGCCCCCGCCTGGTACGCAGAGGGTCTGTGTTTCTAATCCTAGGTGTGGCATTGAATTTTTTCTTCACTTCCAATTCTAGCTCTCAAACATGCACCAAGCTCATCCCTTCCACCCATGGACATACAATTCATAAACATTCGACTCAATGTGGAATTACTTGCAATTTTTCTCTTTGGCTACGTGGTAAGTAGATACATTTTGCATTCCAGCCCAGAATTCGCCGGATATAGATAACATTTTGAGACCCCGCGTGCAGGCACGTGTGGGCCTGTGAGCAGGAAACTCCAAAACGAAATGTTGATTACATACAAAACTCGCTATTTTAGTTCACTGTTTTGTAACGATGCCACATGGAGATCGAATTCTACCCATCCCAAATTACGTTTGACACGAAGGTTCTAAATATGTTTCTATTCTCAGAAGGGCTCTAAGGAGTTTGATTAAACTCTTTCATGTTTAAGCCACAAACCGTTTTGTGGAGATAACTGTATTCGAAATATTCCGATATTCGTTCAAATTTTCAAACAGTTACACATTAGTCAAATAGGAGGTCCTTTTTTATATTTTGGGCCTTCAAAGAGAAAGAAATTTCAAACTCCTCGCATACCGAGCTGATCAAGAAAGAATAGACAATCGTTTCAGGCAGGTGTTCCTTCAATTGTATATATAATGAAACTATGTTTGCATATGCTTATTATCGATTTACAGGAAGAACTTGAGTGAACCATTGTAAGAATGGTTTCATAGAGAAATGTCAGAGAAAGTCACGTGGAAGGAGTACTTTACATATACGTAGATCCCTTTTGGTTATCATGTTGAAAATGTAGACATTTCCCAAGCAGGTTCTAACGGACATGCTTGCAGGTTTGATATTGCTGGGCCTTTCTTTCCCTTACACGAACTTATAAATAATAATCTGAATTGTCTTTTGGCATGGCTTAACTGTTTCTTTCTTAGTTTGAAAAGAGGTACAGATGTATGTTAAATATGTTACTGCTCATTGTCTTGAAAGCAACGCGCTTTCAGGAAAAGTATTTATGATGAACATTTTGTTCATTTGAGGGGGAAAATATATTAGTTGCCTTTTATTCAAAATATATTATGAAACGTATTTCATGGTCAGCTCAACTTTCAAAAATATATTTATTTGACTTTCAGTTTACCTATAAATGGATAACTTCTATTTGATACCTTGTGTTTTTGTTGAAAATCTATTATATAATGAAATATTTAATAACGTAATTGATTGAACGGCGAGCTTTACATAGTTCCTTTGTCTGTATAAAAATAAGGAACACCTCAGGTATGATGTTGCACGCTCTATGTAAGACGTCTGTTTGTCTATGTATGTTGTGGGAATGTGTGTGACAGTTTCTGCGCGTAGGAAGGTGTGATTGTGTGTGTTTGTGTGTGTGTGTGTCTTATTTGTGTTTGTTGTATGTAGCTATATGTTTCTGTGTATGTAATTCTAAATTTTTTGTGGAAATACGTGATCCTCCAAGGTTACATAATGAAGGTTCAGAGTGCCCAATGGGGTAAAGAAAGCATTTTAAATAAGAGCAGCAAAAAACCTTGAGTAAAAGACACATAAGAAGGAAAAGCTTCCACAACAATTCCTCTACCTTCATCTTGTTAATTAAGGACAAGATGTGCTGGAACTATGTTGCGGCCACTATGTCCACATCAGCACGAAGAGCAGCATTTTAAGGACGCTGGCCACCACAACAATCCCAACAACGTAGGGTTACTCCCTACACAACACAGTATGTCGACCCATCAAGGATACGCCGCATGGTCCATGTACCGGCCTGGGAGCAGGTGTGAGACCCAATTCGCGATGTCCCTGAGGTGTTGGGTAACCTATTGGAGAGTCCCAGGCTTGGGTCTCCTCCATACGTCGGGGAATATGCTCAAGAGGAGAACTAGAAAGCGGCAATGATGCAGATTATGATGAAGAAATGAGCAACGACAAATCAAGAACGAGAACCTCCCTTATATCTTACATTCATGCCGTAATTGCAAGCCGACCCAGGCAATCACTGATGGCTTGTGCACCTCGCAAAGCAGTAGGTTGTGCTTGCTCGCAGAGCGCAGCAAACGCCTTGTGCACCTGGCGGATCTGCTGTTGCCATATTTGTGGGCTCAAAGAGTAAGAGGAAGCACAGAAACATGCACAGGAAGAGGCAAAGCCAGCAACGACCAGAACTTGAACTTCTGCTGAAAGAGAAGGAACCTTTGGACGCTTGTTTGCAAGAGACTAAGCTGCGTCCTCAAGACGCCTTCCACCTCAGGCGATACACTCCAGTACGATGTGATGTTACACCGGAAGAAGGTGTTCCGGCACAGGCGGCGCCATGATACTTATCCGAGACGACATATATGCAATCTGTACCATTACTGTCTGATATCCAATCAGTTGCAATAAGGATCCTACTGCCAGACATCCAGTTCAAAATTTGCTTGCCTCCGTCCCATGACTTCTCGCACATTGATTTAGAAGATCTAGTTTCCCAGTTACCACACCGTTTCTGTTGGTGGGAGACTTCAATGTGCACCAACCAATTTGGAGCTCAGGTCGCGCTTGTGCGAGAGGCAAGCTCCTCCCCGCTGATTTCCTGCCCAGTTACAACCTAGCCCACCTCAACACTGGAGAGCCTACATTCATTTCTGTCGCTTTCAATAGCTTCTCGCGCCTTGATCTTGCAGTGTATTCACCTCAGCTGGCAGTATCCTTACAATGGAATGTCATCTCAGACTTATACTCTAGTGACCTCTTTCAATGTCTTATTAGTCTCTTAACGCAAGATACATGTTCCACGCGTATGCCCAGACGGCGTCTGAACCATGCCAACTGGAACCTTTACATCCAGTTGGCTGTGTTTCCGTACAACGAACATGACTCAGTGAATGATTGGGTGCAGCATCTCTCGGAGACGATTCGCTCTGCTGCTGAACGATCAATCCCGCGGTCGACTTCACACCCTCGTCGATTTCCCGTCCCTGGTGGACGGAGGAATGTTGGAATGCCATTCGTACAGGAAGACGTGCTCTTAGTGTTTTAAAACGTCACCCTACTTTGGATAACCTAATCCAATACACGAAAATGCGCGTCAGGTCCACACAAGTGATCTAGGATAGCTAACAATCATCATGGAGCAAATTTGTAGCGTCATTTAACCGACACAGACCTTCCTCGGTTGTGTGGAATAGGTTAAGGCGTGCGGCAGGTACTTCGACCCATATACCAATTGCGGGACTTAAAATAGCCTCATGAGCTGTTCTTGATCCATTCGTAGTGGCGAAGACGTTTCGAGTGGTTTCGCTCAAGCGTCTTGCTCGGAAAACTACTCTCCTGAGTTCCTTCCAGTTAAAATTCAGGTGGAATATCAGGGCTTCGCGTTTCGCTCTAGAAACGTGGAAGATTACAATCGCCTTTTCACCATGGCGGAGCTGGAAGATTCTCTTAAACCTTCGCGCTTATCAGCACCAGGACCGAACGGTATTCATGTGCAAATGTTACAACAGCTCTCTCCTGAAGGTAAGGCGTCCCTGCTCGAGGTCTATAATCGTGTTTGGTTATACAGTATACTCCCATAAATTTGGCGGTACGCCACCGTTATTCCCATCTTAAAGGCTGGAACGGACCGTCATCTTCCCTTCAGCTATCGTCCTATTTTCCTCACCAGTTGTGTTTGCAAGATGATGGAACGCATGGTCAATGGACGATTGGCATGGTGGTTAGAATGTCGTAATCTAATGGCTAAGATTCAGTTGGTTTTCGACGACACCGTTCAACTGTAGGCCATCTTGTGTCAATATCGACACAGATAATGGACGGATGTATGAAGAACTGTCAAACCGTTGGCATATTTTTCCATCTCGACAAGGCTTGTGATACGTGCTGCCGAGCAGGTTTCTACGTTTTCTGTATACCTGGAACATACGTGGACGCCTACCGCTGTTCATCCAGGAGTTTATGAAAAACCGCTTTTTCCGAGTAAGGGTCAGCTCGGTTTTATATAATTCTTTTGTTCAGGACGACGGAGCACCTCAGGGTTCGGTACTAAGTGTCACGCTCTTTGCTATTACAATTAACTCCATGTGGAAATGTGTTCCACCTGGAGTTTCGTCATGCTTATTCGTAGAGAACTTCGATGTCTATTGCACTTCTCAGCGCACGGCGTTCTTACAACTTCGAGTGCAGTAATGTTTGCACAACCTTAGAGAATGGATCTCCAAGAACGACTTCCGTTTCTCAACTGAGGAGTCAATCTGCTTTAATTTCTGGCGTCGCAGGAGTCGACTACCACCTTCGCTACGTTTCGGTTCAGATACACTTCCCTTCGCAGATTAGACACGCTTCCTGGGTTTGATCTTGGACAGGAAGCTTTGTTGGCCGTCGCATATTCCACAGCTAATAGCACGATGTGACCGTTACCTAAATGTCATGCGAGTACTAAATGGCAAATCGTGGAGAGCGGATCCGAACAATTTTGTTCCGAATGTGTCGCGGACTCATCCGATCCAAACTAGACTATCGATGTATTAGACGCCGTCCACATAGGGGCATCCGCATTGTAATAGGAGCTTTTCCAACAAGCCCAGTTGTGAGCCTTTACGCCGAGTCCGCACAACCTCCCCTGCAATATCGGCGTGAGATTCTCTTTGCAAATTGTAGTTGTGCGCCTAGATGCATACCTAAGCACCCAACGTTCCCTTCCTTTTTCGCCAACACGCTAAGTGAGCGGTGTAGGAAGAGCACCCTTAGTTCTAAGCCTGCAGGATTTCGTTTCCAAGGTCTTCTAGGGAAGCTGCGGGTGGAGCTGCCTAGGATGTTCGCCAAGGGCGAGAAGCTTGACCTCGCTCGGCTATCTGTTACGCCCCATCTAGGTCTTGGGATGAGCGTACACCGGAAGTCCACGATGCCTATTTCAAGTATCCGCAGGTGTTTTTTTATTTTTAATAATTTTTGTCAGGCTACACTGACCGTCAATGTATTTACGGCGATGGGTCAAAGAGCACCAACGGTGTTGGATGTGCTTATGTTTATGGAACCGCATCACATACCATTCGTTTTTCTAAACAGCACTTCCATTTTAACTGCAGAGCTTTATGCAACTTGCCGAACCGTTTTGTATGTGCGCCGTCGTAAATTAGGTGCCTGCCTTATTTTGAGCGATTCCCTTAGAGCACTTCAGAGATTTTGTGAGCTGTACAACCCCCACCCTATTGTGCAACGTATCCTGGATGCCCCCATGATGTAACGCTTCTGGCGTTGACGTAGTGTGTGCGTGGATTCCTGGTCATGTAGGATTGCCGGGGAGTGAAATGGCAGATTTGGCATCAAAGACGGCAACTACAGAACACAGTATTGCCAGCTCACGTGTTACTTCGGAGGACTTTAGGCTTGAAGTGCAGAGAGCGGTTCTGTCGTCCTGGCACGAAGAGTGGTCGGCTCACCGCGGTAATAAGTTTAGAGAAGTGAAAGAACTTCCGATAAACTGGGTAACTTCCTGTGGCACATCTCGCCGCGAGGATGTTAGTTTTGGCTCGTTCAAGAATAGGGCACTGCAAATGTTCGGCTGGTTACTTATTTGAAAGGGGCCTTGCCCCTCTATGTCCGCTGTGTGATAACCTTTTGACTGTCCGTAACGTGCTGGTAGTGTTCCTCTCTAGCGCTCTATCGAGATTCTCTGCAGTTGCCTGCCAGACTTGCAGACGTCTTGGGGGATGACAAAACAGCGGTTGATAGAGTGTTTAAGTTTTCAGCGGAGTGTAGCATAAATTTGAGGATTTGAAACTTTAGATATCTCTTTTTATGATTTTTCACATATTTATCACCTTGTTTCATATCTGGCTGTTGCAATTGTTTTTTTTTTTTTTTTTTTTTTTTTTTTTTTTTTTAACTTTTTTGTGTACATCTTCCTTGTTGTCAGTGTATTTATTTTTGAGTGAGATTTAGATCTGGCTGTTGCCATGACTCTTTTAACGGCGTTAGTTACCTCGAAGTTGAGCGCCCTTAAACCTAACCATCCAACCAATCCATGTTCCGGCCTGGTTACAAGAGTGAGAACCAATTCGTAGTCGTCCACTTATTAACCTATTGGAGAGTAACGGGCTCAGGTCTCCAACATTCGTCGGGGAATGTGCACAAGAAGAGGCATACGAAGCCGCCAGTAATGAGGATTATGAGGAGGGGTTGAGCACCTGCATATGAAGAATCAAAACCTCCCATATATAACATTCATGCTTAAGTACCAAGGCGACGTAGGCGACAACAGTTGGCCTATGCAGCTGGTAGACAAGTGCATTGTGAACCTCGCAGACCGCAACAAGCACAATAGAATGTTTCTCAACCATTGCCCACAAACGGCTTGTGTGTTTAAAAACACCAACAGTAAGTTTGTTGGCATAAATAAATGATTACCATCTCAAGGTTATTGAATCCTGGGACATAAAGTACTTACAACAGGAAGTCCCCATTGTGGTAATTGTCTCTGATGTGAGACTGCCTTTGTGGTTTACCAGGAGAAATCCGAAGTAGTTTGAGAATTCAATGTCATTCTGGCAGGTTGTCGCAGTAGCTTAACAGGTGGAGCACACGCCTTTTCAGCGGAGGGTCTGTGGTTCAAAGCGCAGTTGTGGCATTGGATTTTTAAGTTCCAGTTCTACCTCGCAAATTAATTATTATTTATTTATGCCAACAAGCCTCCTGCTGACGTTTTTAAGCACACCAGTGGTGTGTGGACAATGTTTTAAGAGGTGGAATCAGGACTGAATCATTGAATGCCATACCGTCTAACCGGGAAAAAGTACGAGTCAGCTGGGGAAATTAATATCGTGCTTGCGAGTTGGTAGCTCAGTGGTTAAAGCAGCCGCTCGATTAGCGGAAAATCCGTGGATCAAATCCCGGCAATGGCATTGAATTTTTCAGTCCTCATTCCACCTCTTAAAGCTCTAAAGGTCAAACAATTAAAAAAAACTAAACGCCTGAACATTACCGGATACCGCATATTAAAGGTAAGAAGATTTTTTCTATCAACTGGGAGAGCTGAACACATATGTGGCGAACTAATGCAGACGCTAATGACATGCAGCGAAAGCTCACATAGTGTGAGATCAGGTACGTGTTAACCTCAACTAGTTTATAAACTGCTGGTATTTAATATTATGTTATTCAGAATTTTCAAGAAAACAATAAAGGAATTTTCAAAAATAAATAGCTGTACTAGCAAGAACTATAAGTGACAAGTCAAAAGTGATTGTGCGCTACCAATGGAATCATACGAGCAAATTAGGAACAACTAAGTGTAAAAATTTCGAAAGTGTTTCTGTAAAGATTAGAAATTCTGAAATTAGGAGTGAGAGATAGCATAAATCAATAGGGGAACAGTTGAGCAGAACTCCATATAAAACGTGTAGTCTGTATAGTTGTGAACGTTACAGCAAATGTGATGCAGTCAGCAAAACGTGCAAAGAAAGAAATTCACAGCTGATGCCCACAAATAACACGTTGAATGAGAAAATTGACTCATGCAACAGTAAGTTAAGCAAAGAAATCGACATTTGATTTCTAGTTTTACATAGCAACGCCAGTGAAGAAATATTTCAAGTAAATAGTAATGCTAACAATGTTGCTGAGAAGATAGGTAAAGAATCTGAAGGGGTTAATTCACAAATCTAATTAGTAAATAAAGGAGCACAGGAAGTTAATGCTGCACATGCGAACAGTAAATGCGGATATACCAAAATTGGTCGCGGGAGAGGTAGGAAAGGTGACAGAGAAAGTATTTCATTCACTCTCAGATTTTCCCATGGAAGTGTTCATTAGTGTTGCTTAGTGCATCAGAACGAGGTGTAAAGCACAAAGGAAAGACTGCGAAAGGCACTCAACCACATCCAGCCGTTCTTGTTCATCCCAACCTGGGGCTCTTGCTCCTGTTAATAGTCTGGGTAGCTTCGAATGCTCTGTCTTATACGGTGAGTAAATAATTGTAGTGCAGCTCGGACATGCTGGCTTTTCCTTTTCCTTTGCATGCTCATGTGCTTCCTACTACTCTTGAGAGCCCACAACTATGGGAACAGCAGATCCGCCAGGTGCACAAAGCGCTTGCTGCGGTCTGCGAGGAAGCACAAGTACTTGTTTGCGAGGTGCACAAGCCAGGAGTTATTGCCTGCGCCGACTTGCTGTTTTAGCATGAATGTAAGATATGGGAGGTTCTGGCTCTTCATATGTAGTAGCTCAGTTCTTCTTCATAACCTTTATCTCTGCCGTTTTCGTGGTTCTCCTTTTGTGCATATTCCCCGACGTATGGAAGAGACGGAAGCCTGGGACTCTCGAATAGGCTACTCAACATCATGGGGACACTGTCAATTGGTTCTCGCGCCCGCAGCCAGGCCGGAATATGGACCTCGCGACGTACCCTTGATGGGTCGACATACTGTGGTGTATAGGGAAGAATCCTACGTTGTTGGGATTGTTGTGGCGGACAGCGTCCTGAACATGCTGCCCTTCGTGGTGATGTGGACATATTAGCCGCAAAACAATTTCTTTAAAGTTTTTCTCTATTCACATGATGTAGATAGAAGAATAGTTTGCAGAAAAATAGGTAGCTTGTGGAACAGTAAAGAAAGTCATGAGAGTGCAACACATCTGATTTTGTTCTCTATTGCTTCCAGACAAAGTTCGTCGCTCTAGAGGGGATGAAATCGCTGGCACTGCTTGTGAAACAAATAGTGACGGTAATAATTATTTATTTACTCTTCTAAACTTTCTAAGTGATTTCCATGCAATGTGATTAATATACATTTTGTGCACTTTTTTCTCATTCATATGTTCACTTTCAGGGCCACTGCCAGCAGAAGTATATACCAATACACGAGAAAGCTGGCATAAAATGTGAACTGGAGCACCTGGTTTATGAATGGAATATGTAAGGGAAGAAAGATGTCTTTAAGGATAGTCTTCTACACCTAGTGAACACCGTGCTTAGATGGCGGTGGAAACTGCAGATATAGATATCGGGTAGGTAGTTAAGGAGTTGATGAGTAAGGATGATGGAATTTGAATAATAAACGTTGGTGAGACAGAAGTTTCTTATATGTGATATACATTTGTGTTGAACTAATACATTCTTGAGCACGACGGGTTTTCAGTTCAGGCTCCTAGATCCTCATACGCACCCAACATAACTGCTTACAGTCTTAATCTACTATTTCTAATAATATTTTATACAGAATTATCTCAGCCACTGGTTGTCAGCAGCTGTTTCTAACGTTAACCCAGTCATAATTTACACACACAATTACTTCTGCACACATTTTCTTCTTCTCTGTGCTCTGTAAGGCATTATTAAGTAATAAAACTATGTTGTATATTCTAGTTCCCTCTGAGCATTCCAGTTCCTTTTGTTAACTTTACTTGAAAGATGACCTAAGCTCCCGCCGTCCTTTCCAAGAATCACCCTTAGTGCTGTTCTCCTATACACCTTCCCCTATTTCTGCTCCAAAAAGCAGTTTGCTCTTTGACATTCAAAAACTATATGTTCCAAATCTTCCTTCCCTCCACCAATGGGAATCTGGCCCTTTGGGATGGCCTTTCCTAATCACATCAGTCTCCAAACATGGGTACTTAGCCATGCTATTGCCCATGCTAGGCTATGGTAAGGAATAATATTCTATCCTATTCTACTCTTTCGTATTATTTCGGCGTGCAATTCACAACCAGACCTGCATGGCTGGAGTGGCTAGGTGTATGCATCGCATACTAGCTCAGAACAACCGATCTGGATATCGTAGGTTTCCCAGTTACATGAAATCCCACACAGTTCGGTGAAAATGTCCTGGACTTTGTGAGCTACTGAAATACAATTTAAGACGTCTCATACATTTGATTCCTCATGTGAGTATATCAAACCCAAGATATTTCTATCAAATTCTTAAGGGCCAATGAGTTTTGAGAACCTAAAGCCTATATAAGTGTTTCACTCTGAATGGCATCCTAGTATGTTGTTTGACCCAGATATGACATTTATCACTAATCTGACTGGGTTTTTCGTTATGCTGTTCACAGACACAACCAATAGCGCACTGAGTTCTAGCAGACTTCCGGACATCTATTGCTGTCGAACGGGAACACTGGGATGCAGTACTGCCTGTTCTACAACAGGTAAGCAATAGAAACCACATCTAGTGTGTTGCACAGTCATGGCTATCTCAGCTCTTCTACAACTATTCATGCAAACACTTATTGCTCTATCTACATCATGCCAGTCGAGATAAATACTTGTAGAAATTATGTTATTGCTTGAGAGGTAGAATTGAAACTGAAAACCTCAATGCCACAGCTGGGATTTGAACCACAGACCCTCCGCCTCCCAAGCGGGTGCTCTAGCAGGGTGCTAGAGCCCCCGCCTGGTACGCAGAGGGTCTGTGTTTCTAATCCTAGGTGTGGCATTGAATTTTTTCTTCAGTTCCAATTCTAGCTCTCAAACATGCACCAAGCTCATCCCTTCCACCCATGGACATACAATTCATAAACATTCGACTCAATGTGGAATTACTTGCAATTTTTCTCTTTGGCTACGTGGTAAGTAGATTCATTTTCCATTCCAGCCCAGAATTCGCCGGATATAGATAACATTTTGAGACCCCGCGCGCAGGCACGTGTGGGCCTGTGAGCAGGAAACTCCAAAACGAAATGTTGATTACATACAAAACTCGCTATTTTAGTTCACTCTTTTGTAACGCTGCCACATGGAGATCGAATTCTACCCATCCCAAATTACGTTTGACACGAAGGTTCTAAATATGTTTCTATTCTCAGAAGGGCTCTAAGGAGTTTGATTAAACTCTTTCATGTTTAAGCCACAAACCGTTTTGTGGAGATAACTGTATTCGAAATATTCCGATATTCGTTCAAATTTTCCAACAGTTACACATTAGTCCAATAGGAGGTCCTTTTTTATATTTTGGGCCTTCAAAGAGAAAGAAATTTCAAACTCCTCATATAACGAGCTGATCAAGAAAGAATTGACAATCGTTTCAGGCAGGTGTTCCTACAATTGAATATATAATGAAACTATGTTTGCATATGCTTATTATCGATTTACAGGAAGAACTTGAGTGAACCATTGTAAGAATGGTTTCATAGAGAAATGTCAGAGAAAGTCACGTGGAAGGAGTACTTTACATATACGTAGATCCCTTTTGGTTATCATGTTGAAAATGTAGACATTTCCCAAGCAGGTTCTAACGGACATGCTTGCAGGTTTGATATTGCTGGGCCTTTCTTTCCCTTACACGAACTTATAAATAATAATCTGAATTGTCTTTTGGCATGGCTTAACTGTTTCTTTCTTAGTTTGAAAAGAGGTACAGATGTATGTTAAATATGTTACTGCTCATTGTCTTGAAAGCAACGCGCTTTCAGGAAAAGTATTTATGATGAACATTTTGTTCATTTGAGGGGGAAAATATATTAGTTGCCTTTTATTCAAAATATATTATGAAACGTATTTCATGGTCAGCTCAACTTTCAAAAATATATTTATTTGACTTTCAGTTTACCTATAAATGGATAACTTCTATTTGATACCTTGTGTTTTTGTTGAAAATCTATTATATAATGAAATATTTAATAACGTAATTGATTGAACGGCGAGCTTTACATAGTTCCTTTGTCTGTATAAAAATAAGGAACACCTCAGGTATGATGTTGCACGCTCTATGTAAGACGTCTGTTTGTCTATGTATGTTGTGGGAATGTGTGTGACAGTTTCTGCGCGTAGGAAGGTGTGATTGTGTGTGTTTGTGTGTGTGTGTGTCTTATTTGTGTTTGTTGTATGTAGCTATATGTTTCTGTGTATGTAATTCTAAATTTTTTGTGGAAATACGTGATCCTCCAAGGTTACATAATGAAGGTTCAGAGTGCCCAATGGGGTAAAGAAAGCATTTTAAATAAGAGCAGCAAAAAACCTTGAGTAAAAGACACATAAGAAGGAAAAGCTTCCACAACAATTCCTCTACCTTCATCTTGTTAATTAAGGACAAGATGTGCTGGAACTATGTTGCGGCCACTATGTCCACATCAGCACGAAGAGCAGCATTTTAAGGACGCTGGCCACCACAACAATCCCAACAACGTAGGGTTACTCCCTACACAACACAGTATGTCGACCCATCAAGGATACGCCGCATGGTCCATGTACCGGCCTGGGAGCAGGTGTGAGACCCAATTCGCGATGTCCCTGAGGTGTTGGGTAACCTATTGGAGAGTCCCAGGCTTGGGTCTCCTCCATACGTCGGGGAATATGCTCAAGAGGAGAACTAGAAAGCGGCAATGATGCAGATTATGATGAAGAAATGAGCAACGACAAATCAAGAACGAGAACCTCCCTTATATCTTACATTCATGCCGTAATTGCAAGCCGACCCAGGCAATCACTGATGGCTTGTGCACCTCGCAAAGCAGTAGGTTGTGCTTGCTCGCAGAGCGCAGCAAACGCCTTGTGCACCTGGCGGATCTGCTGTTGCCATATTTGTGGGCTCAAAGAGTAAGAGGAAGCACAGAAACATGCACAGGAAGAGGCAAAGCCAGCAACGACCAGAACTTGAACTTCTGCTGAAAGAGAAGGAACCTTTGGACGCTTGTTTGCAAGAGACTAAGCTGCGTCCTCAAGACGCCTTCCACCTCAGGCGATACACTCCAGTACGATGTGATGTTACACCGGAAGAAGGTGTTCCGGCACAGGCGGCGCCATGATACTTATCCGAGACGACATATATGCAATCTGTACCATTACTGTCTGATATCCAATCAGTTGCAATAAGGATCCTACTGCCAGACATCCAGTTCAAAATTTGCTTGCCTCCGTCCCATGACTTCTCGCACATTGATTTAGAAGATCTAGTTTCCCAGTTACCACACCGTTTCTGTTGGTGGGAGACTTCAATGTGCACCAACCAATTTGGAGCTCAGGTCGCGCTTGTGCGAGAGGCAAGCTCCTCCCCGCTGATTTCCTGCCCAGTTACAACCTAGCCCACCTCAACACTGGAGAGCCTACATTCATTTCTGTCGCTTTCAATAGCTTCTCGCGCCTTGATCTTGCAGTGTATTCACCTCAGCTGGCAGTATCCTTACAATGGAATGTCATCTCAGACTTATACTCTAGTGACCTCTTTCAATGTCTTATTAGTCTCTTAACGCAAGATACATGTTCCACGCGTATGCCCAGACGGCGTCTGAACCATGCCAACTGGAACCTTTACATCCAGTTGGCTGTGTTTCCGTACAACGAACATGACTCAGTGAATGATTGGGTGCAGCATCTCTCGGAGACGATTCGCTCTGCTGCTGAACGATCAATCCCGCGGTCGACTTCACACCCTCGTCGATTTCCCGTCCCTGGTGGACGGAGGAATGTTGGAATGCCATTCGTACAGGAAGACGTGCTCTTAGTGTTTTAAAACGTCACCCTACTTTGGATAACCTAATCCAATACACGAAAATGCGCGTCAGGTCCACACAAGTGATCTAGGATAGCTAACAATCATCATGGAGCAAATTTGTAGCGTCATTTAACCGACACAGACCTTCCTCGGTTGTGTGGAATAGGTTAAGGCGTGCGGCAGGTACTTCGACCCATATACCAATTGCGGGACTTAAAATAGCCTCATGAGCTGTTCTTGATCCATTCGTAGTGGCGAAGACGTTTCGAGTGGTTTCGCTCAAGCGTCTTGCTCGGAAAACTACTCTCCTGAGTTCCTTCCAGTTAAAATTCAGGTGGAATATCAGGGCTTCGCGTTTCGCTCTAGAAACGTGGAAGATTACAATCGCCTTTTCACCATGGCGGAGCTGGAAGATTCTCTTAAACCTTCGCGCTTATCAGCACCAGGACCGAACGGTATTCATGTGCAAATGTTACAACAGCTCTCTCCTGAAGGTAAGGCGTCCCTGCTCGAGGTCTATAATCGTGTTTGGTTATACAGTATACTCCCATAAATTTGGCGGTACGCCACCGTTATTCCCATCTTAAAGGCTGGAACGGACCGTCATCTTCCCTTCAGCTATCGTCCTATTTTCCTCACCAGTTGTGTTTGCAAGATGATGGAACGCATGGTCAATGGACGATTGGCATGGTGGTTAGAATGTCGTAATCTAATGGCTAAGATTCAGTTGGTTTTCGACGACACCGTTCAACTGTAGGCCATCTTGTGTCAATATCGACACAGATAATGGACGGATGTATGAAGAACTGTCAAACCGTTGGCATATTTTTCCATCTCGACAAGGCTTGTGATACGTGCTGCCGAGCAGGTTTCTACGTTTTCTGTATACCTGGAACATACGTGGACGCCTACCGCTGTTCATCCAGGAGTTTATGAAAAACCGCTTTTTCCGAGTAAGGGTCAGCTCGGTTTTATATAATTCTTTTGTTCAGGACGACGGAGCACCTCAGGGTTCGGTACTAAGTGTCACGCTCTTTGCTATTACAATTAACTCCATGTGGAAATGTGTTCCACCTGGAGTTTCGTCATGCTTATTCGTAGAGAACTGCGATGTCTATTGCACTTCTCAGCGCACGGCGTTCTTACAACTTCGAGTGCAGTAATGTTTGCACAACCTTAGAGAATGGATCTCCAAGAACGACTTCCGTTTCTCAACTGAGGAGTCAATCTGCTTTAATTTCTGGCGTCGCAGGAGTCGACTACCACCTTCGCTACGTTTCGGTTCAGATACACTTCCCTTCGCAGATTAGACACGCTTCCTGGGTTTGATCTTGGACAGGAAGCTTTGTTGGCCGTCGCATATTCCACAGCTAATAGCACGATGTGACCGTTACCTAAATGTCATGCGAGTACTAAATGGCAAATCGTGGAGAGCGGATCCGAACAATTTTGTTCCGAATGTGTCGCGGACTCATCCGATCCAAACTAGACTATCGATGTATTAGACGCCGTCCACATAGGGGCATCCGCATTGTAATAGGAGCTTTTCCAACAAGCCCAGTTGTGAGCCTTTACGCCGAGTCCGCACAACCTCCCCTGCAATATCGGCGTGAGATTCTCTTTGCAAATTGTAGTTGTGCGCCTAGATGCATACCTAAGCACCCAACGTTCCCTTCCTTTTTCGCCAACACGCTAAGTGAGCGGTGTAGGAAGAGCACCCTTAGTTCTAAGCCTGCAGGATTTCGTTTCCAAGGTCTTCTAGGGAAGCTGCGGGTGGAGCTGCCTAGGATGTTCGCCAAGGGCGAGAAGCTTGACCTCGCTCGGCTATCTGTTACGCCCCATCTAGGTCTTGGGATGAGCGTACACCGGAAGTCCACGATGCCTATTTCAAGTATCCGCAGGTGTTTTTTTATTTTTAATAATTTTTGTCAGGCTACACTGACCGTCAATGTATTTACGGCGATGGGTCAAAGAGCACCAACGGTGTTGGATGTGCTTATGTTTATGGAACCGCATCACATACCATTCGTTTTTCTAAACAGCACTTCCATTTTAACTGCAGAGCTTTATGCAACTTGCCGAACCGTTTTGTATGTGCGCCGTCGTAAATTAGGTGCCTGCCTTATTTTGAGCGATTCCCTTAGAGCACTTCAGAGATTTTGTGAGCTGTACAACCCCCACCCTATTGTGCAACGTATCCTGGATGCCCCCATGATGTAACGCTTCTGGCGTTGACGTAGTGTGTGCGTGGATTCCTGGTCATGTAGGATTGCCGGGGAGTGAAATGGCAGATTTGGCATCAAAGACGGCAACTACAGAACACAGTATTGCCAGCTCACGTGTTACTTCGGAGGACTTTAGGCTTGAAGTGCAGAGAGCGGTTCTGTCGTCCTGGCACGAAGAGTGGTCGGCTCACCGCGGTAATAAGTTTAGAGAAGTGAAAGAACTTCCGATAAACTGGGTAACTTCCTGTGGCACATCTCGCCGCGAGGATGTTAGTTTTGGCTCGTTCAAGAATAGGGCACTGCAAATGTTCGGCTGGTTACTTATTTGAAAGGGGCCTTGCCCCTCTATGTCCGCTGTGTGATAACCTTTTGACTGTCCGTAACGTGCTGGTAGTGTTCCTCTCTAGCGCTCTATCGAGATTCTCTGCAGTTGCCTGCCAGACTTGCAGACGTCTTGGGGGATGACAAAACAGCGGTTGATAGAGTGTTTAAGTTTTCAGCGGAGTGTAGCATAAATTTGAGGATTTGAAACTTTAGATATCTCTTTTTATGATTTTTCACATATTTATCACCTTGTTTCATATCTGGCTGTTGCAATTGTTTTTTTTTTTTTTTTTTTAACTTTTTTGTGTACATCTTCCTTGTTGTCAGTGTATTTATTTTTGAGTGAGATTTAGATCTGGCTGTTGCCATGACTCTTTTAACGGCGTTAGTTACCTCGAAGTTGAGCGCCCTTAAACCTAACCATCCAACCAATCCATGTTCCGGCCTGGTTACAAGAGTGAGAACCAATTCGTAGTCGTCCACTTATTAACCTATTGGAGAGTAACGGGCTCAGGTCTCCAACATTCGTCGGGGAATGTGCACAAGAAGAGGCATACGAAGCCGCCAGTAATGAGGATTATGAGGAGGGGTTGAGCACCTGCATATGAAGAATCAAAACCTCCCATATATAACATTCATGCTTAAGTACCAAGGCGACGTAGGCGACAACAGTTGGCCTATGCAGCTGGTAGACAAGTGCATTGTGAACCTCGCAGACCGCAACAAGCACAATAGAATGTTTCTCAACCATTGCCCACAAACGGCTTGTGTGTTTAAAAACACCAACAGTAAGTTTGTTGGCATAAATAAATGATTACCATCTCAAGGTTATTGAATCCTGGGACATAAAGTACTTACAACAGGAAGTCCCCATTGTGGTAATTGTCTCTGATGTGAGACTGCCTTTGTGGTTTACCAGGAGAAATCCGAAGTAGTTTGAGAATTCAATGTCATTCTGGCAGGTTGTCGCAGTAGCTTAACAGGTGGAGCACACGCCTTTTCAGCGGAGGGTCTGTGGTTCAAAGCGCAGTTGTGGCATTGGATTTTTAAGTTCCAGTTCTACCTCGCAAATTAATTATTATTTATTTATGCCAACAAGCCTCCTGCTGACGTTTTTAAGCACACCAGTGGTGTGTGGACAATGTTTTAAGAGGTGGAATCAGGACTGAATCATTGAATGCCATACCGTCTAACCGGGAAAAAGTACGAGTCAGCTGGGGAAATTAATATCGTGCTTGCGAGTTGGTAGCTCAGTGGTTAAAGCAGCCGCTCGATTAGCGGAAAATCCGTGGATCAAATCCCGGCAATGGCATTGAATTTTTCAGTCCTCATTCCACCTCTTAAAGCTCTAAAGGTCAAACAATTAAAAAAAACTAAACGCCTGAACATTACCGGATACCGCATATTAAAGGTAAGAAGATTTTTTCTATCAACTGGGAGAGCTGAACACATATGTGGCGAACTAATGCAGACGCTAATGACATGCAGCGAAAGCTCACATAGTGTGAGATCAGGTACGTGTTAACCTCAACTAGTTTATAAACTGCTGGTATTTAATATTATGTTATTCAGAATTTTCAAGAAAACAATAAAGGAATTTTCAAAAATAAATAGCTGTACTAGCAAGAACTATAAGTGACAAGTCAAAAGTGATTGTGCGCTACCAATGGAATCATACGAGCAAATTAGGAACAACTAAGTGTAAAAATTTCGAAAGTGTTTCTGTAAAGATTAGAAATTCTGAAATTAGGAGTGAGAGATAGCATAAATCAATAGGGGAACAGTTGAGCAGAACTCCATATAAAACGTGTAGTCTGTATAGTTGTGAACGTTACAGCAAATGTGATGCAGTCAGCAAAACGTGCAAAGAAAGAAATTCACAGCTGATGCCCACAAATAACACGTTGAATGAGAAAATTGACTCATGCAACAGTAAGTTAAGCAAAGAAATCGACATTTGATTTCTAGTTTTACATAGCAACGCCAGTGAAGAAATATTTCAAGTAAATAGTAATGCTAACAATGTTGCTGAGAAGATAGGTAAAGAATCTGAAGGGGTTAATTCACAAATCTAATTAGTAAATAAAGGAGCACAGGAAGTTAATGCTGCACATGCGAACAGTAAATGCGGATATACCAAAATTGGTCGCGGGAGAGGTAGGAAAGGTGACAGAGAAAGTATTTCATTCACTCTCAGATTTTCCCATGGAAGTGTTCATTAGTGTTGCTTAGTGCATCAGAACGAGGTGTAAAGCACAAAGGAAAGACTGCGAAAGGCACTCAACCACATCCAGCCGTTCTTGTTCATCCCAACCTGGGGCTCTTGCTCCTGTTAATAGTCTGGGTAGCTTCGAATGCTCTGTCTTATACGGTGAGTAAATAATTGTAGTGCAGCTCGGACATGCTGGCTTTGCCTTTTCCTTTGCATGCTCATGTGCTTCCTACTACTCTTGAGAGCCCACAACTATGGGAACAGCAGATCCGCCAGGTGCACAAAGCGCTTGCTGCGGTCTGCGAGGAAGCACAAGTACTTGTTTGCGAGGTGCACAAGCCAGGAGTTATTGCCTGCGCCGACTTGCTGTTTTAGCATGAATGTAAGATATGGGAGGTTCTGGCTCTTCATATGTAGTAGCTCAGTTCTTCTTCATAACCTTTATCTCTGCCGTTTTCGTGGTTCTCCTTTTGTGCATATTCCCCGACGTATGGAAGAGACGGAAGCCTGGGACTCTCGAATAGGCTACTCAACATCATGGGGACACTGTCAATTGGTTCTCGCGCCCGCAGCCAGGCCGGAATATGGACCTCGCGACGTACCCTTGATGGGTCGACATACTGTGGTGTATAGGGAAGAATCCTACGTTGTTGGGATTGTTGTGGCGGACAGCGTCCTGAACATGCTGCCCTTCGTGGTGATGTGGACATATTAGCCGCAAAACAATTTCTTTAAAGTTTTTCTCTATTCACATGATGTAGATAGAAGAATAGTTTGCAGAAAAATAGGTAGCTTGTGGAACAGTAAAGAAAGTCATGAGAGTGCAACACATCTGATTTTGTTCTCTATTGCTTCCAGACAAAGTTCGTCGCTCTAGAGGGGATGAAATCGCTGGCACTGCTTGTGAAACAAATAGTGACGGTAATAATTATTTATTTACTCTTCTAAACTTTCTAAGTGATTTCCATGCAATGTGATTAATATACATTTTGTGCACTTTTTTCTCATTCATATGTTCACTTTCAGGGCCACTGCCAGCAGAAGTATATACCAATACACGAGAAAGCTGGCATAAAATGTGAACTGGAGCACCTGGTTTATGAATGGAATATGTAAGGGAAGAAAGATGTCTTTAAGGATAGTCTTCTACACCTAGTGAACACCGTGCTTAGATGGCGGTGGAAACTGCAGATATAGATATCGGGTAGGTAGTTAAGGAGTTGATGAGTAAGGATGATGGAATTTGAATAATAAACGTTGGTGAGACAGAAGTTTCTTATATGTGATATACATTTGTGTTGAACTAATACATTCTTGAGCACGACGGGTTTTCAGTTCAGGCTCCTAGATCCTCATACGCACCCAACATAACTGCTTACAGTCTTAATCTACTATTTCTAATAATATTTTATACAGAATTATCTCAGCCACTGGTTGTCAGCAGCTGTTTCTAACGTTAACCCAGTCATAATTTACACACACAATTACTTCTGCACACATTTTCTTCTTCTCTGTGCTCTGTAAGGCATTATTAAGTAATAAAACTATGTTGTATATTCTAGTTCCCTCTGAGCATTCCAGTTCCTTTTGTTAACTTTACTTGAAAGATGACCTAAGCTCCCGCCGTCCTTTCCAAGAATCACCCTTAGTGCTGTTCTCCTATACACCTTCCCCTATTTCTGCTCCAAAAAGCAGTTTGCTCTTTGACATTCAAAAACTATATGTTCCAAATCTTCCTTCCCTCCACCAATGGGAATCTGGCCCTTTGGGATGGCCTTTCCTAATCACATCAGTCTCCAAACATGGGTACTTAGCCATGCTATTGCCCATGCTAGGCTATGGTAAGGAATAATATTCTATCCTATTCTACTCTTTCGTATTATTTCGGCGTGCAATTCACAACCAGACCTGCATGGCTGGAGTGGCTAGGTGTATGCATCGCATACTAGCTCAGAACAACCGATCTGGATATCGTAGGTTTCCCAGTTACATGAAATCCCACACAGTTCGGTGAAAATGTCCTGGACTTTGTGAGCTACTGAAATACAATTTAAGACGTCTCATACATTTGATTCCTCATGTGAGTATATCAAACCCAAGATATTTCTATCAAATTCTTAAGGGCCAATGAGTTTTGAGAACCTAAAGCCTATATAAGTGTTTCACTCTGAATGGCATCCTAGTATGTTGTTTGACCCAGATATGACATTTATCACTAATCTGACTGGGTTTTTCGTTATGCTGTTCACAGACACAACCAATAGCGCACTGAGTTCTAGCAGACTTCCGGACATCTATTGCTGTCGAACGGGAACACTGGGATGCAGTACTGCCTGTTCTACAACAGGTAAGCAATAGAAACCACATCTAGTGTGTTGCACAGTCATGGCTATCTCAGCTCTTCTACAACTATTCATGCAAACACTTATTGCTCTATCTACATCATGCCAGTCGAGATAAATACTTGTAGAAATTATGTTATTGCTTGAGAGGTAGAATTGAAACTGAAAACCTCAATGCCACAGCTGGGATTTGAACCACAGACCCTCCGCCTCCCAAGCGGGTGCTCTAGCAGGGTGCTAGAGCCCCCGCCTGGTACGCAGAGGGTCTGTGTTTCTAATCCTAGGTGTGGCATTGAATTTTTTCTTCAGTTCCAATTCTAGCTCTCAAACATGCACCAAGCTCATCCCTTCCACCCATGGACATACAATTCATAAACATTCGACTCAATGTGGAATTACTTGCAATTTTTCTCTTTGGCTACGTGGTAAGTAGATTCATTTTCCATTCCAGCCCAGAATTCGCCGGATATAGATAACATTTTGAGACCCCGCGCGCAGGCACGTGTGGGCCTGTGAGCAGGAAACTCCAAAACGAAATGTTGATTACATACAAAACTCGCTATTTTAGTTCACTCTTTTGTAACGCTGCCACATGGAGATCGAATTCTACCCATCCCAAATTACGTTTGACACGAAGGTTCTAAATATGTTTCTATTCTCAGAAGGGCTCTAAGGAGTTTGATTAAACTCTTTCATGTTTAAGCCACAAACCGTTTTGTGGAGATAACTGTATTCGAAATATTCCGATATTCGTTCAAATTTTCCAACAGTTACACATTAGTCCAATAGGAGGTCCTTTTTTATATTTTGGGCCTTCAAAGAGAAAGAAATTTCAAACTCCTCATATAACGAGCTGATCAAGAAAGAATTGACAATCGTTTCAGGCAGGTGTTCCTACAATTGAATATATAATGAAACTATGTTTGCATATGCTTATTATCGATTTACAGGAAGAACTTGAGTGAACCATTGTAAGAATGGTTTCATAGAGAAATGTCAGAGAAAGTCACGTGGAAGGAGTACTTTACATATACGTAGATCCCTTTTGGTTATCATGTTGAAAATGTAGACATTTCCCAAGCAGGTTCTAACGGACATGCTTGCAGGTTTGATATTGCTGGGCCTTTCTTTCCCTTACACGAACTTATAAATAATAATCTGAATTGTCTTTTGGCATGGCTTAACTGTTTCTTTCTTAGTTTGAAAAGAGGTACAGATGTATGTTAAATATGTTACTGCTCATTGTCTTGAAAGCAACGCGCTTTCAGGAAAAGTATTTATGATGAACATTTTGTTCATTTGAGGGGGAAAATATATTAGTTGCCTTTTATTCAAAATATATTATGAAACGTATTTCATGGTCAGCTCAACTTTCAAAAATATATTTATTTGACTTTCAGTTTACCTATAAATGGATAACTTCTATTTGATACCTTGTGTTTTTGTTGAAAATCTATTATATAATGAAATATTTAATAACGTAATTGATTGAACGGCGAGCTTTACATAGTTCCTTTGTCTGTATAAAAATAAGGAACACCTCAGGTATGATGTTGCACGCTCTATGTAAGACGTCTGTTTGTCTATGTATGTTGTGGGAATGTGTGTGACAGTTTCTGCGCGTAGGAAGGTGTGATTGTGTGTGTTTGTGTGTGTGTGTCTTATTTGTGTTTGTTGTATGTAGCTATATGTTTCTGTGTATGTAATTCTAAATTTTTTGTGGAAATACGTGATCCTCCAAGGTTACATAATGAAGGTTCAGAGTGCCCAATGGGGTAAAGAAAGCATTTTAAATAAGAGCAGCAAAAAACCTTGAGTAAAAGACACATAAGAAGGAAAAGCTTCCACAACAATTCCTCTACCTTCATCTTGTTAATTAAGGACAAGATGTGCTGGAACTATGTTGCGGCCACTATGTCCACATCAGCACGAAGAGCAGCATTTTAAGGACGCTGGCCACCACAACAATCCCAACAACGTAGGGTTACTCCCTACACAACACAGTATGTCGACCCATCAAGGATACGCCGCATGGTCCATGTACCGGCCTGGGAGCAGGTGTGAGACCCAATTCGCGATGTCCCTGAGGTGTTGGGTAACCTATTGGAGAGTCCCAGGCTTGGGTCTCCTCCATACGTCGGGGAATATGCTCAAGAGGAGAACTAGAAAGCGGCAATGATGCAGATTATGATGAAGAAATGAGCAACGACAAATCAAGAACGAGAACCTCCCTTATATCTTACATTCATGCCGTAATTGCAAGCCGACCCAGGCAATCACTGATGGCTTGTGCACCTCGCAAAGCAGTAGGTTGTGCTTGCTCGCAGAGCGCAGCAAACGCCTTGTGCACCTGGCGGATCTGCTGTTGCCATATTTGTGGGCTCAAAGAGTAAGAGGAAGCACAGAAACATGCACAGGAAGAGGCAAAGCCAGCAACGACCAGAACTTGAACTTCTGCTGAAAGAGAAGGAACCTTTGGACGCTTGTTTGCAAGAGACTAAGCTGCGTCCTCAAGACGCCTTCCACCTCAGGCGATACACTCCAGTACGATGTGATGTTACACCGGAAGAAGGTGTTCCGGCACAGGCGGCGCCATGATACTTATCCGAGACGACATATATGCAATCTGTACCATTACTGTCTGATATCCAATCAGTTGCAATAAGGATCCTACTGCCAGACATCCAGTTCAAAATTTGCTTGCCTCCGTCCCATGACTTCTCGCACATTGATTTAGAAGATCTAGTTTCCCAGTTACCACACCGTTTCTGTTGGTGGGAGACTTCAATGTGCACCAACCAATTTGGAGCTCAGGTCGCGCTTGTGCGAGAGGCAAGCTCCTCCCCGCTGATTTCCTGCCCAGTTACAACCTAGCCCACCTCAACACTGGAGAGCCTACATTCATTTCTGTCGCTTTCAATAGCTTCTCGCGCCTTGATCTTGCAGTGTATTCACCTCAGCTGGCAGTATCCTTACAATGGAATGTCATCTCAGACTTATACTCTAGTGACCTCTTTCAATGTCTTATTAGTCTCTTAACGCAAGATACATGTTCCACGCGTATGCCCAGACGGCGTCTGAACCATGCCAACTGGAACCTTTACATCCAGTTGGCTGTGTTTCCGTACAACGAACATGACTCAGTGAATGATTGGGTGCAGCATCTCTCGGAGACGATTCGCTCTGCTGCTGAACGATCAATCCCGCGGTCGACTTCACACCCTCGTCGATTTCCCGTCCCTGGTGGACGGAGGAATGTTGGAATGCCATTCGTACAGGAAGACGTGCTCTTAGTGTTTTAAAACGTCACCCTACTTTGGATAACCTAATCCAATACACGAAAATGCGCGTCAGGTCCACACAAGTGATCTAGGATAGCTAACAATCATCATGGAGCAAATTTGTAGCGTCATTTAACCGACACAGACCTTCCTCGGTTGTGTGGAATAGGTTAAGGCGTGCGGCAGGTACTTCGACCCATATACCAATTGCGGGACTTAAAATAGCCTCATGAGCTGTTCTTGATCCATTCGTAGTGGCGAAGACGTTTCGAGTGGTTTCGCTCAAGCGTCTTGCTCGGAAAACTACTCTCCTGAGTTCCTTCCAGTTAAAATTCAGGTGGAATATCAGGGCTTCGCGTTTCGCTCTAGAAACGTGGAAGATTACAATCGCCTTTTCACCATGGCGGAGCTGGAAGATTCTCTTAAACCTTCGCGCTTATCAGCACCAGGACCGAACGGTATTCATGTGCAAATGTTACAACAGCTCTCTCCTGAAGGTAAGGCGTCCCTGCTCGAGGTCTATAATCGTGTTTGGTTATACAGTATACTCCCATAAATTTGGCGGTACGCCACCGTTATTCCCATCTTAAAGGCTGGAACGGACCGTCATCTTCCCTTCAGCTATCGTCCTATTTTCCTCACCAGTTGTGTTTGCAAGATGATGGAACGCATGGTCAATGGACGATTGGCATGGTGGTTAGAATGTCGTAATCTAATGGCTAAGATTCAGTTGGTTTTCGACGACACCGTTCAACTGTAGGCCATCTTGTGTCAATATCGACACAGATAATGGACGGATGTATGAAGAACTGTCAAACCGTTGGCATATTTTTCCATCTCGACAAGGCTTGTGATACGTGCTGCCGAGCAGGTTTCTACGTTTTCTGTATACCTGGAACATACGTGGACGCCTACCGCTGTTCATCCAGGAGTTTATGAAAAACCGCTTTTTCCGAGTAAGGGTCAGCTCGGTTTTATATAATTCTTTTGTTCAGGACGACGGAGCACCTCAGGGTTCGGTACTAAGTGTCACGCTCTTTGCTATTACAATTAACTCCATGTGGAAATGTGTTCCACCTGGAGTTTCGTCATGCTTATTCGTAGAGAACTTCGATGTCTATTGCACTTCTCAGCGCACGGCGTTCTTACAACTTCGAGTGCAGTAATGTTTGCACAACCTTAGAGAATGGATCTCCAAGAACGACTTCCGTTTCTCAACTGAGGAGTCAATCTGCTTTAATTTCTGGCGTCGCAGGAGTCGACTACCACCTTCGCTACGTTTCGGTTCAGATACACTTCCCTTCGCAGATTAGACACGCTTCCTGGGTTTGATCTTGGACAGGAAGCTTTGTTGGCCGTCGCATATTCCACAGCTAATAGCACGATGTGACCGTTACCTAAATGTCATGCGAGTACTAAATGGCAAATCGTGGAGAGCGGATCCGAACAATTTTGTTCCGAATGTGTCGCGGACTCATCCGATCCAAACTAGACTATCGATGTATTAGACGCCGTCCACATAGGGGCATCCGCATTGTAATAGGAGCTTTTCCAACAAGCCCAGTTGTGAGCCTTTACGCCGAGTCCGCACAACCTCCCCTGCAATATCGGCGTGAGATTCTCTTTGCAAATTGTAGTTGTGCGCCTAGATGCATGCCTAAGCACCCAACGTTCCCTTCCTTTTTCGCCAACACGCTAAGTGAGCGGTGTAGGAAGAGCACCCTTAGTTCTAAGCCTGCAGGATTTCGTTTCCAAGGTCTTCTAGGGAAGCTGCGGGTGGAGCTGCCTAGGATGTTCGCCAAGGGCGAGAAGCTTGACCTCGCTCGGCTATCTGTTACGCCCCATCTAGGTCTTGGGATGAGCGTACACCGGAAGTCCACGATGCCTATTTCAAGTATCCGCAGGTGTTTTTTTATTTTTAATAATTTTTGTCAGGCTACACTGACCGTCAATGTATTTACGGCGATGGGTCAAAGAGCACCAACGGTGTTGGATGTGCTTATGTTTATGGAACCGCATCACATACCATTCGTTTTTCTAAACAGCACTTCCATTTTAACTGCAGAGCTTTATGCAACTTGCCGAACCGTTTTGTATGTGCGCCGTCGTAAATTAGGTGCCTGCCTTATTTTGAGCGATTCCCTTAGAGCACTTCAGAGATTTTGTGAGCTGTACAACCCCCACCCTATTGTGCAACGTATCCTGGATGCCCCCATGATGTAACGCTTCTGGCGTTGACGTAGTGTGTGCGTGAATTCCTGGTCATGTAGGATTGCCGGGGAGTGAAATGGCAGATTTGGCATCAAAGACGGCAACTACAGAACACAGTATTGCCAGCTCACGTGTTACTTCGGAGGACTTTAGGCTTGAAGTGCAGAGAGCGGTTCTGTCGTCCTGGCACGAAGAGTGGTCGGCTCACCGCGGTAATAAGTTTAGAGAAGTGAAAGAACTTCCGATAAACTGGGTAACTTCCTGTGGCACATCTCGCCGCGAGGATGTTAGTTTTGGCTCGTTCAAGAATAGGGCACTGCAAATGTTCGGCTGGTTACTTATTTGAAAGGGGCCTTGCCCCTCTATGTCCGCTGTGTGATAACCTTTTGACTGTCCGTAACGTGCTGGTAGTGTTCCTCTCTAGCGCTCTATCGAGATTCTCTGCAGTTGCCTGCCAGACTTGCAGACGTCTTGGGGGATGACAAAACAGCGGTTGATAGAGTGTTTAAGTTTTCAGCGGAGTGTAGCATAAATTTGAGGATTTGAAACTTTAGATATCTCTTTTTATGATTTTTCACATATTTATCACCTTGTTTCATATCTGGCTGTTGCAATTGTTTTTTTTTTTTTTTTTTTTTTTTTTTTTTTTTTTTTTAACTTTTTTGTGTACATCTTCCTTGTTGTCAGTGTATTTATTTTTGAGTGAGATTTAGATCTGGCTGTTGCCATGACTCTTTTAACGGCGTTAGTTACCTCGAAGTTGAGCGCCCTTAAACCTAACCATCCAACCAATCCATGTTCCGGCCTGGTTACAAGAGTGAGAACCAATTCGTAGTCGTCCACTTATTAACCTATTGGAGAGTAACGGGCTCAGGTCTCCAACATTCGTCGGGGAATGTGCACAAGAAGAGGCATACGAAGCCGCCAGTAATGAGGATTATGAGGAGGGGTTGAGCACCTGCATATGAAGAATCAAAACCTCCCATATATAACATTCATGCTTAAGTACCAAGGCGACGTAGGCGACAACAGTTGGCCTATGCAGCTGGTAGACAAGTGCATTGTGAACCTCGCAGACCGCAACAAGCACAATAGAATGTTTCTCAACCATTGCCCACAAACGGCTTGTGTGTTTAAAAACACCAACAGTAAGTTTGTTGGCATAAATAAATGATTACCATCTCAAGGTTATTGAATCCTGGGACATAAAGTACTTACAACAGGAAGTCCCCATTGTGGTAATTGTCTCTGATGTGAGACTGCCTTTGTGGTTTACCAGGAGAAATCCGAAGTAGTTTGAGAATTCAATGTCATTCTGGCAGGTTGTCGCAGTAGCTTAACAGGTGGAGCACACGCCTTTTCAGCGGAGGGTCTGTGGTTCAAAGCGCAGTTGTGGCATTGGATTTTTAAGTTCCAGTTCTACCTCGCAAATTAATTATTATTTATTTATGCCAACAAGCCTCCTGCTGACGTTTTTAAGCACACCAGTGGTGTGTGGACAATGTTTTAAGAGGTGGAATCAGGACTGAATCATTGAATGCCATACCGTCTAACCGGGAAAAAGTACGAGTCAGCTGGGGAAATTAATATCGTGCTTGCGAGTTGGTAGCTCAGTGGTTAAAGCAGCCGCTCGATTAGCGGAAAATCCGTGGATCAAATCCCGGCAATGGCATTGAATTTTTCAGTCCTCATTCCACCTCTTAAAGCTCTAAAGGTCAAACAATTAAAAAAAACTAAACGCCTGAACATTACCGGATACCGCATATTAAAGGTAAGAAGATTTTTTCTATCAACTGGGAGAGCTGAACACATATGTGGCGAACTAATGCAGACGCTAATGACATGCAGCGAAAGCTCACATAGTGTGAGATCAGGTACGTGTTAACCTCAACTAGTTTATAAACTGCTGGTATTTAATATTATGTTATTCAGAATTTTCAAGAAAACAATAAAGGAATTTTCAAAAATAAATAGCTGTACTAGCAAGAACTATAAGTGACAAGTCAAAAGTGATTGTGCGCTACCAATGGAATCATACGAGCAAATTAGGAACAACTAAGTGTAAAAATTTCGAAAGTGTTTCTGTAAAGATTAGAAATTCTGAAATTAGGAGTGAGAGATAGCATAAATCAATAGGGGAACAGTTGAGCAGAACTCCATATAAAACGTGTAGTCTGTATAGTTGTGAACGTTACAGCAAATGTGATGCAGTCAGCAAAACGTGCAAAGAAAGAAATTCACAGCTGATGCCCACAAATAACACGTTGAATGAGAAAATTGACTCATGCAACAGTAAGTTAAGCAAAGAAATCGACATTTGATTTCTAGTTTTACATAGCAACGCCAGTGAAGAAATATTTCAAGTAAATAGTAATGCTAACAATGTTGCTGAGAAGATAGGTAAAGAATCTGAAGGGGTTAATTCACAAATCTAATTAGTAAATAAAGGAGCACAGGAAGTTAATGCTGCACATGCGAACAGTAAATGCGGATATACCAAAATTGGTCGCGGGAGAGGTAGGAAAGGTGACAGAGAAAGTATTTCATTCACTCTCAGATTTTCCCATGGAAGTGTTCATTAGTGTTGCTTAGTGCATCAGAACGAGGTGTAAAGCACAAAGGAAAGACTGCGAAAGGCACTCAACCACATCCAGCCGTTCTTGTTCATCCCAACCTGGGGCTCTTGCTCCTGTTAATAGTCTGGGTAGCTTCGAATGCTCTGTCTTATACGGTGAGTAAATAATTGTAGTGCAGCTCGGACATGCTGGCTTTGCCTTTTCCTTTGCATGCTCATGTGCTTCCTACTACTCTTGAGAGCCCACAACTATGGGAACAGCAGATCCGCCAGGTGCACAAAGCGCTTGCTGCGGTCTGCGAGGAAGCACAAGTACTTGTTTGCGAGGTGCACAAGCCAGGAGTTATTGCCTGCGCCGACTTGCTGTTTTAGCATGAATGTAAGATATGGGAGGTTCTGGCTCTTCATATGTAGTAGCTCAGTTCTTCTTCATAACCTTTATCTCTGCCGTTTTCGTGGTTCTCCTTTTGTGCATATTCCCCGACGTATGGAAGAGACGGAAGCCTGGGACTCTCGAATAGGCTACTCAACATCATGGGGACACTGTCAATTGGTTCTCGCGCCCGCAGCCAGGCCGGAATATGGACCTCGCGACGTACCCTTGATGGGTCGACATACTGTGGTGTATAGGGAAGAATCCTACGTTGTTGGGATTGTTGTGGCGGACAGCGTCCTGAACATGCTGCCCTTCGTGGTGATGTGGACATATTAGCCGCAAAACAATTTCTTTAAAGTTTTTCTCTATTCACATGATGTAGATAGAAGAATAGTTTGCAGAAAAATAGGTAGCTTGTGGAACAGTAAAGAAAGTCATGAGAGTGCAACACATCTGATTTTGTTCTCTATTGCTTCCAGACAAAGTTCGTCGCTCTAGAGGGGATGAAATCGCTGGCACTGCTTGTGAAACAAATAGTGACGGTAATAATTATTTATTTACTCTTCTAAACTTTCTAAGTGATTTCCATGCAATGTGATTAATATACATTTTGTGCACTTTTTTCTCATTCATATGTTCACTTTCAGGGCCACTGCCAGCAGAAGTATATACCAATACACGAGAAAGCTGGCATAAAATGTGAACTGGAGCACCTGGTTTATGAATGGAATATCTAAGGGAAGAAAGATGTCTTTAAGGATAGTCTTCTACACCTAGTGAACACCGTGCTTAGATGGCGGTGGAAACTGCAGATATAGATATCGGGTAGGTAGTTAAGGAGTTGATGAGTAAGGATGATGGAATTTGAATAATAAACGTTGGTGAGACAGAAGTTTCTTATATGTGATATACATTTGTGTTGAACTAATACATTCTTGAGCACGACGGGTTTTCAGTTCAGGCTCCTAGATCCTCATACGCACCCAACATAACTGCTTACAGTCTTAATCTACTATTTCTAATAATATTTTATACAGAATTATCTCAGCCACTGGTTGTCAGCAGCTGTTTCTAACGTTAACCCAGTCATAATTTACACACACAATTACTTCTGCACACATTTTCTTCTTCTCTGTGCTCTGTAAGGCATTATTAAGTAATAAAACTATGTTGTATATTCTAGTTCCCTCTGAGCATTCCAGTTCCTTTTGTTAACTTTACTTGAAAGATGACCTAAGCTCCCGCCGTCCTTTCCAAGAATCACCCTTAGTGCTGTTCTCCTATACACCTTCCCCTATTTCTGCTCCAGAAAGCAGTTTGCTCTTTGACATTCAAAAACTATATGTTCCAAATCTTCCTTCCCTCCACCAATGGGAATCTGGCCCTTTGGGATGGCCTTTCCTAATCACATCAGTCTCCAAACATGGGTACTTAGCCATGCTATTGCCCATGCTAGGCTATGGTAAGGAATAATATTCTATCCTATTCTACTCTTTCGGATTATTTCGGCGTGCAATTCACAACCACACCTGCATGGCTGGAGTGGCTAGGTGTATGCATCGCATACTAGCTCAGAACAACCGATCTGGATATCGTAGGTTTCCCAGTTACATGAAATCCCACACAGTTCGGTGAAAATGTCCTGGACTTTGTGAGCTACTGAAATACAATTTAAGACGTCTCATACATTTGATTCCTCATGTGAGTATATCAAACCCAAGATATTTCTATCAAATTCTTAAGGGCCAATGAGTTTTGAGAACCTAAAGCCTATATAAGTGTTTCACTCTGAATGGCATCCTAGTATGTTGTTTGACCCAGATATGACATTTATCACTAATCTGACTGGGTTTTTCGTTATGCTGTTCACAGACACAACCAATAGCGCACTGAGTTCTAGCAGACTTCCGGACATCTATTGCTGTCGAACGGGAACACTGGGATGCAGTACTGCCTGTTCTACAACAGGTAAGCAATAGAAACCACATCTAGTGTGTTGCACAGTCATGGCTATCTCAGCTCTTCTACAACTATTCATGCAAACACTTATTGCTCTATCTACATCATGCCAGTCGAGATAAATACTTGTAGAAATTATGTTATTGCTTGAGAGGTAGAATTGAAACTGAAAACCTCAATGCCACAGCTGGGATTTGAACCACAGACCCTCCGCCTCCCAAGCGGGTGCTCTAGCAGGGTGCTAGAGCCCCCGCCTGGTACGCAGAGGGTCTGTGTTTCTAATCCTAGGTGTGGCATTGAATTTTTCCTTCAGTTCCAATTCTAGCTCTCAAACATGCACCAAGCTCATCCGTTCCACCCATGGACATACAATTCATAAACATTCGACTCAATGTGGAATTACTTGCAATTTTTCTCTTTGGCTACGTGGTAAGTAGATACATTTTGCATTCCAGCCCAGAATTCGCGGGATATAGATAACATTTTGAGACCCCGCGTGCAGGCACGTGTGGGCCTGTGAGCAGGAAACTCCAAAACGAAATGTTGATTACATACAAAACTCGCTATTTTAGTTCACTGTTTTGTAACGCTGCCACATGGAGATCGAATTCTACCCATCCCAAATTACGTTTGACACGAAGGTTCTAAATATGTTTCTATTCTCAGAAGGGCTCTAAGGAGTTTGATTAAACTCTTTCATGTTTAAGCCACAAACCGTTTTGTGGAGATAACTGTATTCGAAATATTCCGATATTCGTTCAAATTTTCAAACTGTTACACATTAGTCAAATAGGAGGTCCTTTTTTATATTTTGGGCCTTCAAAGAGAAAGAAATTTCAAACTCCTCGCATACCGAGCTGATCAAGAAAGAATAGACAATCGTTTCAGGCAGGTGTTCCTACAATTGAATATATAATGAAACTATGTTTGCATATGCTTATTATCGATTTCCAGGAAGAACTTGAGTGAACCATTGTAAGAATGGTTTCATAGAGAATTGTCAGAGAAAGTCACGTGGAAGGAGTACTTTACATATACGTAGATCCCTTTTGGTTATCATGTTGCAAATGTAGACATTTCCCAAGCAGGTTCTAACGGACATGCTTGCAGGTTTGATATTGCTGGGCCTTTCTTTCCCTTACACGAACTTATAAATAATAATCTGAATTGTCTTTTGGCATGGTTTAACTGTTTCTTTCTTAGTTTGAAAAGAGGTACAGATGTATGTTAAATATGTTACTGCTCATTGTCTTGAAAGCAACGCGCTTTCAGGAAAAGTATTTATGATGAACATTTTGTTCATTTGAGGGGGAAAATATATTAGTTGCCTTTTATTTAAAATATATTATGAAACGTATTTCATGGTCAGCTCAACTTTCAAAAATATATTTATTTGACTTTCAGTTTACCTATAAATGGATAACTTCTATTTGATACCTTGTGTTTTTGTTGAAAATCTATTATATAATGAAATATTTAATAACGTAATTGATTGAAAGGCGAGCTTTACATAGTTCCTTTGTCTGTATAAAAATAAGGAACACCTCAGGTATGATGTTGCACGCTCTATGTAAGACGTCTGTTTGTCTATGTATGTTGTGGGAATGTGTGTGACAGTTTCTGCGCGTAGGAAGGTGTGATTGTGTGTGTTTGTGTGTGTGTGTGTGTCTTATTTGTGTTTGTTGTATGTAGCTATATATTTCTGTGTATGTAATTCTAAATTTTTTGTGGAAATACATGATCCTCCAAGGTTACATAATGTAGCTTCAGAGTGCCCAATGGGGTAAAGAAAGCATTTTAAATAAGAGCAGCAAAAAAACCTTGAGTAAAAGACACATAAGAAGGAAAAGCTTCCACAACAATTCCTCTACCTTCATCTTGTTAATTAAGGACAAGATGTGCTGGAACTATGTTGCGGCCACTATGTCCACATCAGCACGAAGAGCAGCATATTAAGGACGCTGGCCACCACAACAATCCCAACAACGTAGGGTTACTCCCTACACAACACAGTATGTCGACCCATCAAGGATACGCCGCAACGTCCATGTACCGGCCTGGGAGCAGGTGCGAGACCCAATTCGCGATGTCCCTGAGGTGTTGGATAACATATTGGAGAGTCCCAGGCTTGGGTCTCCTCCATACGTCGGGGAATATGCTCAAGAGGAGAACTAGAAAGCGGCAATGATGCAGATTATGATGAAGAAATGAGCAACGACATATCAAGAACGAGAACCTCCCTTATATCTTACATTCATGCCGTAATAGCAAGCCGACCCAGGCAATCACTGATGGCTTGTGCACCTCGCAAAGCAGTAGGTTGTGCTTGCTCGCAGAGCGCAGCAAACGCCTTGTGCACCTGGCGGATCTGCTGTTGCCATATTTGTGGGCTCAAAGAGTAAGAGGAAGCACAGAAACATGCACAGGAAGAGGCAAAGCCAGCAACGACCAGAACTTGAACTTCTGCTGAAAGAGAAGGAACCTTTGGACGCTTGTTTGCAAGAGACTAAGCTGCGTCCTCAAGACGCCTTCCACCTCAGGCGATACACTCCAGTACGGTGTGATGTTACACCGGAAGAAGGTGTTCCGGCACAGGCGGCGCCATGATACTTGTCAGAGACGACATATATGCAATCTGTACCATTACTGTCTGATATCCAATCAGTTGCAATAAGGATCCTACTGCCAGACATCCAGTTCAAAATTTGCTTGCCTCCGTCCCATGACTTCTCGCACATTGATTTAGAAGATCTAGTTTCCCAGTTACCACACCGTTTCTGTTGGTGGGAGACTTCAATGTGCACCAACCAATTTGGAGCTCAGGTCGCGCTTGTGCGAGAGGCAAGCTCCTCCCCGCTGATTTCCTGCCCAGTTACAACCTAGCCCACCTCAACACTGGAGAGCCTACATTCATTTCTGGCGCTTTCAATAGCTTCTCGCGCCTTGATCTTGCAGTGTATTCACCTCAGCTGGCAGTATCCTTACAATGGAATGTCATCTCAGACTTATACTCTAGTGACCTCTTTCAATGTCTTATTAGTCTCTTAACGCAAGATATATGTTCCACGCGTATGCCCAGACGGCGTCTGAACCATGCCAACTGGAACCTTTACATCCAGTTGGCTGTGTTTCCGTACAACGAACATGACTCAGTGAATGTTTGGGTGCAGCATCTCTCGGAGACGATTCGCTCTGCTGCTGAACGATCAATCCCGCGGTCGACTTCACACCCTCGTCGATTTCCCGTCGCTGGTGGACGGAGGAATGTTGGAATGCCATTCGTACAGGAAGGCGTGCTCTTAGTGTTTTAAAACGTCACCCTACTTTGGATAACCTAATCCAATACACGAAAATGCGCGTCAGGTCCACACAAGTGATCTAGGATAGCTAACAATCATCATGGAGCAAATTTGTAGCGTCATTTAACCGACACAGACCTTCCTCGGTTGTGTGGAATAGGTTAAGGCGTGCGGCAGGTACTTCGACCCATATACCAATTGCGGGACTTAAAATAGCCTCATGAGCTGTTCTTGATCCATTCGTAGTGGCGAAGACGTTTCGAGTGGTTTCGCTCAAGTGTCTTGCTCGGAAAACTACTCTCCTGAGTTCCTTCCAGTTAAAACTCAGGTGGAATATCAGGGCTTCGCGTTTCGCTCTAGAAACGTGGAAGATTACAATCGCCTTTTCACCATGGCGGAGCTGGAAGATTCTCTTAAACCTTCGCGCTTATCAGCACCAGGACCGAACGGTATTCATGTGCAAATGTTACAACAGCTCTCTCCTGAAGGTGTGGCGTCCCTGCTCGAGGTCTATAATCGTGTTTGGTTATACAGTATACTCCCATAAATTTGGCGGTACGCCACCGTTATTCCCATCTTAAAGGCTGGAACGGACCGTCATCTTCCCTTCAGCTATCGTCCTATTTTCCTCACCAGTTGCGTTTGCAAGATGATGGAACGCATGGTCAATGGACGGTTGGCATGGTGGTTAGAATGTCGTAATCTAATGGCTAAGATTCAGTTGGTTTTCGACGACACCGTTCAACTGTAGGCCATCTTGTGTCAATATCGACACAGATAATGGACGGATGAATGAAGAACTGTCAAACCGTTGGCATATTTTTCCATCTCGACAAGGCTTGTGATACGTGCTGCCGAGCGGGTTTCTACGTTTTCTGTATACCTGGAACATACGTGGACGCCTACCGCTGTTCATCCAGGAGTTTATGAAGAACCGCTTTTTCCGAGTAAGGGTCAGCTCGGTTTTATATAATTCTTTTGTTCAGGACGACGGAGCACCTCAGGGTTCGGTACTAAGTGTCACGCTCTTTGCTATTACAATTAACTCCATGTGGAAATGTGTTCCACCTGGAGTTTCGTCATGCTTATTCGTAGACAACTTCGATGTCTATTGCACTTCTCAGCGCACGGCGTTCTTACAACTTCGAGTGCAGTAATGTTTGCACAACCTTAGAGAATGGATCTCCAAGAACGACTTCCGTTTCTCAACTGAGAAGTCAATCTGCTTTAATTTCTGGCGTCGCAGGAGTCGACTACCACCTTCGCTACGTTTCGGTTCAGATACACTTCCCTTCGCAGATTAGACACGCTTCCTGGGTTTGATCTTGGACAGGAAGCTTTGTTGGCCGTCGCATATTGCACAGCTAATAGCACGATATGACCGTTACCTAAATGTCATGCGAGTACTAAATGGCAAATCGTGGAGAGCGGATCCGAACAATTTTGTTCCGAATGTGTCGCGGACTCATCCGATCCAAACTAGACTATCGATGTATTAGACGCCGTCCACAATAGGGGCATCCGCATTGTAATAGGAGCTTTTCCAACAAGCCCAGTTGTGAGCCTTTACGCCGAGTCCGCACAACCTCCCCTGCAATATCGGCGTGAGATTCTCTTTGCAAATTGTAGTTGTGCGCCTAGATGCATACCTAAGCACCCAACGTTCCCTTCCTTTTTCGCCAACACGCTAAGTGAGCGGTGTAGGAAGAGCACCCATAGTTCTAAGCCTGCAGGATTTCGTTTGCAAGGTCTTCTAGGGAAGCTGCGCGTGGAGCTGCCTAGGATGTTCGCCAAGGGCGAGAAGCTTGACCTCGCTCGGCTATCTGTTACGCCCCATCTAGGTCTTGGGATGAGCGTACACCGGAAGTCCACGATGCCTATTTCAAGTATCCGCAGGTGTTTTTTTATTTATAATAATTTTTGTCAGGCTACACTGACCGTCGATGTATTTACGGCGATGGGTCAAAGAGCACCAACGGTGTTGGATGTGCTTATGTTTATGGAACCGCATCACATACCATTCGTTTTTCTAAACAGCACTTCCATTTTAACTGCAGAGCTTTATGCAACTTACCGAACCGTTTAAGTTTTCAGCGGAGTGTAGCATAAATTTGAGGATTTGAAACTTTAGATATCTCTTTTTATGATTTTTCACATATTTATCACCTTGTTTCATATCTGGCTGTTGCAATTTTTTTTTTTTTTTTAACTTTTTTGTGTACATCTTCCTTGTTGTCAGTGTATTTATTTTTGAGTGAGATTTAGATCTGGCTGTTGCCATGACTCTTTTAAGGGCGTTAGTTACCTCGAAGTTGAGCGCGCTTAAACCTAACCATCCAACCAATCCATGTTCCGGCCTGGTTGCAAGAGTGAGAACCAATTCGTAGTCGTCCACTTATTAACCTATTGGAGAGTAACGGGCTCAGGTCTCCAACATTCGTCGGGGAATGTGCACAAGAAGAGGCATACGAAGCCGCCAGTAATGAGGATTATGAGGAGGGGTTGACCACCTGCATATGAAGAATCAAAACCTCCCATATATAACATTCATGCTTAAGTACCAAGGCGAAGTAGGCGACAACAGTTGGCCTATGCAGCTGGTAGACAAGTGCATTGTGAACCTCGCAGACCGCAACAAGCACAATAGAATGTTTCTCAACCATTGCCCACAAACGGCTTGTGTGTTTAAAAACACAAACAGTAAGTTTGTTGGCATAAATAAATGATTACCATCTCAAGGTTATTGAATCCTGGGACATAAAGTACTTACAACAGGAAGTCCCCATTGTGTTAATTGTCTCTGATGTGAGACTGCCTTTGTGGTTTACCAGGAGAAATCCGAAGTAGTTTGAGAATTCAATGTCATTCTGGCAGGTTGTCGCAGTAGCTTAACAGGTGGAGCACACGCCTATTCAGCGGAGGGTCTGTGGTTCAAAGCGCAGTTGTGGCATTGGATTTTTAAGTTCCAGTTCTACCTCGCAAATTAATTATTATTTATTTATGCCAACAAGCCTCCTGCTGACGTTTTTAAGCACACCAGTCGTGTGTGGACAATGTTTTAAGAGGTGGAATCAGGACTGAATCATTGAATGCCATACCGTCTAACCGGGAAAAAGTACGAGTCAGCTGGGGAATTTAATATCGTGCTTGCAAGTTGGTAGCTCAGTGGTTAAAGCAGCCGCTGGATTAGCGGAAAATCCGTGGATCAAATCCCGGCAATGGCATTGAATTTTTCAGTCCTCATTCCACCTCTTAAAGCTCTAAAGGTAAAACAATTAAAAAAAACTAAACGCCTGAACATTACCGGATACCGCATATTAAAGGTAAGAAGATTTTTTCCATCAACTGGGAGAGCTGAACACATATGTGGCGAACTAATGCAGACGCTAATGACATGCAGCGAAAGCTCACATAGTGTGAGATCAGGTACGTGTTAACCTCAACTAGTTTATAAACTGCTGGTATTTAATATTATGTTATTCAGAATTTTCAAGAAAACAATAAAGCAATTGGAAAATAAATAGCTGTACTAGCAAGAACTATAAGTGACAAGTCAAAAGTGATTGTGCGCTACCAATGGAATCATACGAGCAAATTAGGAACAACTAAGTGTAAAAATTTCGAAAGTGTTTCTGTAAAGATTAGAAATTCTGAAATTAGGAGTGAAAGATAGCATAAATCAATAGGGGAACAGTTGAGCAGAACTCCCTATAAAACGTGTAGTCTGTATAGTTGTGAACGTTACAGCAAATGTGATGCAGTCAGCAAAACGTGCAAAGAAAGAAATTCACAGCTGATGCCCACAAATAACACGTTGAATGAGAAAATTGACTCATGCAACGGTAAGTTAAGCAAAGAAATCGACATTTGATTTCTAGTTTTACATAGCAACGCCAGTGAAGAAATATTTCAAGTAAATAGTAATGCTAACAATGTTGCTGAGAAGATAGGTAAAGAATCTGAAGGGGTTAATTCACAAATCTAATTAGTAAATAAAGGAGCACAGGAAGTTAATGCTGCACATGCGAACACTAAATGCGGATATACCAAAATTGGTCGCGGGAGAGGTAGGAAAGGTGACAGAGAAAGTATTTCATTCACTCTCAGATTTTCCCATGGAAGTGTTCATTAGTGTTGCTTAGTGCATCAGAACGAGGTGTAAAGCACAAAGGAAAGACTCCGAAAGGCACTCAACCACATCCAGCCGTTCTTGTTCAGTCGGTCTGGGTGGCTCAGTTGGTTAGACGCTGGCCTACTGTTCCCAAGGTCGCGGGTTCAAATCCGGCCCAGGTCGATGGTTTTTAAGTGTGCTTAAAAACGACAGCTCCATGCCAGTAGATTTACTGACATGTAAAAGAACTCCTGCGGGACAAAATTCCGGCATACCGGCGACGCTGATGTGATCCTGGCAATAGACCGCGTCGTTAAACAACAAAATATATTTTTTTTTTCGTTCTTGTTCATCCCAACCTGGGGCTCTTGCTCCTGTTAATAGTCTGGGTAGCTTCGAATGCTCTGTCTTATACGGTGAGTAAATAATTGTAGTGCAGCTCGGACATGCTGGCTTTGCCTTCTCCTGCGCATGTTTTTGTGCTTCCTCTTACTCTTGTGAGCCCACAACTATGGGAACAGCAGATCCGCCAGGTGCACAAAGCGCTTGCTGCGGTCTGCGAGGAAGCACAACTACTTGTTTGCGAGGTGCACAAGCCAGGAGTTATTGCCTGCGCCGGCTTGCTGTTTTAGCATGAATGTAAGATATGGGGGGTTCTGGGTCTTCATATGTAGTAGCTCAGTTCTTCTTCATAACCTTCATCTCTGCCGTTTTCGTGGTTCTTCTTTTGTGCATATTCCCCGACGTATGGAAGAGACGGAAGCCTGGGACTCTCGAATAGGTTACTCAACATCATGGGGACACTGTCAATTGGGTCTCGCGCCCGCAGCCAGGCCGGAATATGGACCTCGCGACGTACCCTTGATGGGTCGACATACTGTGGTGTATAGGGAAGAATCCTACGTTGTTGGGATTGTTGTGGCGGACAGCGTCCTGAACATGCTGCCCTTCGTGGTGATGTGGACATATTAGCCGCAAAACAATTTCTTTAAAGTTTTTCTCTATTCACATGATGTAGATAGAAGAATAGTTTGCAGAATAATAGGTAGCTTGTGGAACAGTGAAGAAAGTCATGAGAGTGCAACACATCTGATTTTGTTCTCTATTGCTTCCAGACAAAGTTCGTCGCTCTAGAGGGGATGAAATCGCTGGCACTGCTTGTGAAACAAATAGTGACGGTAATAATTATTTATTTACTCTTCTAAACTTTCTAAGTGATTTCCATGCAATGTGATTAATATACATTTTGTGCACTTTTTTCTCATTCATATGTTCACTTTCAGGGCCACTGCCAGCAGAAGTATATACTAATACGCGAGAAAGCTGGCATAAAATGTGAACTGGAGCACCTGGTTTATGAATGGAATATGTAAGGGAAGAAAGATGTCTTTAAGGATAGTCTTCTACACCTAGTGAACACCGTGCTTAGATGGCGGTGGAAACTGCAGATATAGATATCGGGTAGGTAGTTAAGGAGTTGATGAGTAAGGATGATGGAATTTGAATAATAAACGTTGGTGAGACAGAAGTTTCTTATATGTGATATACATTTGTGTTGAACTAATACATTCTTGAGCACGACGGGTTTTCAGTTCAGGCTCCTAGATCCTCATACGCACCCAACATAACTGCTTACAGTCTTAATCTACCACCTCTAATAATATTTTGTAGAGAATTATCTCAGCCACTGGTTGTCAGCAGCTGTTTCTAACGTTAACCCAGTCATAATTTACACACACAATTACTTCTGCACACATTTTCTTCTTCTCTGTGCTCTGTAAGGCATTATTAAGTAATAAAACTATGTTGTATATTCTAGTTCCCTCTGAGCATTCCAGTTCCTTTTGTAAACTTTACTTGAAAGATGACCTAAGCTCCCGCCGTCCTTTCCAAGAATTACCCTTAGTGCTGTTCTCCTATACACCTTCCCCTATTTCTGCTCCAAAAAGCAGTTTGCTCTTTGGCATTCAAAAACTATATGTTCCAAATCTTCCTTCCCTCCACCAATGGGAATCTGGCCCTTTGGGATGGCCTTTCCTAATCACATCAGTCTCCAAACATGGGTACTTAGCCATGCTATTGCCCATGCTAGGCTATGGTAAGGAATAATATTCTATCCTATTCTACTCTTTCGGATTATTTCGGCGTGCAATTCACAACCACACCTGCATGGCTGGAGTGGCTAGGTGTATGCATCGCATACTAGCTCAGAACAACCGATCTGGATATCGTAGGTTTCCCAGTTACATGAAATCCCACACAGTTCGGTGAAAATGTCCTGGACTTTGTGAGCTACTGAAATACAATTTAAGACGTCTCATACATTTGATTCCTCATGTGAGTATATCAAACCCAAGATATTTCTATCAAATTCTTAAGGGCCAATGAGTTTTGAGAACCTAAAGCCTATATAAGTGTTTCACTCTGAATGGCATCCTAGTATGTTGTTTGACCCAGATATGACATTTATCACTAATCTGACTGGGTTTTTCGTTATGCTGTTCACAGACACAACCAATAGCGCACTGAGTTCTAGCAGACTTCCGGACATCTATTGCTGTCGAACGGGAACACTGGGATGCAGTACTGCCTGTTCTACAACAGGTAAGCAATAGAAACCACATCTAGTGTGTTGCACAGTCATGGCTATCTCAGCTCTTCTACAACTATTCATGCAAACACTTATTGCTCTATCTACATCATGCCAGTCGAGATAAATACTTGTAGAAATTATGTTATTGCTTGAGAGGTAGAATTGAAACTGAAAACCTCAATGCCACAGCTGGGATTTGAACCACAGACCCTCCGCCTCCCAAGCGGGTGCTCTAGCAGGGTGCTAGAGCACCCGCCTGGTACGCAGAGGGTCTGTGTTTCTAATCCTAGGTGTGGCATTGAATTTTTTCTTCAGTTCCAATTCTAGCTCTCAAACATGCACCAAGCTCATCCCTTCCAACCATGGACATACAATTCATAAACATTCGACTCAATGTGGAATTACTTGCAATTTTTCTCTTTGGCTACGTGGTAAGTAGATACATTTTGCATTCCAGCCCAGAATTCGCCGGATATAGATAACATTTTGAGACCCCGCACGCAGGCACGTGTGGGCCTGTGAGCAGGAAACTCCAAAACGAAATGTTGATTACATACAAAACTCGCTCTTTTAGTTCACTGTTTTGTAACGCTGCCACATGGAGATCGAATTCTACCCATCCCAAATTACGTTTGACACGAAGGTTCTAAATATGTTTCTATTCTCAGAAGGGCTCTAAGGAGTTTGATTAAACTCTTTCATGTTTAAGCCACAAACCGTTTTGTGGAGATAACTGTATTCGAAATATTCCGATATTCGTTCAAATTTTCAAACAGTTACACATTAGTCAAATAGGAGGTCCTTTTTTATATTTTGGGCCTTCAAAGAGAAAGAAATTTCAAACTCCTCATATAACGAGCTGATCAAGAAAGAATTGAGAATCGTTTCAGGCAGGTGTTCCTACAATTGAATATATAATGAAACTATGTTTGCATATGCTTATTATCGATTTACAGGAAGAACTTGAGTGAACCATTGTAAGAATGGTTTCATAAAGAACTGTCAGAGAAAGTCACGTGGAAGGAGTACTTTACATATACGTAGATCCCTTTTGGTTATCATGTTGCAAATGTAGACATTTCCCAAGCAGGTTCTAACGGACATGCTTGCAGGTTTGATATTGCTGGGCCTTTCTTTCCCTTACACGAACTTATAAGTAATAATCTGAATTGTCTTTTGGCATGGTTTAACTGTTTCTTTCTTAGTTTGAAAAGAGGTACAGATGTATGTTAAATATGTTACTGCTCATTGTCTTGAAAGCAACGCGCTTTCAGGAAAAGTATTTATGATGAACATTTTGTTCATTTGAGGGGGAAAATATATTAGTTGCCTTTTATTCAAAATATATTATGAAACGTATTTCATGGTCAGCTCAACTTTCAAAAATATATTTATTTGACTTTCAGTTTACCTATAAATGGATAACTTCTATTTGATACCTTGTGTTTTTGTTGAAAATCTATTATATTATGAAATATTTAATAACGTAATTGATTGAAAGGCGAGCTTTACATAGTTCCTTTGTCTGTATAAAAATAAGGAACACCTCAGGTATGATGTTGCACGCTCTATGTAAGACGTCTGTTTGTCTATGTATGTTGTGGGAATGTGTGTGACAGTTTCTGAGCGTAGGAAGGTGTGATTGTGTGTGTTTGTGTGTGTGTGTGTCTTATTTGTGTTTGTTGTATGTAGCTATATATTTCTGTGTATGTAATTCTAAATTTTTTGTGGAAATACGTGATCCTCCAAGGTTACATAATGTAGCTTCAGAGTGCCCAATGGGGTAAAGAAAGCATTTAAATAAGAGCAGCAAAAAAACCTTGAGTAAAAGACACATAAGAAGGAAAAGCTTCCACAACAATTCTTCTATCTTCATCTTGTTAATTAAGGACAAGATGTGCTGGAACTATGTTGCGGCCACTATGTCCACATCAGCACGAAGAGCAGCATATTAAGGACGCTGGCCACCACAACAATCCCAACAACGTAGGGTTACTCCCTACACAACACAGTATGTCGACCCATCAAGGATACGCCGCAACGTCCATGTACCGGCCTGGGAGCAGGTGCGAGACCCAATTCGCGATGTCCCTGAGGTGTTGGGTAACCTATTTGAGAGTCCCAGGCTTGGGTCTCCTCCATACGTCGGGGAATATGCTCAAGAGGAGAACTAGAAAGCGGCAATGATGCAGATTATGATGAAGAAATGAGCAACGACATATCAAGAACGAGAACCTCCCTTATATCTTACATTCATGCCGTAATAGCAAGCCGACCCAGGCAATCACTGATGGCTTGTGCACCTCGCAAAGCAGTAGGTTGTGCTTGCTCGCAGAGCGCAGCAAACGCCTTGTGCACCTGGCGGATCTGCTGTTGCCATATTTGTGGGCTCAAAGAGTAAGAGGAAGCACAGAAACATGCACAGGAAGAGGCAAAGCCAGCAACGACCAGAACTTGAACTTCTGCTGAAAGAGAAGGAACCTTTGGACGCTTGTTTGCAAGAGACTAAGCTGCGTCCTCAAGACGCCTTCCACCTCAGGCGATACACTCCAGTACGGTGTGATGTTACACCGGAAGAAGGTGTTCCGGCACAGGCGGCGCCATGATACTTGTCAGAGACGACATATATGCAATCTGTACCATTACTGTCTGATATCCAATCAGTTGCAATAAGGATCCTACTGCCAGACATCCAGTTCAAAATTTGCTTGCCTCCGTCCCATGACTTCTCGCACATTGATTTAGAAGATCTAGTTTCCCAGTTACCACACCGTTTCTGTTGGTGGGAGACTTCAATGTGCACCAACCAATTTGGAGCTCAGGTCGCGCTTGTGCGAGAGGCAAGCTCCTCCCCGCTGATTGCCTGCCCAGTTACAACCTAGCTCTCCTCAACACTGGAGAGCCTACATTCATTTCTGGCGCTTTCAATAGCTTCTCGCGCCTTGATCTTGCAGTGTGTTCACCTCAGCTGGCAGTTTCCTTACAATGGAATGTCATCTCAGGCTTATACTCTAGTGACCTCTTTCAATGTCTTATTAGTCTCTTAACGCAAGATACATGTTCCACACGTATGCCCAGACGGCGTCTGAACCATGCCAACTGGAACCTTTACATCCAGTTGGCTGTGTTTCCGTACAACGAACATGACTCAGTGAATGATTGGGTGCAGCATCTCTCGGAGACGATTCGCTCTGCTGCTGAACGATCAATTCCGCGGTCGACTTCACACCCTCGTCGATTTCCCGTCCCTGGTGGACGGAGGAATGTTGGAATGCCATTCGTACAGGAAGGCGTGCTCTTAGGGTTTTAAAACGTCACCCTAGTTTGGATAACCTAATCCAATACACGAAAATGTGCGTCAGGTCCACACAAGTGATCTAGGATAGCAAACAATCATCATGGAGCAAATTTGTAGCGTCATTTAACCGACACAGACCTTCCTCGGTTGTGTGGAATAGGTTAAGGCGTGCGGCAGGTACTTCGACCCATATACCAATTGCGGGACTTAAAATAGCCTCATGAGCTGTTCTTGATCCATTCGTAGTGGCGAATACGTTTCGAGTGGTTTCGCTCAAGTGTCTTGCTCGGAAAACTACTCTCCTGAGTTCCTTCCAGTTAAAACTCAGGTGGAATATCAGGGCTTCGCGTTTCGCTCTAGAAACGTGGAAGATTACAATCGCCTTTTCACCATGGCGGAGCTGGAAGATTCTCTTATACCTTCGCGCTTATCAGCACCAGGACCGAACGGTATTCATGTGCAAATGTTACAACAGCTCTCTCCTGAAGGTAAGGCGTCCCTGCTCGAGGTCTATAATCGTGTTTGGTTATACAGTATACTCCCATAAATTTGGCGGTACGCCACCGTTATTCCCATCTTAAAGGCTGGAAAGGACCGTCATCTTCCCTTCAGCTATCGTCCTATTTTCCTCACCAGTTGCGTTTGCAAGATGATGGAACGCATGGTCAATGGACGATTGGCATGGTGGTTAGAATGTCGTAATCTAATGGCTAAGATTCAGTTGGTTTTCGACGACACCGTTCAACTGTAGGCCACCTTGTGTCAATATCGACACAGATAATGGACGGATGTATGAAGAACTGTCAAACCGTTGGCATATTTTTCCATCTCGACAAGGCTTGTGATACGTGCTGCCGAGCAGGTTTCTACGTTTTCTGTATACCTGGAACATACGTGGACGCCTACCGCTGTTCATCCAGGAGTTTATGAAGAACCGCTTTTTCCGAGTAAGGGTCACCTCGGTTTTATATAATTCTTTTGTTCAGGACGACGGAGCACCTCAGGGTTCGGTACTAAGTGTCACGCTCTTTGCTATTACAATTAACTCCATGTGGAAATGTGTTCCACCTGGAGTTTCGTCATGCTTATTCGTAGACAACTTCGATGTCCATTGCACTTCTCAGCGCACGGCGTTCTTACAACTTCGAGTGGAGTAATGTTTGCACAACCTTAGAGAATGGATCTCCAAGAACGACTTCGGTTTCTCAACTGAAAAGTCAATCTGCTTTAATTGCTGGCGTCGCAGGAGTCGACTAAAACCTTCGCTACGTTTCGGTTCAGATACACTTCCCTTCGCAGATTAGACACGCTTCCTGGGTTTGATCTTGGACAGGAAGCTTTGTTGGCCGTCGCATATTGCACAGCTAATAGCACGATGTGACCGTTACCTAAATATCATGCGAGTACTAAATGGCAAATCGTGGAGAGCGGATCCGAACAATTTTGTTCCGAATGTGTCGCGGACTCATCCGATCCAAACTAGACTATCGATGTATTAGACGCCGTCCACAATAGGGGCATCCGCATTGTAATAGGAGCTTTTCCAACAAGCCCAGTTGTGAGCCTTTACGCCGAGTCCGCACAACCTCCCCTGCAATATCGGCGTGAGATTCTCTTTGCAAATTGTAGTTGTGCGCCTAGATGCATACCTAAGCACCCAACGTTCCCTTCCTTTTTCGCCAACACGCTAAGTGAGCGGTGTAGGAAGAGCACCCTTAGTTCTAAGCCTGCAGGATTTCGTTTCCAAGGTCTTCTAGGGAAGCTGCGGGTGGAGCTGCCTAGGATGTTCGCCAAGGGCGAGAAGCTTGACCTCGCTCGGCTATCTGTTACGCCCCATCTAGGTCTTGGGATGAGCGTACACCGGAAGTCCACTATGCCTATTTCAAGTATCCGCAGGTGTTTTTTTATTTTTAATAATTTTTGTCAGGCTACACTGACCTTCGATGTATTTACGGCGATGGGTCAAAGAGCACAAACGGTGTTGGATGTGCTTATGTTTATGGAACCGCATCACATACCATTCGTTTTTCTAAACAGCACTTCCATTTTAACTGCAGAGCTTTATGCAACTTACCGAACCGTTTTGTATGTGCGCCGTCGTAAATTAGGTGCCTGCCTTATTTTGAGCGATTCCCTTAGAGCACTTCAGAGACTTTGTGAGCTGTACAACCCCCACCCTATTGTGCTACGTATCCTGGATGCCCCCCATGATGTAACGCTTCTGGCGTTGACGTAGTGTGTGCGTGGATTCCTGGTCATGTAGGATTGCCGGGGAGTGAAATGGCAGATTTGGCAGCAAAGACGGTAACTACAGAACACAGTATTGCCAGCTCACGTGTTACTTCGGAGGACTTTAGGCTTGAAGTGCAGAGAGCGGTTCTGTCGTCCTGGCACGAAGAGTGGTCAGCTCACCGCGGTAATAAGTTTAGAGAAGTGAAAGAACTTCCGATAAACTAGGTAACTTCCTGTGGCACATCTCGCCGCGAGGATGTTAGTTTTGGCTCGTTCAAGAATAGGGCACTGCAAATGTTCGGCTGGTTACTTATTTGAAAGGGGCCTTGCCCCTCTATGTCCGCTGTGTGATAACCTTTTGACTGTCCGTAACGTGCTGGTAGTGTTCCTCTCTAGCGCTCTATCGAGATTCTCTGCAGTTGCCTGCCAGACTTGCAGAGGTCTTGGGGGATGACAAAACAGCGGTTGATAGAGTGTTTAAGTTTTCAGCGGAGTGTAGCATAAATTTGAGGATTTGAAACTTTAGATATCTCTTTTTATGATTTTTCACATATTTATCACCTTGTTTCATATCTGGCTGTTGCAATTGTTTTTTTTTTTTTTTTTTTTTTTTTTTTTTTTTTTTTTTTTTTAACTTTTTTGTGTACATCTTCCTTGTTGTCAGTGTATTTATTTTTGAGTGAGATTTAGATCTGGCTGTTGCCATGACTCTTTTAAGGGCGTTAGTTACCTCGAAGTTGAGCGCTCTTAAACCTAACCATCCAACCAATCCATGTTCCGGCCTGGTTGCAAGAGTGAGAACCAATTCGTAGTCGTCCACTTATTAACCTATTGGAGAGTAACGGGCTCAGGTCTCCAACATTCGTCGGGGAATGTGCACAAGAAGAGGCATACGAAGCCGCCAGTAATGAGGATTATGAGGAGGGGTTGAGCACCTGCATATGAAGAATCAAAACCTCCCATATATAACATTCATGCTTAAGTACCAAGGCGACGTAGGCGACAACAGTTGGCCTATGCAGCTGGTAGACAAGTGCATTGTGAACCTCGCAGACCGCAACAATCACAATAGAATGTTTCTCAACCATTGCCCACAAACGGCTTGTGTGTTTAAAAACACCAACAGTAAGTTTGTTGGCATAAATAAATGATTACCATCTCAAGGTTATTGAATCCTGGGACATAAAGTACTTACAACAGGAAGTCCCCATTGTGGTAATTGTCTCTGATGTGAGACTGCCTTTGTGGTTTACCAGGAGAAATCCGAAGTAGTTTGAGAATTCAATGTCATTCTGGCAGGTTGTCGCAGTAGCTTAACAGGTGGAGCACACGCCTATTCCGCGGAGGGTCTGTGGTTCAAAGCGCAGTTGTGGCATTGGATTTTTAAGTTCCAGTTCTACCTCGCAAATTAATTATTATTTATTTATGCCAACAAGCCTCCTGCTGACGTTTTTAAGCACACCAGTCGTGTGTGGACAATGTTTTAAGAGGTGGAATCAGGACTGAATCATTGAATGCCATACCGTCTAACCGGGAAAAAGTACGAGTCAGCTGGTGAATTTAATATCGTGCTGGCAAGTTGGTAGCTCAGTGGTTAAAGCAGCCGCTCGATTAGCGGAAAATCCGTGGATCTAATCCCGGCAATGGCATTGAATTTTTCAGTCCTCATTCCACCTCTTAAAGCTCTAAAGGTAAAACAATTAAAAAAAACTGAACGCCTGAACATTACCAGATTCCGCATATTAAAGGTAAGAAGATTTTTGCCATCAACTGGGAGAGCTGAACACATATGTGGCGAACTAATGCAGACGCTAATGACATGCAGCGAAAGCTCACATAGTGTGAGATCAGGTACGTGTTAACCTCAACTAGTTTATAAACTGCTGGTATTTAATATTATGTTATTCAGAATTTTCAAGAAAACAATAAAGCAATTGGAAAATAAATAGCTGTACTAGCAAGAACTATAAGTGACAAGTCAAAAGTGATTGTGCGCTACCAATGGAATCATACGAGCAAATTAGGAACAACTAAGTGTAAAAATTTCGAAAGTGTTTCTGTAAAGATTAGAAATTCTGAAATTAGGAGTGAAAGATAGCATAAATCAATAGGGGAACAGTTGAGCAGAACTCCATATAAAACGTGTAGTCTGTATAGTTGTGAACGTTACAGCAAATGTGATGCAGTCAGCAAAACGTGCAAAGAAAGAAATTCACAGCTGATGCCCACAAATAACACGCTGAATGAGAAAATTGACTCATGCAACGGTAAGTTAAGCAAAGAAATCGACATTTGATTTCTAGTTTTACATAGCAACGCCAGTGAAGAAATATTTCAAGTAAATAGTAATGCTAACAATGTTGCTGAGAAGATAGGTAAAGAATCTGAAGGGGTTAATTCACAAATCTAATTAGTAAATAAAGGAGCACAGGAAGTTAATGCTGCACATGCGAACAGTAAATGCGGATATACCAAAATTGGTCGCGGGAGAGGTAGGAAAGGTGACAGAGAAAGTATTTCATTCACTCTCAGATTTTCCCATGGAAGTGTTCATTAGTGTTGCTTAGTGCATCAGAACGAGGTGTAAAGCACAAAGGAAAGACTGCGAAAGGCACTCAACCACATCCAGCCGTTCTTGTTCATCCCAACCTGGGGCTCTTGCTCCTGTTAATAGTCTGGGTAGCTTCGAATGCTCTGTCTTATACGGTGAGTAAATAATTGTAGTGCAGCTCGGACATGCTGGCTTGTCTTTTCCTGAGCATGCTTCTGTGCTTCCTCCATCTCTTCTGAGCCCACAACTATGGGAACAGCAGATCCGCCAGGTGCACAAAGCGCTTGCTGCGGTCTGCGAGGAAGCACAACTACTTGTTTGCGAGGTGCACAAGCCAGGTGTTATTGCCTGCGACGGCTTGCTGTTTTAGCATGAATGTAAGATATGGGAGGTTCTGGCTTTTCATATGTAGTAGCTCAGTTCTTCTTCATAACCTTCATCTCTGCCGTTTTCGTGGTTCTCCTTTTGTGCATATTCCCCGACGTATGGAAGAGACGGAAGCCTGGGACTCTCGAATAGGTTACTCAACATCATGGGGACACTGTCAATTGGTTCTCGCGCCCGCAGCCAGGCCGGAATATGGACCTCGCGACGTGCCCTTGATGGGTCGACATACTGTGGTGTATAGGGAAGAATCCTACGTTGTTGGGATTGTTGTGGCGGACAGCGTCCTGAACATGCTGCCCTTCGTGGTGATGTGGACATATTAGCCGCAAAACAATTTCTTTAAAGTTTTTCTCTATTCACATGATGTAGATAGAAGAATAGTTTGCAGAATAATAGGTAGCTTGTGGATCAGTAAAGAAAGTCATGAGAGTGCAACACATCTGATTTTGTTCTCTATTGCTTCCAGACAAAGTTCGTCGCTCTAGAGGGGATGAAATCGCTGGCACTGCTTGTGAAACAAATAGTGACGGTAATAATTATTTATTTACTCTTCTAAACTTTCTAAGTGATTTCCATGCAATGTGATTAATATACATTTTGTGCACTTTTTTCTCATTCATATGTTCACTTTCAGGGCCACTGCCAGCAGAAGTATATACTAATACACGAGAAAGCTGGCATAAAATGTGAACTGGAGCACCTGGTTTATGAATGGAATATGTAAGGGAAGAAAGATGTCTTTAAGGATAGTCTTCTACACCTAGTGAACACCGTGCTTAGATGGCGGTGGAAACTGCAGATATAGATATCGGGTAGGTAGTTAAGGAGTTGATGAGTAAGGATGATGGAATTTGAATAATAAACGTTGGTGAGACAGAAGTTTCTTATATGTGATATACATTTGTGTTGAACTAATACATTCTTGAGCACGACGGGTTTTCAGTTCAGGCTCCTAGATCCTCATACGCACCCAACATAACTGCTTACAGTCTTAATCTACCACCTCTAATAATATTTTGTAGAGAATTATCTCAGCCACTGGTTGTCAGCAGCTGTTTCTAACGTTAACCCAGTCATAATTTACACACACAATTACTTCTGCACACATTTTCTTCTTCTCTGTGCTCTGTAAGGCATTATTAAGTAATAAAACTATGTTGTATATTCTAGTTCCCTCTGAGCATTCCAGTTCCTTTTGTTAACTTTACTTGAAAGATGACCTAAGCTCCCGCCGTCCTTTCCAAGAATCACCCTTAGTGCTGTTCTCCTATACACCTTCCCCTATTTCTGCTCCAGAAAGCAGTTTGCTCTTTGACATTCAAAAACTATATGTTCCAAATCTTCCTTCCCTCCACCAATGGGAATCTGGCCCTTTGGGATGGCCTTTCCTAATCACATCAGTCTCCAAACATGGGTACTTAGCCATGCTATTGCCCATGCTAGGCTATGGTAAGGAATAATATTCTATCCTATTCTACTCTTTCGGATTATTTCGGCGTGCAATTCACAACCACACCTGCATGGCTGGAGTGGCTAGGTGTATGCATCGCATACTAGCTCAGAACAACCGATCTGGATATCGTAGGTTTCCCAGTTACATGAAATCCCACACAGTTCGGTGAAAATGTCCTGGACTTTGTGAGCTACTGAAATACAATTTAAGACGTCTCATACATTTGATTCCTCATGTGAGTATATCAAACCCAAGATATTTCTATCAAATTCTTAAGGGCCAATGAGTTTTGAGAACCTAAAGCCTATATAAGTGTTTCACTCTGAATGGCATCCTAGTATGTTGTTTGATCCAGATATGACATTTATCACTAATCTGACTGGGTTTTTCGTTATGCTGTTCACAGACACAACCAATAGCGCACTGAGTTCTAGCAGACTTCCGGACATCTATTGCTGTCGAACGGGAACACTGGGATGCAGTACTGCCTGTTCTACAACAGGTAAGCAATAGAAACCACATCTAGTGTGTTGCACAGTCATGGCTATCTCAGCTCTTCTACAACTATTCATGCAAACACTTATTGCTCTATCTACATCATGCCAGTCGAGATAAATACTTGTAGAAATTATGTTATTGCTTGAGAGGTAGAATTGAAACTGAAAACCTCAATGCCACAGCTGGGATTTGAACCACAGACCCTCCGCCTCCCAAGCGGGTGCTCTAGCAGGGTGCTAGAGCCCCCGCCTGGTACGCAGAGGGTCTGTGTTTCTAATCCTAGGTGTGGCATTGAATTTTTCCTTCAGTTCCAATTCTAGCTCTCAAACATGCACCAAGCTCATCCCTTCCACCCATGGACATACAATTCATAAACATTCGACTCAATGTGGAATTACTTGCAATTTTTCTCTTTGGCTACGTGGTAAGTAGATACATTTTGCATTCCAGCCCAGAATTCGCGGGATATAGATAACATTTTGAGACCCCGCGTGCAGGCACGTGTGGGCCTGTGAGCAGGAAACTCCAAAACGAAATGTTGATTACATACAAAACGCGCTATTTTAGTTCACTGTTTTGTAACGCTGCCACATGGAGATCGAATTCTACCCATCCCAAATTACGTTTGACACGAAGGTTCTAAATATGTTTCTATTCTCAGAAGGGCTCTAAGGAGTTTGATTAAACTCTTTCATGTTTAAGCCACAAACCGTTTTGTGGAGATAACTGTATTCGAAATATTCCGATATTCGTTCAAATTTTCAAACTGTTACACATTAGTCAAATAGGAGGTCCTTTTTTATATTTTGGGCCTTCAAAGAGAAAGAAATTTCAAACTCCTCGCATACCGAGCTGATCAAGAAAGAATAGACAATCGTTTCAGGCAGGTGTTCCTACAATTGAATATATAATGAAACTATGTTTGCATATGCTTATTATCGATTTCCAGGAAGAACTTGAGTGAACCATTGTAAGAATGGTTTCATAGAGAATTGTCAGAGAAAGTCACGTGGAAGGAGTACTTTACATATACGTAGATCCCTTTTGGTTATCATGTTGCAAATGTAGACATTTCCCAAGCAGGTTCTAACGGACATGCTTGCAGGTTTGATATTGCTGGGCCTTTCTTTCCCTTACACGAACTTATAAATAATAATCTGAATTGTCTTTTGGCATGGTTTAACTGTTTCTTTCTTAGTTTGAAAAGAGGTACAGATGTATGTTAAATATGTTACTGCTCATTGTCTTGAAAGCAACGCGCTTTCAGGAAAAGTATTTATGATGAACATTTTGTTCATTTGAGGGGGAAAATATATTAGTTGCCTTTTATTTAAAATATATTATGAAACGTATTTCATGGTCAGCTCAACTTTCAAAAATATATTTATTTGACTTTCAGTTTACCTATAAATGGATAACTTCTATTTGATACCTTGTGTTTTTGTTGAAAATCTATTATATAATGAAATATTTAATAACGTAATTGATTGAAAGGCGAGCTTTACATAGTTCCTTTGTCTGTATAAAAATAAGGAACACCTCAGGTATGATGTTGCACGCTCTATGTAAGACGTCTGTTTGTCTATGTATGTTGTGGGAATGTGTGTGACAGTTTCTGCGCGTAGGAAGGTGTGATTGTGTGTGTTTGTGTGTGTGTGTGTGTCTTATTTGTGTTTGTTGTATGTAGCTATATATTTCTGTGTATGTAATTCTAAATTTTTTGTGGAAATACATGATCCTCCAAGGTTACATAATGTAGCTTCAGAGTGCCCAATGGGGTAAAGAAAGCATTTTAAATAAGAGCAGCAAAAAAACCTTGAGTAAAAGACACATAAGAAGGAAAAGCTTCCACAACAATTCCTCTACCTTCATCTTGTTAATTAAGGACAAGATGTGCTGGAACTATGTTGCGGCCACTATGTCCACATCAGCACGAAGAGCAGCATATTAAGGACGCTGGCCACCACAACAATCCCAACAACGTAGGGTTACTCCCTACACAACACAGTATGTCGACCCATCAAGGATACGCCGCAACGTCCATGTACCGGCCTGGGAGCAGGTGCGAGACCCAATTCGCGATGTCCCTGAGGTGTTGGATAACATATTGGAGAGTCCCAGGCTTGGGTCTCCTCCATACGTCGGGGAATATGCTCAAGAGGAGAACTAGAAAGCGGCAATGATGCAGATTATGATGAAGAAATGAGCAACGACATATCAAGAACGAGAACCTCCCTTATATCTTACATTCATGCCGTAATAGCAAGCCGACCCAGGCAATCACTGATGGCTTGTGCACCTCGCAAAGCAGTAGGTTGTGCTTGCTCGCAGAGCGCAGCAAACGCCTTGTGCACCTGGCGGATCTGCTGTTGCCATATTTGTGGGCTCAAAGAGTAAGAGGAAGCACAGAAACATGCACAGGAAGAGGCAAAGCCAGCAACGACCAGAACTTGAACTTCTGCTGAAAGAGAAGGAACCTTTGGACGCTTGTTTGCAAGAGACTAAGCTGCGTCCTCAAGACGCCTTCCACCTCAGGCGATACACTCCAGTACGGTGTGATGTTACACCGGAAGAAGGTGTTCCGGCACAGGCGGCGCCATGATACTTGTCAGAGACGACATATATGCAATCTGTACCATTACTGTCTGATATCCAATCAGTTGCAATAAGGATCCTACTGCCAGACATCCAGTTCAAAATTTGCTTGCCTCCGTCCCATGACTTCTCGCACATTGATTTAGAAGATCTAGTTTCCCAGTTACCACACCGTTTCTGTTGGTGGGAGACTTCAATGTGCACCAACCAATTTGGAGCTCAGGTCGCGCTTGTGCGAGAGGCAAGCTCCTCCCCGCTGATTTCCTGCCCAGTTACAACCTAGCCCACCTCAACACTGGAGAGCCTACATTCATTTCTGGCGCTTTCAATAGCTTCTCGCGCCTTGATCTTGCAGTGTATTCACCTCAGCTGGCAGTATCCTTACAATGGAATGTCATCTCAGACTTATACTCTAGTGACCTCTTTCAATGTCTTATTAGTCTCTTAACGCAAGATACATGTTCCACGCGTATGCCCAGACGGCGTCTGAACCATGCCAACTGGAACCTTTACATCCAGTTGGCTGTGTTTCCGTACAACGAACATGACTCAGTGAATGTTTGGGTGCAGCATCTCTCGGAGACAATTCGCTCTGCTGCTGAACGATCAATCCCGCGGTCGACTTCACACCCTCGTCGATTTCCCGTCCCTGGTGGACGGAGGAATGTTGGAATGCCATTCGTACAGGAAGGCGTGCTCTTAGTGTTTTAAAACGTCACCCTACTTTGGATAACCTAATCCAATACAGAAAATGCGCGTCAGGTCCACACAAGTGATCTAGGATAGCTAACAATCATCATGGAGCAAATTTGTAGCGTCATTTAACCGACACAGACCTTCCTCGGTTGTGTGGAATAGGTTAAGGCGTGCGGCAGGTACTTCGACCCATATACCAATTGCGGGACTTAAAATAGCCTCATGAGCTGTTCTTGATCCATTCGTAGTGGCGAAGACGTTTCGAGTGGTTTCGCTCAAGTGTCTTGCTCGGAAAACTACTCTCCTGAGTTCCTTCCAGTTAAAACTCAGGTGGAATATCAGGGCTTCGCGTTTCGCTCTAGAAACGTGGAAGATTACAATCGCCTTTTCACCATGGCGGAGCTGGAAGATTCTCTTAAACCTTCGCGCTTATCAGCACCAGGACCGAACGGTATTCATGTGCAAATGTTACAACAGCTCTCTCCTGAAGGTGTGGCGTCCCTGCTCGAGGTCTATAATCGTGTTTGGTTATACAGTATACTCCCATAAATTTGGCGGTACGCCACCGTTATTCCCATCTTAAAGGCTGGAACGGACCGTCATCTTCCCTTCAGCTATCGTCCTATTTTCCTCACCAGTTGCGTTTGCAAGATGATGGAACGCATGGTCAATGGACGGTTGGCATGGTGGTTAGAATGTCGTAATCTAATGGCTAAGATTCAGTTGGTTTTCGACGACACCGTTCAACTGTAGGCCATCTTGTGTCAATATCGACACAGATAATGGACGGATGAATGAAGAACTGTCAAACCGTTGGCATATTTTTCCATCTCGACAAGGCTTGTGATACGTGCTGCCGAGCGGGTTTCTACGTTTTCTGTATACCTGGAACATACGTGGACGCCTACCGCTGTTCATCCAGGAGTTTATGAAGAACTGCTTTTTCCGAGTAAGGGTCAGCTCGGTTTTATATAATTCTTTTGTTCAGGACGACGGAGCACCTCAGGGTTCGGTACTAAGTGTCACGCTCTTTGCTATTACAATTAACTCCATGTGGAAATGTGTTCCACCTGGAGTTTCGTCATGCTTATTCGTAGACAACTTCGATGTCTATTGCACTTCTCAGCGCACGGCGTTCTTACAACTTCGAGTGCAGTAATGTTTGCACAACCTTAGAGAATGGATCTCCAAGAACGACTTCCGTTTCTCAACTGAGAAGTCAATCTGCTTTAATTTCTGGCGTCGCAGGAGTCGACTACCACCTTCGCTACGTTTCGGTTCAGATACACTTCCCTTCGCAGATTAGACACGCTTCCTGGGTTTGATCTTGGACAGGAAGCTTTGTTGGCCGTCGCATATTGCACAGCTAATAGCACGATATGACCGTTACCTAAATGTCATGCGAGTACTAAATGGCAAATCGTGGAGAGCGGATCCGAACAATTTTGTTCCGAATGTGTCGCGGACTCATCCGATCCAAACTAGACTATCGATGTATTAGACGCCGTCCACAATAGGGGCATCCGCATTGTAATAGGAGCTTTTCCAACAAGCCCAGTTGTGAGCCTTTACGCCGAGTCCGCACAACCTCCCCTGCAATATCGGCGTGAGATTCTCTTTGCAAATTGTAGTTGTGCGCCTAGATGCATACCTAAGCACCCAACGTTCCCTTCCTTTTTCGCCAACACGCTAAGTGAGCGGTGTAGGAAGAGCACCCATAGTTCTAAGCCTGCAGGATTTCGTTTCCAAGGTCTTCTAGGGAAGCTGCGGGTGGAGCTGCCTAGGATGTTCGCCAAGGGCGAGAAGCTTGACCTCGCTCGGCTATCTGTTACGCCCCATCTAGGTCTTGGGATGAGCGTACACCGGAAGTCCACTATGCCTATTTCAAGTATCCGCAGGTGTTTTTTTATTTTTAATAATTTTTGTCAGGCTACACTGACCTTCGATGTATTTACGGCGATGGGTCAAAGAGCACAAACGGTGTTGGATGTGCTTATGTTTATGGAACCGCATCACATACCATTCGTTTTTCTAAACAGCACTTCCATTTTAACTGCAGAGCTTTATGCAACTTACCGAACCGTTTAAGTTTTCAGCGGAGTGTAGCATAAATTTGAGGATTTGAAACTTTAGATATCTCTTTTTATGATTTTTCACATATTTATCACCTTGTTTCATATCTGGCTGTTGCAATTTTTTTTTTTTTTAACTTTTTTGTGTACATCTTCCTTGTTGTCAGTGTATTTATTTTTGAGTGAGATTTAGATCTGGCTGTTGCCATGACTCTTTTAAGGGCGTTAGTTACCTCGAAGTTGAGCGCCCTTAAACCTAACCATCCAACCAATCCATGTTCCGGCCTGGTTGCAAGAGTGAGAACCAATTCGTAGTCGTCCACTTATTAACCTATTGGAGAGTAACGGGCTCAGGTCTCCAACATTCGTCGGGGAATGTGCACAAGAAGAGGCATACGAAGCCGCCAGTAATGAGGATTATGAGGAGGGGTTGAGCACCTGCATATGAAGAATCAAAACCTCCCATATATAACATTCATGCTTAAGTACCAAGGCGAAGTAGGCGACAACAGTTGGCCTATGCAGCTGGTAGACAAGTGCATTGTGAACCTCGCAGACCGCAACAAGCACAATAGAATGTTTCTCAACCATTGCCCACAAACGGCTTGTGTGTTTAAAAACACAAACAGTAAGTTTGTTGGCATAAATAAATGATTACCATCTCAAGGTTATTGAATCCTGGGACATAAAGTACTTACAACAGGAAGTCCCCATTGTGTTAATTGTCTCTGATGTGAGACTGCCTTTGTGGTTTACCAGGAGAAATCCGAAGTAGTTTGAGAATTCAATGTCATTCTGGCAGGTTGTCGCAGTAGCTTAACAGGTGGAGCACACGCCTATTCAGCGGAGGGTCTGTGGTTCAAAGCGCAGTTGTGGCATTGGATTTTTAAGTTCCAGTTCTACCTCGCAAATTAATTATTATTTATTTATGCCAACAAGCCTCCTGCTGACGTTTTTAAGCACACCAGTCGTGTGTGGACAATGTTTTAAGAGGTGGAATCAGGACTGAATCATTGAATGCCATACCGTCTAACCGGGAAAAAGTACGAGTCAGCTGGGGAATTTAATATCGTGCTTGCAAGTTGGTAGCTCAGTGGTTAAAGCAGCCGCTGGATTAGCGGAAAATCCGTGGATCAAATCCCGGCAATGGCATTGAATTTTTCAGTCCTCATTCCACCTCTTAAAGCTCTAAAGGTCAAACAATTAAAAAAAACTAAACGCCTGAACATTACCGGATACCGCATATTAAAGGTAAGAAGATTTTTTCCATCAACTGGGAGAGCTGAACACATATGTGGCGAACTAATGCAGACGCTAATGACATGCAGCGAAAGCTCACATAGTGTGAGATCAGGTACGTGTTAACCTCAACTAGTTTATAAACTGCTGGTATTTAATATTATGTTATTCAGAATTTTCAAGAAAACAATAAAGCAATTGGAAAATAAATAGCTGTACTAGCAAGAACTATAAGTGACAAGTCAAAAGTGATTGTGCGCTACCAATGGAATCATACGAGCAAATTAGGAACAACTAAGTGTAAAAATTTCGAAAGTGTTTCTGTAAAGATTAGAAATTCTGAAATTAGGAGTGAAAGATAGCATAAATCAATAGGGGAACAGTTGAGCAGAACTCCATATAAAACGTGTAGTCTGTATAGTTGTGAACGTTACAGCAAATGTGATGCAGTCAGCAAAACGTGCAAAGAAAGAAATTCACAGCTGATGCCCACAAATAACACGTTGAATGAGAAAATTGACTCATGCAACGGTAAGTTAAGCAAAGAAATCGACATTTGATTTCTAGTTTTACATAGCAACGCCAGTGAAGAAATATTTCAAGTAAATAGTAATGCTAACAATGTTGCTGAGAAGATAGGTAAAGAATCTGAAGGGGTTAATTCACAAATCTAATTAGTAAATAAAGGAGCACAGGAAGTTAATGCTGCACATGCGAACAGTAAATGCGGATATACCAAAATTGGTCGCGGGAGAGGTAGGAAAGGTGACAGAGAAAGTATTTCATTCACTCTCAGATTTTCCCATGGAAGTGTTCATTAGTGTTGCTTAGTGCATCAGAACGAGGTGTAAAGCACAAAGGAAAGACTCCGAAAGGCACTCAACCACATCCAGCCGTTCTTGTTCAGTCGGTCTGGGTGGCTCAGTTGGTTAGACGCTGGCCTACTGTTCCCAAGGTCGCGGGTTCAAATCCGGCCCAGGTCGATGGTTTTTAAGTGTGCTTAAAAACGACAGCTCCATGCCAGTAGATTTACTGACATGTAAAAGAACTCCTGCGGGACAAAATTCCGGCATACCGGCGACGCTGATGTGATCCTGGCAATAGACCGCGTCGTTAAACAACAAAATATTTTTTTTTTTCGTTCTTGTTCATCCCAACCTGGGGCTCTTGCTCCTGTTAATAGTCTGGGTAGCTTCGAATGCTCTGTCTTATACGGTGAGTAAATAATTGTAGTGCAGCTCGGACATGCTGGCTTTGCCTTCTCCTGCGCATGTTTTTGTGCTTCCTCTTACTCTTGTGAGCCCACAACTATGGGAACAGCAGATCCGCCAGGTGCACAAAGCGCTTGCTGCGGTCTGCGAGGAAGCACAACTACTTGTTTGCGAGGTGCACAAGCCAGGAGTTATTGCCTGCGCCGGCTTGCTGTTTTAGCATGAATGTAAGATATGGGGGGTTCTGGCTCTTCATATGTAGTAGCTCAGTTCTTCTTCATAACCTTCATCTCTGCCGTTTTCGTGGTTCTTCTTTTGTGCATATTCCCCGACGTATGGAAGAGACGGAAGCCTGGGACTCTCGAATAGGTTACTCAACATCATGGGGACACTGTCAATTGGGTCTCGCGCCCGCAGCCAGGCCGGAATATGGACCTCGCGACGTACCCTTGATGGGTCGACATACTGTGGTGTATAGGGAAGAATCCTACGTTGTTGGGATTGTTGTGGCGGACAGCGTCCTGAACATGCTGCCCTTCGTGGTGATGTGGACATATTAGCCGCAAAACAATTTCTTTAAAGTTTTTCTCTATTCACATGATGTAGATAGAAGAATAGTTTGCAGAATAATAGGTAGCTTGTGGAACAGTAAAGAAAGTCATGAGAGTGCAACACATCTGATTTTGTTCTCTATTGCTTCCAGACAAAGTTCGTCGCTCTAGAGGGGATGAAATCGCTGGCACTGCTTGTGAAACAAATAGTGACGGTAATAATTATTTATTTACTCTTCTAAACTTTCTAAGTGATTTCCATGCAATGTGATTAATATACATTTTGTGCACTTTTTTCTCATTCATATGTTCACTTTCAGGGCCACTGCCAGCAGAAGTATATACTAATACGCGAGAAAGCTGGCATAAAATGTGAACTGGAGCACCTGGTTTATGAATGGAATATGTAAGGGAAGAAAGATGTCTTTAAGGATAGTCTTCTACACCTAGTGAACACCGTGCTTAGATGGCGGTGGAAACTGCAGATATAGATATCGGGTAGGTAGTTAAGGAGTTGATGAGTAAGGATGATGGAATTTGAATAATAAACGTTGGTGAGACAGAAGTTTCTTATATGTGATATACATTTGTGTTGAACTAATACATTCTTGAGCACGACGGGTTTTCAGTTCAGGCTCCTAGATCCTCATACGCACCCAACATAACTGCTTACAGTCTTAATCTACCACCTCTAATAATATTTTGTAGAGAATTATCTCAGCCACTGGTTGTCAGCAGCTGTTTCTAACGTTAACCCAGTCATAATTTACACACACAATTACTTCTGCACACATTTTCTTCTTCTCTGTGCTCTGTAAGGCATTATTAAGTAATAAAACTATGTTGTATATTCTAGTTCCCTCTGAGCATTCCAGTTCCTTTTGTAAACTTTACTTGAAAGATGACCTAAGCTCCCGCCGTCCTTTCCAAGAATTACCCTTAGTGCTGTTCTCCTATACACCTTCCCCTATTTCTGCTCCAAAAAGCAGTTTGCTCTTTGGCATTCAAAAACTATATGTTCCAAATCTTCCTTCCCTCCACCAATGGGAATCTGGCCCTTTGGAATGGTCTTTCCTAATCACATCAGTCTCCAAACATGGGTACTTAGCCATGCTATTGCCCATGCTAGGCTATGGTAAGGAATAATATTCTATCCTATTCTACTCTTTCGGATTATTTCGGCGTGCAATTCACAACCACACCTGCATGGCTGGAGTGGCTAGGTGTATGCATCGCATACTAGCTCAGAACAACCGATCTGGATATCGTAGGTTTCCCAGTTACATGAAATCCCACACAGTTCGGTGAAAATGTCCTGGACTTTGTGAGCTACTGAAATACAATTTAAGACGTCTCATACATTTGATTCCTCATGTGAGTATATCAAACCCAAGATATTTCTATCAAATTCTTAAGGGCCAATGAGTTTTGAGAACCTAAAGCCTATATAAGTGTTTCACTCTGAATGGCATCCTAGTATGTTGTTTGACCCAGATATGACATTTATCACTAATCTGACTGGGTTTTTCGTTATGCTGTTCACAGACACAACCAATAGCGCACTGAGTTCTAGCAGACTTCCGGACATCTATTGCTGTCGAACGGGAACACTGGGATGCAGTACTGCCTGTTCTACAACAGGTAAGCAATAGAAACCACATCTAGTGTGTTGCACAGTCATGGCTATCTCAGCTCTTCTACAACTATTCATGCAAACACTTATTGCTCTATCTACATCATGCCAGTCGAGATAAATACTTGTAGAAATTATGTTATTGCTTGAGAGGTAGAATTGAAACTGAAAACCTCAATGCCACAGCTGGGATTTGAACCACAGACCCTCCGCCTCCCAAGCGGGTGCTCTAGCAGGGTGCTAGAGCACCCGCCTGGTACGCAGAGGGTCTGTGTTTCTAATCCTAGGTGTGGCATTGAATTTTTTCTTCAGTTCCAATTCTAGCTCTCAAACATGCACCAAGCTCATCCCTTCCAACCATGGACATACAATTCATAAACATTCGACTCAATGTGGAATTACTTGCAATTTTTCTCTTTGGCTACGTGGTAAGTAGATACATTTTGCATTCCAGCCCAGAATTCGCCGGATATAGATAACATTTTGAGACCCCGCACGCAGGCACGTGTGGGCCTGTGAGCAGGAAACTCCAAAACGAAATGTTGATTACATACAAAACTCGCTCTTTTAGTTCACTGTTTTGTAACGCTGCCACATGGAGATCGAATTCTACCCATCCCAAATTACGTTTGACACGAAGGTTCTAAATATGTTTCTATTCTCAGAAGGGCTCTAAGGAGTTTGATTAAACTCTTTCATGTTTAAGCCACAAACCGTTTTGTGGAGATAACTGTATTCGAAATATTCCGATATTCGTTCAAATTTTCAAATAGTTACACATTAGTCAAATAGGAGGTCCTTTTTTATATTTTGGGCCTTCAAAGAGAAAGAAATTTCAAACTCCTCATATAACGAGCTGATCAAGAAAGAATTGAGAATCGTTTCAGGCAGGTGTTCCTACAATTGAATATATAATGAAACTATGTTTGCATATGCTTATTATCGATTTACAGGAAGAACTTGAGTGAACCATTGTAAGAATGGTTTCATAAAGAACTGTCAGAGAAAGTCACGTGGAAGGAGTACTTTACATATACGTAGATCCCTTTTGGTTATCATGTTGCAAATGTAGACATTTCCCAAGCAGGTTCTAACGGACATGCTTGCAGGTTTGATATTGCTGGGCCTTTCTTTCCCTTACACGAACTTATAAATAATAATCTGAATTGTCTTTTGGCATGGTTTAACTGTTTCTTTCTTAGTTTGAAAAGAGGTACAGATGTATGTTAAATATGTTACTGCTCATTGTCTTGAAAGCAACGCGCTTTCAGGAAAAGTATTTATGATGAACATTTTGTTCATTTGAGGGGGAAAATATATTAGTTGCCTTTTATTCAAAATATATTATGAAACGTATTTCATGGTCAGCTCAACTTTCAAAAATATATTTATTTGACTTTCAGTTTACCTATAAATGGATAACTTCTATTTGATACCTTGTGTTTTTGTTGAAAATCTATTATATTATGAAATATTTAATAACGTAATTGATTGAAAGGCGAGCTTTACATAGTTCCTTTGTCTGTATAAAAATAAGGAACACCTCAGGTATGATGTTGCACGCTCTATGTAAGACGTCTGTTTGTCTATGTATGTTGTGGGAATGTGTGTGACAGTTTCTGCGCGTAGGAAGGTGTGATTGTGTGTGTTTGTGTGTGTGTGTGTGTCTTATTTGTGTTTGTTGTATGTAGCTATATATTTCTGTGTATGTAATTCTAAATTTTTTGTGGAAATACGTGATCCTCCAAGGTTACATAATGTAGCTTCAGAGTGCCCAATGGGGTAAAGAAAGCATTTTAAATAAGAGCAGCAAAAAAACCTTGAGTAAAAGACACATAAGAAGGAAAAGCTTCCACAACAATTCTTCTATCTTCATCTTGTTAATTAAGGACAAGATGTGCTGGAACTATGTTGCGGCCACTATGTCCACATCAGCACGAAGAGCAGCATATTAAGGACGCTGGCCACCACAACAATCCCAACAACGTAGGGTTACTCCCTACACAACACAGTATGTCGACCCATCAAGGATACGCCGCAACGTCCATGTACCGGCCTGGGAGCAGGTGCGAGACCCAATTCGCGATGTCCCTGAGGTGTTGGGTAACCTATTTGAGAGTCCCAGGCTTGGGTCTCCTCCATACGTCGGGGAATATGCTCAAGAGGAGAACTAGAAAGCGGCAATGATGCAGATTATGATGAAGAAATGAGCAACGACATATCAAGAACGAGAACCTCCCTTATATCTTACATTCATGCCGTAATAGCAAGCCGACCCAGGCAATCACTGATGGCTTGTGCACCTCGCAAAGCAGTAGGTTGTGCTTGCTCGCAGAGCGCAGCAAACGCCTTGTGCACCTGGCGGATCTGCTGTTGCCATATTTGTGGGCTCAAAGAGTAAGAGGAAGCACAGAAACATGCACAGGAAGAGGCAAAGCCAGCAACGACCAGAACTTGAACTTCTGCTTAAAGAGAAGGAACCTTTGGACGCTTGTTTGCAAGAGACTAAGCTGCGTCCTCAAGACGCCTTCCACCTCAGGCGATACACTCCAGTACGGTGTGATGTTACACCGGAAGAAGGTGTTGCGGCACAGGCGGCGCCATGATACTTGTCAGAGACGACATATATGCAATCTGTACCATTACTGTCTGATATCCAATCAGTTGCAATAAGGATCCTACTGCCAGACATCCAGTTCAAAATTTGCTTGCCTCCGTCCCATGACTTCTCGCACATTGATTTAGAAGATCTAGTTTCCCAGTTACCACACCGTTTCTGTTGGTGGGAGACTTCAATGCGCACCAACCAATTTGGAGCTCAGGTCACGCTTGTGCGAGAGGCAAGCTCCTCCCCGCTGATTGCCTGCGCAGTTAAACCTAGCTCTCCTCAACACTGGAGAGCCTACATTCATTTCTGGCGCTTTCAATAGCTTCTCGCGCCTTGATCTTGCAGTGTGTTCACCTCAGCTGGCAGTATCCTTACAATGGAATGTCATCTCAGGCTTATACTCTAGTGACCTCTTTCAATGTCTTATTAGTCTCTTAACGCAAGATACATGTTCCACACGTATGCCCAGACGGCGTCTGAACCATGCCAACTGGAACCTTTACATCCAGTTGGCTGTGTTTCCGTACAACGAACATGACTCAGTGAATGATTGGGTGCAGCATCTCTCGGAGACGATTCGCTCTGCTGCTGAACGATCAATTCCGCGGTCGACTTCACACCCTCGTCGATTTCCCGTCCCTGGTGGACGGAGGAATGTTGGAATGCCATTCGTACTGGAAGGCGTGCTCTTAGGGTTTTAAAACGTCACCCTAGTTTGGATAACCTAATCCAATACACGAAAATGTGCGTCAGGTCCACACAAGTGATCTAGGATAGCAAACAATCATCATGGAGCAAATTTGTAGCGTCATTTAACCGACACAGACCTTCCTCGGTTGTGTGGAATAGGTTAAGGCGTGCGGCAGGTACTTCGACCCATATACCAATTGCGGGACTTAAAATAGCCTCATGAGCTGTTCTTGATCCATTCGTAGTGGCGAATACGTTTCGAGTGGTTTCGCTCAAGTGTCTTGCTCGGAAAACTACTCTCCTGAGTTCCTTCCAGTTAAAACTCAGGTGGAATATCAGGGCTTCGCGTTTCGCTCTAGAAACGTGGAAGATTACAATCGCCTTTTCACCATGGCGGAGCTGGAAGATTCTCTTATACCTTCGCGCTTATCAGCACCAGGACCGAACGGTATTCATGTGCAAATGTTACAACAGCTCTCTCCTGAAGGTATGGCGTCCCTGCTCGAGGTCTATAATCGTGTTTGGTTATACAGTATACTCCCATAAATTTGGCGGTACGCCACCGTTATTCCCATCTTAAAGGCTGGAAAGGACCGTCATCTTCCCTTCAGCTATCGTCCTATTTTCCTCACCAGTTGCGTTTGCAAGATGATGGAACGCATGGTCAATGGACGATTGGCATGGTGGTTAGAATGTCGTAATCTAATGGCTAAGATTCAGTTGGTTTTCGACGACACCGTTCAACTGTAGGCCACCTTGTGTCAATATCGACACAGATAATGGACGGATGTATGAAGAACTGTCAAACCGTTGGCATATTTTTCCATCTCGACAAGGCTTGTGATACGTGCTGCCGAGCAGGTTTCTACGTTTTCTGTATACCTGGAACATACGTGGACGCCTACCGCTGTTCATCCAGGAGTTTATGAAGAACCGCTTTTTCCGAGTAAGGGTCACCTCGGTTTTATATAATTCTTTTGTTCAGGACGACGGAGCACCTCAGGGTTCGGTACTAAGTGTCACGCTCTTTGCTATTACAATTAACTCCATGTGGAAATGTGTTCCACCTGGAGTTTCGTCATGCTTATTCGTAGACAACTTCGATGTCCATTGCACTTCTCAGCGCACGGCGTTCTTACAACTTCGAGTGGAGTAATGTTTGCACAACCTTAGAGAATGGATCTCCAAGAACGACTTCGGTTTCTCAACTGAAAAGTCAATCTGCTTTAATTGCTGGCGTCGCAGGAGTCGACTAAAACCTTCGCTACGTTTCGGTTCAGATACACTTCCCTTCGCAGATTAGACACGCTTCCTGGGTTTGATCTTGGACAGGAAGCTTTGTTGGCCGTCGCATATTGCACAGCTAATAGCACGATGTGACCGTTACCTAAATATCATGCGAGTACTAAATGGCAAATCGTGGAGAGCGGATCCGAACAATTTTGTTCCGAATGTGTCGCGGACTCATCCGATCCAAACTAGACTATCGATGTATTAGACGCCGTCCACAATAGGGGCATCCGCATTGTAATAGGAGCTTTTCCAACAAGCCCAGATGTGAGCCTTTACGCCGAGTCCGCACAACCTCCCCTGCAATATCGGCGTGAGATTCTCTTTGCAAATTGTAGTTGTGCGCCTAGATGCATACCTAAGCACCCAACGTTCCCTTCCTTTTTCGCCAACACGCTAAGTGAGCGGTGTAGGAAGAGCACCCATAGTTCTAAGCCTGCAGGATTTCGTTTGCAAGGTCTTCTAGGGAAGCTGCGGGTGGAGCTGCCTAGGATGTTCGCCAAGGGCGAGAAGCTTGACCTCGCTCGGCTATCTGTTACGCCCCATCTAGGTCTTGGGATGAGCGTACACCGGAAGTCCACGATGCCTATTTCAAGTATCCGCAGGTGTTTTTTTATTTTTAATAATTTTTGTCAGGCTACACTGACCGTCGATGTATTTACGGCGATGGGTCAAAGAGCACCAACGGTGTTGGATGTGCTTATGTTTATGGAACCGCATCATATACCATTCGTTTTTCTAAACAGCACTTCCATTTTAACTGCAGAGCTTTATGCAACTTACCGAACCGTTTTGTATGTGCGCCGTCGTAAATTAGGTGCCTGCCTTATTTTGAGCGATTCCCTTAGAGCACTTCAGAGACTTTGTGAGCTGTACAACCCCCACCCTATTGTGCAACGTATCCTGGATGCCCCCCATGATGTAACGCTTCTGGCGTTGACGTAGTGTGTGCGTGGATTCCTGGTCATGTAGGATTGCCGGGGAGTGAAATGGCAGATTTGGCAGCAAAGACGGTAACTACAGAACACAGTATTGCCAGCTCACGTGTTACTTCGGAGGACTTTAGGCTTGAAGTGCAGAGAGCGGTTCTGTCGTCCTGGCACGAAGAGTGGTCAGCTCACCGCGGTAATAAGTTTAGAGAAGTGAAGGAACTTCCGATAAACTGGGTAACTTCCTGTGGCACATCTCGCCGCGAGGATGTTAGTTTTGGCTCGTTCAAGAATAGGGCACTGCAAATGTTCGGCTGGTTACTTATTTGAAAGGGGCCTTGCCCCTCTATGTCCGCTGTGTGATAACCTTTTGACTGTCCGTAACGTGCTGGTAGTGTTCCTCTCTAGCGTTCTTTCGAGATTCTCTGCAGTTGCCTGCCAGACTTGCAGAGGTCTTGGGGGATGACAAAACAGCGGTTGATAGAGTGTTTAAGTTTTCAGCGGAGTGTAGCATAAATTTGAGGATTTGAAACTTTAGATATCTCTTTTTATGATTTTTCACATATTTATCACCTTGTTTCATATCTGGCTGTTGCAATTGTTTCTTTTTTTAACTTTTTTGTGTACATCTTCCTTGTTGTCAGTGTATTTATTTTTGAGTGAGATTTAGCTCTGGCTGTTGCCATGACTCTTTTAAGGGCGTTAGTTACCTCGAAGTTGAGCGCCCTTAAACCTAACCATCCAACCAATCCATGTTCCGGCCTGGTTGCAAGAGTGAGAACCAATTCGTAGTCGTCCACTTATTAACCTATTGGAGAGTAATGGGCTCAGGTCTCCAACATTCGTCGGGGAATGTGCACAAGAAGAGGCATACGAAGCCGCCAGTAATGAGGATTATGAGGAGGGGTTGAGCACCTGCATATGAAGAATCAAAACCTCCCATATATAACATTCATGCTTAAGTACCAAGGCGACGTAGGCGACAACAGTTGGCCTATGCAGCTGGTAGACAAGTGCATTGTGAACCTCGCAGACCGCAACAAGCACAATAGAATGTTTCTCAACCATTGCCCACAAACGGCTTGTGTGTTTAAAAACACCAACAGTAAGTTTGTTGGCATAAATAAATGATTACCATCTCAAGGTTATTGAATCCTGGGCATAAAGTACTTACAACAGGAAGTCCCCATTGTGGTAATTGTCTCTGATGTGAGACTGCCTTTGTGGTTTACCAGGAGAAATCCGAAGTAGTTTGAGAATTCAATGTCATTCTGGCAGGTTGTCGCAGTAGCTTAACAGGTGGAGCACACGCCTATCCAGCGGAGGGTCTGTGGTTCAAAGCGCAGTTGTGGCATTGGATTTTTAAGTTCCAGTTCTACCTCGCAAATTAATTATTATTTATTTATGCCAACAAGCCTCCTGCTGACGTTTTTAAGCACACCAGTCGTGTGTGGACAATGTTTTAAGAGGTGGAATCAAAACTGAATCATTGAATGCCATACCGTCTAACCGGGAAAAAGTACGAGTCAGCTGGGGAATTTAATATCGTGCTTGCAAGTTGGTAGCTCAGTGGTTAAAGCAGCCGCTCGATTAGCGGAAAATCCGTGGATCAAATCCCGGCAATGGCATTGAATTTTTCAGTCCTCATTCCACCTCTTAAAGCTCTAAAGGTCAAACAATTAAAAAAAACTAAACGCCTGAACATTACCGGATACCGCATATTAAAGGTAAGAAGATTTTTTCCATCAACTGGGAGAGCTGAACACATATGTGGCGAACTAATGCAGACGCTAATGACATGCAGCGAAAGCTCACATAGTGTGAGATCAGGTACGTGTTAACCTCAACTAGTTTATAAACTGCTGGTATTTAATATTATGTTATTCAGAATTTTCAAGAAAACAATAAAGCAATTGGAAAATAAATAGCTGTACTAGCAAGAACTATAAGTGACAAGTCAAAAGTGATTGTGCGCTACCAATGGAATCATACGAGCAAATTAGGAACAACTAAGTGTAAAAATTTCGAAAGTGTTTCTGTAAAGATTAGAAATTCTGAAATTAGGAGTGAAAGATAGCATAAATCAATAGGGGAACAGTTGAGCAGAACTCCATATAAAACGTGTAGTCTGTATAGTTGTGAACGTTACAGCAAATGTGATGCAGTCAGCAAAACGTGCAAAGAAAGAAATTCACAGCTGATGCCCACAAATAACACGTTGAATGAGAAAATTGACTCATGCAACGGTAAGTTAAGCAAAGAAATCGACATTTGATTTCTAGTTTTACATAGCAACGCCAGTGAAGAAATATTTCAAGTAAATAGTAATGCTAACAATGTTGCTGAGAAGATAGGTAAAGAATCTGAAGGGGTTAATTCACAAATCTAATTAGTAAATAAAGGAGCACAGGAAGTTAATGCTGCACATGCGAACAGTAAATGCGGATATACCAAAATTGGTCGCGGGAGAGGTAGGAAAGGTGACAGAGAAAGTATTTCATTCACTCTCAGATTTTCCCATGGAAGTGTTCATTAGTGTTGCTTAGTGCATCAGAACGAGGTGTAAAGCACAAAGGAAAGACTCCGAAAGGCACTCAACCACATCCAGCCGTTCTTGTTCAGTCGGTCTGGGTGGCTCAGTTGGTTAGACGCTGGCCTACTGTTCCCAAGGTCGCGGGTTCAAATCCGGCCCAGGTCGATGGTTTTTAAGTGTGCTTAAAAACGACAGCTCCATGCCAGTAGATTTACTGACATATAAAAGAACTCCTGCGGGACAAAATTCCGGCATACCGGCGACGCTGATGTGATCCTGGCAATAGACCGCGTCGTTAAACAACAAAATATTTTTTTTTTTTTTCGTTCTTGTTCATCCCAACCTGGGGCTCTTGCTCCTGTTAATAGTCTGGGTAGCTTCGAATGCTCTGTCTTATACGGTGAGTAAATAATTGTAGTGCAGCTCGGACATGCTGGCTTTGCCTTCTCCTGCGCATGTTTTTGTGCTTCCTCTTACTCTTGTGAGCCCACAACTATGGGAACAGCAGATCCGCCAGGTGCACAAAGCGCTTGCTGCGGTCTGCGAGGAAGCACAACTACTTGTTTGCGAGGTGCACAAGCCAGGAGTTATTGCCTGCGCCGGCTTGCTGTTTTAGCATGAATGTAAGATATGGGGGGTTCTGGCTCTTCATATGTAGTAGCTCAGTTCTTCTTCATAACCTTCATCTCTGCCGTTTTCGTGGTTCTTCTTTTGTGCATATTCCCCGACGTATGGAAGAGACGGATGCCTGGGACTCTCGAATAGGTTACTCAACATCATGGGGACACTGTCAATTGGGTCTCGCGCCCGCAGCCAGGCCGGAATATGGACCTCGCGACGTACCCTTGATGGGTCGACATACTGTGGTGTATAGGGAAGAATCCTACGTTGTTGGGATTGTTGTGGCGGACAGCGTCCTGAACATGCTGCCCTTCGTGGTGATGTGGACATATTAGCCGCAAAACAATTTCTTTAAAGTTTTTCTCTATTCACATGATGTAGATAGAAGAATAGTTTGCAGAAAAATAGGTAGCTTGTGGAACAGTAAAGAAAGTCATGAGAGTGCAACACATCTGATTTTGTTCTCTATTGCTTCCAGACAAAGTTCGTCGCTCTAGAGGGGATGAAATCGCTGGCACTGCTTGTGAAACAAATAGTGACGGTAATAATTATTTATTTACTCTTCTAAACTTTCTAAGTGATTTCCATGCAATGTGATTAATATACATTTTGTGCACTTTTTTCTCATTCATATGTTCACTTTCAGGGCCACTGCCAGCAGAAGTATATACTAATACGCGAGAAAGCTGGCATAAAATGTGAACTGGAGCACCTGGTTTATGAATGGAATATGTAAGGGAAGAAAGATGTCTTTAAGGATAGTCTTCTACACCTAGTGAACACCGTGCTTAGATGGCGGTGGAAACTGCAGATATAGATATCGGGTAGGTAGTTAAGGAGTTGATGAGTAAGGATGATGGAATTTGAATAATAAACGTTGGTGAGACAGAAGTTTCTTATATGTGATATACATTTGTGTTGAACTAATACATTCTTGAGCACGACGGGTTTTCAGTTCAGGCTCCTAGATCCTCATACGCACCCAACATAACTGCTTACAGTCTTAATCTACTATTTCTAATAATATTTTGTACAGAATTATCTCAGCCACTGGTTGTCAGCAGCTGTTTCTAACGTTAACCCAGTCATAATTTACACACACAATTACTTCTGCACACATTTTCTTCTTCTCTGTGCTCTGTAAGGCATTATTAAGTAATAAAACTATGTTGTATATTCTAGTTCCCTCTGAGCATTCCAGTTCCTTTTGTTAACTTTACTTGAAAGATGACCTAAGCTCCCGCCGTCCTTTCCAAGAATCACCCTTAGTGCTGTTCTCCTATACACCTTCCCCTATTTCTGCTCCAAAAAGCAGTTTGCTCTTTGGCATTCAAAAACTATATGTTCCAAATCTTCCTTCCCTCCACCAATGGGAATCTGGCCCTTTGGGATGGCCTTTCCTAATCACATCAGTCTCCAAACATGGGTACTTAGCCATGCTATTGCCCATGCTAGGCTATGGTAAGGAATAATATTCTATCCTATTCTACTCTTTCGGATTATTTCGGCGTGCAATTCACAACCACACCTGCATGGCTGGAGTGGCTAGGTGTATGCATCGCATACTAGCTCAGAACAACCGATCTGGATATCGTAGGTTTCCCAGTTACATGAAATCCCACACAGTTCGGTGAAAATGTCCTGGACTTTGTGAGCTACTGAAATACAATTTAAGACGTCTCATACATTTGATTCCTCATGTGAGTATATCAAACCCAAGATATTTCTATCAAATTCTTAAGGGCCAATGAGTTTTGAGAACCTAAAGCCTATATAAGTGTTTCACTCTGAATGGCATCCTAGTATGTTGTTTGACCCAGATATGACATTTATCACTAATCTGACTGGGTTTTTCGTTATGCTGTTCACAGACACAACCAATAGAGCACTGAGTTCTAGCAGACTTCCGGACATCTACTGCTGTCGAACGGGAACACTGGGATGCAGTACTGCCTGTTCTACAACAGGTAAGCAATAGAAACCACATCTAGTGTGTTGCACAGTCATGGCTATCTCAGCTCTTCTACAACTATTCATGCAAACACTTATTGCTCTATCTACATCATGCCAGTCGAGATAAATACTTGTAGAAATTATGTTATTGCTTGAGAGGTAGAATTGAAACTGAAAACCTCAATGCCACAGCTGGGATTTGAACCACAGACCCTCCGCCTCCCAAGCGGGTGCTCTAGCAGGGTGCTAGAGCCCCCGCCTGGTACGCAGAGGGTCTGTGTTTGTAATCCTAAGTGTGGCATTGAATTTTTTCTTCAGTTCCAATTCTAGCTCTCAAACATGCACCAAGCTCATCCCTTCCAACCATGGACATACAATTCATAAACATTCGACTCAATGTGGAATTACTTGCAATTTTTCTCTTTGGCTACGTGGTAAGTAGATACATTTTGCATTCCAGCCCAGAATTCGCCGGATATAGATAACATTTTGAGACCCCGCACGCAGGCACGTGTGGGCCTGTGAGCAGGAAACTCCAAAACGAAATGTTGATTACATACAAAACTCGCTCTTTTAGTTCACTGTTTTGTAACGCTGCAACATGGAGATCGAATTCTACCCATCCCAAATTACGTTTGACACGAAGGTTCTAAATATGTTTCTATTCTCAGAAGGGCTCTAAGGAGTTTGATTAAACTCTTTCATGTTTAAGCCACAAACCGTTTTGTGGAGATAACTGTATTCGAAATATTCCGATATTCGTTCAAATTTTCAAACAGTTACACATTAGTCAAATAGGAGGTCCTTTTTTATATTTTGGGCCTTCAAAGAGAAAGAAATTTCAAACTCCTCATATAACGAGCTGATCAAGAAAGAATTGACAATCGTTTCAGGCAGGTGTTCCTACAATTGAATATATAATGAAACTATGTTTGCATATGCTTATTATCGATTTACAGGAAGAACTTGAGTGAACCATTGTAAGAATGGTTTCATAAAGAACTGTCAGAGAAAGTCACGTGGAAGGAGTACTTTACATATACGTAGATCCCTTTTGGTTATCATGTTGCAAATGTAGACATTTCCCAAGCAGGTTCTAACGGACATGCTTGCAGGTTTGATATTGCTGGGCCTTTCTTTCCCTTACACGAACTTATAAATAATAATCTGAATTGTCTTTTGGCATGGTTTAACTGTTTCTTTCTTAGTTTGAAAAGAGGTACAGATGTATGTTAAATATGTTACTGCTCATTGTCTTGAAAGCAACGTGCTTTCAGGAAAAGTATTTATGATGAACATTTTGTTCATTTGAGGGGGAAAATATATTAGTTGCCTTTTATTTAAAATATATTATGAAACGTATTTCATGGTCAGCTCAACTTTCAAAAATATATTTATTTGACTTTCAGTTTACCTATAAATGGATAACTTCTATTTGATACCTTGTGTTTTTGTTGAAAATCTATTATATTATGAAATATTTAATAACGTAATTGATTGAAAGGGGAGCTTTACATAGTTCCTTTGTCTGTATAAAAATAAGGAACATCTCAGGTATGATGTTGCACGCTCTATGTAAGACGTCTGTTTGTCTATGTATGTTGTGGGAATGTGTGTGACAGTTTCTGCGCGTAGGAAGGTGTGATTGTGTGTGTTTGTGTGTGTGTGTGTGTGTCTTATTTGTGTTTGTTGTATGTGGCTATATATTTCTGTGTATGTAATTCTAAATTTTTTGTGGAAATACGTGATCCTCCAAGGTTACATAATGTAGCTTCAAAGTGCCCAATGGGGTAAAGAAAGCATTTTAAATAAGACCAGCAAAAAAACCTTGAGTAAAAGACACATAAGAAGGAAAAGCTTCCACAACAATTCTTCTATCTTCATCTTGTTAATTAAGGACAAGATGTGCTGGAACTATGTTGCGGCCACTATGTCCATATCAGCACGAAGAGCAGCATATTAAGGACGCTGGCCACCACAACAATCCCAACAACGTAGGGTTACTCCCTACACAACACAGTATGTCGACCCATCAAGGATACGCCGCAACGTCCATGTACCGGCCTGGGAGCAGGTGCGAGACCCAATTCGCGATGTCCCTGAGGTGTTGGGTAACCTATTGGAGAGTCCCAGGCTTGGGTCTCCTCCATACGTCGGGGAATATGCTCAAGAGGAGAACTAGAAAGCGGCAATGATGCAGATTATGATGAAGAAATGAGCAACGACATATCAAGAACGAGAACCTCCCTTATATCTTACATTCATGCCGTAATAGCAAGCCGACCCAGGCAATCACTGATGGCTTGTGCACCTCGCAAAGCAGTAGGTTGTGCTTGCTCGCAGAGCGCAGCAAACGCCTTGTGCACCTGGCGGATCTGCTGTTGCCATATTTGTGGGCTCAAAGAGTAAGAGGAAGCACAGAAACATGCACAGGAAGAGGCAAAGCCAGCAACGACCAGAACTTGAACTTCTGCTGAAAGAGAAGGAACCTTTGGACGCTTGTTTGCAAGAGACTAAGCTGCGTCCTCAAGACGCCTTCCACCTCAGGCGATACACTCCAGTACGGTGTGATGTTACACCGGAAGAAGGTGTTCCGGCACAGGCGGCGCCATGATACTTGTCAGAGACGACATATATGCAATCTGTACCATTACTGTCTGATATCCAATCAGTTGCAATAAGGATCCTACTGCCAGACATCCAGTTCAAAATTTGCTTGCCTCCGTCCCATGACTTCTCGCACATTGATTTAGAAGATCTAGTTTCCCAGTTACCACACCGTTTCTGTTGGTGGGAGACTTCAATGCGCACCAACCAATTTGGAGCTCAGGTCGCGCTTGTGCAAGAGGCAAGCTCCTCCCCGCTGATTTCCTGCCCAGTTACAACCTAGCTCTCCTCAACACTGGAGAGCCTACATTCATTTCTGGCGCTTTCAATAGCTTCTCGCGCCTTGATCTTGCAGTGTGTTCACCTCTGCTGGCAGTATCCTTACAATGGAATGTCATCTCAGACTTATACTCTAGTGACCTCTTTCAATGTCTTATTAGTCTCTTAACGCAAGATACATGTTCCACACGTATGCCCAGACGGCGTCTGAACCATGCCAACTGGAACCTTTACATCCAGTTGGCTGTGTTTCCGTACAACGAACATGACTCAGTGAATGATTGGGTGCAGCATCTCTCGGAGACGATTCGCTCTGCTGCTGAACGATCAATTCCGCGGTCGACTTCACACCCTCGTCGATTTCCCGTCCCTGGTGGACGGAGGAATGTTGGAATGCCATTCGTACTGGAAGGCGTGCTCTTAGGGTTTTAAAACGTCACCCTACTTTGGATAACCTAATCCAATACACGAAAATGCGCGTCAGGTCCACACAAGTGATCTAGGATAGCAAACAATCATCATGGAGCAAATTTGTAGCGTCATTTAACCGACACAGACCTTCCTCGGTTGTGTGGAATAGGTTAAGGCGTGCGGCAGGTACTTCGACCCATATACCAATTGCGGGACTTAAAATAGCCTCATGAGCTGTTCTTGATCCATTCGTAGTGGCGAATACGTTTCGACTGGTTTCGCTCAAGTGTCTTGCTCGGAAAAATACTCTCCTGAGTTCCTTCCAGTTAAAACTCAGGTGGAATATCGGGGCTTCGCGTTTCGCTCTAGAAACGTGGAAGATTACAATCGCCTTTTCACCATGGCGGAGCTGGAAGATACTCTTATACCTTCGCGCTTATCAGCACCAGGACCGAACGGTATTCATGTGCAAATGTTACAACAGCTCTCTCCTGAAGGTAAGGCGTCCCTGCTCGAGGTCTATAATCGTGTTTGGTTATACAGTATACTCCCATAAATTTGGCGGTACGCCACCGTTATTCCCATCTTAAAGGCTGGAAAGGACCGTCATCTTCCCTTCAGCTATCGTCCTATTTTCCTCACCAGTTGCGTTTGCAAGATGATGGAACGCATGGTCAATGGACGATTGGCATGGTGGTTAGAATGTCGTAATCTAATGGCTAAGATTCAGTTGGTTTTCGACGACACCGTTCAACTGTAGGCCATCTTGTGTCAATATCGACACAGATAATGGACGGATGTATGAAGAACTGTCAAACCGTTGGCATATTTTCCATCTCGACAAGGCTTGTGATACGTGCTGCCGAGCAGGTTTCTACGTTTTCTGTATACCTGGAACATACGTGGACGCCTACCGCTGTTCATACAGGAGTTTATGAAGAACCACTTTTTCCGAGTAAGGGTCAGCTCGGTTTTATATAATTCTTTTGTTCAGGACGACGGAGCACCTCAGGGTTCGGTACTAAGTGTCACGCTCTTTGCTATTACAATTAACTCCATGTGGAAATGTGTTCCACCTGGAGTTTCGTCATGCTTATTCGTAGACAACTTCGATGTCCATTGCACTTCTCAGCGCACGGCGTTCTTACAACTTCGAGTGCAGTAATGTTTGCACAACCTTAGAGAATGGATCTCCAAGAACGACTTCGGTTTCTCAACTGAAAAGTCAATCTGCTTTAATTTCTGGCGTCGCAGGAGTCGACTACCACCTTCGCTACGTTTCGCTTCAGATACACTTCCCTTCGCAGATTAGACACGCTTCCTGGGTTTGATCTTGGACAGGAAGCTTTGTTGGCCGTCGCATATTGCACAGCTAATAGCACGATGTGACCGTTACCTAAATATCATGCGAGTACTAAATGGCAAATCGTGGAGAGCGGATCCGAACAATTTTGTTCCGAATTTGTCGCGGACTCATCCGATCCAAACTAGACTATCGATGTATTAGACGCCGTCCACAATAGGGGCATCCGCATTGTAATAGGAGCTTTTCCAACAAGCCCAGTTGTGAGCCTTTACGCCGAGTCCGCACAACCTCCCCTGCAATATCGGCGTGAGATTCTCTTTGCAAATTGTAGTTGTGCGCCTAGATGCATACCTAAGCACCCAACAGTGGCGGCTCGCAGTCAAAATTTTAGGGTAGGCAAAGTGTAACAGCAGCAACAGGAACAACAACAACGACGGTGATGATGATTATGATGATAATAATAATAACAATAACAATAACAATAATAATAACAACAATAACAATAACAACAACAACAACAACAATAATAATAATAATAATAATAACAATAAACCCCGTTTATCCGAAATATAGGGGCGAAGTCATTGCGGATAACGCAAACAATATATTGTTTGGTTGTTTAATAAGAGCAGAGTGAATGAATGTGACTTACGGGCGAATTACCGCCAAAACTAAAATCACGAGTGTCGGCAGAGATTTTTCCAGGGGGGGGGGCACATGTTGGAAATTTGCAATCATATAATATTAAATCATTATTTTACTGTCAAAATTTATAGTATTTGTTGCAGATAACCGTATTAATTTGTGCTAAACAAAAATTGTTCTTTACATCAAAATTAAAATAATAGTTTAATAGTTAGTATCTGACTGCACATTAAGTTCACCGACTTCCAAGGGGGGCCGAGCCCCCCTTGCCCAAGTTTCGCGACGCCCATGACTAAAATGGATTAAGAAATTGAAAAATTGTCTGACTACAGCTTTGTGTTAAATAGCTAAAACACTCCTCTTTTCATTGTCAGTGCGCCGCGAAAGCGGAATTTGTAATAGTTCACTAATTAAGTCGGTCATACTGGTATTACACAGAGATAACGACAGATGCAGATCTCTGAGATCTTCGTTCGTGGAGTATGGCTGTTCGGAAAATGTCGCATAATTTCGGATTTGGGCCGGCAAGTGTTCGGACTGCTGGCAGACGCGTCTACGCATGCTCGGAGTGCATATACAGACGGAGTGTTTCCTTATCCCTATTCAAGGGCCTCGTACTGAGGAAATGGGGCCGGGCAGGCAGAGGTTAAGCTAGCCTGCCCTCCACTACCCAGGTTCCATGCGTATCATTTCTGCCGCGCGTTTCAAACACGCAGCGCAGTTTTGATGAATCGGAATTGAGATTAAAGGATTTGACCATGCGCTGGTCATTATAACCGAGAAAACTTTTCTTGAACTGCAATTTAGGGGAAAATGACGGTTGTATTACGATGTATTACGATAGGGTAGGCAGTGCCTACCCTGCCTACCCTGAGGAGCCGCGCCTGGCACCCAACGTTCCCTTCCTTTTTCGCCAACACGCTAAGTGAGCGGTGTAGGAAGAGCACCCTTAGTTCTAAGCCTGCAGGATTTCGTTTCCAAGGTCTTCTAGGGAAGCTGCGGGTGGAGCTGCCTAGGATGTTCGCCAAGGGCGAGAAGCTTGACCTCGCTCGGCTATCTGTTACGCCCCATCTAGGTCTTGGGATGAGCGTACACCGGAAGTCCACTATGCCTATTTCAAGTATCCGCAGGTGTTTTTTTATTTTTAATAATTTTTGTCAGGCTACACTGACCTTCGATGTATTTACGGCGATGGGTCAAAGAGCACAAACGGTGTTGGATGTGCTTATGTTTATGGAACCGCATCACATACCATTCGTTTTTCTAAACAGCACTTCCATTTTAACTGCAGAGCTTTATGCAACTTACCGAACCGTTTTGTATGTGCGCCGTCGTAAATTAGGTGCCTGCCTTATTTTGAGCGATTCCCTTAGAGCACTTCAGAGACTTTGTGAGCTGTACAACCCCCACCCTATTGTGCTACGTATCCTGGATGCCCCCCATGATGTAACGCTTCTGGCGTTGACGTAGTGTGTGCGTGGATTCCTGGTCATGTAGGATTGCCGGGGAGTGAAATGGCAGATTTGGCAGCAAAGACGGTAACTACAGAACACAGTATTGCCAGCTCACGTGTTACTTCGGAGGACTTTAGGCTTGAAGTGCAGAGAGCGGTTCTGTCGTCCTGGCACGAAGAGTGGTCAGCTCACCGCGGTAATAAGTTTAGAGAAGTGAAAGAACTTCCGATAAACTAGGTAACTTCCTGTGGCACATCTCGCCGCGAGGATGTTAGTTTTGGCTCGTTCAAGAATAGGGCACTGCAAATGTTCGGCTGGTTACTTATTTGAAAGGGGCCTTGCCCCTCTATGTCCGCTGTGTGATAACCTTTTGACTGTCCGTAACGTGCTGGTAGTGTTCCTCTCTAGCGCTCTATCGAGATTCTCTGCAGTTGCCTGCCAGACTTGCAGAGGTCTTGGGGGATGACAAAACAGCGGTTGATAGAGTGTTTAAGTTTTCAGCGGAGTGTAGCATAAATTTGAGGATTTGAAACTTTAGATATCTCTTTTTATGATTTTTCACATATGTATCACCTTGTTTCATATCTGGCTGTTGCAATTGTTTTTTTTTTCTTTTTTTTTTTTTTTTAACTTTTTTGTGTACATCTTCCTTGTTGTCAGTGTATTTATTTTTGAGTGAGATTTAGATCTGGCTGTTGCCATGACTCTTTTAAGGGCGTTAGTTACCTCGAAGTTGAGCGCTCTTAAACCTAACCATCCAACCAATCCATGTTCCGGCCTGGTTGCAAGAGTGAGAACCAATTCGTAGTCGTCCACTTATTAACCTATTGGAGAGTAACGGGCTCAGGTCTCCAACATTCGTCGGGGAATGTGCACAAGAAGAGGCATACGAAGCCGCCAGTAATGAGGATTATGAGGAGGGGTTGAGCACCTGCATATGAAGAATCAAAACCTCCCATATATAACATTCATGCTTAAGTACCAAGGCGACGTAGGCGACAACAGTTGGCCTATGCAGCTGGTAGACAAGTGCATTGTGAACCTCGCAGACCGCAACAATCACAATAGAATGTTTCTCAACCATTGCCCACAAACGGCTTGTGTGTTTAAAAACACCAACAGTAAGTTTGTTGGCATAAATAAATGATTACCATCTCAAGGTTATTGAATCCTGGGACATAAAGTACTTACAACAGGAAGTCCCCATTGTGGTAATTGTCTCTGATGTGAGACTGCCTTTGTGGTTTACCAGGAGAAATCCGAAGTAGTTTGAGAATTCAATGTCATTCTGGCAGGTTGTCGCAGTAGCTTAACAGGTGGAGCACACGCCTATTCCGCGGAGGGTCTGTGGTTCAAAGCGCAGTTGTGGCATTGGATTTTTAAGTTCCAGTTCTACCTCGCAAATTAATTATTATTTATTTATGCCAACAAGCCTCCTTCTGACGTTTTTAAGCACACCAGTCGTGTGTGGACAATGTTTTAAGAGGTGGAATCAGGACTGAATCATTGAATGCCATACCGTCTAACCGGGAAAAAGTACGAGTCAGCTGGTGAATTTAATATCGTGCTGGCAAGTTGGTAGCTCAGTGGTTAAAGCAGCCGCTCGATTAGCGGAAAATCCGTGGATCAAATCCCGGCAATGGCATTGAATTTTTCAGTCCTCATTCCACCTCTTAAAGCTCTAAAGGTAAAACAATTAAAAAAAACTGAACGCCTGAACATTACCAGATTCCGCATATTAAAGGTAAGAAGATTTTTGCCATCAACTGGGAGAGCTGAACACATATGTGGCGAACTAATGCAGACGCTAATGACATGCAGCGAAAGCTCACATAGTGTGAGATCAGGTACGTGTTAACCTCAACTAGTTTATAAACTGCTGGTATTTAATATTATGTTATTCAGAATTTTCAAGAAAACAATAAAGCAATTGGAAAATAAATAGCTGTACTAGCAAGAACTATAAGTGACAAGTCAAAAGTGATTGTGCGCTACCAATGGAATCATACGAGCAAATTAGGAACAACTAAGTGTAAAAATTTCGAAAGTGTTTCTGTAAAGATTAGAAATTCTGAAATTAGGAGTGAAAGATAGCATAAATCAATAGGGGAACAGTTGAGCAGAACTCCATATAAAACGTGTAGTCTGTATAGTTGTGAACGTTACAGCAAATGTGATGCAGTCAGCAAAACGTGCAAAGAAAGAAATTCACAGCTGATGCCCACAAATAACACGCTGAATGAGAAAATTGACTCATGCAACGGTAAGTTAAGCAAAGAAATCGACATTTGATTTCTAGTTTTACATAGCAACGCCAGTGAAGAAATATTTCAAGTAAATAGTAATGCTAACAATGTTGCTGAGAAGATAGGTAAAGAATCTGAAGGGGTTAATTCACAAATCTAATTAGTAAATAAAGGAGCACAGGAAGTTAATGCTGCACATGCGAACAGTAAATGCGGATATACCAAAATTGGTCTCGGGAGAGGTAGGAAAGGTGACAGAGAAAGTATTTCATTCACTCTCAGATTTTCCCATGGAAGTGTTCATTAGTGTTGCTTAGTGCATCAGAACGAGGTGTAAAGCACAAAGGAAAGACTGCGAAAGGCACTCAACCACATCCAGCCGTTCTTGTTCATCCCAACCTGGGGCTCTTGCTCCTGTTAATAGTCTGGGTAGCTTCGAATGCTCTGTCTTATACGGTGAGTAAATAATTGTAGTGCAGCTCGGACATGCTGGCTTGTCTTTTCCTGAGCATGCTTCTGTGCTTCCTCCATCTCTTCTGAGCCCACAACTATGGGAACAGCAGATCCGCCAGGTGCACAAAGCGCTTGCTGCGGTCTGCGAGGAAGCACAACTACTTGTTTGCGAGGTGCACAAGCCAGGTGTTATTGCCTGCGACGGCTTGCTGTTTTAGCATGAATGTAAGATATGGGAGGTTCTGGCTTTTCATATGTAGTAGCTCAGTTCTTCTTCATAACCTTCATCTCTGCCGTTTTCGTGGTTCTCCTTTTGTGCATATTCCCCGACGTATGGAAGAGACGGAAGCCTGGGACTCTCGAATAGGTTACTCAACATCATGGGGACACTGTCAATTGGTTCTCGCGCCCGCAGCCAGGCCGGAATATGGACCTCGCGACGTGCCCTTGATGGGTCGACATACTGTGGTGTATAGGGAAGAATCCTACGTTGTTGGGATTGTTGTGGCGGACAGCGTCCTGAACATGCTGCCCTTCGTGGTGATGTGGACATATTAGCCGCAAAACAATTTCTTTAAAGTTTTTCTCTATTCACATGATGTAGATAGAAGAATAGTTTGCAGAATAATAGGTAGCTTGTGGAACAGTAAAGAAAGTCATGAGAGTGCAACACATCTGATTTTGTTCTCTATTGCTTCCAGACAAAGTTCGTCGCTCTAGAGGGGATGAAATCGCTGGCACTGCTTGTGAAACAAATAGTGACGGTAATAATTATTTATTTACTCTTCTAAACTTTCTAAGTGATTTCCATGCAATGTGATTAATATACATTTTGTGCACTTTTTTCTCATTCATATGTTCACTTTCAGGGCCACTGCCAGCAGAAGTATATACTAATACACGAGAAAGCTGGCATAAAATGTGAACTGGAGCACCTGGTTTATGAATGGAATATGTAAGGGAAGAAAGATGTCTTTAAGGATAGTCTTCTACACCTAGTGAACACCGTGCTTAGATGGCGGTGGAAACTGCAGATATAGATATCGGGTAGGTAGTTAAGGAGTTGATGAGTAAGGATGATGGAATTTGAATAATAAACGTTGGTGAGACAGAAGTTTCTTATATGTGATATACATTTGTGTTGAACTAATACATTCTTGAGCACGACGGGTTTTCAGTTCAGGCTCCTAGATCCTCATACGCACCCAACATAACTGCTTACAGTCTTAATCTACCACCTCTAATAATATTTTGTAGAGAATTATCTCAGCCACTGGTTGTCAGCAGCTGTTTCTAACGTTAACCCAGTCATAATTTACACACACAATTACTTCTGCACACATTTTCTTCTTCTCTGTGCTCTGTAAGGCATTATTAAGTAATAAAACTATGTTGTATATTCTAGTTCCCTCTGAGCATTCCAGTTCCTTTTGTTAACTTTACTTGAAAGATGACCTAAGCTCCCGCCGTCCTTTCCAAGAATCACCCTTAGTGCTGTTCTCCTATACACCTTCCCCTATTTCTGCTCCAGAAAGCAGTTTGCTCTTTGACATTCAAAAACTATATGTTCCAAATCTTCCTTCCCTCCACCAATGGGAATCTGGCCCTTTGGGATGGCCTTTCCTAATCACATCAGTCTCCAAACATGGGTACTTAGCCATGCTATTGCCCATGCTAGGCTATGGTAAGGAATAATATTCTATCCTATTCTACTCTTTCGGATTATTTCGGCGTGCAATTCACAACCACACCTGCATGGCTGGAGTGGCTAGGTGTATGCATCGCATACTAGCTCAGAACAACCGATCTGGATATCGTAGGTTTCCCAGTTACATGAAATCCCACACAGTTCGGTGAAAATGTCCTGGACTTTGTGAGCTACTGAAATACAATTTAAGACGTCTCATACATTTGATTCCTCATGTGAGTATATCAAACCCAAGATATTTCTATCAAATTCTTAAGGGCCAATGAGTTTTGAGAACCTAAAGCCTATATAAGTGTTTCACTCTGAATGGCATCCTAGTATGTTGTTTGACCCAGATATGACATTTATCACTAATCTGACTGGGTTTTTCGTTATGCTGTTCACAGACACAACCAATAGCGCACTGAGTTCTAGCAGACTTCCGGACATCTATTGCTGTCGAACGGGAACACTGGGATGCAGTACTGCCTGTTCTACAACAGGTAAGCAATAGAAACCACATCTAGTGTGTTGCACAGTCATGGCTATCTCAGCTCTTCTACAACTATTCATGCAAACACTTATTGCTCTATCTACATCATGCCAGTCGAGATAAATACTTGTAGAAATTATGTTATTGCTTGAGAGGTAGAATTGAAACTGAAAACCTCAATGCCACAGCTGGGATTTGAACCACAGACCCTCCGCCTCCCAAGCGGGTGCTCTAGCAGGGTGCTAGAGCCCCCGCCTGGTACGCAGAGGGTCTGTGTTTCTAATCCTAGGTGTGGCATTGAATTTTTCCTTCAGTTCCAATTCTAGCTCTCAAACATGCACCAAGCTCATCCCTTCCACCCATGGACATACAATTCATAAACATTCGACTCAATGTGGAATTACTTGCAATTTTTCTCTTTGGCTACGTGGTAAGTAGATACATTTTGCATTCCAGCCCAGAATTCGCGGGATATAGATAACATTTTGAGACCCCGCGTGCAGGCACGTGTGGGCCTGTGAGCAGGAAACTCCAAAACGAAATGTTGATTACATACAAAACTCGCTATTTTAGTTCACTGTTTTGTAACGCTGCCACATGGAGATCGAATTCTACCCATCCCAAATTACGTTTGACACGAAGGTTCTAAATATGTTTCTATTCTCAGAAGGGCTCTAAGGAGTTTGATTAAACTCTTTCATGTTTAAGCCACAAACCGTTTTGTGGAGATAACTGTATTCGAAATATTCCGATATTCGTTCAAATTTTCAAACTGTTACACATTAGTCAAATAGGAGGTCCTTTTTTATATTTTGGGCCTTCAAAGAGAAAGAAATTTCAAACTCCTCGCATACCGAGCTGATCAAGAAAGAATAGACAATCGTTTCAGGCAGGTGTTCCTACAATTGAATATATAATGAAACTATGTTTGCATATGCTTATTATCGATTTCCAGGAAGAACTTGAGTGAACCATTGTAAGAATGGTTTCATAGAGAATTGTCAGAGAAAGTCACGTGGAAGGAGTACTTTACATATACGTAGATCCCTTTTGGTTATCATGTTGCAAATGTAGACATTTCCCAAGCAGGTTCTAACGGACATGCTTGCAGGTTTGATATTGCTGGGCCTTTCTTTCCCTTACACGAACTTATAAATAATAATCTGAATTGTCTTTTGGCATGGTTTAACTGTTTCTTTCTTAGTTTGAAAAGAGGTACAGATGTATGTTAAATATGTTACTGCTCATTGTCTTGAAAGCAACGCGCTTTCAGGAAAAGTATTTATGATGAACATTTTGTTCATTTGAGGGGGAAAATATATTAGTTGCCTTTTATTTAAAATATATTATGAAACGTATTTCATGGTCAGCTCAACTTTCAAAAATATATTTATTTGACTTTCAGTTTACCTATAAATGGATAACTTCTATTTGATACCTTGTGTTTTTGTTGAAAATCTATTATATAATGAAATATTTAATAACGTAATTGATTGAAAGGCGAGCTTTACATAGTTCCTTTGTCTGTATAAAAATAAGGAACACCTCAGGTATGATGTTGCACGCTCTATGTAAGACGTCTGTTTGTCTATGTATGTTGTGGGAATGTGTGTGACAGTTTCTGCGCGTAGGAAGGTGTGATTGTGTGTGTTTGTGTGTGTGTGTGTGTCTTATTTGTGTTTGTTGTATGTAGCTATATATTTCTGTGTATGTAATTCTAAATTTTTTGTGGAAATACATGATCCTCCAAGGTTACATAATGTAGCTTCAGAGTGCCCAATGGGGTAAAGAAAGCATTTTAAATAAGAGCAGCAAAAAAACCTTGAGTAAAAGACACATAAGAAGGAAAAGCTTCCACAACAATTCCTCTACCTTCATCTTGTTAATTAAGGACAAGATGTGCTGGAACTATGTTGCGGCCACTATGTCCACATCAGCACGAAGAGCAGCATATTAAGGACGCTGGCCACCACAACAATCCCAACAACGTAGGGTTACTCCCTACACAACACAGTATGTCGACCCATCAAGGATACGCCGCAACGTCCATGTACCGGCCTGGGAGCAGGTGCGAGACCCAATTCGCGATGTCCCTGAGGTGTTGGATAACATATTGGAGAGTCCCAGGCTTGGGTCTCCTCCATACGTCGGGGAATATGCTCAAGAGGAGAACTAGAAAGCGGCAATGATGCAGATTATGATGAAGAAATGAGCAACGACATATCAAGAACGAGAACCTCCCTTATATCTTACATTCATGCCGTAATAGCAAGCCGACCCAGGCAATCACTGATGGCTTGTGCACCTCGCAAAGCAGTAGGTTGTGCTTGCTCGCAGAGCGCAGCAAACGCCTTGTGCACCTGGCGGATCTGCTGTTGCCATATTTGTGGGCTCAAAGAGTAAGAGGAAGCACAGAAACATGCACAGGAAGAGGCAAAGCCAGCAACGACCAGAACTTGAACTTCTGCTGAAAGAGAAGGAACCTTTGGACGCTTGTTTGCAAGAGACTAAGCTGCGTCCTCAAGACGCCTTCCACCTCAGGCGATACACTCCAGTACGGTGTGATGTTACACCGGAAGAAGGTGTTCCGGCACAGGCGGCGCCATGATACTTGTCAGAGACGACATATATGCAATCTGTACCATTACTGTCTGATATCCAATCAGTTGCAATAAGGATCCTACTGCCAGACATCCAGTTCAAAATTTGCTTGCCTCCGTCCCATGACTTCTCGCACATTGATTTAGAAGATCTAGTTTCCCAGTTACCACACCGTTTCTGTTGGTGGGAGACTTCAATGTGCACCAACCAATTTGGAGCTCAGGTCGCGCTTGTGCGAGAGGCAAGCTCCTCCCCGCTGATTTCCTGCCCAGTTACAACCTAGCCCACCTCAACACTGGAGAGCCTACATTCATTTCTGGCGCTTTCAATAGCTTCTCGCGCCTTGATCTTGCAGTGTATTCACCTCAGCTGGCAGTATCCTTACAATGGAATGTCATCTCAGACTTATACTCTAGTGACCTCTTTCAATGTCTTATTAGTCTCTTAACGCAAGATACATGTTCCACGCGTATGCCCAGACGGCGTCTGAACCATGCCAACTGGAACCTTTACATCCAGTTGGCTGTGTTTCCGTACAACGAACATGACTCAGTGAATGTTTGGGTGCAGCATCTCTCGGAGACGATTCGCTCTGCTGCTGAACGATCAATCCCGCGGTCGACTTCACACCCTCGTCGATTTCCCGTCGCTGGTGGACGGAGGAATGTTGGAATGCCATTCGTACAGGAAGGCGTGCTCTTAGTGTTTTAAAACGTCACCCTACTTTGGATAACCTAATCCAATACACGAAAATGCGCGTCAGGTCCACACAAGTGATCTAGGATAGCTAACAATCATCATGGAGCAAATTTGTAGCGTCATTTAACCGACACAGACCTTCCTCGGTTGTGTGGAATAGGTTAAGGCGTGCGGCAGGTACTTCGACCCATATACCAATTGCGGGACTTAAAATAGCCTCATGAGCTGTTCTTGATCCATTCGTAGTGGCGAATACGTTTCGAGTGGTTTCGCTCAAGTGTCTTGCTCGGAAAACTACTCTCCTGAGTTCCTTCCAGTTAAAACTCAGGTGGAATATCAGGGCTTCGCGTTTCGCTCTAGAAACGTGGAAGATTACAATCGCCTTTTCACCATGGCGGAGCTGGAAGATTCTCTTAAACCTTCGCGCTTATCAGCACCAGGACCGAACGGTATTCATGTGCAAATGTTACAACAGCTCTCTCCTGAAGGTGTGGCGTCCCTGCTCGAGGTCTATAATCGTGTTTGGTTATACAGTATACTCCCATAAATTTGGCGGTACGCCACCGTTATTCCCATCTTAAAGGCTGGAACGGACCGTCATCTTCCCTTCAGCTATCGTCCTATTTTCCTCAACAGTTGCGTTTGCAAGATGATGGAACGCATGGTCAATGGACGGTTGGCATGGTGGTTAGAATGTCGTAATCTAATGGCTAAGATTCAGTTGGTTTTCGACGACACCGTTCAACTGTAGGCCATCTTGTGTCAATATCGACACAGATAATGGACGGATGAATGAAGAACTGTCAAACCGTTGGCATATTTTTCCATCTCGACAAGGCTTGTGATACGTGCTGCCGAGCGGGTTTCTACGTTTTCTGTATACCTGGAACATACGTGGACGCCTACCGCTGTTCATCCAGGAGTTTATGAAGAACCGCTTTTTCCGAGTAAGGGTCACCTCGGTTTTATATAATTCTTTTGTTCAGGACGACGGAGCACCTCAGGGTTCGGTACTAAGTGTCACGCTCTTTGCTATTACAATTAACTCCATGTGGAAATGTGTTCCACCTGGAGTTTCGTCATGCTTATTCGTAGACAACTTCGATGTCTATTGCACTTCTCAGCGCACGGCGTTCTTACAACTTCGAGTGCAGTAATGTTTGCACAACCTTAGAGAATGGATCTCCAAGAACGACTTCCGTTTCTCAACTGAGAAGTCAATCTGCTTTAATTTCTGGCGTCGCAGGAGTCGACTACCACCTTCGCTACGTTTCGGTTCAGATACACTTCCCTTCGCAGATTAGACACGCTTCCTGGGTTTGATCTTGGACAGGAAGCTTTGTTGGCCGTCGCATATTGCACAGCTAATAGCACGATATGACCGTTACCTAAATGTCATGCGAGTACTAAATGGCAAATCGTGGAGAGCGGATCCGAACAATTTTGTTCCGAATGTGTCGCGGACTCATCCGATCCAAACTAGACTATCGATGTATTAGACGCCGTCCACAATAGGGGCATCCGCATTGTAATAGGAGCTTTTCCAACAAGCCCAGTTGTGAGCCTTTACGCCGAGTCCGCACAACCTCCCCTGCAATATCGGCGTGAGATTCTCTTTGCAAATTGTAGTTGTGCGCCTAGATGCATACCTAAGCACCCAACGTTCCCTTCCTTTTTCGCCAACACGCTAAGTGAGCGGTGTAGGAAGAGCACCCATAGTTCTAAGCCTGCAGGATTTCGTTTGCAAGGTCTTCTAGGGAAGCTGCGGGTGGAGCTGCCTAGGATGTTCGCCAAGGGCGAGAAGCTTGACCTCGCTCGGCTATCTGTTACGCCCCATCTAGGTCTTGGGATGAGCGTACACCGGAAGTCCACGATGCCTATTTCAAGTATCCGCAGGTGTTTTTTTATTTATAATAATTTTTGTCAGGCTACACTGACCGTCGATGTATTTACGGCGATGGGTCAAAGAGCACCAACGGTGTTGGATGTGCTTATGTTTATGGAACCGCATCACATACCATTCGTTTTTCTAAACAGCACTTCCATTTTAACTGCAGAGCTTTATGCAACTTACCGAACCGTTTAAGTTTTCAGCGGAGTGTAGCATAAATTTGAGGATTTGAAACTTTAGATATCTCTTTTTATGATTTTTCACATATTTATCACCTTGTTTCATATCTGGCTGTTGCAATTTTTTTTTTTTTTTTAACTTTTTTGTGTACATCTTCCTTGTTGTCAGTGTATTTATTTTTGAGTGAGATTTAGATCTGGCTGTTGCCATGACTCTTTTAAGGGCGTTAGTTACCTCGAAGTTGAGCGCCCTTAAACCTAACCATCCAACCAATCCATGTTCCGGCCTGGTTGCAAGAGTGAGAACCAATTCGTAGTCGTCCACTTATTAACCTATTGGAGAGTAACGGGCTCAGGTCTCCAACATTCGTCGGGGAATGTGCACAAGAAGAGGCATACGAAGCCGCCAGTAATGAGGATTATGAGGAGGGGTTGACCACCTGCATATGAAGAATCAAAACCTCCCATATATAACATTCATGCTTAAGTACCAAGGCGAAGTAGGCGACAACAGTTGGCCTATGCAGCTGGTAGACAAGTGCATTGTGAACCTCGCAGACCGCAACAAGCACAATAGAATGTTTCTCAACCATTGCCCACAAACGGCTTGTGTGTTTAAAAACACAAACAGTAAGTTTGTTGGCATAAATAAATGATTACCATCTCAAGGTTATTGAATCCTGGGACATAAAGTACTTACAACAGGAAGTCCCCATTGTGTTAATTGTCTCTGATGTGAGACTGCCTTTGTGGTTTACCAGGAGAAATCCGAAGTAGTTTGAGAATTCAATGTCATTCTGGCAGGTTGTCGCAGTAGCTTAACAGGTGGAGCACACGCCTATTCAGCGGAGGGTCTGTGGTTCAAAGCGCAGTTGTGGCATTGGATTTTTAAGTTCCAGTTCTACCTCGCAAATTAATTATTATTTATTTATGCCAACAAGCCTCCTGCTGACGTTTTTAAGCACACCAGTCGTGTGTGGACGATGTTTTAAGAGGTGGAATCAGGACTGAATCATTGAATGCCATACCGTCTAACCGGGAAAAAGTACGAGTCAGCTGGGGAATTTAATATCGTGCTTGCAAGTTGGTAGCTCAGTGGTTAAAGCAGCCGCTGGATTAGCGGAAAATCCGTGGATCAAATCCCGGCAATGGCATTGAATTTTTCAGTCCTCATTCCACCTCTTAAAGCTCTAAAGGTAAAACAATTAAAAAAAACTAAACGCCTGAACATTACCGGATACCGCATATTAAAGGTAAGAAGATTTTTTCCATCAACTGGGAGAGCTGAACACATATGTGGCGAACTAATGCAGACGCTAATGACATGCAGCGAAAGCTCACATAGTGTGAGATCAGGTACGTGTTAACCTCAACTAGTTTATAAACTGCTGGTATTTAATATTATGTTATTCAGAATTTTCAAGAAAACAATAAAGCAATTGGAAAATAAATAGCTGTACTAGCAAGAACTATAAGTGACAAGTCAAAAGTGATTGTGCGCTACCAATGGAATCATACGAGCAAATTAGGAACAACTAAGTGTAAAAATTTCGAAAGTGTTTCTGTAAAGATTAGAAATTCTGAAATTAGGAGTGAAAGATAGCATAAATCAATAGGGGAACAGTTGAGCAGAACTCCCTATAAAACGTGTAGTCTGTATAGTTGTGAACGTTACAGCAAATGTGATGCAGTCAGCAAAACGTGCAAAGAAAGAAATTCACAGCTGATGCCCACAAATAACACGTTGAATGAGAAAATTGACTCATGCAACGGTAAGTTAAGCAAAGAAATCGACATTTGATTTCTAGTTTTACATAGCAACGCCAGTGAAGAAATATTTCAAGTAAATAGTAATGCTAACAATGTTGCTGAGAAGATAGGTAAAGAATCTGAAGGGGTTAATTCACAAATCTAATTAGTAAATAAAGGAGCACAGGAAGTTAATGCTGCACATGCGAACAGTAAATGCGGATATACCAAAATTGGTCGCGGGAGAGGTAGGAAAGGTGACAGAGAAAGTATTTCATTCACTCTCAGATTTTCCCATGGAAGTGTTCATTAGTGTTGCTTAGTGCATCAGAACGAGGTGTAAAGCACAAAGGAAAGACTCCGAAAGGCACTCAACCACATCCAGCCGTTCTTGTTCAGTCGGTCTGGGTGGCTCAGTTGGTTAGACGCTGGCCTACTGTTCCCAAGGTCGCGGGTTCAAATCCGGCCCAGGTCGATGGTTTTTAAGTGTGCTTAAAAACGACAGCTCCATGCCAGTAGATTTACTGACATGTAAAAGAACTCCTGCGGGACAAAATTCCGGCATACCGGCGACGCTGATGTGATCCTGGCAATAGACCGCGTCGTTAAACAACAAAATATATTTTTTTTTCGTTCTTGTTCATCCCAACCTGGGGCTCTTGCTCCTGTTAATAGTCTGGGTAGCTTCGAATGCTCTGTCTTATACGGTGAGTAAATAATTGTAGTGCAGCTCGGACATGCTGGCTTTGCCTTCTCCTGCGCATGTTTTTGTGCTTCCTCTTACTCTTGTGAGCCCACAACTATGGGAACAGCAGATCCGCCAGGTGCACAAAGCGCTTGCTGCGGTCTGCGAGGAAGCACAACTACTTGTTTGCGAGGTGCACAAGCCAGGAGTTATTGCCTGCGCCGGCTTGCTGTTTTAGCATGAATGTAAGATATGGGGGGTTCTGGCTCTTCATATGTAGTAGCTCAGTTCTTCTTCATAACCTTCATCTCTGCCGTTTTCGTGGTTCTTCTTTTGTGCATATTCCCCGACGTATGGAAGAGACGGAAGCCTGGGACTCTCGAATAGGTTACTCAACATCATGGGGACACTGTCAATTGGGTCTCGCGCCCGCAGCCAGGCCGGAATATGGACCTCGCGACGTACCCTTGATGGGTCGACATACTGTGGTGTATAGGGAAGAATCCTACGTTGTTGGGATTGTTGTGGCGGACAGCGTCCTGAACATGCTGCCCTTCGTGGTGATGTGGACATATTAGCCGCAAAACAATTTCTTTAAAGTTTTTCTCTATTCACATGATGTAGATAGAAGAATAGTTTGCAGAATAATAGGTAGCTTGTGGAACAGTAAAGAAAGTCATGAGAGTGCAACACATCTGATTTTGTTCTCTATTGCTTCCAGACAAAGTTCGTCGCTCTAGAGGGGATGAAATCGCTGGCACTGCTTGTGAAACAAATAGTGACGGTAATAATTATTTATTTACTCTTCTAAACTTTCTAAGTGATTTCCATGCAATGTGATTAATATACATTTTGTGCACTTTTTTCTCATTCATATGTTCACTTTCAGGGCCACTGCCAGCAGAAGTATATACTAATACGCGAGAAAGCTGGCATAAAATGTGAACTGGAGCACCTGGTTTATGAATGGAATATGTAAGGGAAGAAAGATGTCTTTAAGGATAGTCTTCTACACCTAGTGAACACCGTGCTTAGATGGCGGTGGAAACTGCAGATATAGATATCGGGTAGGTAGTTAAGGAGTTGATGAGTAAGGATGATGGAATTTGAATAATAAACGTTGGTGAGACAGAAGTTTCTTATATGTGATATACATTTGTGTTGAACTAATACATTCTTGAGCACGACGGGTTTTCAGTTCAGGCTCCTAGATCCTCATACGCACCCAACATAACTGCTTACAGTCTTAATCTACCACCTCTAATAATATTTTGTAGAGAATTATCTCAGCCACTGGTTGTCAGCAGCTGTTTCTAACGTTAACCCAGTCATAATTTACACACACAATTACTTCTGCACACATTTTCTTCTTCTCTGTGCTCTGTAAGGCATTATTAAGTAATAAAACTATGTTGTATATTCTAGTTCCCTCTGAGCATTCCAGTTCCTTTTGTAAACTTTACTTGAAAGATGACCTAAGCTCCCGCCGTCCTTTCCAAGAATTACCCTTAGTGCTGTTCTCCTATACACCTTCCCCTATTTCTGCTCCAAAAAGCAGTTTGCTCTTTGGCATTCAAAAACTATATGTTCCAAATCTTCCTTCCCTCCATCAATGGGAATCTGGCCCTTTGGGATGGCCTTTCCTAATCACATCAGTCTCCAAACATGGGTACTTAGCCATGCTATTGCCCATGCTAGGCTATGGTAAGGAATAATATTCTATCCTATTCTACTCTTTCGGATTATTTCGGCGTGCAATTCACAACCACACCTGCATGGCTGGAGTGGCTAGGTGTATGCATCGCATACTAGCTCAGAACAACCGATCTGGATATCGTAGGTTTCCCAGTTACATGAAATCCCACACAGTTCGGTGAAAATGTCCTGGACTTTGTGAGCTACTGAAATACAATTTAAGACGTCTCATACATTTGATTCCTCATGTGAGTATATCAAACCCAAGATATTTCTATCAAATTCTTAAGGGCCAATGAGTTTTGAGAACCTAAAGCCTATATAAGTGTTTCACTCTGAATGGCATCCTAGTATGTTGTTTGACCCAGATATGACATTTATCACTAATCTGACTGGGTTTTTCGTTATGCTGTTCACAGACACAACCAATAGCGCACTGAGTTCTAGCAGACTTCCGGACATCTATTGCTGTCGAACGGGAACACTGGGATGCAGTACTGCCTGTTCTACAACAGGTAAGCAATAGAAACCACATCTAGTGTGTTGCACAGTCATGGCTATCTCAGCTCTTCTACAACTATTCATGCAAACACTTATTGCTCTATCTACATCATGCCAGTCGAGATAAATACTTGTAGAAATTATGTTATTGCTTGAGAGGTAGAATTGAAACTGAAAACCTCAATGCCACAGCTGGGATTTGAACCACAGACCCTCCGCCTCCCAAGCGGGTGCTCTAGCAGGGTGCTAGAGCACCCGCCTGGTACGCAGAGGGTCTGTGTTTCTAATCCTAGGTGTGGCATTGAATTTTTTCTTCAGTTCCAATTCTAGCTCTCAAACATGCACCAAGCTCATCCCTTCCAACCATGGACATACAATTCATAAACATTCGACTCAATGTGGAATTACTTGCAATTTTTCTCTTTGGCTACGTGGTAAGTAGATACATTTTGCATTCCAGCCCAGAATTCGCCGGATATAGATAACATTTTGAGACCCCGCACGCAGGCACGTGTGGGCCTGTGAGCAGGAAACTCCAAAACGAAATGTTGATTACATACAAAACTCGCTCTTTTAGTTCACTGTTTTGTAACGCTGCCACATGGAGATCGAATTCTACCCATCCCAAATTACGTTTGACACGAAGGTTCTAAATATGTTTCTATTCTCAGAAGGGCTCTAAGGAGTTTGATTAAACTCTTTCATGTTTAAGCCACAAACCGTTTTGTGGAGATAACTGTATTCGAAATATTCCGATATTCGTTCAAATTTTCAAACAGTTACACATTAGTCAAATAGGAGGTCCTTTTTTATATTTTGGGCCTTCAAAGAGAAAGAAATTTCAAACTCCTCATATAACGAGCTGATCAAGAAAGAATTGAGAATCGTTTCAGGCAGGTGTTCCTACAATTGAATATATAATGAAACTATGTTTGCATATGCTTATTATCGATTTACAGGAAGAACTTGAGTGAACCATTGTAAGAATGGTTTCATAAAGAACTGTCAGAGAAAGTCACGTGGAAGGAGTACTTTACATATACGTAGATCCCTTTTGGTTATCATGTTGCAAATGTAGACATTTCCCAAGCAGGTTCTAACGGACATGCTTGCAGGTTTGATATTGCTGGGCCTTTCTTTCCCTTACACGAACTTATAAATAATAATCTGAATTGTCTTTTGGCATGGTTTAACTGTTTCTTTCTTAGTTTGAAAAGAGGTACAGATGTATGTTAAATATGTTACTGCTCATTGTCTTGAAAGCAACGCGCTTTCAGGAAAAGTATTTATGATGAACATTTTGTTCATTTGAGGGGGAAAATATATTAGTTGCCTTTTATTCAAAATATATTATGAAACGTATTTCATGGACAGCTCAACTTTCAAAAATATATTTATTTGACTTTCAGTTTACCTATAAATGGATAACTTCTATTTGATACCTTGTGTTTTTGTTGAAAATCTATTATATTATGAAATATTTAATAACGTAATTGATTGAAAGGCGAGCTTTACATAGTTCCTTTGTCTGTATAAAAATAAGGAACACCTCAGGTATGATGTTGCACGCTCTATGTAAGACGTCTGTTTGTCTATGTATGTTGTGGGAATGTGTGTGACAGTTTCTGAGCGTAGGAAGGTGTGATTGTGTGTGTTTGTGTGTGTGTGTGTCTTATTTGTGTTTGTTGTATGTAGCTATATATTTCTGTGTATGTAATTCTAAATTTTTTGTGGAAATACGTGATCCTCCAAGGTTACATAATGTAGCTTCAGAGTGCCCAATGGGGTAAAGAAAGCATTTAAATAAGAGCAGCAAAAAAACCTTGAGTAAAAGACACATAAGAAGGAAAAGCTTCCACAACAATTCTTCTATCTTCATCTTGTTAATTAAGGACAAGATGTGCTGGAACTATGTTGCGGCCACTATGTCCACATCAGCACGAAGAGCAGCATATTAAGGACGCTGGCCACCACAACAATCCCAACAACGTAGGGTTACTCCCTACACAACACAGTATGTCGACCCATCAAGGATACGCCGCAACGTCCATGTACCGGCCTGGGAGCAGGTGCGAGACCCAATTCGCGATGTCCCTGAGGTGTTGGGTAACCTATTTGAGAGTCCCAGGCTTGGGTCTCCTCCATACGTCGGGGAATATGCTCAAGAGGAGAACTAGAAAGCGGCAATGATGCAGATTATGATGAAGAAATGAGCAACGACATATCAAGAACGAGAACCTCCCTTATATCTTACATTCATGCCGTAATAGCAAGCCGACCCAGGCAATCACTGATGGCTTGTGCACCTCGCAAAGCAGTAGGTTGTGCTTGCTCGCAGAGCGCAGCAAACGCCTTGTGCACCTGGCGGATCTGCTGTTGCCATATTTGTGGGCTCAAAGAGTAAGAGGAAGCACAGAAACATGCACAGGAAGAGGCAAAGCCAGCAACGACCAGAACTTGAACTGCTGCTGAAAGAGAAGGAACCTTTGGACGCTTGTTTGCAAGAGACTAAGCTGCGTCCTCAAGACGCCTTCCACCTCAGGCGATACACTCCAGTACGGTGTGATGTTACACCGGAAGAAGGTGTTGCGGCACAGGCGGCGCCATGATACTTGTCAGAGACGACATATATGCAATCTGTACCATTACTGTCTGATATCCAATCAGTTGCAATAAGGATCCTACTGCCAGACATCCAGTTCAAAATTTGCTTGCCTCCGTCCCATGACTTCTCGCACATTGATTTAGAAGATCTAGTTTCCCAGTTACCACACCGTTTCTGTTGGTGGGAGACTTCAATGCGCACCAACCAATTTGGAGCTCAGGTCGCGCTTGTGCGAGAGGCAAGCTCCTCCCCGCTGATTGCCTGCCCAGTTACAACCTAGCTCTCCTCAACACTGGAGAGCCTACATTCATTTCTGGCGCTTTCAATAGCTTCTCGCGCCTTGATCTTGCAGTGTGTTCACCTCAGCTGGCAGTTTCCTTACAATGGAATGTCATCTCAGGCTTATACTCTAGTGACCTCTTTCAATGTCTTATTAGTCTCTTAACGCAAGATACATGTTCCACACGTATGCCCAGACGGCGTCTGAACCATGCCAACTGGAACCTTTACATCCAGTTGGCTGTGTTTCCGTACAACGAACATGACTCAGTGAATGATTGGGTGCAGCATCTCTCGGAGACGATTCGCTCTGCTGCTGAACGATCAATTCCGCGGTCGACTTCACACCCTCGTCGATTTCCCGTCCCTGGTGGACGGAGGAATGTTGGAATGCCATTCGTACTGGAAGGCGTGCTCTTAGGGTTTTAAAACGTCACCCTAGTTTGGATAACCTAATCCAATACACGAAAATGTGCGTCAGGTCCACACAAGTGATCTAGGATAGCAAACAATCATCATGGAGCAAATTTGTAGCGTCATTTAACCGACACAGACCTTCCTCGGTTGTGTGGAATAGGTTAAGGCGTGCGGCAGGTACTTCGACCCATATACCAATTGCGGGACTTAAAATAGCCTCATGAGCTGTTCTTGATCCATTCGTAGTGGCGAATACGTTTCGAGTGGTTTCGCTCAAGTGTCTTGCTCGGAAAACTACTCTCCTGAGTTCCTTCCAGTTAAAACTCAGGTGGAATATCAGGGCTTCGCGTTTCGCTCTAGAAACGTGGAAGATTACAATCGCCTTTTCACCATGGCGGAGCTGGAAGATTCTCTTATACCTTCGCGCTTATCAGCACCAGGACCGAACGGTATTCATGTGCAAATGTTACAACAGCTCTCTCCTGAAGGTAAGGCGTCCCTGCTCGAGGTCTATAATCGTGTTTGGTTATACAGTATACTCCCATAAATTTGGCGGTACGCCACCGTTATTCCCATCTTAAAGGCTGGAAAGGACCGTCATCTTCCCTTCAGCTATCGTCCTATTTTCCTCACCAGTTGCGTTTGCAAGATGATGGAACGCATGGTCAATGGACGATTGGCATGGTGGTTAGAATGTCGTAATCTAATGGCTAAGATTCAGTTGGTTTTCGACGACACCGTTCAACTGTAGGCCACCTTGTGTCAATATCGACACAGATAATGGACGGATGTATGAAGAACTGTCAAACCGTTGGCATATTTTTCCATCTCGACAAGGCTTGTGATACGTGCTGCCGAGCAGGTTTCTACGTTTTCTGTATACCTGGAACATACGTGGACGCCTACCGCTGTTCATCCAGGAGTTTATGAAGAACCGCTTTTTCCGAGTAAGGGTCACCTCGGTTTTATATAATTCTTTTGTTCAGGACGACGGAGCACCTCAGGGTTCGGTACTAGGTGTCACGCTCTTTGCTATTACAATTAACTCCATGTGGAAATGTGTTCCACCTGGAGTTTCGTCATGCTTATTCGTAGACAACTTCGATGTCCATTGCACTTCTCAGCGCACGGCGTTCTTACAACTTCGAGTGGAGTAATGTTTGCACAACCTTAGAGAATGGATCTCCAAGAACGACTTCGGTTTCTCAACTGAAAAGTCAATCTGCTTTAATTGCTGGCGTCGCAGGAGTCGACTAAAACCTTCGCTACGTTTCGGTTCAGATACACTTCCCTTCGCAGATTAGACACGCTTCCTGGGTTTGATCTTGGACAGGAAGCTTTGTTGGCCGTCGCATATTGCACAGCTAATAGCACGATGTGACCGTTACCTAAATATCATGCGAGTACTAAATGGCAAATCGTGGAGAGCGGATCCGAACAATTTTGTTCCGAATGTGTCGCGGACTCATCCGATCCAAACTAGACTATCGATGTATTAGACGCCGTCCACAATAGGGGCATCCGCATTGTAATAGGAGCTTTTCCAACAAGCCCAGTTGTGAGCCTTTACGCCGAGTCCGCACAACCTCCCCTGCAATATCGGCGTGAGATTCTCTTTGCAAATTGTAGTTGTGCGCCTAGATGCATACCTAAGCACCCAACGTTCCCTTCCTTTTTCGCCAACACGCTAAGTGAGCGGTGTAGGAAGAGCACCCTTAGTTCTAAGCCTGCAGGATTTCGTTTCCAAGGTCTTCTAGGGAAGCTGCGGGTGGAGCTGCCTAGGATGTTCGCCAAGGGCGAGAAGCTTGACCTCGCTCGGCTATCTGTTACGCCCCATCTAGGTCTTGGGATGAGCGTACACCGGAAGTCCACTATGCCTATTTCAAGTATCCGCAGGTGTTTTTTTATTTTTAATAATTTTTGTCAGGCTACACTGACCTTCGATGTATTTACGGCGATGGGTCAAAGAGCACAAACGGTGTTGGATGTGCTTATGTTTATGGAACCGCATCACATACCATTCGTTTTTCTAAACAGCACTTCCATTTTAACTGCAGAGCTTTATGCAACTTACCGAACCGTTTTGTATGTGCGCCGTCGTAAATTAGGTGCCTGCCTTATTTTGAGCGATTCCCTTAGAGCACTTCAGAGACTTTGTGAGCTGTACAACCCCCACCCTATTGTGCTACGTATCCTGGATGCCCCCCATGATGTAACGCTTCTGGCGTTGACGTAGTGTGTGCGTGGATTCCTGGTCATGTAGGATTGCCGGGGAGTGAAATGGCAGATTTGGCAGCAAAGACGGTAACTACAGAACACAGTATTGCCAGCTCACGTGTTACTTCGGAGGACTTTAGGCTTGAAGTGCAGAGAGCGGTTCTGTCGTCCTGGCACGAAGAGTGGTCAGCTCACCGCGGTAATAAGTTTAGAGAAGTGAAAGAACTTCCGATAAACTAGGTAACCTCCTGTGGCACATCTCGCCGCGAGGATGTTAGTTTTGGCTCGTTCAAGAATAGGGCACTGCAAATGTTCGGCTGGTTACTTATTTGAAAGGGGCCTTGCCCCTCTATGTCCGCTGTGTGATAACCTTTTGACTGTCCGTAACGTGCTGGTAGTGTTCCTCTCTAGCGCTCTATCGAGATTCTCTGCAGTTGCCTGCCAGACTTGCAGAGGTCTTGGGGGATGACAAAACAGCGGTTGATAGAGTGTTTAAGTTTTCAGCGGAGTGTAGCATAAATTTGAGGATTTGAAACTTTAGATATCTCTTTTTATGATTTTTCACATATGTATCACCTTGTTTCATATCTGGCTGTTGCAATTGTTTTTTTTTCTTTTTTTTTTTTTTTAACTTTTTTGTGTACATCTTCCTTGTTGTCAGTGTATTTATTTTTGAGTGAGATTTAGATCTGGCTGTTGCCATGACTCTTTTAAGGGCGTTAGTTACCTCGAAGTTGAGCGCTCTTAAACCTAACCATCCAACCAATCCATGTTCCGGCCTGGTTGCAAGAGTGAGAACCAATTCGTAGTCGTCCACTTATTAACCTATTGGAGAGTAACGGGCTCAGGTCTCCAACATTCGTCGGGGAATGTGCACAAGAAGAGGCATACGAAGCCGCCAGTAATGAGGATTATGAGGAGGGGTTGAGCACCTGCATATGAAGAATCAAAACCTCCCATATATAACATTCATGCTTAAGTACCAAGGCGACGTAGGCGACAACAGTTGGCCTATGCAGCTGGTAGACAAGTGCATTGTGAACCTCGCAGACCGCAACAATCACAATAGAATGTTTCTCAACCATTGCCCACAAACGGCTTGTGTGTTTAAAAACACCAACAGTAAGTTTGTTGGCATAAATAAATGATTACCATCTCAAGGTTATTGAATCCTGGGACATAAAGTACTTACAACAGGAAGTCCCCATTGTGGTAATTGTCTCTGATGTGAGACTGCCTTTGTGGTTTACCAGGAGAAATCCGAAGTAGTTTGAGAATTCAATGTCATTCTGGCAGGTTGTCGCAGTAGCTTAACAGGTGGAGCACACGCCTATTCCGCGGAGGGTCTGTGGTTCAAAGCGCAGTTGTGGCATTGGATTTTTAAGTTCCAGTTCTACCTCGCAAATTAATTATTATTTATTTATGCCAACAAGCCTCCTGCTGACGTTTTTAAGCACACCAGTCGTGTGTGGACAATGTTTTAAGAGGTGGAATCAGGACTGAATCATTGAATGCCATACCGTCTAACCGGGAAAAAGTACGAGTCAGCTGGTGAATTTAATATCGTGCTGGCAAGTTGGTAGCTCAGTGGTTAAAGCAGCCGCTCGATTAGCGGAAAATCCGTGGATCAAATCCCGGCAATGGCATTGAATTTTTCAGTCCTCATTCCACCTCTTAAAGCTCTAAAGGTAAAACAATTAAAAAAAACTGAACGCCTGAACATTACCAGATTCCGCATATTAAAGGTAAGAAGATTTTTGCCATCAACTGGGAGAGCTGAACACATATGTGGCGAACTAATGCAGACGCTAATGACATGCAGCGAAAGCTCACATAGTGTGAGATCAGGTACGTGTTAACCTCAACTAGTTTATAAACTGCTGGTATTTAATATTATGTTATTCAGAATTTTCAAGAAAACAATAAAGCAATTGGAAAATAAATAGCTGTACTAGCAAGAACTATAAGTGACAAGTCAAAAGTGATTGTGCGCTACCAATGGAATCATACGAGCAAATTAGGAACAACTAAGTGTAAAAATTTCGAAAGTGTTTCTGTAAAGATTAGAAATTCTGAAATTAGGAGTGAAAGATAGCATAAATCAATAGGGGAACAGTTGAGCAGAACTCCATATAAAACGTGTAGTCTGTATAGTTGTGAACGTTACAGCAAATGTGATGCAGTCAGCAAAACGTGCAAAGAAAGAAATTCACAGCTGATGCCCACAAATAACACGCTGAATGAGAAAATTGACTCATGCAACGGTAAGTTAAGCAAAGAAATCGACATTTGATTTCTAGTTTTACATAGCAACGCCAGTGAAGAAATATTTCAAGTAAATAGTAATGCTAACAATGTTGCTGAGAAGATAGGTAAAGAATCTGAAGGGGTTAATTCACAAATCTAATTAGTAAATAAAGGAGCACAGGAAGTTAATGCTGCACATGCGAACAGTAAATGCGGATATACCAAAATTGGTCGCGGGAGAGGTAGGAAAGGTGACAGAGAAAGTATTTCATTCACTCTCAGATTTTCCCATGGAAGTGTTCATTAGTGTTGCTTAGTGCATCAGAACGAGGTGTAAAGCACAAAGGAAAGACTGCGAAAGGCACTCAACCACATCCAGCCGTTCTTGTTCATCCCAACCTGGGGCTCTTGCTCCTGTTAATAGTCTGGGTAGCTTCGAATGCTCTGTCTTATACGGTGAGTAAATAATTGTAGTGCAGCTCGGACATGCTGGCTTGTCTTTTCCTGAGCATGCTTCTGTGCTTCCTCCATCTCTTCTGAGCCCACAACTATGGGAACAGCAGATCCGCCAGGTGCACAAAGCGCTTGCTGCGGTCTGCGAGGAAGCACAACTACTTGTTTGCGAGGTGCACAAGCCAGGTGTTATTGCCTGCGACGGCTTGCTGTTTTAGCATGAATGTAAGATATGGGAGGTTCTGGCTTTTCATATGTAGTAGCTCAGTTCTTCTTCATAACCTTCATCTCTGCCGTTTTCGTGGTTCTCCTTTTGTGCATATTCCCCGACGTATGGAAGAGACGGAAGCCTGGGACTCTCGAATAGGTTACTCAACATCATGGGGACACTGTCAATTGGTTCTCGCGCCCGCAGCCAGGCCGGAATATGGACCTCGCGACGTGCCCTTGATGGGTCGACATACTGTGGTGTATAGGGAAGAATCCTACGTTGTTGGGATTGTTGTGGCGGACAGCGTCCTGAACATGCTGCCCTTCGTGGTGATGTGGACATATTAGCCGCAAAACAATTTCTTTAAAGTTTTTCTCTATTCACATGATGTAGATAGAAGAATAGTTTGCAGAATAATAGGTAGCTTGTGGAACAGTAAAGAAAGTCATGAGAGTGCAACACATCTGATTTTGTTCTCTATTGCTTCCAGACAAAGTTCGTCGCTCTAGAGGGGATGAAATCGCTGGCACTGCTTGTGAAACAAATAGTGACGGTAATAATTATTTATTTACTCTTCTAAACTTTCTAAGTGATTTCCATGCAATGTGATTAATATACATTTTGTGCACTTTTTTCTCATTCATATGTTCACTTTCAGGGCCACTGCCAGCAGAAGTATATACTAATACACGAGAAAGCTGGCATAAAATGTGAACTGGAGCACCTGGTTTATGAATGGAATATGTAAGGGAAGAAAGATGTCTTTAAGGATAGTCTTCTACACCTAGTGAACACCGTGCTTAGATGGCGGTGGAAACTGCAGATATAGATATCGGGTAGGTAGTTAAGGAGTTGATGAGTAAGGATGATGGAATTTGAATAATAAACGTTGGTGAGACAGAAGTTTCTTATATGTGATATACATTTGTGTTGAACTAATACATTCTTGAGCACGACGGGTTTTCAGTTCAGGCTCCTAGATCCTCATACGCACCCAACATAACTGCTTACAGTCTTAATCTACCACCTCTAATAATATTTTGTAGAGAATTATCTCAGCCACTGGTTGTCAGCAGCTGTTTCTAACGTTAACCCAGTCATAATTTACACACACAATTACTTCTGCACACATTTTCTTCTTCTCTGTGCTCTGTAAGGCATTATTAAGTAATAAAACTATGTTGTATATTCTAGTTCCCTCTGAGCATTCCAGTTCCTTTTGTTAACTTTACTTGAAAGATGACCTAAGCTCCCGCCGTCCTTTCCAAGAATCACCCTTAGTGCTGTTCTCCTATGCACCTTCCCCTATTTCTGCTCCAGAAAGCAGTTTGCTCTTTGACATTCAAAAACTATATGTTCCAAATCTTCCTTCCCTCCACCAATGGGAATCTGGCCCTTTGGGATGGCCTTTCCTAATCACATCAGTCTCCAAACATGGGTACTTAGCCATGCTATTGCCCATGCTAGGCTATGGTAAGGAATAATATTCTATCCTATTCTACTCTTTCGGATTATTTCGGCGTGCAATTCACAACCACACCTGCATGGCTGGAGTGGCTAGGTGTATGCATCGCATACTAGCTCAGAACAACCGATCTGGATATCGTAGGTTTCCCAGTTACATGAAATCCCACACAGTTCGGTGAAAATGTCCTGGACTTTGTGAGCTACTGAAATACAATTTAAGACGTCTCATACATTTGATTCCTCATGTGAGTATATCAAACCCAAGATATTTCTATCAAATTCTTAAGGGCCAATGAGTTTTGAGAACCTAAAGCCTATATAAGTGTTTCACTCTGAATGGCATCCTAGTATGTTGTTTGACCCAGATATGACATTTATCACTAATCTGACTGGGTTTTTCGTTATGCTGTTCACAGACACAACCAATAGCGCACTGAGTTCTAGCAGACTTCCGGACATCTATTGCTGTCGAACGGGAACACTGGGATGCAGTACTGCCTGTTCTACAACAGGTAAGCAATAGAAACCACATCTAGTGTGTTGCACAGTCATGGCTATCTCAGCTCTTCTACAACTATTCATGCAAACACTTATTGCTCTATCTACATCATGCCAGTCGAGATAAATACTTGTAGAAATTATGTTATTGCTTGAGAGGTAGAATTGAAACTGAAAACCTCAATGCCACAGCTGGGATTTGAACCACAGACCCTCCGCCTCCCAAGCGGGTGCTCTAGCAGGGTGCTAGAGCCCCCGCCTGGTACGCAGAGGGTCTGTGTTTCTAATCCTAGGTGTGGCATTGAATTTTTCCTTCAGTTCCAATTCTAGCTCTCAAACATGCACCAAGCTCATCCCTTCCACCCATGGACATACAATTCATAAACATTCGACTCAATGTGGAATTACTTGCAATTTTTCTCTTTGGCTACGTGGTAAGTAGATACATTTTGCATTCCAGCCCAGAATTCGCGGGATATAGATAACATTTTGAGACCCCGCGTGCAGGCACGTGTGGGCCTGTGAGCAGGAAACTCCAAAACGAAATGTTGATTACATACAAAACTCGCTATTTTAGTTCACTGTTTTGTAACGCTGCCACATGGAGATCGAATTCTACCCATCCCAAATTACGTTTGACACGAAGGTTCTAAATATGTTTCTATTCTCAGAAGGGCTCTAAGGAGTTTGATTAAACTCTTTCATGTTTAAGCCACAAACCGTTTTGTGGAGATAACTGTATTCGAAATATTCCGATATTCGTTCAAATTTTCAAACTGTTACACATTAGTCAAATAGGAGGTCCTTTTTTATATTTTGGGCCTTCAAAGAGAAAGAAATTTCAAACTCCTCGCATACCGAGCTGATCAAGAAAGAATAGACAATCGTTTCAGGCAGGTGTTCCTACAATTGAATATATAATGAAACTATGTTTGCATATGCTTATTATCGATTTCCAGGAAGAACTTGAGTGAACCATTGTAAGAATGGTTTCATAGAGAATTGTCAGAGAAAGTCACGTGGAAGGAGTACTTTACATATACGTAGATCCCTTTTGGTTATCATGTTGCAAATGTAGACATTTCCCAAGCAGGTTCTAACGGACATGCTTGCAGGTTTGATATTGCTGGGCCTTTCTTTCCCTTACACGAACTTATAAATAATAATCTGAATTGTCTTTTGGCATGGTTTAACTGTTTCTTTCTTAGTTTGAAAAGAGGTACAGATGTATGTTAAATATGTTACTGCTCATTGTCTTGAAAGCAACGCGCTTTCAGGAAAAGTATTTATGATGAACATTTTGTTCATTTGAGGGGGAAAATATATTAGTTGCCTTTTATTCAAAATATATTATGAAACGTATTTCATGGTCAGCTCAACTTTCAAAAATATATTTATTTGACTTTCAGTTTACCTATAAATGGATAACTTCTATTTGATACCTTGTGTTTTTGTTGAAAATCTATTATATAATGAAATATTTAATAACGTAATTGATTGAAAGGCGAGCTTTACATAGTTCCTTTGTCTGTATAAAAATAAGGAACACCTCAGGTATGATGTTGCACGCTCTATGTAAGACGTCTGTTTGTCTATGTATGTTGTGGGAATGTGTGTGACAGTTTCTGCGCGTAGGAAGGTGTGATTGTGTGTGTTTGTGTGTGTGTGTGTGTCTTATTTGTGTTTGTTGTATGTAGCTATATATTTCTGTGTATGTAATTCTAAATTTTTTGTGGAAATACATGATCCTCCAAGGTTACATAATGTAGCTTCAGAGTGCCCAATGGGGTAAAGAAAGCATTTTAAATAAGAGCAGCAAAAAAACCTTGAGTAAAAGACACATAAGAAGGAAAAGCTTCCACAACAATTCCTCTACCTTCATCTTGTTAATTAAGGACAAGATGTGCTGGAACTATGTTGCGGCCACTATGTCCACATCAGCACGAAGAGCAGCATATTAAGGACGCTGGCCACCACAACAATCCCAACAACGTAGGGTTACTCCCTACACAACACAGTATGTCGACCCATCAAGGATACGCCGCAACGTCCATGTACCGGCCTGGGAGCAGGTGCGAGACCCAATTCGCGATGTCCCTGAGGTGTTGGATAACATATTGGAGAGTCCCAGGCTTGGGTCTCCTCCATACGTCGGGGAATATGCTCAAGAGGAGAACTAGAAAGCGGCAATGATGCAGATTATGATGAAGAAATGAGCAACGACATATCAAGAACGAGAACCTCCCTTATATCTTACATTCATGCCGTAATAGCAAGCCGACCCAGGCAATCACTGATGGCTTGTGCACCTCGCAAAGCAGTAGGTTGTGCTTGCTCGCAGAGCGCAGCAAACGCCTTGTGCACCTGGCGGATCTGCTGTTGCCATATTTGTGGGCTCAAAGAGTAAGAGGAAGCACAGAAACATGCACAGGAAGAGGCAAAGCCAGCAACGACCAGAACTTGAACTTCTGCTGAAAGAGAAGGAACCTTTGGACGCTTGTTTGCAAGAGACTAAGCTGCGTCCTCAAGACGCCTTCCACCTCAGGCGATACACTCCAGTACGGTGTGATGTTACACCGGAAGAAGGTGTTCCGGCACAGGCGGCGCCATGATACTTGTCAGAGACGACATATATGCAATCTGTACCATTACTGTCTGATATCCAATCAGTTGCAATAAGGATCCTACTGCCAGACATCCAGTTCAAAATTTGCTTGCCTCCGTCCCATGACTTCTCGCACATTGATTTAGAAGATCTAGTTTCCCAGTTACCACACCGTTTCTGTTGGTGGGAGATTTCAATGTGCACCAACCAATTTGGAGCTCAGGTCGCGCTTGTGCGAGAGGCAAGCTCCTCCCCGCTGATTTCCTGCCCAGTTACAACCTAGCCCACCTCAACACTGGAGAGCCTACATTCATTTCTGGCGCTTTCAATAGCTTCTCGCGCCTTGATCTTGCAGTGTATTCACCTCAGCTGGCAGTATCCTTACAATGGAATGTCATCTCAGACTTATACTCTAGTGACCTCTTTCAATGTCTTATTAGTCTCTTAACGCAAGATACATGTTCCACGCGTATGCCCAGACGGCGTCTGAACCATGCCAACTGAAACCTTTACATCCAGTTGGCTGTGTTTCCGTACAACGAACATGACTCAGTGAATGTTTGGGTGCAGCATCTCTCGGAGACGATTCGCTCTGCTGCTGAACGATCAATCCCGCGGTCGACTTCACACCCTCGTCGATTTCCCGTCCCTGGTGGACGGAGGAATGTTGGAATGCCATTCGTACAGGAAGGCGTGCTCTTAGTGTTTTAAAACGTCACCCTACTTTGGATAACCTAATCCAATACACGAAAATGCGCGTCAGGTCCACACAAGTGATCTAGGATAGCTAACAATCATCATGGAGCAACTTTGTAGCGTCATTTAACCGACACAGACCTTCCTCGGTTGTGTGGAATAGGTTAAGGCGTGCGGCAGGTACTTCGACCCATATACCAATTGCGGGACTTAAAATAGCCTCATGAGCTGTTCTTGATCCATTGGTAGTGGCGAAGACGTTTCGAGTGGTTTCGCTCAAGTGTCTTGCTCGGAAAACTACTCTCCTGAGTTCCTTCCAGTTAAAACTCAGGTGGAATATCAGGGCTTCGCGTTTCGCTCTAGAAACGTGGAAGATTACAATCGCCTTTTCACCATGGCGGAGCTGGAAGATTCTCTTAAACCTTCGCGCTTATCAGCACCAGGACCGAACGGTATTCATGTGCAAATGTTACAACAGCTCTCTCCTGAAGGTGTGGCGTCCCTGCTCCAGGTCTATAATCGTGTTTGGTTATACAGTATACTCCCATAGATTTGGCGGTACGCCACCGTTATTCCCATCTTAAAGGCTGGAACGGACCGTCATCTTCCCTTCAGCTATCGTCCTATTTTCCTCACCAGTTGCGTTTGCAAGATGATGGAACGCATGGTCAATGGACGGTTGGCATGGTGGTTAGAATGTCGTAATCTAATGGCTAAGATTCAGTTGGTTTTCGACGACACCGTTCAACTGTAGGCCATCTTGTGTCAATATCGACACAGATAATGGACGGATGAATGAAGAACTGTCAAACCGTTGGCATATTTTTCCATCTCGACAAGGCTTGTGATACGTGCTGCCGAGCGGGTTTCTACGTTTTCTGTATACCTGGAACATACGTGGACGCCTACCGCTGTTCATCCAGGAGTTTATGAAGAACCGCTTTTTCCGAGTAAGGGTCAGCTCGGTTTTATATAATTCTTTTGTTCAGGACGACGGAGCACCTCAGGGTTCGGTACTAAGTGTCACGCTCTTTGCTATTACAATTAACTCCATGTGGAAATGTGTTCCACCTGGAGTTTCGTCATGCTTATTCGTAGACAACTTCGATGTCTATTGCACTTCTCAGCGCACGGCGTTCTTACAACTTCGAGTGCAGTAATGTTTGCACAACCTTAGAGAATGGATCTCCAAGAACGACTTCCGTTTCTCAACTGAGAAGTCAATCTGCTTTAATTTCTGGCGTCGCAGGAGTCGACTACCACCTTCGCTACGTTTCGGTTCAGATACACTTCCCTTCGCAGATTAGACACGCTTCCTGGGTTTGATCTTGGACAGGAAGCTTTGTTGGCCGTCGCATATTGCACAGCTAATAGCACGATATGACCGTTACCTAAATGTCATGCGAGTACTAAATGGCAAATCGTGGAGAGCGGATCCGAACAATTTTGTTCCGAATGTGTCGCGGACTCATCCGATCCAAACTAGACTATCGATGTATTAGACGCCGTCCACAATAGGGGCATCCGCATTGTAATAGGAGCTTTTCCAACAAGCCCAGTTGTGAGCCTTTACGCCGAGTCCGCACAACCTCCCCTGTAATATCGGCGTGAGATTCTCTTTGCAAATTGTAGTTGTGCGCCTAGATGCATACCTAAGCACCCAACGTTCCCTTCCTTTTTCGTCAACACGCTAAGTGAGCGGTGTAGGAAGAGCACCCATAGTTCTAAGCCTGCAGGATTTCGTTTGCAAGGTCTTCTAGGGAAGCTGCGGGTGGAGCTGCCTAGGATGTTCGCCAAGGGCGAGAAGCTTGACCTCGCTCGGCTATCTGTTACGCCCCATCTAGGTCTTGGGATGAGCGTACACCGGAAGTCCACGATGCCTATTTCAAGTATCCGCAGGTGTTTTTTTATTTATAATAATTTTTGTCAGGCTACACTGACCGTCGATGTATTTACGGCGATGGGTCAAAGAGCACCAACGGTGTTGGATGTGCTTATGTTTATGGAACCGCATCACATACCATTCGTTTTTCTAAACAGCACTTCCATTTTAACTGCAGAGCTTTATGCAACTTACCGAACCGTTTAAGTTTTCAGCGGAGTGTAGCATAAATTTGAGGATTTGAAACTTTAGATATCTCTTTTTATGATTTTTCACATATTTATCACCTTGTTTCATATCTGGCTGTTGCAATTTTTTTTTTTTTTTTTAACTTTTTTGTGTACATCTTCCTTGTTGTCAGTGTATTTATTTTTGAGTGAGATTTAGATCTGGCTGTTGCCATGACTCTTTTAAGGGCGTTAGTTACCTCGAAGTTGAGCGCCCTTAAACCTAACCATCCAACCAATCCATGTTCCGGCCTGGTTGCAAGAGTGAGAACCAATTCGTAGTCGTCCACTTATTAACCTATTGGAGAGTAACGGGCTCAGGTCTCCAACATTCGTCGGGGAATGTGCACAAGAAGAGGCATACGAAGCCGCCAGTAATGAGGATTATGAGGAGGGGTTGAGCACCTGCATATGAAGAATCAAAACCTCCCATATATAACATTCATGCTTAAGTACCAAGGCGAAGTAGGCGACAACAGTTGGCCTATGCAGCTGGTAGACAAGTGCATTGTGAACCTCGCAGACCGCAACAAGCACAATAGAATGTTTCTCAACCATTGCCCACAAACGGCTTGTGTGTTTAAAAACACAAACAGTAAGTTTGTTGGCATAAATAAATGATTACCATCTCAAGGTTATTGAATCCTGGGACATAAAGTACTTACAACAGGAAGTCCCCATTGTGTTAATTGTCTCTGATGTGAGACTGCCTTTGTGGTTTACCAGGAGAAATCCGAAGTAGTTTGAGAATTCAATGTCATTCTGGCAGGTTGTCGCAGTAGCTTAACAGGTGGAGCACACGCCTATTCAGCGGAGGGTCTGTGGTTCAAAGCGCAGTTGTGGCATTGGATTTTTAAGTTCCAGTTCTACCTCGCAAATTAATTATTATTTATTTATGCCAACAAGCCTCCTGCTGACGTTTTTAAGCACACCAGTCGTGTGTGGACAATGTTTTAAGAGGTGGAATCAGGACTGAATCATTGAATGCCATACCGTCTAACCGGGAAAAAGTACGAGTCAGCTGGGGAATTTAATATCGTGCTTGCAAGTTGGTAGCTCAGTGGTTAAAGCAGCCGCTGGATTAGCGGAAAATCCGTGGATCAAATCCCGGCAATGGCATTGAATTTTTCAGTCCTCATTCCACCTCTTAAAGCTCTAAAGGTCAAACAATTAAAAAAAACTAAACGCCTGAACATTACCGGATACCGCATATTAAAGGTAAGAAGATTTTTTCCATCAACTGGGAGAGCTGAACACATATGTGGCGAACTAATGCAGACGCTAATGACATGCAGCGAAAGCTCACATAGTGTGAGATCAGGTACGTGTTAACCTCAACTAGTTTATAAACTGCTGGTATTTAATATTATGTTATTCAGAATTTTCAAGAAAACAATAAAGCAATTGGAAAATAAATAGCTGTACTAGCAAGAACTATAAGTGACAAGTCAAAAGTGATTGTGCGCTACCAATGGAATCATACGAGCAAATTAGGAACAACTAAGTGTAAAAATTTCGAAAGTGTTTCTGTAAAGATTAGAAATTCTGAAATTAGGAGTGAAAGATAGCATAAATCAATAGGGGAACAGTTGAGCAGAACTCCATATAAAACGTGTAGTCTGTATAGTTGTGAACGTTACAGCAAATGTGATGCAGTCAGCAAAACGTGCAAAGAAAGAAATTCACAGCTGATGCCCACAAATAACACGTTGAATGAGAAAATTGACTCATGCAACGGTAAGTTAAGCAAAGAAATCGACATTTGATTTCTAGTTTTACATAGCAACGCCAGTGAAGAAATATTTCAAGTAAATAGTAATGCTAACAATGTTGCTGAGAAGATAGGTAAAGAATCTGAAGGGGTTAATTCACAAATCTAATTAGTAAATAAAGGAGCACAGGAAGTTAATGCTGCACATGCGAACAGTAAATGCGGATATACCAAAATTGGTCGCGGGAGAGGTAGGAAAGGTGACAGAGAAAGTATTTCATTCACTCTCAGATTTTCCCATGGAAGTGTTCATTAGTGTTGCTTAGTGCATCAGAACGAGGTGTAAAGCACAAAGGAAAGACTCCGAAAGGCACTCAACCACATCCAGCCGTTCTTGTTCAGTCGGTCTGGGTGGCTCAGTTGGTTAGACGCTGGCCTACTGTTCCCAAGGTCGCGGGTTCAAATCCGGCCCAGGTCGATGGTTTTTAAGTGTGCTTAAAAACGACAGCTCCATGCCAGTAGATTTACTGACATGTAAAAGAACTCCTGCGGGACAAAATTCCGGCATACCGGCGACGCTGATGTGATCCTGGCAATAGACCGCGTCGTTAAACAACAAAATATTTTTTTTTTTCGTTCTTGTTCATCCCAACCTGGGGCTCTTGCTCCTGTTAATAGTCTGGGTAGCTTCGAATGCTCTGTCTTATACGGTGAGTAAATAATTGTAGTGCAGCTCGGGCATGCTGGCTTTGCCTTCTCCTGCGCATGTTTTTGTGCTTCCTCTTACTCTTGTGAGCCCACAACTATGGGAACAGCAGATCCGCCAGGTGCACAAAGCGCTTGCTGCGGTCTGCGAGGAAGCACAACTACTTGTTTGCGAGGTGCACAAGCCAGGAGTTATTGCCTGCGCCGGCTTGCTGTTTTAGCATGAATGTAAGATATGGGAGGTTCTGGCCCTTCATATGTAGTAGCTCAGTTCTTCTTCATAACCTTCATCTCTGCCGTTTTCGTGGTTCTCCTTTTGTGCATATTCCCCGACGTATGGAAGAGACGGAACCCTGGGACTCTCGAATAGGTTACTCAACATCATGGGGACACTGTCAATTGTTCTCGCGCCCGCAGCCAGGCCGGAATATGGACCTCGCGACGTGCCCTTGATGGGTCGACATACTGTGGTGTATAGGGAAGAATCCTACGTTGTTGGGATTGTTGTGGCGGACAGCGTCCTGAACATGCTGCCCTTCGTGGTGATGTGGACATATTAGCCGCAAAACAATTTCTTTAAAGTTTTTCTCTATTCACATGATGTAGATAGAAGAATAGTTTGCAGAATAATAGGTAGCTTGTGGAACAGTAAAGAAAGTCATGAGAGTGCAACACATCTGATTTTGTTCTCTATTGCTTCCAGACAAAGTTCGTCGCTCTAGAGGGGATGAAATCGCTGGCACTGCTTGTGAAACAAATAGTGACGGTAATAATTATTTATTTACTCTTCTAAACTTTCTAAGTGATTTCCATGCAATGTGATTAATATACATTTTGTGCCCTTTTTTCTCATTCATATGTTGACTCTCAGGGCCACTGCCAGCAGAAGTATATACTAATACACGAGAAAGCTGGCATAAAATGTGAACTGGAGCACCTGGTTTATGAATGGAATATGTAAGGGAAGAAAGATGTCTTTAAGGATAGTCTTCTACACCTAGTGAACACCGTGCTTAGATGGCGGTGGAAACTGCAGATATAGATATCGGGTAGGTAGTTAAGGAGTTGATGAGTAAGGATGATGGAATTTGAATAATAAACGTTGGTGAGACAGAAGTTTCTTATATGTGATATACATTTGTGTTGAACTAATACATTCTTGAGCACGACGGGTTTTCAGTTCAGGCTCCTAGATCCTCATACGCACCCAACATAACTGCTTACAGTCTTAATCTACCACCTCTAATAATATTTTGTAGAGAATTATCTCAGCCACTAGTTGTCAGCAGCTGTTTCTAACGTTAACCCAGTCATAATTTACACACACAATTACTTCTGCACACATTTTCTTCTTCTCTGTGCTCTGTAAGGCATTATTAAGTAATAAAACTATGTTGTATATTCTAGTTCCCTCTGAGCATTCCAGTTCCTTTTGTTAACTTTACTTGAAAGATGACCTAAGCTCCCGCCGTCCTTTCCAAGAATCACCCTTAGTGCTGTTCTCCTATACACCTTCCCCTATTTCTGCTCCAGAAAGCAGTTTGCTCTTTGACATTCAAAAACTATATGTTCCAAATCTTCCTTCCCTCCACCAATGTTAATCTGGCCCTTTGGGATGGCCTTTCCTAATCACATCAGTCTCCAAACATGGGTACTTAGCCATGCTATTGCCCATGCTAGGCTATGGTAAGGAATAATATTCTATCCTATTCTACTCTTTCGGATTATTTCGGCGTGCAATTCACAACCACACCTGCATGGCTGGAGTGGCTAGGTATATGCATCGCATACTAGCTCAGAACAACCGATCTGGATATCGTAGGTTTCCCAGTTACATGAAATCCCACACAGTTCGGTGAAAATGTCCTGGACTTTGTGAGCTACTGAAATACAATTTAAGACGTCTCATACATTTGATTCCTCATGTGAGTATATCAAACCCAAGATATTTCTATCAAATTCTTAAGGGCCAATGAGTTTTCAGAACCTAAAGCCTATATAAGTGTTTCACTCTGAATGGCATCCTAGTATGTTGTTTGACCCAGATATGACATTTATCACTAATCTGACTGGGTTTTTCGTTATGCTGTTCACAGACACAACCAATAGCGCACTGAGTTCTAGCAGACTTCCGGACATCTATTGCTGTCGAACGGGAACACTGGGATGCAGTACTGCCTGTTCTACAACAGGTAAGCAATAGAAACCACATCTAGTGTGTTGCACAGTCATGGGTATCTCAGCTCTTCTACAACTATTCATGCAAACACTTATTGCTCTATCTACATCATGCCAGTCGAGATAAATACTTGTAGAAATTATGTTATTGCTTGAGAGGTAGAATTGAAACTGAAAACCTCAATGCCACAGCTGGGATTTGAACCACAGACCCTCCGCCTCCCAAGCGGGTGCTCTAGCAGGGTGCTAGAGCCCCCGCCTGGTACGCAGAGGGTCTGTGTTTCTAATCCTAGGTGTGGCATTGAATTTTTTCTTCAGTTCCAATTCTAGCTCTCAAACATGCACCAAGCTCATCCCTTCCACCCATGGACATACAATTCATAAACATTCGACTCAATGTGGAATTACTTGCAATTTTTCTCTTTGGCTACGTGGTAAGTAGATACATTTTGCATTCCAGCCCAGAATTCGCGGGATATAGATAACATTTTGACACCCCGCGTGCAGGCACGTGTGGGCCTGTGAGCAGGAAACTCCAAAACGAAATGTTGATTACATACAAAACTCGCTATTTTAGTTCACTGTTTTGCAACGCTGCCACATGGAGATCGAATTCTACCCATCCCAAATTACGTTTGACACGAAGGTTCTAAATATGTTTCTATTCTCAGAAGGGCTCTAAGGAGTTTGATTAAACTCTTTCATGTTTAAGCCACAAACCGTTTTGTGGAGATAACTGTATTCGAAATATTCCGATATTCGTTCAAATTTTCAAACTGTTACACATTAGTCAAATAGGAGGTCCTTTTTTATATTTTGGGCCTTCAAAGAGAAAGAAATTTCAAACTCCTCGCATACCGAGCTGATCAAGAAAGAATAGACAATCGTTTCAGGCAGGTGTTCCTACAATTGAATATATAATGAAACTATGTTTGCATATGCTTATTATCGATTTCCAGGAAGAACTTGAGTGAACCATTGTAAGAATGGTTTCATAGAGAATTGTCAGAGAAAGTCACGTGGAAGGAGTACTTTACATATACGTAGATCCCTTTTGGTTATCATGTTGCAAATGTAGACATTTCCCAAGCAGGTTCTAACGGACATGCTTGCAGGTTTGATATTGCTGGGCCTTTCTTTCCCTTACACGAACTTATAAATAATAATCTGAATTGTCTTTTGGCATGGTTTAACTGTTTCTTTCTTAGTTTGAAAAGAGGTACAGATGTATGTTAAATATGTTACTGCTCATTGTCTTGAAAGCAACGCGCTTTCAGGAAAAGTATTTATGATGAACATTTTGTTCATTTGAGGGGGAAAATATATTAGTTGCCTTTTATTTAAAATATATTATGAAACGTATTTCATGGTCAGCTCAACTTTCAAAAATATATTTATTTGACTTTCAGTTTACCTATAAATGGATAACTTCTATTTGATACCTTGTGTTTTTGTTGAAAATCTATTATATAATGAAATATTTAATAACGTAATTGATTGAAAGGCGAGCTTTACATAGTTCCTTTGTCTGTATAAAAATAAGGAACACCTCAGGTATGATGTTGCACGCTCTATGTAAGACGTCTGTTTGTCTATGTATGTTGTGGGAATGTGTGTGACAGTTTCTGCGCGTAGGAAGGTGTGATTGTGTGTGTTTGTGTGTGTGTGTGTCTTATTTGTGTTTATTGTATGTAGCTATATATTTCTGTGTATGTAATTCTAAATTTTTTGTGGAAATACATGATCCTCCAAGGTTACATAATGTAGCTTCAGAGTGCCCAATGGGGTAAAGAAAGCATTTTAAATAAGAGCAGCAAAAAAACCTTGAGTAAAAGACACATAAGAAGGAAAAGCTTCCACAACAATTCCTCTACCTTCATCTTGTTAATTAAGGACAAGATGTGCTGGAACTATGTTGCGGCCACTATGTCCACATCAGCACGAAGAGCAGCATATTAAGGACGCTGGCCACCACAACAATCCCAACAACGTAGGGTTACTCCCTACACAACACAGTATGTCGACCCATCAAGGATACGCCGCAACGTCCATGTACCGGCCTGGGAGCAGGTGCGAGACCCAATTCGCGATGTCCCTGAGGTGTTGGATAACATATTGGAGAGTCCCAGGCTTGGGTCTCCTCCATACGTCGGGGAATATGCTCAAGAGGAGAACTAGAAAGCGGCAATGATGCAGATTATGATGAAGAAATGAGCAACGACATATCAAGAACGAGAACCTCCCTTATATCTTACATTCATGCCGTAATAGCAAGCCGACCCAGGCAATCACTGATGGCTTGTGCACCTCGCAAAGCAGTAGGTTGTGCTTGCTCGCAGAGCGCAGCAAACGCCTTGTGCACCTGGCGGATCTGCTGTTGCCATATTTGTGGGCTCAAAGAGTAAGAGGAAGCACAGAAACATGCACAGGAAGAGGCAAAGCCAGCAACGACCAGAACTTGAACTTCTGCTGAAAGAGAAGGAACCTTTGGACGCTTGTTTGCAAGAGACTAAGCTGCGTCCTCAAGACGCCTTCCACCTCAGGCGATACACTCCAGTACGGTGTGATGTTACACCGGAAGAAGGTGTTCCGGCACAGGCGGCGCCATGATACTTGTCAGAGACGACATATATGCAATCTGTACCATTACTGTCTGATATCCAATCAGTTGCAATAAGGATCCTACTGCCAGACATCCAGTTCAAAATTTGCTTGCCTCCGTCCCATGACTTCTCGCACATTGATTTAGAAGATCTGGTTTCCCAGTTACCACACCGTTTCTGTTGGTGGGAGACTTCAATGTGCACCAACCAAATTGGAGCTCAGGTCGCGCTTGTGCGAGAGGCAAGCTCCTCCCCGCTGATTTCCTGCCCAGTTACAACCTAGCCCACCTCAACACTGGAGAGCCTACATTCATTTCTGGCGCTTTCAATAGCTTCTCGCGCCTTGATCTTGCAGTGTATTCACCTCAGCTGGCAGTATCCTTACAATGGAATGTCATCTCAGACTTATACTCTAGTGACCTCTTTCAATGTCTTATTAGTCTCTTAACGCAAGATACATGTTCCACGCGTATGCCCAGACGGCGTCTGAACCATGCCAACTGGAACCTTTACATCCAGTTGGCTGTGTTTCCGTACAACGAACATGACTCAGTGAATGTTTGGGTGCAGCATCTCTCGGAGACGATTCGCTCTGCTGCTGAACGATCAATCCCGCGGTCGACTTCACACCCTCGTCGATTTCCCGTCCCTGGTGGACGGAGGAATGTTGGAATGCCATTCGTACAGGAAGGCGTGCTCTTAGTGTTTTAAAACGTCACCCTACTTTGGATAACCTAATCCAATACACGAAAATGCGCGTCAGGTCCACACAAGTGATCTAGGATAGCTAACAATCATCATGGAGCAAATTTGTAGCGTCATTTAACCGACACAGACCTTCCTCGGTTGTGTGGAATAGGTTAAGGCGTGCGGCAGGTACTTCGACCCATATACCAATTGCGGGACTTAAAATAGCCTCATGAGCTGTTCTTGATCCATTCGTAGTGGCGAAGACGTTTCGAGTGGTTTCGCTCAAGTGTCTTGCTCGGAAAACTACTCTCCTGAGTTCCTTCCAGTTAAAACTCAGGTGGAATATCAGGGCTTCGCGTTTCGCTCTAGAAACGTGGAAGATTACAATCGCCTTTTCACCATGGCGGAGCTGGAAGATTCTCTTAAACCTTCGCGCTTATCAGCACCAGGACCGAACGGTATTCATTTGCAAATGTTACAACAGCTCTCTCCTGAAGGTGTGGCGTCCCTGCTCGAGGTCTATAATCGTGTTTGGTTATACAGTATACTCCCATAAATTTGGCGGTACGCCACCGTTATTCCCATCTTAAAGGCTGGAACGGACCGTCATCTTCCCTTCAGCTATCGTCCTATTTTCCTCACCAGTTGCGTTTGCAAGATGATGGAACGCATGGTCAATGGACGGTTGGCATGGTGGTTAGAATGTCGTAATCTAATGGCTAAGATTCAGTTGGTTTTCGACGACACCGTTCAACTGTAGGCCATCTTGTGTCAATATCGACACAGATAATGGACGGATGAATGAAGAACTGTCAAACCGTTGGCATATTTTTCCATCTCGACAAGGCTTGTGATACGTGCTGCCGAGCGGGTTTCTACGTTTTCTGTATACCTGGAACATACGTGGACGCCTACCGCTGTTCATCCAGGAGTTTATGAAGAACCGCTTTTTCCGAGTAAGGGTCAGCTCGGTTTTATATAATTCTTTTGTTCAGGAGGACGGAGCACCTCAGGGTTCGGTACTAAGTGTCACGCTCTTTGCTATTACAATTAACTCCATGTGGAAATGTGTTCCACCTGGAGTTTCGTCATGCTTATTCGTAGACAACTTCGATGTCTATTGCACTTCTCAGCGCACGGCGTTCTTACAACTTCGAGTGCAGTAATGTTTGCACAACCTTAGAGAATGGATCTCCAAGAACGACTTCCGTTTCTCAACTGAGAAGTCAATCTGCTTTAATTTCTGGCGTCGCAGGAGTCGACTACCACCTTCGCTACGTTTCGGTTCAGATACACTTCCCTTCGCAGATTAGACACGCTTCCTGGGTTTGATCTTGGACAGGAAGCTTTGTTGGCCGTCGCATATTGCACAGCTAATAGCACGATATGACCGTTACCTAAATGTCATGCGAGTACTAAATGGCAAATCGTGGAGAGCGGATCCGAACAATTTTGTTCCGAATGTGTCGCGGACTCATCCGATCCAAACTAGACTATCGATGTATTAGACGCCGTCCACAATAGGGGCATCCGCATTGTAATAGGAGCTTTTCCAACAAGCCCAGTTGTGAGCCTTTACGCCGAGTCCGCACAACCTCCCCTGCAATATCGGCGTGAGATTCTCTTTGCAAATTGTAGTTGTGCGCCTAGATGCATACCTAAGCACCCAACGTTCCCTTCCTTTTTCGCCAACACGCTAAGTGAGCGGTGTAGGAAGAGCACCCATAGTTCTAAGCCTGCAGGATTTCGTTTGCAAGGTCTTCTAGGGAAGCTGCGGGTGGAGCTGCCTAGGATGTTCGCCAAGGGCGAGAAGCTTGACCTCGCTCGGCTATCTGTTACGCCCCATCTAGGTCTTGGGATGAGCGTACACCGGAAGTCCACGATGCCTATTTCAAGTATCCGCAGGTGTTTTTTTATTTTTAATAATTTTTGTCAGGCTACACTGACCGTCGATGTATTTACGGCGATGGGTCAAAGAGCACCAACGGTGTTGGATGTGCTTATGTTTATGGAACCGCATCACATACCATTCGTTTTTCTAAACAGCACTTCCATTTTAACTGCAGAGCTTTATGCAACTTACCGAACCGTTTAAGTTTTCAGCGGAGTGTAGCATAAATTTGAGGATTTGAAACTTTAGATATCTCTTTTTATGATTTTTCACATATTTATCACCTTGTTTCATATCTGGCTGTTGCAATTTTTTTTTTTTTTTTAACTTTTTTGTGTACATCTTCCTTGTTGTCAGTGTATTTATTTTTGAGTGAGATTTAGATCCGGCTGTTGCCATGACTCTTTTAAGGGCGTTAGTTACCTCGAAGTTGAGCGCCCTTAAACCTAACCATCCAACCAATCCATGTTCCGGCCTGGTTGCAAGAGTGAGAACCAATTCGTAGTCGTCCACTTATTAACCTATTGGAGAGTAACGGGCTCAGGTCTCCAACATTCGTCGGGGAATGTGCACAAGAAGAGGCATACGAAGCCGCCAGTAATGAGGATTATGAGGAGGGGTTGAGCACCTGCATATGAAGAATCAAAACCTCCCATATATAACATTCATGCTTAAGTACCAAGGCGAAGTAGGCGACAACAGTTGGCCTATGCAGCTGGTAGACAAGTGCATTGTGAACCTCGCAGACCGCAACAAGCACAATAGAATGTTTCTCAACCATTGCCCACAAACGGCTTGTGTGTTTAAAAACACCAACAGTAAGTTTGTTGGCATAAATAAATGATTACCATCTCAAGGTTATTGAATCCTGGGACATAAAGTACTTACAACAGGAAGTCCCCATTGTGTTAATTGTCTCTGATGTGAGACTGCCTTTGTGGTTTACCAGGAGAAATCCGAAGTAGTTTGAGAATTCAATGTCATTCTGGCAGGTTGTCGCAGTAGCTTAACAGGTGGAGCACACGCCTATTCAGCGGAGGGTCTGTGGTTCAAAGCGCAGTTGTGGCATTGGATTTTTAAGTTCCAGTTCTACCTCGCAAATTAATTATTATTTATTTATGCCAACAAGCCTCCTGCTGACGTTTTTAAGCACACCAGTCGTGTGTGGACAATGTTTTAAGAGGTGGAATCAGGACTGAATCATTGAATGCCATACCGTCTAACCGGGAAAAAGTACGAGTCAGCTGGGGAATTTAATATCGTGCTTGCAAGTTGGTAGCTCAGTGGTTAAAGCAGCCGCTGGATTAGCGGAAAATCCGTGGATCAAATCCCGGCAATGGCATTGAATTTTTCAGTCCTCATTCCACCTCTTAAAGCTCTAAAGGTAAAACAATTAAAAAAAACTAAACGCCTGAACATTACCGGATACCGCATATTAAAGGTAAGAAGATTTTTTCCATCAACTGGGAGAGCTGAACACATATGTGGCGAACTAATGCAGACGCTAATGACATGCAGCGAAAGCTCACATAGTGTGAGATCAGGTACGTGTTAACCTCAACTAGTTTATAAACTGCTGGTATTTAATATTATGTTATTCAGAATTTTCAAGAAAACAATAAAGCAATTGGAAAATAAATAGCTGTACTAGCAAGAACTATAAGTGACAAGTCAAAAGTGATTGTGCGCTTCCAATGGAATCATACGAGCAAATTAGGAACAACTAAGTGTAAAAATTTCGAAAGTGTTTCTGTAAAGATTAGAAATTCTGAAATTAGGAGTGAAAGATAGCATAAATCAATAGGGGAACAGTTGAGCAGAACTCCCTATAAAACGTGTAGTCTGTATAGTTGTGAACGTTACAGCAAATGTGATGCAGTCAGCAAAACGTGCAAAGAAAGAAATTCACAGCTGATGCCCACAAATAACACGTTGAATGAGAAAATTGACTCATGCAACGGTAAGTTAAGCAAAGAAATCGACATTTGATTTCTAGTTTTACATAGCAACGCCAGTGAAGAAATATTTCAAGTAAATAGTAATGCTAACAATGTTGCTGAGAAGATAGGTAAAGAATCTGAAGGGGTTAATTCACAAATCTAATTAGTAAATAAAGGAGCACAGGAAGTTAATGCTGCACATGCGAACAGTAAATGCGGATATACCAAAATTGGTCGCGGGAGAGGTAGGAAAGGTGACAGAGAAAGTATTTCATTCACTCTCAGATTTTCCCATGGAAGTGTTCATTAGTGTTGCTTAGTGCATCAGAACGAGGTGTAAAGCACAAAGGAAAGACTCCGAAAGGCACTCAACCACATCCAGCCGTTCTTGTTCAGTCGGTCTGGGTGGCTCAGTTGGTTAGACGCTGGCCTACTGTTCCCAAGGTCGCGGGTTCAAATCCGGCCCAGGTCGATGGTTTTTAAGTGTGCTTAAAAACGACAGCTCCATGCCAGTAGATTTACTGACATGTAAAAGAACTCCTGCGGGACAAAATTCCGGCATACCGGCGACGCTGATGTGATCCTGGCAATAGACCGCGTCGTTAAACAACAAAATATTTTTTTTTTTCGTTCTTGTTCATCCCAACCTGGGGCTCTTGCTCCTGTTAATAGTCTGGGTAGCTTCGAATGCTCTGTCTTATACGGTGAGTAAATAATTGTAGTGCAGCTCGGACATGCTGGCTTTGCCTTCTCCTGCGCATGTTTTTGTGCTTCCTCTTACTCATGTGAGCCCACAACTATGGGAACAGCAGATCCGCCAGGTGCACAAAGCGCTTGCTGCGGTCTGCGAGGAAGCACAACTACTTGTTTGCGAGGTGCACAAGCCAGGAGTTATTGCCTGCGCCGGCTTGCTGTTTTAGCATGAATGTAAGATATGGGGGGTTCTGGCTCTTCATATGTAGTAGCTCAGTTCTTCTTCATAACCTTCATCTCTGCCGTTTTCGTGGTTCTTCTTTTGTGCATATTCCCCGACGTATGGAAGAGACGGAAGCCTGGGACTCTCGAATAGGTTACTCAACATCATGGGGACACTGTCAATTGGGTCTCGCGCCCGCAGCCAGGCCGGAATATGGACCTCGCGACGTACCCTTGATGGGTCGACATACTGTGGTGTATAGGGAAGAATCCTACGTTGTTGGGATTGTTGTGGCGGACAGCGTCCTGAACATGCTGCCCTTCGTGGTGATGTGGACATATTAGCCGCAAAACAATTTCTTTAAAGTTTTTCTCTATTCACATGATGTAGATAGAAGAATAGTTTGCAGAAAAATAGGTAGCTTGTGGAACAGTAAAGAAAGTCATGAGAGTGCAACACATCTGATTTTGTTCTCTATTGCTTCCAGACAAAGTTCGTCGCTCTAGAGGGGATGAAATCGCTGGCACTGCTTGTGAAACAAATAGTGACGGTAATAATTATTTATTTACTCTTCTAAACTTTCTAAGTGATTTCCATGCAATGTGATTAATATACATTTTGTGCACTTTTTTCTCATTCATATGTTCACTTTCAGGGCCACTGCCAGCAGAAGTATATACTAATACGCGAGAAAGCTGGCATAAAATGTGAACTGGAGCACCTGGTTTATGAATGGAATATGTAAGGGAAGAAAGATGTCTTTAAGGATAGTCTTCTACACCAAGTGAACACCGTGCTTAGATGGCGGTGGAAACTGCAGATATAGATATCGGGTAGGTAGTTAAGGAGTTGATGAGTAAGGATGATGGAATTTGAATAATAAACGTTGGTGAGACAGAAGTTTCTTATATGTGATATACATTTGTGTTGAACTAATACATTCTTGAGCACGACGGGTTTTCAGTTCAGGCTCCTAGATCCTCATACGCACCCAACATAACTGCTTACAGTCTTAATCTACTATTTCTAATAATATTTTGTACAGAATTATCTCAGCCACTGGTTGTCAGCAGCTGTTTCTAACGTTAACCCAGTCATAATTTACACACACAATTACTTCTGCACACATTTTCTTCTTCTCTGTGCTCTGTAAGGCATTATTAAGTAATAAAACTATGTTGTATATTCTAGTTCCCTCTGAGCATTCCAGTTCCTTTTGTTAACTTTACTTGAAAGATGACCTAAGCTCCCGCCGTCCTTTCCAAGAATCACCCTTAGTGCTGTTCTCCTATACACCTTCCCCTATTTCTGCTCCAAAAAGCAGTTTGCTCTTTGGCATTCAAAAACTATATGTTCCAAATCTTCCTTCCCTCCACCAATGGGAATCTGGCCCTTTGGGATGGTCTTTCCTAATCACATCAGTCTCCAAACATGGGTACTTAGCCATGCTATTGCCCATGCTAGGCTATGGTAAGGAATAATATTCTATCCTATTCTACTCTTTCGGATTATTTCGGCGTGCAATTCACAACCACACCTGCATGGCTGGAGTGGCTAGGTGTATGCATCGCATACTAGCTCAGAACAACCGATCTGGATATCGTAGGTTTCCCAGTTACATGAAATCCCACACAGTTCGGTGAAAATGTCCTGGACTTTGTGAGCTACTGAAATACAATTTAAGACGTCTCATACATTTGATTCCTCATGTGAGTATATCAAACTCAAGATATTTCTATCAAATTCTTAAGGGCCAATGCGTTTTGAGAACCTAAAGCCTATATAAGTGTTTCACTCTGAATGGCATCCTAGTATGTTGTTTGACCCAGATATGACATTTATCACTAATCTGACTGGGTTTTTCGTTATGCTGTTCACAGACACAACCAATAGAGCACTGAGTTCTAGCAGACTTCCGGACATCTATTGCTGTCGAACGGGAACACTGGGATGCAGTACTGCCTGTTCTACAACAGGTAAGCAATAGAAACCACATCTAGTGTGTTGCACAGTCATGGCTATCTCAGCTCTTCTACAACTATTCATGCAAACACTTATTGCTCTATCTACATCATGCCAGTCGAGATAAATACTTGTAGAAATTATGTTATTGCTTGAGAGGTAGAATTGAAACTGAAAACCTCAATGCCACAGCTGGGATTTGAACCACAGACCCTCCGCCTCCCAAGCGGGTGCTCTAGCAGGGTGCTAGAGCCCCCGCCTGGTACGCAGAGGGTCTGTGTTTCTAATCCTAGGTGTGGCATTGAATTTTTTCTTCAGTTCCAATTCTAGCTCTCAAACATGCACCAAGCTCATCCCTTCCAACCATGGACATACAATTCATAAACATTCGACTCAATGTGGAATTACTTGCAATTTTTCTCTTTGGCTACGTGGTAAGTAGATACATTTTGCATTCCAGCCCATAATTCGCCGGATATAGATAACATTTTGAGACCCCGCACGCAGGCACGTGTGGGCCTGTGAGCAGGAAACTCCAAAACGAAATGTTGATTACATACAAAACTCGCTCTTTTAGTTCACTGTTTTGTAACGCTGCAACATGGAGATCGAATTCTACCTATCCCAAATTACGTTTGACTCGAAGGTTCTAAATATGTTTCTATTCTCAGAAGGGCTCTAAGGAGTTTGATTAAACTCTTTCATGTTTAAGCCACAAACCGTTTTGTGGAGATAACTGTATTCGAAATATTCCGATATTCGTTCAAATTTTCAAACAGTTACACATTAGTCAAATAGGAGGTCCTTTTTTATATTTTGGGCCTTCAAAGAGAAAGAAATTTCAAACTCCTCATATAACGAGCTGATCAAGAAAGAATTGACAATCGTTTCAGGCAGGTGTTCCTACAATTGAATATATAATGAAACTATGTTTGCATATGCTTATTATCGATTTACAGGAAGAACTTGAGTGAACCATTGTAAGAATGGTTTCATAAAGAACTGTCAGAGAAAGTCACGTGGAAGGAGTACTTTACATATACGTAGATCCCTTTTGGTTATCATGTTGCAAATGTAGACATTTCCCAAGCAGGTTCTAACGGACATGCTTGCAGGTTTGATATTGCTGGGCCTTTCTTTCCCTTACACGAACTTATAAATAATAATCTGAATTGTCTTTTGGCATGGTTTAACTGTTTCTTTCTTAGTTTGAAAAGAGGTACAGATGTATGTTAAATATGTTACTGCTCATTGTCTTGAAAGCAACGTGCTTTCAGGAAAAGTATTTATGATGAACATTTTGTTCATTTGAGGGGGAAAATATATTAGTTGCCTTTTATTTAAAATATATTATGAAACGTATTTCATGGTCAGCTCAACTTTCAAAAATATATTTATTTGACTTTCAGTTTACCTATAAATGGATAACTTCTATTTGATACCTTGTGTTTTTGTTGAAAATCTATTATATTATGAAATATTTAATAACGTAATTGATTGAAAGGCGAGCTTTACATAGTTCCTTTGTCTGTATAAAAATAAGGAACATCTCAGGTATGATGTTGCACGCTCTATGTAAGACGTCTGTTTGTCTATGTATGTTGTGGGAATGTGTGTGACAGTTTCTGCGCGTAGGAAGGTGTGATTGTGTGTGTTTGTGTGTGTGTGTGTGTCTTATTTGTGTTTGTTGTATGTGGCTATATATTTCTGTGTATGTAATTCTAAATTTTTTGTGGAAATACGTGATCCTCCAAGGTTACATAATGTAGCTTCAAAGTGCCCAATGGGGTAAAGAAAGCATTTTAAATAAGAGCAGCAAAAAAACCTTGAGTAAAAGACACATAAGAAGGAAAAGCTTCCACAACAATTCTTCTATCTTCATCTTGTTAATTAAGGACAAGATGTGCTGGAACTATGTTGCGGCCACTATGTCCACATCAGCACGAAGAGCAGCATATTAAGGACGCTGGCCACCACAACAATCCCAACAACGTAGGGTTACTCCCTACACAACACAGTATGTCGACCCATCAAGGATACGCCGCAACGTCCATGTACCGGCCTGGGAGCAGGTGCGAGACCCAATTCGCGATGTCCCTGAGGTGTTGGGTAACCTATTGGAGAGTCCCAGTCTTGGGTCTCCTCCATACGTCGGGGAATATGCTCAAGAGGAGAACTAGAAAGCGGCAATGATGCAGATTATGATGAAGAAATGAGCAACGACATATCAAGAACGAGAACCTCCCTTATATCTTACATTCATGCCGTAATAGCAAGCCGACCCAGGCAATCACTGATGGCTTGTGCACCTCGCAAAGCAGTAGGTTGTGCTTGCTCGCAGAGCGCAGCAAACGCCTTGTGCACCTGGCGGATCTGCTGTTGCCATATTTGTGGGCTCAAAGAGTAAGAGGAAGCACAGAAACATGCACAGGAAGAGGCAAAGCCAGCAACGACCAGAACTTGAACTTCTGCTGAAAGAGAAGGAACCTTTGGACGCTTGTTTGCAAGAGACTAAGCTGCGTCCTCAAGACGCCTTCCACCTCAGGCGATACACTCCAGTACGGTGTGATGTTACACCGGAAGAAGGTGTTCCGGCACAGGCGGCGCCATGATACTTGTCAGAGACGACATATATGCAATCTGTACCATTACTGTCTGATATCCAATCAGTTGCAATAGGGATCCTACTGCCAGACATCCAGTTCAAAATTTGCTTGCCTCCGTCCCATGACTTCTCGCACATTGATTTAGAAGATCTAGTTTCCCAGTTACCACACCGTTTCTGTTGGTGGGAGACTTCAATGCGCACCAACCAATTTGGAGCTCAGGTCGCGCTTGTGCTCCTCCCCGCTGATTTCCTGCCCAGTTACAACCTAGCTCTCCTCAACACTGGAGAGCCTACATTCATTTCTGGCACTTTCAATAGCTTCTCGCGCCTTGATCTTGCAGTGTGTTCACCTCTGCTGGCAGTATCCTTACAATGGAATGTCATCTCAGACTTATACTCTAGTGACCTCTTTCAATGTCTTATTAGTCTCTTAACGCAAGATACATGTTCCACACGTATGCCCAGACGGCGTCTGAACCATGCCAACTGGAACCTTTACATCCAGTTGGCTGTGTTTCCGTACAACGAACATGACTCAGTGAATGATTGGGTGCAGCATCTCTCGGAGACGATTCGCTCTGCTGCTGAACGATCAATTCCGCGGTCGACTTCACACCCTCGTCGATTTCCCGTCCCTGGTGGACGGAGGAATGTTGGAATGCCATTCGTACTGGAAGGCGTGCTCTTAGGGTTTTAAAACGTCACCCTACTTTGGATAACCTAATCCAATACACGAAAATGCGCGTCAGGTCCACACAAGTGATCTAGGATAGCAAACAATCATCATGGAGCAAATTTGTAGCGTCATTTAACCGACACAGACCTTCCTCGGTTGTGTGGAATAGGTTAAGGCGTGCGGCAGGTACTTCGACCCATATACCAATTGCGGGACTTAAAATAGCCTCATGAGCTGTTCTTGATCCATTCGTAGTGGCGAATACGTTTCGACTGGTTTCGCTCAAGTGTCTTGCTCGGAAAAATACTCTCCTGAGTTCCTTCCAGTTAAAACTCAGGTGGAATATCGGGGCTTCGCGTTTCGCTCTAGAAACGTGGAAGATTACAATCGCCTTTTCACCATGGCGGAGCTGGAAGATACTCTTATACCTTCGCGCTTATCAGCACCAGGACCGAACGGTATTCATGTGCAAATGTTACAACAGCTCTCTCCTGAAGGTAAGGCGTCCCTGCTCGAGGTCTATAATCGTGTTTGGTTATACAGTATACTCCCATAAATTTGGCGGTACGCCACCGTTATTCCCATCTTAAAGGCTGGAAAGGACCGTCATCTTCCCTTCAGCTATCGTCCTATTTTCCTCACCAGTTGCGTTTGCAAGATGATGGAACGCATGGTCAATGGACGATTGGCATGGTGGTTAGAATGTCGTAATCTAATGGCTAAGTTTCAGTTGGTTTTCGACGACACCGTTCAACTGTAGGCCATCTTGTGTCAATATCGACACAGATAATGGACGGATGTATGAAGAACTGTCAAACCGTTGGCATATTTTTCCATCTCGACAAGGCTTGTGATACGTGCTGCCGAGCAGGTTTCTACGTTTTCTGTATACCTGGAACATACGTGGACGCCTACCGCTGTTCATCCAGGAGTTTATGAAGAACCACTTTTTCCGAGTAAGGGTCAGCTCGGTTTTATATAATTCTTTTGTTCAGGACGACGGAGCACCTCAGGGTTCGGTACTAAGTGTCACGCTCTTTTCTATTACAATTAACTCCATGTGGAAATGTGTTCCACCTGGAGTTTCGTCATGCTTATTCGTAGACAACTTCGATGTCCATTGCACTTCTCAGCGCACGGCGTTCTTACAACTTCGAGTGCAGTAATGTTTGCACAACCTTAGAGATTGGATCTCCAAGAACGACTTCGGTTTCTCAACTGAAAAGTCAATCTGCTTTAATTTCTGGCGTCGCAGGAGTCGACTACCACCTTCGCTACGTTTCGCTTCAGATACACTTCCCTTCGCAGATTAGACACGCTTCCTGGGTTTGATCTTGGACAGGAAGCTTTGTTGGCCGTCGCATATTGCACAGCTAATAGCACGATGTGACCGTTACCTAAATATCATGCGAGTACTAAATGGCAAATCGTGGAGAGCGGATCCGAACAATTTTGTTCCGAATGTGTCGCGGACTCATCCGATCCAAACTAGACTATCGATGTATTAGACGCCGTCCACAATAGGGGCATCCGCATTGTAATAGGAGCTTTTCCAACAAGCCCAGTTGTGAGCCTTTACGCCGAGTCCGCACAACCTCCCCTGCAATATCGGCGTGAGATTCTCTTTGCAAATTGTAGTTGTGCGCCTAGATGCATACCTAAGCACCCAACAGTGGCGGCTCGCAGTCAAAATTTTAGGGTAGGCAAAGTGTAACAGCAGCAACAGCAACAACAACAACGACGGTGATGATGATTATGATGATAATAATAATAACAATAACAATAACAATAACAATAGTAATAACAACAACAACAACAACAATAATAATAATAATAATAATAATAATAATAATAATAATAATAATAATAATAATAATAATAATAATAATAATAATAATAATAATAATAATAATAATAATAATAATAATAATAATAATAATAATAATAATAATAATAATAATAATAATAATAATAATAATAATAATAATAATAATAATAATAATAATAATAATAATAATAATAATAATAATAATAATAATAATAATAATAATAATAATAATAATAAACCCCGTTTATCCGAAATATAGGGGCGAAGTCATTGCGGATAACGCAAACAATATATTGTTTGGTTGTTTAATAAGAGCAGAGTGAATGAATGTGACTTACGGGCGAATTACCGCCAAAACTAAAATCACGAGTGTCGGCAGAGATTTTTCCAGGGGGGGGGGGCACATGTTGGAAATTTGCAATCATATAATATTAAATCATTATTTTACTGTCAAAATTTATAGTATTTGTTGCAGATAACCGTATTAATTTGTGCTAAACAAAAATTGTTCTTTACATCAAAATTAAAATAATAGTTTAATAGTTAGTAACTGACTGCACATTAAGTTCACCGACTTCCAAGGGGGGCCGAGCCCCCCTTGCCCAAGTTTCGCGACGCCCATGACTAAAATGGATTAAGAAATTGAAAAATTGTCTGACTACAGCTTTGTGTTAAATAGCTAAAACACTCCTCTTTTCATTGTCAGTGCGCCGCGAAAGCGGAATTTGTAATAGTTCACTAATTAAGTCGGTCATACTGGTATTACACAGAGATAACGACAGATGCAGATCTCTGAGATCTTCGTTCGTGGAGTATGGCTGTTCGGAAAATGTCGCATAATTTCGGATTTGGGCCGGCAAGTGTTCGGACTGCTGGCAGACGCGTCTACGCATGCTCGGAGTGCATATACAGACGGAGTGTTTCCTTATCCCTATTCAAGGGCCTCGTACTGAGGAAATGGGGCCGGGCAGGCAGAGGTTAAGCTAGCCTGCCCTCCACTACCCAGGTTCCATGCGTATCATTTCTGCCGCGCGTTTCAAACACGCAGCGCAGTTTTGATGAATCGGAATTGAGATTAAAGGATTTGACCATGCGCTGGTCATTATAACCGAGAAAACTTTTCTTGAACTGCAATTTAGGGGAAAATGACGGTTGTATTACGATGTATTACGATAGGGTAGGCAGTGCCTACCCTGCCTACCCTGAGGAGCCGCGCCTGGCACCCAACGTTCCCTTCCTTTTTCGCCAACACGCTAAGTGAGCGGTGTAGGAAGAGCACCCTTAGTTCTAAGCCTGCAGGATTTCGTTTCCAAGGTCTTCTAGGGAAGCTGCGGGTGGAGCTGCCTAGGATGTTCGCCAAGGGCGAGAAGCTTGACCTCGCTCGGCTATCTGTTACGCCCCATCTAGGTCTTGGGATGAGCGTACACCGGAAGTCCACGATGCCTATTTCAAGTATCCGCAGGTGTTTTTTTATTTTTAATAATTTTTGTCAGGCTACACTGACCGTCGATGTATTTACGGCGATGGGTCAAAGAGCACCAACGGTGTTGGATGTGCTTATGTTTATGGAACCGCATCACATACCATTCGTTTTTCTAAACAGCACTTCCATTTTAACTGCAGAGCTTTATGCAACTTACCGAACCGTTTTGTATGTGCGCCGTCGTAAATTAGGTGCCTGTCTTATTTTGAGTGATTCCCTTAGAGCACTTCAGAGACTTTGTGAGCTGTACAACCCCCACCCTATTGTGCAACGTATCCTGGATGCCCCCCATGATGTAACGCTTCTGGTGTTGACGTAGTGTGTGCGTGGATTCCTGGTCATGTAGGATTGCCGGGGAGTGAAATGGCAGATTTGGCAGCAAAGACGGTAACTACAGAACACAGTATTGCCAGCTCACGTGTTACTTCGGAGGACTTTAGGCTTGAAGTGCAGAGAGCGGTTCTGTCGTCCTGGCACGAAGAGTGGTCAGCTCACCGCGGTAATAAGTTTAGAGAAGTGAAAGAACTTCCGATAAACTGGGTAACTTCCTGTGGCACATCTCGCCGCGAGGATGTTAGTTTTGGCTCGTTCAAGAATAGGGCACTGCAAATGTTCGGCTGGTTACTTATTTGAAAGGGGCCTTGCCCCTCTATGTCCGCTGTGTGATAACCTTTTGACTGTCCGTAACGTGCTGGTAGTGTTCCTCTCTAGCGTTCTTTCGAGATTCTCTGCAGTTGCCTGCCAGACTTGCAGAGGTCTTGGGGGATGACAAAACAGCGGTTGATAGAGTGTTTAAGTTTTCAGCGGAGTGTAGCATAAATTTGAGGATTTGAAACTTTAGATATCTCTTTTTATGATTTTTCACATATTTATCACCTTGTTTCATATCTGGCTGTTGCAATTGTTTCTTTTTTTAACTTTTTTGTGTACATCTTCCTTGTTGTCAGTGTATTTATTTTTGAGTGAGATTTAGCTCTGGCTGTTGCCATGACTCTTTTAAGGGCGTTAGCTACCTCGAAGTTGAGCGCCCTTAAACCTAACCATCCAACCAATCCATGTTCCGGCCTGGTTGCAAGAGTGAGAACCAATTCGTAGTCGTCCACTTATTAACCTATTGGAGAGTAACGGGCTCAGGTCTCCAACATTCGTCGGGGAATGTGCACAAGAAGAGGCATACGAAGCCGCCAGTAATGAGGATTATGAGGAGGGGTTGAGCACCTGCATATGAAGAATCAAAACCTCCCATATATAACATTCATGCTTAAGTACCAAGGCGACGTAGGCGACAACAGTTGGCCTATGCAGCTGGTAGACAAGTGCATTGTGAACCTCGCAGACCGCAACAAGCACAATAGAATGTTTCTCAACCATTGCCCACAAACGGCGTGTGTGTTTAAAAACACCCACAGTAAGTTTGTTGGCATAAATAAATGATTACCATCTCAAGGTTATTGAATTCTGGGACATAAAGTACTTACAACAGGAAGTCCCCATTGTGGTAATTGTCTCTGATGTGAGACTGCCTTTGTGGTTTACCAGGAGAAATCCGAAGTAGTTTGAGAATTCAATGTCATTCTGGCAGGTTGTCGCAGTAGCTTAACAGGTGGAGCACACGCCTATTCAGCGGAGGGTCTGTGGTTCAAAGCGCAGTTGTGGCATTGGATTTTTAAGCTCCAGTTCTACCTCGCAAATTAATTATTATTTATTTATGCCAACAAGCCTCCTGCTGACGTTTTTAAGCACACCAGTCGTGTGTGGACAATGTTTTAAGAGGTGGAACCAGGACTGAATCATTGAATGCCATACAGTCTAACCGGGAAAAAGTACGAGTCAGCTGGGGAATTTAATATCGTGCTTGCAAGTTGGTAGCTCAGTGGTTAAAGCAGCCGCTCGATTAGCGGAAAATCCGTGGATCAAATCCCGGCAATGGCATTGAATTTTTCAGTCCTCATTCCACCTCTTAAAGCTCTAAAGGTCAAACAATTAAAAAAAACTAAACGCCTGAACATTACCGGATACCGCATATTAAAGGTAAGAAGATTTTTTCCATCAACTGGGAGAGCTGAACACATATGTGGCGAACTAATGCAGACGCTAATGACATGCAGCGAAAGCTCACATAGTGTGAGATCAGGTACGTGTTAACCTCAACTAGTTTACAAACTGCTGGTATTTAATATTATGTTATTCAGAATTTTCAAGAAAACAATAAAGCAATTGGAAAATAAATAGCTGTACTAGCAAGAACTATAAGTGACAAGTCAACAGTGATTGTGCGCTACCAATGGAACCATACGAGCAAATTAGGAACAACTAAGTGTAAAAATTTCGAAAGTGTTTCTGTAAAGATTAGAAATTCTGAAATTAGGAGTGAAAGATAGCATAAATCAATAGGGGAACAGTTGAGCAGAACTCCATATAAAACGTGTAGTCTGTATAGTTGTGAACGTTACAGCAAATGTGATGCAGTCAGCAAAACGTGCAAAGAAAGAAATTCACAGCTGATGCCCACAAATAACACGTTGAATGAGAAAATTGACTCACGCAACGGTAAGTTAAGCAAAGAAATCGACATTTGATTTCTAGTTTTACATAGCAACGCCAGTGAAGAAATATTTCAAGTAAATAGTAATGCTAACAATGTTGCTGAGAAGATAGGTAAAGAATCTGAAGGGGTTAATTCATAAATCTAATTAGTAAATAAAGGAGCACAGGAAGTTAATGCTGCACATGCGAACAGTAAATGCGGATATACCAAAATTGGTCGCGGGAGAGGTAGGAAAGGTGACAGAGAAAGTATTTCATTCACTCTCAGATTTTCCCATGGAAGTGTTCATTAGTGTTGCTGAGTGCATCAGAACGAGGTGTAAAGCACAAAGGAAAGACTCGGAAAGGCACTCAACCACATCCAGCCGTTCTTGTTCAGTCGGTCTGGGTGGCTCAGTTGGTTAGACGCTGGCCTACTGTTCCCAAGGTCGCGGGTTCAAATCCGGCCCAGGTCGATGGTTTTTAAGTGTGCTTAAAAACGACAGCTCCATGCCAGTAGATTTACTGACATGTAAAAGAACTCCTGCGGGACAAAATTCCGGCATACCGGCGACGCTGATGTGATCCTGCCAATTGACAGCGTCGTTAAACAACAAAATATTTTTTTTTTTCGTTCTTGTTCATCCCAACCTGGGGCTCTTGCTCCTGTTAATAGTCTGGGTAGCTTCGAATGCTCTGTCTTATACGGTGAGTAAATAATTGTAGTGCAGCTCGGACATGCTGGCTTTGCCTTCTCCTGCGCATGTTTTTGTGCTTCCTCTTACTCTTGTGAGCCCACAACTATGGGAACAGCAGATCCGCCAGGTGCACAAAGCGCTTGCTGCGGTCTGCGAGGAAGCACAACTACTTGTTTGCGAGGTGCACAAGCCAGGAGTTATTGCCTGCGCCGGCTTGCTGTTTTAGCATGAATGTAAGATATGGGAGGTTCTGGCTCTTCATATGTAGTAGCTCAGTTCTTCTTCATAACCTTCATCTCTGCCGTTTTCGTGGTTCTCCTTTTGTGCATATTCCCCGACGTATGGAAGAGACGGAAGCCTGGGACTCTCGAATAGGTTACTCAACATCATGGGGACACCGTCAATTGGTTCTCGCGCCCGCAGCCAGGCCGGAATATGGACCTCGCGACGTACCCTTGATGGGTCGACATACTGTGGTGTATAGGGAAGAATCCTACGTTGTTGGGATTGTTGTGGCGGACAGCGTCCTGAACATGCTGCCCTTCGTGGTGATGTGGACATATTAGCCGCAAAACAATTTCTTTAAAGTTTTTCTCTATTCACATGATGTAGATAGAAGAATAGTTTGCAGAAAAATAGGTAGCTTGTGGAACAGTAAAGAAAGTCATGAGAGTGCAACACATCTGATTTTGTTCTCTATTGCTTCCAGACAAAGTTCGTCGCTCTAGAGGGGATGAAATCGCTGGCACTGCTTGTGAAACAAATAGTGACGGTAATAATTATTTATTTACTCTTCTAAACTTTCTAAGTGATTTCCATGCAATGTGATTAATATACATTTTGTGCACTTTTTTCTCATTCATATGTTCACTTTCAGGGCCACTGCCAGCAGAAGTATATACTAATACACGAGAAAGCTGGCATAAAATGTGAACTGGAGCACCTGGTTTATGAATGGAATATGTAAGGGAAGAAAGATGTCTTTAAGGATAGTCTTCTACACCTAGTGAACACCGTGCTTAGATGGCGGTGGAAACTGCAGATATAGATATCGGGTAGGTAGTTAAGGAGTTGATGAGTAAGGATGATGGAATTTGAATAATAAACGTTGGTGAGACAGAAGTTTCTTATATGTGATATACATTTGTGTTGAACTAATACATTCTTGAGCACGACGGGTTTTCAGTTCAGGCTCCTAGATCCTCATACGCACCCAACATAACTGCTTACAGTCTTAATCTACCACCTCTAATAATATTTTGTAGAGAATTATCTCAGCCACTGGTTGTCAGCAGCTGTTTCTAACGTTAACCCAGTCATAATTTACACACACAATTACTTCTGCACACATTTTCTTCTTCTCTGTGCTCTGTAAGGCATTATTAAGTAATAAAACTATGTTGTATATTCTAGTTCCCTCTGAGCATTCCAGTTCCTTTTGTAAACTTTACTTGAAAGATGACCTAAGCTTCCGCCGTCCTTTCCAAGAATTACCCTTAGTGCTGTTCTCCTATACACCTTCCCCTATTTCTGCTCCAAAAAGCAGTTTGCTCTTTGGCATTCAAAAACTATATGTTCCAAATCTTCCTTCCCTCCACCAATGGGAATCTGGCCCTTTGGAATGGTCTTTCCTAATCACATCAGTCTCCAAACATGGGTACTTAGCCATGCTATTGCCCATGCTAGGCTATGGTAAGGAATAATATTCTATCCTATTCTACTCTTTCGGATTATTTCGGCGTGCAATTCACAACCACACCTGCATGGCTGGAGTGGCTAGGTGTATGCATCGCATACTAGCTCAGAACAACCGATCTGGATATCGTAGGTTTCCCAGTTACATGAAATCCCACACAGTTCGGTGAAAATGTCCTGGACTTTGTGAGCTACTGAAATACAATTTAAGACGTCTCATACATTTGATTACTCATGTGAGTATATCAAACCCAAGATATTTCTATCAAATTCTTAAGGGCCAATGAGTTTTGAGAACCTAAAGCCTATATAAGTGTTTCACTCTGAATGGCATCCTAGTATGTTGTTTGACCCAGATATGACATTTATCACTAATCTTACTGGGTTTTTCGTTATGCTGTTCACAGACACAACCAATAGCGCACTGAGTTCTAGCAGACTTCCGGACATCTATTGCTGTCGAACGGGAACACTGGGATGCAGTACTGCCTGTTCTACAACAGGTAAGCAATAGAAACCACATCTAGTGTGTTGCACAGTCATGGCTATCTCAGCTCTTCTACAACTATTCATGCAAACACTTATTGCTCTATCTACATCATGCCAGTCGAGATAAATACTTGTAGAAATTATGTTATTGCTTGAGAGGTAGAATTGAAACTGAAAACCTCAATGCCACAGCTGGGATTTGAACCACAGACCCTCCGCCTCCCAAGCGGGTGCTCTAGCAGGGTGCTAGAGCACCCGCCTGGTACGCAGAGGGTCTGTGTTTCTAATCCTAGGTGTGGCATTGAATTTTTTCTTCAGTTCCAATTCTAGCTCTCAAACATGCACCAAGCTCATCCCTTCCAACCATGGACATACAATTCATAAACATTCGACTCAATGTGGAATTACTTGCAATTTTTCTCTTTGGCTACGTGGTAAGTAGATACATTTTGCATTCCAGCCCAGAATTCGCCGGATATAGATAACATTTTGAGACCCCGCACGCAGGCACGTGTGGGCCTGTGAGCAGGAAACTCCAAAACGAAATGTTGATTACATACAAAACTCGCTCTTTTAGTTCACTGTTTTGTAACGCTGCCACATGGAGATCGAATTCTACCCATCCCAAATTACGTTTGACACGAAGGTTCTAAATATGTTTCTATTCTCAGAAGGGCTCTAAGGAGTTTGATTAAACTCTTTCATGTTTAAGCCACAAACCGTTTTGTGGAGATAACTGTATTCGAAATATTCCGATATTCGTTCAAATTTTCAAACAGTTACACATTAGTCAAATAGGAGGTCCTTTTTTATATTTTGGGCCTTCAAAGAGAAAGAAATTTCAAACTCCTCATATAACGAGCTGATCAAGAAAGAATTGACAATCGTTTCAGGCAGGTGTTCCTACAATTGAATATATAATGAAACTATGTTTGCATATGCTTATTATCGATTTACAGGAAGAACTTGAGTGAACCATTGTAAGAATGGTTTCATAAAGAACTGTCAGAGAAAGTCACGTGGAAGGAGTACTTTACATATACGTAGATCCCTTTTGGTTATCATGTTGAAAATGTAGACATTTCCCAAGCAGGTTCTAACGGACATGCTTGCAGGTTTGATATTGCTGGGCCTTTCTTTCCCTTACACGAACTTATAAATAATAATCTGAATTGTCTTTTGGCATGGTTTAACTGTTTCTTTCTTAGTTTGAAAAGAGGTACAGATGTATGTTAAATATGTTACTGCTCATTGTCTTGAAAGCAACGCGCTTTCAGGAAAAGTATTTATGATGAACATTTTGTTCATTTGAGGGGGAAAATATATTAGTTGCCTTTTATTCAAAATATATTATGAAACGTATTTCATGGTCAGCTCAACTTTCAAAAATATATTTATTTGACTTTCAGTTTACCTATAAATGGATAACTTCTATTTGATACCTTGTGTTTTTGTTGAAAATCTATTATATTATGAAATATTTAATAACGTAATTGATTGAAAGGCGAGCTTTACATAGTTCCTTTGTCTGTATAAAAATAAGGAACACCTCAGGTATGATGTTGCACGCTCTATGTAAGACGTCTGTTTGTCTATGTATGTTGTGGGAATGTGTGTGACAGTTTCTGAGCGTAGGAAGGTGTGATTGTGTGTGTTTGTGTGTGTGTGTGTGTCTTATTTGTGTTTGTTGTATGTAGCTATATATTTCTGTGTATGTAATTCTAAATTTTTTGTGGAAATACGTGATCCTCCAAGGTTACATAATGTAGCTTCAGAGTGCCCAATGGGGTAAAGAAAGCATTTTAAATAAGAGCAGCAAAAAAACCTTGAGTAAAAGACACATAAGAAGGAAAAGCTTCCACAACAATTCTTCTATCTTCATCTTGTTAATTAAGGACAAGATGTGCTGGAACTATGTTGCGGCCACTATGTCCACATCAGCACGAAGAGCAGCATATTAAGGACGCTGGCCACCACAACAATCCCAACAACGTAGGGTTACTCCCTACACAACACAGTATGTCGACCCATCAAGGATACGCCGCAACGTCCATGTACCGGCCTGGGAGCAGGTGCGAGACCCAATTCGCGATGTCCCTGAGGTGTTGGGTAACCTATTTGAGAGTCCCAGGCTTGGGTCTCCTCCATACGTCGGGGAATATGCTCAAGAGGAGAACTAGAAAGCGGCAATGATGCAGATTATGATGAAGAAATGAGCAACGACATATCAAGAACGAGAACCTCCCTTATATCTTACATTCATGCCGTAATAGCAAGCCGACCCAGGCAATCACTGATGGCTTGTGCACCTCGCAAAGCAGTAGGTTGTGCTTGCTCGCAGAGCGCAGCAAACGCCTTGTGCACCTGGCGGATCTGCTGTTGCCATATTTGTGGGCTCAAAGAGTAAGAGGAAGCACAGAAACATGCACAGGAAGAGGCAAAGCCAGCAACGACCAGAACTTGAACTTCTGCTGAAAGAGAAGGAACCTTTGGACGCTTGTTTGCAAGAGACTAAGCTGCGTCCTCAAGACGCCTTCCACCTCAGGCGATACACTCCAGTACGGTGTGATGTTACACCGGAAGAAGGTGTTGCGGCACAGGCGGCGCCATGATACTTGTCAGAGACGACATATATGCAATCTGTACCATTACTGTCTGATATCCAATCAGTTGCAATAAGGATCCTACTGCCAGACATCCAGTTCAAAATTTGCTTGCCTCCGTCCCATGACTTCTCGCACATTTATTTAGAAGATCTACTTTCCCAGTTACCACACCGTTTCTGTTGGTGGGAGACTTCAATGCGCACCAACCAATTTGGAGCTCAGGTCGCGCTTGTGCGAGAGGCAAGCTCCTCCCCGCTGATTGCCTGCCCAGTTACAACCTAGCTCTCCTCAACACTGGAGAGCCTACATTCATTTCTGGCGCTTTCAATAGCTTCTCGCGCCTTGATCTTGCAGTGTGTTCACCTCAGCTGGCAGTTTCCTTACAATGGAATGTCATCTCAGGCTTATACTCTAGTGACCTCTTTCAATGTCTTATTAGTCTCTTAACGCAAGATACATGTTCCACACGTATGCCCAGACGGCGTCTGACCCATGCCAACTGGAACCTTTACATCCAGTTGGCTGTGTTTCCGTACAACGAACATGACTCAGTGAATGATTGGGTGCAGCATCTCTCGGAGACGATTCGCTCTGCTGCTGAACGATCAATTCCGCGGTCGACTTCACACCCTCGTCGATTTCCCGTCCCTGGTGGACGGAGGAATGTTGGAATGCCATTCGTACTGGAAGGCGTGCTCTTAGGGTTTTAAAACGTCACCCTAGTTTGGATAACCTAATCCAATACACGAAAATGTGCGTCAGGTCCACACAAGTGATCTAGGATAGCAAACAATCATCATGGAGCAAATTTGTAGCGTCATTTAACCGACACAGACCTTCCTCGGTTGTGTGGAATAGGTTAAGGCGTGCGGCAGGTACTTCGACCCATATACCAATTGCGGGACTTAAAATAGCCTCATGAGCTGTTCTTGATCCATTCGTAGTGGCGAATACGTTTCGAGTGGTTTCGCTCAAGTGTCTTGCTCGGAAAACTACTCTCCTGAGTTCCTTCCAGTTAAAACTCAGGTGGAATATCAGGGCTTCGCGTTTCGCTCTAGAAACGTGGAAGATTACAATCGCCTTTTCACCATGGCGGAGCTGGAAGATTCTCTTATACCTTCGCGCTTATCAGCACCAGGACCGAACGGTATTCATGTGCAAATGTTACAACAGCTCTCTCCTGAAGGTAAGGCGTCCCTGCTCGAGGTCTATAATCGTGTTTGGTTATACAGTATACTCCCATAGATTTGGCGGTACGCCACCGTTATTCCCATCTTAAAGGCTGGAAAGGACCGTCATCTTCCCTTCAGCTATCGTCCTATTTTCCTCACCAGTTGCGTTTGCAAGATGATGGAACGCATGGTCAATGGACGATTGGCATGGTGGTTAGAATGACGTAATCTAATGGCTAAGATTCAGTTGGTTTTCGACGACACCGTTCAACTGTAGGCCACCTTGTGTCAATATCGACACAGATAATGGACGGATGTATGAAGAACTGTCAAACCGTTGGCATATTTTTCCATCTCGACAAGGCTTGTGATACGTGCTGCCGAGCAGGTTTCTACGTTTTCTGTATACCTGGAACATACGTGGACGCCTACCGCTGTTCATCCAGGAGTTTATGAAGAACCGCTTTTTCCGAGTAAGGGTCACCTCGGTTTTATATAATTCTTTTGTTCAGGACGACGGAGCACCTCAGGGTTCGGTACTAAGTGTCACGCTCTTTGCTATTACAATTAACTCCATGTGGAAATGTGTTCCACCTGGAGTTTCGTCATGCTTATTCGTAGACAACTTCGATGTCCATTGCACTTCTCAGCGCACGGCGTTCTTACAACTTCGAGTGGAGTAATGTTTGCACAACCTTAGAGAATGGATCTCCAAGAACGACTTCGGTTTCTCAACTGAAAAGTCAATCTGCTTTAATTGCTGGCGTCGCAGGAGTCGACTAAAACCTTCGCTACGTTTCGGTTCAGATACACTTCCCTTCGCAGATTAGACACGCTTCCTGGGTTTGATCTTGGACAGGAAGCTTTGTTGGCCGTCGCATATTGCACAGCTAATAGCACGATGTGACCGTTACCTAAATATCATGCGAGTACTAAATGGCAAATCGTGGAGAGCGGATCCGAACAATTTTGTTCCGAATGTGTCGCGGACTCATCCGATCCAAACTAGACTATCGATGTATTAGACGCCGTCCACAATAGGGGCATCCGCATTGTAATAGGAGCTTTTCCAACAAGCCCAGTTGTGAGCCTTTACGCCGAGTCCGCACAACCTCCCCTGCAATATCGGCGTGAGATTCTCTTTGCAAATTGTAGTTGTGCGCCTAGATGCATACCTAAGCACCCAACGTTCCCTTCCTTTTTCGCCAACACGCTAAGTGAGCGGTGTAGGAAGAGCGCCCTTAGTTCTAAGCCTGCAGGATTTCGTTTCCAAGGTCTTCTAGGGAAGCTGCGGGTGGAGCTGCCTAGGATGTTCGCCAAGGGCGAGAAGCTTGACCTCGCTCGGCTATCTGTTACGCCCCATCTAGGTCTTGGGATGAGCGTACACCGGAAGTCCACTATGCCTATTTCAAGTATCCGCAGGTGTTTTTTTATTTTTAATAATTTTTGTCAGGCTACACTGACCTTCGATGTATTTACGGCGATGGGTCAAAGAGCACAAACGGTGTTGGATGTGCTTATGTTTATGGAACCGCATCACATACCATTCGTTTTTCTAAACAGCACTTCCATTTTAACTGCAGAGCTTTATGCAACTTACCGAACCGTTTTGTATGTGCGCCGTCGTAAATTAGGTGCCTGCCTTATTTTGAGCGATTCCCTTAGAGCACTTCAGAGACTTTGTGAGCTGTACAACCCCCACCCTATTGTGCTACGTATCCTGGATGCCCCCCATGATGTAACGCTTCTGGCGTTGACGTAGTGTGTGCGTGGATTCCTGGTCATGTAGGATTGCCGGGGAGTGAAATGGCAGATTTGGCAGCAAAGACGGTAACTACAGAACACAGTATTGCCAGCTCACGTGTTACTTCGGAGGACTTTAGGCTTGAAGTGCAGAGAGCGGTTCTGTCGTCCTGGCACGAAGAGTGGTCAGCTCACCGCGGTAATAAGTTTAGAGAAGTGAAAGAACTTCCGATAAACTAGGTAACTTCCTGTGGCACATCTCGCCGCGAGGATGTTAGTTTTGGCTCGTTCAAGAATAGGGCACTGCAAATGTTCGGCTGGTTACTTATTTGAAAGGGGCCTTGCCCCTCTATGTCCGCTGTGTGATAACCTTTTGACTGTCCGTAACGTGCTGGTAGTGTTCCTCTCTAGCGCTCTATCGAGGTTCTCTGCAGTTGCCTGCCAGACTTGCAGAGGTCTTGGGGGATGACAAAACAGCGGTTGATAGAGTGTTTAAGTTTTCAGCGGAGTGTAGCATAAATTTGAGGATTTGAAACTTTAGATATCTCTTTTTATGATTTTTCACATATGTATCACCTTGTTTCATATCTGGCTGTTGCAATTGTTTTTTTTTTTTTTGTTTTTTTTTTAACTTTTTTGTGTACATCTTCCTTGTTGTCAGTGTATTTATTTTTGAGTGAGATTTAGATCTGGCTGTTGCCATGACTCTTTTAAGGGCGTTAGTTACCTCGAAGTTGAGCGCCCTTAAACCTAACCATCCAACCAATCCATGTTCCGGCCTGGTTGCAAGAGTGAGAACCAATTCGTAGTCGTCCACTTATTAACCTATTGGAGAGTAACGGGCTCAGGTCTCCAACATTCGTCGGGGAATGTGCACAAGAAGAGGCATACGAAGCCGCCAGTAATGAGGATTATGAGGAGGGGTTGAGCACCTGCATATGAAGAATCAAAACCTCCCATATATAACATTCATGCTTAAGTACCAAGGCGACGTAGGCGACAACAGTTGGCCTATGCAGCTGGTAGACAAGTGCATTGTGAACCTCGCAGACCGCAACAATCACAATAGAATGTTTCTCAACCATTGCCCACAAACGGCTTGTGTGTTTAAAAACACCAACAGTAAGTTTGTTGGCATAAATAAATGATTACCATCTCAAGGTTATTGAATCCTGGGACATAAAGTACTTACAACAGGAAGTCCCCATTGTGGTAATTGTCTCTGATGTGAGACTGCCTTTGTGGTTTACCAGGAGAAATCCGAAGTAGTTTGAGAATTCAATGTCATTCTGGCAGGTTGTCGCAGTAGCTTAACAGGTGGAGCACACGCCTATTCCGCGGAGGGTCTGTGGTTCAAAGCGCAGTTGTGGCATTGGATTTTTAAGTTCCAGTTCTACCTCGCAAATTAATTATTATTTATTTATGCCAACAAGCCTCCTGCTGACGTTTTTAAGCACACCAGTCGTGTGTGGACAATGTTTTAAGAGGTGGAATCAGGACTGAATCATTGAATGCCATACCGTCTAACCGGGAAAAAGTACGAGTCAGCTGGTGAATTTAATATCGTGCTGGCAAGTTGGTAGCTCAGTGGTTAAAGCAGCCGCTCGATTAGCGGAAAATCCGTGGATCAAATCCCGGCAATGGCATTGAATTTTTCAGTCCTCATTCCACCTCTTAAAGCTCTAAAGGTAAAACAATTAAAAAAAACTAAACGCCTGAACATTACCAGATTCCGCATATTAAAGGTAAGAAGATTTTTGCCATCAACTGGGAGAGCTGAACACATATGTGGCGAACTAATGCAGACGCTAATGACATGCAGCGAAAGCTCACATAGTGTGAGATCAGGTACGTGTTAACCTCAACTAGTTTATAAACTGCTGGTATTTAATATTATGTTATTCAGAATTTTCAAGAAAACAATAAAGCAATTGGAAAATAAATAGCTGTACTAGCAAGAACTATAAGTGACAAGTCAAAAGTGATTGTGCGCTACCAATGGAATCATACGAGCAAATTAGGAACAACTAAGTGTAAAAATTTCGAAAGTGTTTCTGTAAAGATTAGAAATTCTGAAATTAGGAGTGAAAGATAGCATAAATCAATAGGGGAACAGTTGAGCAGAACTCCATATAAAACGTGTAGTCTGTATAGTTGTGAACGTTACAGCAAATGTGATGCAGTCAGCAAAACGTGCAAAGAAAGAAATTCACAGCTGATGCCCACAAATAACACGCTGAATGAGAAAATTGACTCATGCAACGGTAAGTTAAGCAAAGAAATCGACATTTGATTTCTAGTTTTACATAGCAACGCCAGTGAAGAAATATTTCAAGTAAATAGTAATGCTAACAATGTTGCTGAGAAGATAGGTAAAGAATCTGAAGGGGTTAATTCACAAATCTAATTAGTAAATAAAGGAGCACAGGAAGTTAATGCTGCACATGCGAACAGTAAATGCGGATATACCAAAATTGTTCGCGGGAGAGGTAGGAAAGGTGACAGAGAAAGTATTTCATTCACTCTCAGATTTTCCCATGGAAGTGTTCATTAGTGTTGCTTAGTGCATCAGAACGAGGTGTAAAGCACAAAGGAAAGACTGCGAAAGGCACTCAACCACATCCAGCCGTTCTTGTTCATCCCAACCTGGGGCTCTTGCTCCTGTTAATAGTCTGGGTAGCTTCGAATGCTCTGTCTTATACGGTGAGTAAATAATTGTAGTGCAGCTCGTACATGCTGGCTTGTCTTTTCCTGAGCATGCTTCTGTGCTTCCTCCACCTCTTCTGAGCCCACAACTATGGGAACAGCAGATCCGCCAGGTGCACAAAGCGCTTGCTGCGGTCTGCGAGGAAGCACAACTACTTGTTTGCGAGGTGCACAAGCCAGGTGTTATTGCCTGCGACGGCTTGCTGTTTTAGCATGAATGTAAGATATGGGAGGTTCTGGCTTTTCATATGTAGTAGCTCAGTTCTTCTTCATAACCTTCATCTCTGCCGTTTTCCTGGTTCTCCTTTTGTGCATATTCCCCGACGTATGGAAGAGACGGAAGCCTGGGACTCTCGAATAGGTTACTCAACATCATGGGGACACTGTCAATTGGTTCTCGCGCCCGCAGCCAGGCCGGAATATGGACCTCGCGACGTGCCCTTGATGGGTCGACATACTGTGGTGTATAGGGAAGAATCCTACGTTGTTGGGATTGTTGTGGCGGACAGCGTCCTGAACATGCTGCCCTTCGTGGTGATGTGGACATATTAGCCGCAAAACAATTTCTTTAAAGTTTTTCTCTATTCACATGATGTAGATAGAAGAATAGTTTGCAGAATAATAGGTAGCTTGTGGAACAGTAAAGAAAGTCATGAGAGTGCAACACATCTGATTTTGTTCTCTATTGCTTCCAGACAAAGTTCGTCGCTCTAGAGGGGATGAAATCGCTGGCACTGCTTGTGAAACAAATAGTGACGGTAATAATTATTTATTTACTCTTCTAAACTTTCTAAGTGATTTCCATGCAATGTGATTAATATACATTTTGTGCACTTTTTTCTCATTCATATGTTCACTTTCAGGGCCACTGCCAGCAGAAGTATATACTAATACACGAGAAAGCTGGCATAAAATGTGAACTGGAGCACCTGGTTTATGAATGGAATATGTAAGGGAAGAAAGATGTCTTTAAGGATAGTCTTCTACACCTCGTGAACACCGTGCTTAGATGGCGGTGGAAACTGCAGATATAGATATCGGGTAGGTAGTTAAGGAGTTGATGAGTAAGGATGATGGAATTTGAATAATAAACGTTGGTGAGACAGAAGTTTCTTATATGTGATATACATTTGTGTTGAACTAATACATTCTTGAGCACGACGGGTTTTCAGTTCAGGCTCCTAGATCCTCATACGCACCCAACATAACTGCTTACAGTCTTAATCTACCACCTCTAATAATATTTTGTAGAGAATTATCTCAGCCACTGGTTGTCAGCAGCTGTTTCTAACGTTAACCCAGTCATAATTTACACACACAATTACTTCTGCACACATTTTCTTCTTCTCTGTGCTCTGTAAGGCATTATTAAGTAATAAAACTATGTTGTATATTCTAGTTCCCTCTGAGCATTCCAGTTCCTTTTGTTAACTTTACTTGAAAGATGACCTAAGCTCCCGCCGTCCTTTCCAAGAATCACCCTTAGTGCTGTTCTCCTATACACCTTCCCCTATTTCTGCTCCAGAAAGCAGTTTGCTCTTTGACATTCAAAAACTATATGTTCCAAATCTTCCTTCCCTCCACCAATGGGAATCTGGCCCTTTGGGATGGCCTTTCCTAATCACATCAGTCTCCAAACATGGGTACTTAGCCATGCTATTGCCCATGCTAGGCTATGGTAAGGAATAATATTCTATCCTATTCTACTCTTTCGGATTATTTCGGCGTGCAATTCACAACCACACCTGCATGGCTGGAGTGGCTAGGTGTATGCATCGCATACTAGCTCAGAACAACCGATCTGGATATCGTAGGTTTCCCAGTTACATGAAATCCCACACAGTTCGGTGAAAATGTCCTGGACTTTGTGAGCTACTGAAATACAATTTAAGACGTCTCATACATTTGATTCCTCATGTGAGTATATCAAACCCAAGATATTTCTATCAAATTCTTAAGGGCCAATGAGTTTTGAGAACCTAAAGCCTATATAAGTGTTTCACTCTGAATGGCATCCTAGTATGTTGTTTGACCCAGATATGACATTTATCACTAATCTGACTGGGTTTTTCGTTATGCTGTTCACAGACACAACCAATAGCGCACTGAGTTCTAGCAGACTTCCGGACATCTATTGCTGTCGAACGGGAACACTGGGATGCAGTACTGCCTGTTCTACAACAGGTAAGCAATAGAAACCACATCTAGTGTGTTGCACAGTCATGGCTATCTCAGCTCTTCTACAACTATTCATGCAAACACTTATTGCTCTATCTACATCATGCCAGTCGAGATAAATACTTGTAGAAATTATGTTATTGCTTGAGAGGTAGAATTGAAACTGAAAACCTCAATGCCACAGCTGGGATTTGAACCACAGACCCTCCGCCTCCCAAGCGGGTGCTCTAGCAGGGTGCTAGAGCCCCCGCCTGGTACGCAGAGGGTCTGTGTTTCTAATCCTAGGTGTGGCATTGAATTTTTCCTTCAGTTCCAATTCTAGCTCTCAAACATGCACCAAGCTCATCCCTTCCACCCATGGACATACAATTCATAAACATTCGACTCAATGTGGAATTACTTGCAATTTTTCTCTTTGGCTACGTGGTAAGTAGATACATTTTGCATTCCAGCCCAGAATTCGCCGGATATAGATAGATAACATTTTGAGACCCCGCGTGCAGGCACGTGTGGGCCTGTGAGCAGGAAACTCCAAAACGAAATGTTGATTACATACAAAACTCGCTATTTTAGTTCACTGTTTTGTAACGCTGCCACATGGAGATCGAATTCTACCCATCCCAAATTACGTTTGACACGAAGGTTCTAAATATGTTTCTATTCTCAGAAGGGCTCTAAGGAGTTTGATTAAACTCTTTCATGTTTAAGCCACAAACCGTTTTGTGGAGATAACTGGATTCGAAATATTCCGATATTCGTTCAAATTTTCAAACTGTTACACATTAGTCAAATAGGAGGTCCTTTTTTATATTTTGGGCCTTCAAAGAGAAAGAAATTTCAAACTCCTCGCATACCGAGCTGATCAAGAAAGAATAGACAATCGTTTCAGGCAGGTGTTCCTACAATTGAATATATAATGAAACTATGTTTGCATATGCTTATTATCGATTTACAGGAAGAACTTGAGTGAACCATTGTAAGAATGGTTTCATAGAGAATTGTCAGAGAAAGTCACGTGGAAGGAGTACTTTACATATACGTAGATCCCTTTTGGTTATCATGTTGCAAATGTAGACATTTCCCAAGCAGGTTCTAACGGACATGCTTGCAGGTTTGATATTGCTGGGCCTTTCTTTCCCTTACACGAACTTATAAATAATAATCTGAATTGTCTTTTGGCATGGTTTAACTGTTTCTTTCTTAGTTTGAAAAGAGGTACAGATGTATGTTAAATATGTTACTGCTCATTGTCTTGAAAGCAACGCGCTTTCAGGAAAAGTATTTATGATGAACATTTTGTTCATTTGAGGGGGAAAATATATTAGTTGCCTTTTATTTAAAATATATTATGAAACGTATTTCATGGTCAGCTCAACTTTCAAAAATATATTTATTTGACTTTCAGTTTACCTATAAATGGATAACTTCTATTTGATACCTTGTGTTTTTGTTGAAAATCTATTATATAATGAAATATTTAATAACGTAATTGATTGAAAGGCGAGCTTTACATAGTTCCTTTGTCTGTATAAAAATAAGGAACACCTCAGGTATGATGTTGCACGCTCTATGTAAGACGTCTGTTTGTCTATGTATGTTGTGGGAATGTGTGTGACAGTTTCTGCGCGTAGGAAGGTGTGATTGTGTGTGTTTGTGTGTGTGTGTGTGTCTTATTTGTGTTTGTTGTATGTAGCTATATATTTCTGTGTATGTAATTCTAAATTTTTTGTGGAAATACATGATCCTCCAAGGTTACATAATGTAGCTTCAGAGTGCCCAATGGGGTAAAGAAAGCATTTTAAATAAGAGCAGCAAAAAAACCTTGAGTAAAAGACACATAAGAAGGAAAAGCTTCCACAACAATTCCTCTACCTTCATCTTGTTAATTAAGGACAAGATGTGCTGGAACTATGTTGTGGCCACTATGTCCACATCAGCACGAAGAGCAGCATATTAAGGACGCTGGCCACCACAACAATCCCAACAACGTAGGGTTACTCCCTACACAACACAGTATGTCGACCCATCAAGGATACGCCGCAACGTCCATGTACCGGCCTGGGAGCAGGTGCGAGACCCAATTCGCGATGTCCCTGAGGTGTTGGATAACATATTGGAGAGTCCCAGGCTTGGGTCTCCTCCATACGTCGGGGAATATGCTCAAGAGGAGAACTAGAAAGCGGCAATGATGCAGATTATGATGAAGAAATGAGCAACGACATATCAAGAACGAGAACCTCCCTTATATCTTACATTCATGCCGTAATAGCAAGCCGACCCAGGCAATCACTGATGGCTTGTGCACCTCGCAAAGCAGTAGGTTGTGCTTGCTCGCAGAGCGCAGCAAACGCCTTGTGCACCTGGCGGATCTGCTGTTGCCATATTTGTGGGCTCAAAGAGTAAGAGGAAGCACAGAAACATGCACAGGAAGAGGCAAAGCCAGCAACGACCAGAACTTGAACTTCTGCTGAAAGAGAAGGAACCTTTGGACGCTTGTTTGCAAGAGACTAAGCTGCGTCCTCAAGACGCCTTCCACCTCAGGCGATACACTCCAGTACGGTGTGATGTTACACCGGAAGAAGGTGTTCCGGCACAGGCGGCGCCATGATACTTGTCAGAGACGACATATATGCAATCTGTACCATTACTGTCTGATATCCAATCAGTTGCAATAAGGATCCTACTGCCAGACATCCAGTTCAAAATTTGCTTGCCTCCGTCCCATGACTTCTCGCACATTGATTTAGAAGATCTAGTTTCCCAGTTACCACACCGTTTCTGTTGGTGGGAGACTTCAATGTGCACCAACCAATTTGGAGCTCAGGTCGCGCTTGTGCGAGAGGCAAGCTCCTCCCCGCTGATTTCCTGCCCAGTTACAACCTAGCCCACCTCAACACTGGAGAGCCTACATTCATTTCTGGCGCTTTCAATAGCTTCTCGCGCCTTGATCTTGCAGTGTATTCACCTCAGCTGGCAGTATCCTTACAATGGAATGTCATCTCAGACTTATACTCTAGTGACCTCTTTCAATGTCTTATTAGTCTCTTAACGCAAGATACATGTTCCACGCGTATGCCCAGACGGCGTCTGAACCATGCCAACTGGAACCTTTACATCCAGTTGGCTGTGTTTCCGTACAACGAACATGACTCAGTGAATGTTTGGGTGCAGCATCTCTCGGAGACGATTCGCTCTGCTGCTGAACGATCAATCCCGCGGTCGACTTCACACCCTCGTCGATTTCCCGTCCCTGGTGGACGGAGGAATGTTGGAATGCCATTCGTACAGGAAGGCGTGCTCTTAGTGTTTTAAAACGTCACCCTACTTTGGATAACCTAATCCAATACACGAAAATGCGCGTCAGGTCCACACAAGTGATCTAGGATAGCTAACAATCATCATGGAGCAAATTTGTAGCGTCATTTAACCGACACAGACCTTCCTCGGTTGTGTGGAATAGGTTAAGGCGTGCGGCAGGTACTTCGACCCATATACCAATTGCGGGACTTAAAATAGCCTCATGAGCTGTTCTTGATCCATTCGTAGTGGCGAAGACGTTTCGAGTGGTTTCGCTCAAGTGTCTTGCTCGGAAAACTACTCTCCTGAGTTCCTTCCAGTTAAAACTCAGGTGGAATATCAGGGCTTCGCGTTTCGCTCTAGAAACGTGGAAGATTACAATCGCCTTTTCACCATGGCGGAGCTGGAAGATTCTCTTAAACCTTCGCGCTTATCAGCACCAGGACCGAACGGTATTCATGTGCAAATGTTACAACAGCTCTCTCCTGAAGGTAAGGCGTCCCTGCTCGAGGTCTATAATCGTGTTTGGTTATACAGTATACTCCCATAAATTTGGCGGTACGCCACCGTTATTCCCATCTTAAAGGCTGGAACGGACCGTCATCTTCCCTTCAGCTATCGTCCTATTTTCCTCACCAGTTGCGTTTGCAAGATGATGGAACGCATGGTCAATGGACGGTTGGCATGGTGGTTAGAATGTCGTAATCTAATGGCTAAGATTCAGTTGGTTTTCGACGACACCGTTCAACTGTAGGCCATCTTGTGTCAATATCGACACAGATAATGGACGGATGAATGAAGAACTGTCAAACCGTTGGCATATTTTTCCATCTCGACAAGGCTTGTGATACGTGCTGCCGAGCGGGTTTCTACGTTTTCTGTATACCTGGAACATACGTGGACGCCTACCGCTGTTCATCCAGGAGTTTATGAAGAACCGCTTTTTCCGAGTAAGGGTCAGCTCGGTTTTATATAATTCTTTTGTTCAGGACGACGGAGCACCTCAGGGTTCGGTACTAAGTGTCACGCTCTTTGCTATTACAATTAACTCCATGTGGAAATGTGTTCCACCTGGAGTTTCGTCCTGCTTATTCGTAGACAACTTCGATGTCCATTGCACTTCTCAGCGCACGGCGTTCTTACAACTTCGAGTGCAGTAATGTTTGCACAACCTTAGAGAATGGATCTCCAAGAACGACTTCCGTTTCTCAACTGAGAAGTCAATCTGCTTTAATTTCTGGCGTCGCAGGAGTCGACTACCACCTTCGCTACGTTTCGGTTCAGATACACTTCCCTTGGCAGATTAGACACGCTTCCTGAGTTTCATCTTGGACAGGAAGCTTTGTTGGCCGTCGCATATTGCACAGCTAATAGCACGATATGACCGTTACCTAAATGTCATGCGAGTACTAAATGGCAAATCGTGGAGAGCGGATCCGAACAATTTTGTTCCGAATGTGTCGCGGACTCATCCGATCCAAACTAGACTATCGATGTATTAGACGCCGTCCACAATAGGGGCATCCGCATTGTAATAGGAGCTTTTCCAACAAGCCCAGTTGTGAGCCTTTACGCCGAGTCCGCACAACCTCCCCTGCAATATCGGCGTGAGATTCTCTTTGCAAGTTGTAGTTGTGCGCCTAGATGCATACCTAAGCACCCAACGTTCCCTTCCTTTTTCGCCAACACGCTAAGTGAGCGGTGTAGGAAGAGCACCCATAGTTCTAAGCCTGCAGGATTTCGTTTGCAAGGTCTTCTAGGGAAGCTGCGGGTGGAGCTGCCTAGGATGTTCGCCAAGGGCGAGAAGCTTGACCTCGCTCGGCTATCTGTTACGCCCCATCTAGGTCTTGGGATGAGCGTACACCGGAAGTCCACGATGCCTATTTCAAGTATCCGCAGGTGTTTTTTTATTTTTAATAATTTTTGTCAGGCTACACTGACCGTCGATGTATTTACGGCGATGGGTCAAAGAGCACCAACGGTGTTGGATGTGCTTATGTTTATGGAACCGCATCACATACCATTCGTTTTTCTAAACAGCACTTCCATTTTAACTGCAGAGCTTTATGCAACTTACCGAACCGTTTAAGTTTTCAGCGGAGTGTAGCATAAATTTGAGGATTTGAAACTTTAGATATCTCTTTTTATGATTTTTCACATATTTATCACCTTGTTTCATATCTGGCTGTTGCAATTTTTTTTTTTTTAACTTTTTTGTGTACATCTTCCTTGTTGTCAGTGTATTTATTTTTGAGTGAGATTTAGATCTGGCTGTTGCCATGACTCTTTTAAGGGCGTTAGTTACCTCGAAGTTGAGCGCCCTTAAACCTAACCATCCAACCAATCCATGTTCCGGCCTGGTTGCAAGAGTGAGAACCAATTCGTAGTCGTCCACTTATTAACCTATTGGAGAGTAACGGGCTCAGGTCTCCAACATTCGTCGGGGAATGTGCACAAGAAGAGGCATACGAAGCCGCCAGTAACGAGGATTATGAGGAGGGGTTGAGCACCTGCATATGAAGAATCAAAACCTCCCATATATAACATTCATGCTTAAGTACCAAGGCGAAGTAGGCGACAACAGTTGGCCTATGCAGCTGGTAGACAAGTGCATTGTGAACCTCGCAGACCGCAACAAGCACAATAGAATGTTTCTCAACCATTGCCCACAAACGGCTTGTGTGTTTAAAAACACCAACAGTAAGTTTGTTGGCATAAATAAATGATTACCATCTCAAGGTTATTGAATCCTGGGACATAAAGTACTTACAACAGGACGTCCCCATTGTGTTAATTGTCTCTGATGTGAGACTGCCTTTGTGGTTTACCAGGAGAAATCCGAAGTAGTTTGAGAATTCAATGTCATTCTGGCAGGTTGTCGCAGTAGCTTAACAGGTGGAGCACACGCCTATTCAGCGGAGGGTCTGTGGTTCAAAGCGCAGTTGTGGCATTGGATTTTTAAGTTCCAGTTCTACCTCGCAAATTAATTATTTATTTATGCCAACAAGCCTCCTGCTGACGTTTTTAAGCACACCAGTCGTGTGTGGACAATGTTTTAAGAGGTGGAATCAGGACTGAATCATTGAATGCCATACCGTCTAACCGGGAAAAAGTACGAGTCAGCTGGGGAATTTAATATCGTGCTTGCAAGTTGGTAGCTCAGTGGTTAAAGCAGCCGCTGGATTAGCGGAAAATCCGTGGATCAAATCCCGGCAATGGCATTGAATTTTTCAGTCCTCATTCCACCTCTTAAAGCTCTAAAGGTCAAACAATTAAAAAAAACTAAACGCCTGAACATTACCGGATACCGCATATTAAAGGTAAGAAGATTTTTTCCATCAACTGGGAGAGCTGAACACATATGTGGCGAACTAATGCAGACGCTAATGACATGCAGCGAAAGCTCACATAGTGTGAGATCAGGTACGTGTTAACCTCAACTAGTTTATAAACTGCTGGTATTTAATATTATGTTATTCAGAATTTTCAAGAAAACAATAAAGCAATTGGAAAATAAATAGCTGTACTAGCAAGAACTATAAGTGACAAGTCAAAAGTGATTGTGCGCTACCAATGGAATCATACGAGCAAATTAGGAACAACTAAGTGTAAAAATTTCGAAAGTGTTTCTGTAAAGATTAGAAATTCTGAAATTAGGAGTGAAAGATAGCATAAATCAATAGGGGAACAGTTGAGCAGAACTCCCTATAAAACGTGTAGTCTGTATAGTTGTGAACGTTACAGCAAATGTGATGCAGTCAGCAAAACGTGCAAAGAAAGAAATTCACAGCTGATGCCCACAAATAACACGTTGAATGAGAAAATTGACTCATGCAACGGTAAGTTAAGCAAAGAAATCGACATTTGATTTCTAGTTTTACATAGCAACGCCAGTGAAGAAATATTTCAAGTAAATAGTAATGCTAACAATGTTGCTGAGAAGATAGGTAAAGAATCTGAAATGGTTAATTCAGAAATCTAATTAGTAAATAAAGGAGCACAGGAAGTTAATGCTGCACATGCGAACAGTAAATGCGGATATACCAAAATTGGTCGCGGGAGAGGTAGCAAAGCTGACAGAGAAAGTATTTCATTCACTCTCAGCTTTTCCCATGGAAGTGTTCATTAGTGTTGCTTAGTGCATCAGAACGAGGTGTAAAGCACAAAGGAAAGACTGCGAAAGGCACTCAACCACATCCAGCCGTTCTTGTTCATCCCAACCTGGGGCCCTTGCTCCTGTTAATAGTCTGGGTAGCTTCGAATGCTCTGTCTTATACGGTGAGTAAATAATTGTAGTGCAGCTCGGAGATGCTGGCTTGCCTTTTCCTGAGCATGTTTTTGTGCTTCCTCTAACTCTTCCGGGCCCACAACAATGGGAACAGCAGATCCGCCAGGTGCACAAAGCGCTTGCTGCGGTCTGCGAGGAAGCACAACTACTTGTTTGCGAGGTGCACAAGCCAGGAGTTATTGCCTGCGCCGGCTTGCTGTTTTAGCATGAATGTAAGATCTGGGAGGTTCTGGCTTTTCATATGTAGTAGCTCAGTTCTTCTTCATAACCTTCATCTCTGCCGTTTTCGTGGTTCTCCTTTTGTGCATATTCCCCGACGTATGGAAGAGACGGAAGCCTGGGACTCTCGAATAGGTTACTCAACATCATGGGGACACTGTCAATTGGTTCTCGCGCCCGCAGCCAGGCCGGAATATGGACCTCGCGACGTGCCCTTGATGGGCGACATACTGTGGTGTATAGGGAAGAATCCTACGTTGTTGGGATTGTTGTGGCGGACAGCGTCCTGAACATGCTGCCCTTCGTGGTGATGTGGACATATTAGCAGCAAAACAATTTCTTTAAAGTTTTTCTCTATTCACATGATGTAGATAGAAGAATAGTTTGCAGAAAAATAGGTAGCTTGTGGAACAGTAAAGAAAGTCATGAGAGTGCAACACATCTGATTTTGTTCTCTATTGCTTCCAGACAAAGTTCGTCGCTCTAGAGGGGATGAAATCGCTGGCACTGCTTGTGAAACAAATAGTGACGGTAATAATTATTTATTTACTCTTCTAAACTTTCTAAGTGATTTCCATGCAATGTGATTAATATACATTTTGTGCACTTTTTTCTCATTCATATGTTCACTTTCAGGGCCACTGCCAGCAGAAGTATATACTAATACACGAGAAAGCTGGCATAAAATGTGAACTGGAGCACCTGGTTTATGAATGGAATATGTAAGGGAAGAAAGATGTCTTTAAGGATAGTCTTCTACACCTAGTGAACACCGTGCTTAGATGGCGGTGGAAACTGCAGATATAGATATCGGGTAGGTAGTTAAGGAGTTGATGAGTAAGGATGATGGAATTTGAATAATAAACGTTGGTGAGACAGAAGTTTCTTATATGTGTTATACATTTGTGTTGAACTAATACATTCTTGAGCACGACGGGTTTTCAGTTCAGGCTCCTAGATCCTCATACGCACCCAACATAACTGCTTACAGTCTTAATCTACTATTTCTAATAATATTTTGTAGAGAATTATCTCAGCCACTGGTTGTCAGCAGGTGTTTCTAACGTTAACCCAGTCATAATTTACACACACAATTACTTCTGCACACATTTTCTTCTTCTCTGTGCTCTGTAAGGCATTATTAAGTAATAAAACTATGTTGTATATTCTAGTTCCCTCTGAGCATTCCAGTTCCTTTTGTTAACTTTACTTGAAAGATGACCTAAGCTCCCGCCGTCCTTTCCAAGAATCACCCTTAGTGCTGTTCTCCTATACACCTTCCCCTATTTCTGCTCCAAAAAGCAGTTTGCTCTTTGGCATTCAAAAACTATATGTTCCAAATCTTCCTTCCCTCCACCAATGGGAATCTGGCCCTTTGGGATGGCCTTTCCTAATCACATCAGTCTCCAAACATGGGTACTTAGCCATGCTATTGCCCATGCTAGGCTATGGTAAGGAATAATATTCTATCCTATTCTACTCTTTCGGATTATTTCGGCGTGCAATTCACAACCAGACCTGCATGGCTGGAGTGGCTAGGTGTATGCATCGCATACTAGCTCAGAACAACCGATCTGGATATCGTAGGTTTCCCAGTTACATGAAATCCCACACAGTTCGGTGAAAATGTCCTGGACTTTGTGAGCTACTGAAATACAATTTAAGACGTCTCATACATTTGATTCCTCATGTGAGTATATCAAACCCAAGATATTTCTATCAAATTCTTAAGGGCCAATGAGTTTTGAGAACCTAAAGCCTATATAAGTGTTTCACTCTGAATGGCATCCTAGTATGTTGTTTGACCCAGATATGACATTTATCACTAATCTGACTGGGTTTTTCGTTATGCTGTTCACAGACACAACCAATAGCGCACTGAGTTCTAGCAGACTTCCGGACTTCTATTGCTGTCGAACGGGAACACTGGGATGCAGTACTGCCTGTTCTACAACAGGTAAGCAATAGAAACCACATCTAGTGTGTTGCACAGTCATGGCTATCTCAGCTCTTCTACAACTATTCATGCAAACACTTATTGCTCTATCTACATCATGCCAGTCGAGATAAATACTTGTAGAAATTATGTTATTCCTTGAGAGGTAGAATTGAAACTGAAAACCTCAATTCCACAGCTGGGATTTGAACCACAGACCCTCCGCCTCCCAAGCGGGTGCTCTAGCAGGGTGCTAGAGCCCCCGCCTGGTACGCAGAGGGTCTGTGTTTCTAATCCTAGGTGTGGCATTGAATTTTTTCTTCAGTTCCAATTCTAGCTCTCAAACATGCACCAAGCTCATCCCCTCCACCCATGGACATACAATTCATAAACATTCGACTCAATGTGGAATTACTTGCAATTTTTCTCTTTGGCTACGTGGTAAGTAGATACATTTTGCATTCCAGCCCAGAATTCGCCGGATATAGCTAACATTTTGAGACCCCGCGCGCAGGCACGTGTGGGCCTGTGAGCAGGAAACTCCAAAACGAAATGTTGATTACATACAAAACTCGCTATTTTAGTTCACTGTTTTGTAACGCTGCCACATGGAGATCGAATTCTACCCATCCCAAATTACGTTTGACACGAAGGTTCTAAATATGTTTCTATTCTCAGAAGGGCTCTAAGGAGTTTGATTAAACTCTTTCATGTTTTAGCCACAAACCGTTTTGTGGAGATAACTGTATTCGAAATATTCCGATATTCGTTCAAATTTTCAAACAGTTACACATTAGTCAAATAGGAGGTCCTTTTTTATATTTTGGGCCTTCAAAGAGAAAGAAATTTCAAACTCCTCATATAACGAGCTGATCAAGAAAGAATTGACAATCGTTTCAGGCAGGTGTTCCTACAATTGAATATATAATGAAACTATGTTTGCATATGCTTATTATCGATTTAAAGGAAGAACTTGAGTGAACCATTGTAAGAATGGTTTCATAGAGAATTGTCAGAGAAAGTCACGTGGAAGGAGTACTTTACATATACGTAGATCCCTTTTGGTTATCATGTTGCAACTGTAGACATTTCCCAAGCAGGTTCTAACGGACATGCTTGCAGGTTTGATATTGCTGGGCCTTTCTTTCCCTTACACGAACTTATAAATAATAATCTGAATTGTCTTTTGGCATGGTTTAACTGTTTCTTTCTTAGTTTGAAAAGAGGTACAGATGTATGTTAAATATGTTACTGCTCATTGTCTTGAAAGCAACGCGCTTTCAGGAAAAGTATTTATGATGAACATTTTGTTCATTTGAGGGGGAAAATATATTAGTTGCCTTTTATTCAAAATATATTATGAAACGTATTTCATGGTCAGCTCAACTTTCAAAAATATATTTATTTGACTTTCAGTTTACCTATAAATGCATAACTTCTATTTGATACCTTGTGCTTTTGTTGAAAATCTATTATATTATGAAATATTTAATAACGTAATTGATTGAAAGGCGAGCTTTACATAGTTCCTTTGTCTGTATAAAAATAAGGAACACCTCAGGTATGATGTTGCACGCTCTATGTAAGACGTCTGTTTGTCTATGTATGTTGTGGGAATGTGTGTGACAGTTTCTGCGCGTAGGAAGGTGTGATTGTGTGTGTTTGTGTGTGTGTGTGTGTCTTATTTGTGTTTGTTGTATGTAGCTATATATTTCTGTGTATGTAATTCTAAATTTTTTGTGGAAATACGTGATCCTCCAAGGTTACATAATGTAGCTTCAGAGTGCCCAATGGGGTAAAGAAAGCATTTTAAATAAGAGCAGCAAAAAAACCTTGAGTAAAAGACACATAAGAAGGAAAAGCTTCCACAACAATTCTTCTATCTTCATCTTGTTAATTAAGGACAAGATGTGCTGGAACTATGTTGCGGCCACTATGTCCACATCAGCACGAAGAGCAGCATATTAAGGACGCTGGCCACCACAACAATCCCAACAACGTAGGGTTACTCCCTACACAACACAGTATGTCGACCCATCAAGGATACGCCGCAACGTCCATGTACCGGCCTGGGAGCAGGTGCGAGACCCAATTCGCGATGTCCCTGAGGTGTTGGGTAACCTATTGGAGAGTCCCAGGCTTGGGTCTCCTCCATACGTCGGGGAATATGCTCAAGAGGAGAACTAGAAAGCGGCAATGATGCAGATTATGATGAAGAAATGAGCAACGACATATCAAGAACGAGAACCTCCCTTATATCTTACATTCATGCCGTAATAGCAAGCCGACCCAGGCAATCACTGATGGCTTGTGCACCTCGCAAAGCAGTAGGTTGTGCTTGCTCGCAGAGCGCAGCAAACGCCTTGTGCACCTGGCGGATCTGCTGTTGCCATATTTGTGGGCTCAAAGAGTAAGAGGAAGCACAGAAACATGCACAGGAAGAGGCAAAGCCAGCAACGACCAGAACTTGAACTTCTGCTGAAAGAGAAGGAACCTTTGGACGCTTGTTTGCAAGAGACTAAGCTGCGTCCTCAAGACGCCTTCCACCTCAGGCGATACACTCCAGTACGGTGTGATGTTACACCGGAAGAAGGTGTTCCGGCACAGGCGGCGCCATGATACTTGTCAGAGACGACATATATGCAATCTGTACCATTACTGTCTGATATCCAATCAGTTGCAATAAGGATCCTACTGCCAGACATCCAGTTCAAAATTTGCTTGCCTCCGTCCCATGACTTCTCGCACATTGATTTAGAAGATCTAGTTTCCCAGTTACCACACCGTTTCTGTTGGTGGGAGACTTCAATGCGCACCAACCAATTTGGAGCTCAGGTCGCGCTTGTGCGAGAGGCAAGCTCCTCCCCGCTGATTGCCTGCCCAGTTACAACCTAGCTCTCCTCAACACTGGAGAGCCTACATTCATTTCTGGCGCTTTCAATAGCTTCTCGCGCCTTGATCTTGCAGTGTGTTCACCTCAGCTAGGCAGTATCCTTACAATGGAATGTCAACTCAGGCTTATACTCTAGTGGCCTCTTTCAATGTCTTATTAGTCTCTTAACGCAAGATACATGTTCCACGCGTATGCCCAGACGGCGTTTGAACCATACCAACTGGAACCTTTACATCCAGTTGGCTGTGTTTCCGTACAACGAACATGACTCAGTGAATGATTGGGTCCAGCATCTCTCGGAGACGATTCGCTCTGCTGCTGAACGATCAATCCCGCGGTCCACTTCACACCCTCGTCGATTTCCCGTCCCTGGTGGACGGAGGAATGTTGGAATGCCATTCGTACAGGAAGGCGTGCTCTTAGGGTTTTAAAACGTCACCCTACTTTGGATAACCTAATCCAATACACGAAAATGCGCGTCAGGTGCACACAAGTGATCTAGGATAGCAAACAATCATCATGGAGCAAATCTGTAGCGTCATTTAACCGACACAGACCTTCCTCGGTTGTGTGGAATAGGTTAAGGCGTGCGGCAGGTACTTCGACCCATATACCAATTGCGGGACTTAAAATAGCCTCATGAGCTGTTCTTGATCCATTCGTAGTGGCGAAGACGTTTCGAGTGGTTTCGCTCAAGTGTCTTGCTCGGAAAACTACTCTCCTGAGTTCCTTCCAGTTAAAACTCAGGTGGAATATCAGGGCTTCGCGTTTCGCTCTAGAAACGTAGAAGATTACAATCGCCTTTTCACCATGGCGGAGCTGGAAGATTCTCTTAAGCCTTCGCGCTTATCAGCACCAGGACCGAACGGTATTCATGTACAAATGTTACAAAAGCTCTCTCCTGAAGGTAAGGCGTTCCTGCTCGAGGTCTATAATCGTGTTTGGTTATACAGTATACTCCCATAAATTTGGCGGTACGCCACCGTTATTCCCATCTTAAAGGCTGGAAAGGACCGTCATCTTCCCTTCAGCTATCGTCCTATTTCCCTCACCAGTTGCGTTTGCAAGATGATGGAACGCATGGTCAATGGACGATTGGCATGGTGGTTAGAATGTCGTAATCTAATGGCTAAGATTGAGTTGGTTTGCGACGACACCGTTCAACTGTAGGCCATCTTGTGTCAATATCGACACAGATAATGGACGGATGTATGAAGAACTGTCAAACCGTTGGCATATTTTTCCATCTCGACAAGGCTTGTGATACGTGCTGCCGAGCAGGTTTCTACGTTTTCTGTATACCTGGAACATACGTGGACGCCTACCGCTGTTCATCCAAGAGTTTATAAAGAACCGCTTTTTCCGAGTAAGGGTCAGCTCGGTTTTATATAATTCTTTCGCTCAGGACGACGGAGCACCTCAGGGTTCGGTACTAAGTGTCACGCTCTTTGCTATTACAATTAACTCCATGTGGAAATGTGTTCCACCTGGAGTTTCGTCATGCTTATTCGTAGACAACTTCGATGTCTATTGCACTTCTCAGCGCACGGCGTTCTTACAACTTCGAGTGCAGTAATGTTTGCACAACCTTAGAGAATGGATCTCCAAGAACGACTTCCGTTTCTCAACTGAGAAGTCAATCTGCTTTAATTTCTGGCGTCGGAGGAGTCGACTACCACCTTCGCTACGTTTCGGTTCAGATACACTTCCCTTCGCAGATTAGACACGCTTCCTGGGTTTGATCTTGGACAGGAAGCTTTGTTGGCCGTCGCATATTGCACAGCTAAAGGCACGATGTGACCGTTACGTAAATGTCATGCGAGTACTAAATGGCAAATCGTGGAGAGCGGATCCGAACAATTTTGTTCCGAATGTGTCGCGGACTCATCCGATCCAAACTAGACTATCGATGTATTAGACGCCGTCCACAATAGGGGCATCCGCATTGTAATAGGAGCTTTTCCAACAAGCCCAGTTGTGAGCCTTTACGCCGAGTCCGCACAACCTGCCCAGCAATATCGGCGTGAGATTCTCTTTGCAAATTGTAGTTGTGCGCTTAGATGCATACCTAAGCACCCAAAGTTCCCTTCCTTTTTCGCCAACACGCTAAGTGAGCGGTGTAGGAAGAGCACCCTTAGTTCTAAACCTGCAGGATTTCGTTTCCAAGGTCTTCTAGGGAAGCTGCGGGTGGAGCTGCCTAGGATGTTCTCCAAGGGCGAGAAGCTTGACCTCGCTCGGCTATCTGTTACGCCCCATCTTGGTCTTGGGATGAGCGTACACCGGAAGTCCACGATGCCTATTTCAAGTATCCGCAGGTGTTTTTTTATTTTTAATAATTTTTGTCAGGCTACACTGACCGTCGATGTATTTACGGCGATGGGTCAAAGAGCACCAACGGTGTTGGATGTGCTTATGTTTATGGAACCGCATCATATACCATTCGTTTTTCTAAACAGCACTTCCATTTTAACTGCAGAGCTTTATGCAACTTACCGAACCGTTTTGTATGTGCGCCGTCGTAAATTAGGTGCCTGCCTTATTTTGAGCGATTCCCTTAGAGCACTTCAGAGACTTTGTGAGCTGTACAACCCCCACCCTATTGTGCAACGTATCCTGGATGCCCCCCATGATGTAACGCTTCTGGCGTTGACGTAGTGTGTGCGTGGATTCCTGGTCATGTAGGATTGCCGGGGAGTGAAATGGCAGATTTGGCAGCAAAGACGGTAACTACAGAACACAGTATTGCCAGCTCACGTGTTATTTCGGAGGACTTTAGGCTTGAAGTGCAGAGAGCGGTTCTGTCGTCCTGGCACGAAGAGTGGTCAGCTCACCGCGGTAATAAGCTTAGAGAAGTGAAAGAACTTCCGATAAACTGGGTAACTTCCTGTGGCACATCTCGCCGCGAGGATGTTAGTTTTGGCTCGTTCAAGAATAGGGCACTGCAAATGTTCGGCTGGTTACTTATTTGAAAGGGGCCTTGCCCCTCTATGTCCGCTGTGTGATAACCTTTTGACTGTCCGTAACGTGCTGGTAGTGTTCCTCTCTAGCGTCCTTTCGAGATTCTCTGCAGTTGCCTGCCAGACTTGCAGAGGTCTTGGGGGATGACAAAACAGCGGTTGATAGAGTGTTTAAGTTTTCAGCGGAGTGTAGCATAAATTTGAGGATTTGAAACTTTAGATATCTCTTTTTATGATTTTTCACATATTTATCACCTTGTTTCATATCTGGCTGGTGCAATTGTTTTTTTTTTTTTTTTTTTTAACTTTTTTGTGTACATCTTCCTTGTTGTCAGTGTATTTATTTTTGAGTGAGATTTAGCTCTGGCTGTTGCCATGACTCTTTTAAGGGCGTTAGCTACCTCGAAGTTGAGCGCCCTTAAACCTAAGCATCCAACCAATCCATGTTCCGGCCTGGTTGCAAGAGTGAGAACCAATTCGTAGTCGTCCACTTATTAACCTATTGGAGAGTAACGGGCTCAGGTCTCCAACATTCGTCGGGGAATGTGCACAAGAAGAGGCATACGAAGCCGCCAGTAATGAGGATTATGAGGAGGGGTTGAGCACCTGCATATGAAGAATCAAAACCTCCCATATATAACATTCATGCTTAAGTACCAAGGCGCCGTAGGCGACAACAGTTGGCCTATGCAGCTGGTAGACAAGTGCATTGTGAACCTCGCAGACCGCAACAAGCACAATAGAATGCTTCTCAACCATTGCCCTCAAACGGCTTGTGTGTTTAAAAACACAAACAGTAAGTTTGTTGGCATAAATAAATGATTACCATCTCAAGGTTATTGAATCCTGGGACATAAAGTACTTACAACAGGAAGTCCCCATTGTGGCAATTGTCTCTGATGTGAGACTGCCTTTGTGGTTTACCAGGAGAAATCCGAAGTAGTTTGAGAATTCAATGTCATTCTGGCAGGTTGTCGCAGTAGCTTAACAGGTGGAGCACACACCTATTCAGCGGAGGGTCTGTGGTTCAAAGCGCAGTTGTGGCATTGGATTTTTAAGTTCCAGTTCTACCTCGCAAATTAATTATTATTTATTTATGCCAACAAGCCTCCTGCTGACGTTTTTAAGCACACCAGTCGTGTGTGGACAATGTTTTAAGAGGTGGAATCAGGACTGAATCATTGAATGCCATACCGTCTAACCGGGAAAAAGTACGAGTCAGCTGGGGAAATTAATATCGTGCTTGCAAGTTGGTAGCTCAGTGGTTAAAGCAGCCGCTCGATTAGCGGAAAATCCGTGGATCAAATCCCGGCAATGGCATTGAATTTTTCAGTCCTCATTCCACCTCTTAAAGCTCTAAAGGTCAAACAATTAAAAAAAAATAAACGCCTGAACATTACCGGATACCGCATATTAAAGGTAAGAAGATTTTTTCTATCAACTGGGAGAGCTGAACACATATGTGGCGAACTAATGCAGACGCTAATGACATGCAGTGAAAGCTCACATAGTGTGAGATCAGGTACGTGTTAACCTCAACTAGTTTATAAACTGCTGGTATTTAATATTATGTTATTCAGAATTATCAAGAAAACAATAAAGCAATTGGAAAATAAATAGCTGTACTAGCAAGAACTATAAGTAACAAGTCAAAAGTGATTGTGCGCTACCAATGGAATCATACGAGCAAATTAGGAACAACTAAGTGTAAAAATTTCGAAAGTGTTTCTGTAAAGATAAGAAATTCTGAAATTAGGAGTGAAAGATAGCATAAATCAATAGGGGAACAGTTGAGCAGAACTCCATATAAAACGTGTAGTCTGTATAGTTGTGAACGTTACAGCAAATGTGATGCAGTCAGCAAAACGTGCAAAGAAAGAAATTCACAGCTGATGCCCACAAATAACACGTTGAATGAGAAAATTTACTCATGCAACGGTAAGTTAAGCAAAGAAATCGACATTTGATTTCTAGTTTTACATAGCAACGCCAGTGAAGAAATATTTCAAGTAAATAGTAATGCTAACAATGTTGCTGAGAAGATAGGTAAAGAATCTGAAGGGGTTAATTCACAAATCTAATTAGTAAATAAAGGAGCACAGGAAGTTAATGCTTCACATGCGAACAGTAAATGCGGATATACCAAAATTGGTCGCGGGAGAGGTAGGAAAGGTGACAGAGAAAGTATTTCATTCACTCTCAGATTTTCCCATGGAAGTGTTCATTAGTGTTGCTGAGTGCATCAGAACGTGGTGTAAAGCACAAAGGAAAGACTCCGAAAGGCACTCAACCACATCCAGCCGTTCTTGTTCAGTCGGTCTGGGTGGCTCAGTTGGGTAGACGCTGGCCTACTGTTCCCAAGGTCGCGGGTTCAAATCGGGCCCAGGTCGATGGTTTTTAGGTGTGCTTAAAAACGACAGCTCCATGCCAGTAGATTTACTGACATGTAAAAGAACTCCTGCGGGACAAAATTCCGGCATACCGGCGACGCTGATGTGATCCTGGCAATTGACAGCGTCGTTAAACAACAATTTTTTTTTTTTTTCGTTCTTGTTCATCCCAACCTGGGGCTCTTGCTCCTGTTAATAGTCTGGGTAGCTTCGATTGCTCTGTCTTATACGGTGAGTAAATAATTGTAGTGCAGCTCGGACATGCTGGCTTTGCCTTCTCCTGCGCATGTTTTTGTGCTTCCTCTTACTCTTGTGAGCCCACAACTATGGGAACAGCAGATCCGCCAGGTGCACAAAGCGCTTGCTGCGGTCTGCGAGGAAGCACAACTACTTGTTTGCGAGGTGCACAAGCCAGGAGTTATTGCCTGCGCCGGCTTGCTGTTTTAGCATGAATGTAAGATATGGGAGGTTCTGGCTCTTCATATGTAGTAGCTCAGTTCTTCTTCATAACCTTCATCTCTGCCGTTTTCGTGGTTCTCCTTTTGTGCATATTCCCCGACGTATGGAAGAGACGGAAGCCTGGGACTCTCGAATAGGTTACTCAACATCATGGGGACACTGTCAATTGGTTCTCGCGCCCGCAGCCAGGCCGGAATATGGACCTCGCGACGTATCCTTGATGGGTCGACATACTGTGGTGTATAGGGAAGAATCGTACGTTGTTGGGATTGTTGTGGCGGACAGCGTCCTGAACATGCTGCCCTTCGTGGTGATGTGGACATATTAGCCGCAAAACAATTTCTTTAAAGTTTTTCTCTATTCACATGATGTAGATAGAAGAATAGTTTGCAGAAAAATAGGTAGCTTGTGGAACAGTAAAGAAAGTCATGAGAGTGCAACACATCTGATTTTGTTCTCTATTGCTTCCAGACAAAGTTCGTCGCTCTAGAGGGGATGAAATCGCTGGCACTGCTTGTGAAACAAATAGTGACGGTAATAATTATTTATTTACTCTTCTAAACTTTCTAAGTGATTTCCATGCAATGTGATTAATATACATTTTGTGCACTTTTTTCTCATTCATATGTTCACTTTCAGGGCCACTGCCAGCAGAAGTATATACTAATACGCGAGAAAGCTGGCATAAAATGTGAACTGGAGCACCTGGTTTATGAATGGAATATGTAAGGGAAGAAAGATGTCTTTAAGGATAGTCTTCTACACCTAGTGAACACCGTGCTTAGATGGCGGTGGAAACTGCAGATATAGATATCGGGTAGGTAGTTAAGGAGTTGATGAGTAAGGATGATGGAATTTGAATAATAAACGTTGGTGAGACAGAAGTTTCTTATATGTGATATACATTTGTGTTGAACTAATACATTCTTGAGCACGACGGGTTTTCAGTTCAGGCTCCTAGATCCTCATACGCACCCAACATAACTGCTTACAGTCTTAATCTACTATTTCTAATAATATTTTGTACAGAATTATCTCAGCCACTGGTTGTCAGCAGCTGTTTCTAACGTTAACCCAGTCATAATTTACACACACAATTACTTCTGCACACATTTTCTTCTTCTCTGTGCTCTGTAAGGCATTATTAAGTAATAAAACTATGTTGTATATTCTAGTTCCCTCTGAGCATTCCAGTTCCTTTTGTTAACTTTACTTGAAAGATGACCTAAGCTCCCGCCGTCCTTTCCAAGAATCACCCTTAGTGCTGTTCTCCTATACACCTTCCCCTATTTCTGCTCCAAAAAGCAGTTTGCTCTTTGGCATTCAAAAACTATATGTTCCAAATCTTCCTTCCCTCCACCAATGGGAATCTGGCCCTTTGGGATGGCCTTTCCTAATCACATCAGTCTCCAAACATGGGTACTTAGCCATGCTATTGCCCATGCTAGGCTATGGTAAGGAATAATATTCTATCCTATTCTACTCTTTCGGATTATTTCGGCGTGCAATTCACAACCACACCTGCATGGCTGGAGTGGCTAGGTGTATGCATCGCATACTAGCTCAGAACAACCGATCTGGATATCGTAGGTTTCCCAGTTACATGAAATCCCACACAGTTCGGTGAAAATATCCTGGACTTTGTGAGCTACTGAAACACAATTTAAGACGTCTCATACATTTGATTCCTCATGTGAGTATATCAAACCCAAGATATTTCTTTCGCCCCTCCGAAGGAGTGTCGCCTTGCCGTGGCGGAGGGGCTCAGTACCTGAACCAGACGGCCTACTAAGTTTTCTTTCGACTACTGGTAGGCAAGAGGTGAGGGGAAGCAAAGAACATTCCAAACGGGTAGATGGGGCTCGGTAGTCTTGGTCGACAACTCATCTAGGAGAAGAGGACTCCGAAATCAAACTCCCTCAGGGGCTCCTACTACGGTAGGTACGGGTTTGGCGTACCCGGGGCCCCGAGCCATACTCTCGACTGGGTTCCTCCAAGAGGTGAGAGGGCACATGCCAAACGCCCAATCAACTTTGGTCCACTTTTGTGTTTGACCTCCCTCCTGATACCTCCCTGTACACAGTCTGACGGATAACCTACGCGCGGGTTGGAGGATGGGGTGACGCAAGGGGTGACTGGGTAATCGCGTAAGTCCCAGCCCCTGGTTATCATGTAGGATCTGTGTACGTATCCGCTGATAAAGGTCAGTCCCGGGGAGGGGCCATTGCATGAGCTGATGCACTCCTGAAGGCGATTGGGTCCCTCTGTCTATGCATTGGGAGGTGAGACCCTAGGGTGAGCAAGGTCCAGGCCAGGACTCTCACCTAAGCCGGGGTGGCGCCCAGGAAGTGAGCATGCCATCGGAGACATTTGCAATGGTGGAGGATATCATCGCCATGGGACATCCCAAACAAAATACAAAAAACCAGAAAACGATTGGAAAGGAAGTAGCAGAGTTGAGTGGTCCTCGCTACTTAATATTTACTAGAACTGAGGAAGGAAGGAAATTTACATCGGTGAACCCATTTGTTATCCAAAAGGGTCTTGATAAAATAGCTGGCCCAGTGAAGAACTGCACAAGATCTCGCAACGGCACGCTCCTGGTTGAAGCTAATTCAGCATCCCAGGCGGCTACTTTACTTAAGGCGAATATGTTAGCTAGCTATCCGGTACGCGTAGAACTGCATAGGACTTTGAACTCTTCCCGCGGAGTTGTGAACACCCGGGCATTGGACGGCATGTCCAATGAGGAGATTCAGGAGAACCTCGAAGATCAAGGTGTAACAGCAGTATACCGGGTTCAGAGAAAAGATGGAGGCGAATATCTGCCTACCCGTACCCTTTTCCTTACCTTTAATCGGGTTGATCTCCCGCAAAGGATAAAGGCTGGGTACGAGGCCATTGAAGTAAGACCTTACATTCCGAGCCCGCTTAGATGTTATAAATGCCAACGCTTTGGTCATACAAGTGACACGTGCAGTGGTAGAGCTACCTGCGTAAACTGTGGAGGCATCGCCCATGACGATGACTGTACCTCACCTCCCAGTTGTATTAACTGCAGGGGAGAACATCCAGCAAACTCCCGAGAATGTCCCCGTTATGTGGAGGAAAGAGCTATCCAGGAGATCCGGGTTAGAGAGAAGGTGTCCTTCTCAGAAGCCCGAAAGCTCTTACGTTTGCGACAGCCCGCTATCCCGAATTCCGGTACCTATAGCTCGGTTGTAGCTAAACCAGTACCGTGTCGGGAAATCGCAACTCAAACTAGCGATATAAATGGGGCAACAATCTCAGACAAAATACTTGTAGCTAGGTCACCTCCAAAGCCTCAGACATCACCTAAGTCCGCCAGAGCATCTACAAATACCGCAGTTCAATCCAGCAGACCAGGAAGGTCGCCAATAAAGAAGGCGAGCTCAAAAAGTAGACCGATTGTATACGATGTGTCACCGATGAAGTTTAAGACCCAGTATCAAAGATCTGATTTCCTCAAAGACAATAAGATATCTCCCAAGGCACCAAAGGGAAAGAAAAGCCCAAAAACATCTCCCAGGAGATCCTCTTCGGAGGAATCCTCTGGGATGACTACAGACCGGCGAATGTCATCTTCGCCGGTCTCCGTGTCCAATCGGTTCGAGGCTCTCGAACCAAAATTCAGTATCGGAACACGGACGTCCTCGGCAGAGGACATGGAGTTTGAATCTGCCCACACTGGGAGACCCCCAGTAGAAAAGAGGCGCGAAAAAGCGCCAGACAAGAATGCGAGCCCCAGAGAAAAAAAAGGGGCTAAGTTAGTTCGACAACCGCCAACTCCAAAGTAATGAAGAGTTACCTTGGAGTTACCTATCACATACATAATGCAATATGGCTATCCTACAATGGAACGTACGTGGCATTCGAACTCAAAGGCCAGAACTTGAGCTCTTGCTCAAAGAAAACGAACCTCTGGTCGCATGTTTGCAAGAGACTAAGCTGCGTCCTCGAGACGCTTTCCATCTAAGGCGATACACCCCAGTACGGTGTGATGTTACACCAGAAGAGGGTGTACCAGCACATGGCGGCGCTATGATACTTGTCAGAGATGACGTATATATGCAAACTCTACCTTTGCACTCTGATATACAATCAGTTGCTGTATGGATTAAACTGCCAAACATACATTTCACCATCTGTAATGTTTATTTGCCTCCCTCCCATGACTTCTCGCACATTGATTTAGAAGATCTAGTTTCCCAGTTGCCAACACCTTTTCTGTTGGTGGGAGACTTCAATGCGCACCACCCACTTTGGGGTTCAAGTCGCGCTTGTGCGAGAGGTACACTCATTTCCGATTTTTTGGACAGTCACAACCTAGCTCTCCTCAACACTGGAGAGCCTACATTCATTTCGGACTCTCATAGCAGCTTCTCACACCTTGACCTTGCAGTTTGTTCACCTCAGTTGGCAGTCTCCTTACAATGGAATGTCATCTCTGATTTACACTCTAGTGACCATTTCCCATGTCTTATTAGTCTCTTGACGCAACATACACACTCCACACGTATGCCCAGATGGCGTTTGGACCATGCCAACTGGAACCTTTACACCCAGTTGGCTGTCTTTACCTACAACGAGCACGACTCAGTGAATAATTTGGCGCAGCATCTCACGGAGACGATTCTCTCTGCTGCTGAACAATCGATTCCGCGGTCGACTACACACCCCCGTCGATTTCCCGTCCCCTGGTGGACGGAAGAATGTCGGAATGCCATTCGTGCTCGAAGGCGTGCACTTAGGGTTTTCCAACGTCACCCTACTTTGGAAAACCTGATTGAATACAAGAAAATGCGCGCCAGGTCCAGACAAGTCATTAAGGATAGCAAAAAGTCATCATGGAGCAAATTTGTAGCTTCATTTAACCGACACACACCTTCCTCGGTTGTGTGGGATAGATTAAGGCGTGTTGCAGCTAAAACGACCCAAATACCAATAGCGGGACTAAAAACAGCCACAGGAGCTGTTGTTGATTCATTTGAAGTGGCCAATACCTTTGGCAGTGCTTTCGCACAAGTGTCTAGCTCGGAAAACTACTCCCCTGAGTTCCTTCCATTTAAAACTCAGGTGGAATCTCAAGGCTTCACGTTTCGTTCTAGAAACGTAGAAGATTAAAATCGCCTTTTCACCATGGCGGAGCTGGAGCATTCCCTGAAATCTTCGCGATGTTCAGCACCAGGACCGGACGATATTCATGTACAAATGTTACAACAGCTCTCTCCTGAAGGTAAGGCATTCCTGCTCGAGGTCTATAATCGTGTTTGGGTTGACAGTATACTCCCAGAAAATTGGCGGGAGGCCACCGTTATTCCCATCTTGAAGGCTGGGAAGGACCGTCATCTTCCCTCCAGCTATCGTCCTATTTCCCTCACCAGTTGCGTTTGCAAGGTGATGGAACGCATGATCAATGGACGATTGGTATGGTGGTTAGAAAGTCGTAACCTACTGACTAACATCCAGTGTGGTTTTCGACGACGCCGTTCAACTGTTGACCATCTTGTGTCAATATCGACACAGATAATGGACGGCTTTATGAAGAACTGTCAAACCGTTGGCATATTTTTCGATCTTGAGAAGGCTTATGATACGTGCTGGCGAGCAGGGATTCTACGTTCCCTGTATGCCTGGAACATACGTGGACGCCTACCCCTTTTCATTCAGGAGTTTATGAAGGACCGCTTTTTCCGAGTAAGGGTCGGCTCGGTTTTTTCTAATTCTTTTGTTCAGGAGGAGGGAGTACCTCAGGGTTCGGTACTAAGTGTCACGCTCTTTGCTATAGCAATTAACTCCATCTGGAAATGTGTTCCACCTGGAGTTTCGTCATGCCTATTCGTAGACGACTTCGCTGTCTATTGCACTTCTCAGCGCACGGCGTTCTTACAACGGCGCCTGCAGCAATGTTTGGACAACCTTAGAGAATGGAGCGTGAGAAACGGCTTCCGTTTCTCAACTGAGAAGACAATCTGCGTTAATTTCTGGCGCCGTAGGAGACGATTGCCACCTTCGCTCCGATTTGGTCCAGATGAACTTCCCTTCGCAGAAGAGACGCGCTTCCTGGGTTTGATATTGGACAGGAAGCTTAGTTGGTCGTCGCATATTGCACAGCTAAGAGCGAGATGTGACCGTTCCCTAAATATTATGCGAGTACTGAATGGCAAATCGTGGGGAGCGGATCGAACAATTTTGTTGCGAATATATCGCGCATTTGTCCGATCCAAGCTAGACTATGGGTGTATTGTTTATTCGTCAGCACGACCATCTGTGCTGAGAAGATTAGACGTGGTCCATAATAGGGGCATCCGCATTGCTACAGGAGCTTTTCCAACAAGCCCAGTGGTGAGCCTTTACGCCGAGTCCGCAGAAGCTCCTCTGCAATATCGGCGTGAGATTCTCTTGGCAAATTATGGTTGTGCGCTTAGATGTATGCCTAAGCACCCAACGTTCGCTTCTTTTTTCACCACCACGCTAAGAGAACGATATAGAAATAGCACCCTTAATCCAAAGCCTGCGGGGTTCCGTTTCCAAGAGCTCCTAGTGAAGCTTGGAGTGGAACTGCCTGTGATGTTCGCCAAGGGCGAGAGACTTTACCCCCCTTGGCTATCTGGTACGCCCCATGTAGATCTTGGGATGACCATACACCAGAAGTCCACGATGCCTATTTCAAGTATCCGCACGTGTTTCTTAGAATTTTTGTCAGGCTACTCTGACCGTAAATATATTTACACCGATGGATCAAAGAACACCAACGGTGTTGGATGTGCTTATGTTTATGGAACCGAACCATATACATTCGGTTTTCCAAATAGCACTTCCATTTTTACTGCAGAGCTTTATGCAATCTATCGAGCCGTTTTGTATGTTCGCCGTCGTAAATTAGGTGACTGCCTGATTTTGAGCGATTCCCTTAGTGCACTGCAGAGCCTTTGTCAGTTGTACAACCCCCACCCTATTGTACAACGTATCCAGGATGCCCTCCATGTTTTACACGCTTCTGGCGTTGACGTGGTGTGTGCATGGATTCCTGGTCACGTAGGTTTGCCTGGGAATGAAAAGGCAGATTTAGCAGCAAAGACGGCAACTACAGAACCCAGAATTATCATCTCACGTGTTACTTCGGAAGACTTTAGGCTTGAAGTGCGGAGAGCGGTGCTGTCGTCCTGGCACGACGAGTGGTCAGCTCTCCGCGGTAATAAGCTTAGAGAAGTGAAAGAACTTCCGATAAACTGGGTAACTTCCTGTCGCACATCTCGTCGCGAGGAGGTTAGTTTGGCTCGATTAAGAATAGGGCACTGCAATTTTTCGCACGGTTGCCTATTTAAAAGGGACCCTGCGCCTCTATGTCCGCTGTGTGACAACGTTTTGTCGGTTCGCCACGTGCTCCTGGAGTGTTACTCTCTAGCGCACCTTCGGGATTCTCTGCAGCTGCCTGCCAGACTTGCAGAGGTCCTAGCGGACGACAAAACAGCGGTTGATAGAGTACTTAATTTTTTAGCGCAGTGTAATATAAATTTGAGGATTTAAATTTTTTAATTATCTTGTTCTGCTTTTGGACATATTTATCACCTTGCTTGATTTCTACCTTGTATATTTTGTTGTTTCTAGTATTTTTATTTTTCGAGTGAAATTTATATCTGGCTATTGCCATGAGTCTGTTAAGGGCGCTGATGACCTAGAAGTTGAGCGCCCTTAAACCAAATCCAAATCCAAATCCAAGATATTTCTATCAAATTCTTAAGGGCCAATGCGTTTTGAGAACCTAAAGCCTATATAAGTGTTTCACTCTGAATGGCATCCTAGTATGTTGTTTGACCCAGATATGACATTTATCACTAATCTGACTGGGTTTTTCGTTATGCTGTTCACAGACACAACCAATAGCGCACTGAGTTCTAGCAGACTTCCGGACATCTATTGCTGTCGAACGGGAACACTGAGATGCAGTACTGCCTGTTCTACAACAGGTAAGCAATAGAAACCACATCTAGTGTGTTGCACAGTCATGGCTATCTCAGCTCTTCTACAACTATTCATGCAAACACTTATTGCTCTATCTACATCATGCCAGTCGAGATAAATACTTGTAGAAATTATGTTATTGCTTGAGAGGTAGAATTGAAACTGAAAACCTCAATGCCACAGCTGGGATTTGAACCACAGACCCTCCGCCTCCCAAGCGGGTGCTCTAGCAGGGTGCTAGAGCCCCCGCCTGGTACGCAGAGGGTCTGTGTTTCTAATCCTAGGTGTGGCATTGAATTTTTTCTTCAGTTCCAATTCTAGCTCTCAAACATGCACCAAGCTCATCCCTTCCAACCATGGACATACAATTCATAAACATTCGACTCAATGTGGAATTACTTGCAATTTCTCTCTTTGGCTACGTGGTAAGTAGATACATTTTGCATTCCAGCCCAGAATTCGCCGGATATAGATAACATTTTGAGACCCCGCACGCAGGCACGTGTGGGCCTGTGAGCAGGAAACTCCAAAACGAAATGTTGATTACATACAAAACTCGCTATTTTAGTTCACTGTTTTGTAACGCTGCCACATGGAGATCGAATTCTACCCATCCCAAATTACGTTTGACACGAAGGTTCTAAATATGTTTCTATTCTCAGAGGGGCTCTAAGGAGTTTGATTAAACTCTTTCATGTTTAAGCCACAAACCGTTTTGTGGAGATAACTGTATTCGAAATATTCCGATATTCGTTCAAATTTTCAAACAGTTACACATTAGTCAAATAGGAGGTCCTTTTTTATATTTTGGGCCTTCAAAGAGAAAGAAATTTCAAACTCCTCATATAACGAGCTGATCAAGAAAGAATTGACAATCGTTTCAGGCAGGTGTTCCTACAATTGAATATATAATGAAACTATGTTTGCATATGCTTATTATCGATTTACAGGAAGAACTTGAGTGAACCATTGTAAGAATGGTTTCATAAAGAACTGTCAGAGAAAGTCACGTGGAAGGAGTACTTTACATATACGTAGATCCCTTTTGGTTATCATGTTGCAAATGTAGACATTTCCCAAGCAGGTTCTAACGGACATGCTTGCAGGTTTGATATTGCTGGGCCTTTCTTTCCCTTACACGAACTTATAAATAATAATCTGAATTGTCTTTTGGCATGGTTTAACTGTTTCTTTCTTAGTTTGAAAAGAGGTACAGATGTATGTTAAATATGTTACTGCTCATTGTCTTGAAAGCAACGCGCTTTCAGGAAAAGTATTTATGATGAACATTTTGTTCATTTGAGGGGGAAAATATATTAGTTGCCTTTTATTCAAAATATATTATGAAACGTATTTCATGGTCAGCTCAACTTTCAAAAATATATTTATTTGACTTTCAGTTTACCTATAAATGGATAACTTCTATTTGATACCTTGTGTTTTTGTTGAAAATCTATTATATAATGAAATATTTAATAACGTAATTGATTGAAAGGCGAGCTTTACATAGTTCCTTTGTCTGTATAAAAATAAGGAACACCTCAGGTATGATGTTGCACGCTCTATGTAAGACGTCTGTTTGTCTATGTATGTTGTGGGAATGTGTGTGACAGTTTCTGCGCGTAGGAAGGTGTGATTGTGTGTGTTTGTGTGTGTGTGTGTGTCTTATTTGTGTTTGTTGTATGTAGCTATATATTTCTGTGTATGTAATTCTAAATTTTTTGTGGAAATACGTGATCCTCCAAGGTTACATAATGTAGCTTCAGAGTGCCCAATGGGGTAACGAAAGCATTTTAAATAAGAGCAGCAAAAAAACCTTGAGTAAAAGACACATAAGAAGGAAAAGCTTCCACAACAATTCTTCTATCTTCATCTTGTTAATTAAGGACAAGATGTGCTGGAACTATGTTGCGGCCACTATGTCCACATCAGCACGAAGAGCAGCATATTAAGGACGCTGGCCACCACAACAATCCCAACAACGTAGGGTTACTCCCTACACAACACAGTATGTCGACCCATCAAGGATACGCCGCAACGTCCATGTACCGGCCTGGGAGCAGGTGCGAGACCCAATTCGCGATGTCCCTGAGGTGTTGGGTAACCTATTTGAGAGTCCCAGGCTTGGGTCTCCTCCATACGTCGGGGAATATGCTCAAGAGGAGAACTAGAAAGCGGCAATGATGCAGATTATGATGAAGAAATGAGCAACGACATATCAAGAACGAGAACCTCCCTTATATCTTACATTCATGCCGTAATAGCAAGCCGACCCAGGCAATCACTGATGGCTTGTGCACCTCGCAAAGCAGTAGGTTGTGCTTGCTCGCAGAGCGCAGCAAACGCCTTGTGCACCTGGCGGATCTGCTGTTGCCATATTTGTGGGCTCAAAGAGTAAGAGGAAGCACAGAAACATGCACAGGAAGAGGCAAAGCCAGCAACGACCAGAACTTGAACTTCTGCTGAAAGAGAAGGAACCTTTGGACGCTTGTTTGCAAGAGACTAAGCTGCGTCCTCAAGACGCCTTCCACCTCAGGCGATACACTCCAGTACGGTGTGATGTTACACCGGAAGAAGGTGTTCCGGCACAGGCGGCGCCATGATACTTGTCAGAGACGACATATATGCAATCTGTACCATTACTGTCTGATATCCAATCAGTTGCAATAAGGATCCTACTGCCAGACATCCAGTTCAAAATTTGCTTGCCTCCGTCCCATGACTTCTCGCACATTGATTTAGAAGATCTAGTTTCCCAGTTACCACACCGTTTCTGTTGGTGGGAGACTTCAATGCGCACCAACCAATTTGGAGCTCAGGTCGCGCTTGTGCGAGAGGCAAGCTCCTCCCCGCTGATTTCCTGCCCAGTTACAACCTAGCTCTCCTCAACACTGGAGAGCCTACATTCATTTCTGGCGCTTTCAATAGCTTCTCGCGCCTTGATCTTGCAGTGTGTTCACCTCAGCTGGCAGTATCCTTACAATGGAATGTCATCTCAGACTTATACTCTAGTGACCTCTTTCAATGTCTTATTAGTCTCTTAACGCAAGATACATGTTCCACACGTATGCCCAGACGGCGTCTGAACCATGCCAACTGGAACCTTTACATCCAGTTGGCTGTGTTTCCGTACAACGAACATGACTCAGTGAATGATTGGGTGCAGCATCTCTCGGAGACGATTCGCTCTGCTGCTGAACGATCAATTCCGCGGTCGACTTCACACCCTCGTCGGTTTCCCGTCCCTGGTGGACGGAGGAATGTTGGAATGCCATTCGTACTGGAAGGCGTGCTCTTAGGGTTTTAAAACGTCACCCTACTTTGGATAACCTAATCCAATACACGAAAATGCGCGTCAGGTCCACACAAGTGATCTAGGATAGCAAACAATCATCATGGAGCAAATTTGTAACGTCATTTAACCGACACAGACCTTCCTCGGTTGTGTGGAATAGGTTAAAGCGTGCGGCAGGTACTTCGACCCATATACCAATTGCGGGACTTAAAATAGCCTCATGAGCTGTTCTTGATCCATTCGTAGTGGCGAATACGTTTCGACTGGTTTCGCTCAAGTGTCTTGCTCGGAAAACTACTCTCCTGAGTTCCTTCCAGTTAAAACTCAGGTGGAATATCGGGGCTTCGCGTTTCGCTTTAGAAACGTGGAAGATTACAATCGCCTTTTCACCATGGCGGAGCTGGAAGATTCTCTTATACCTTCGCGCTTATCAGCACCAGGACCGAACGGTATTCATGTGCAAATGTTACAACAGCTCTCTCCTGAAGGTAAGGCGTCCCTGCTCGAGGTCTATAATCGTGTTTGGTTATACAGTATACTCCCATAAATTTGGCGGTACGCCACCGTTATTCCCATCTTAAAGGCTGGAAAGGACCGTCATCTTCCCTTCAGCTATCGTCCTATTTTCCTCACCAGTTGCGTTTGCAAGATGATGGAACGCATGGTCAATGGACGATTGGCATGGTGGTTAGAATGTCGTAATCTAATGGCTAAGATTCAGTTGGTTTTCGACGACACCGTTCAACTGTAGGCCATCTTGTGTCAATATCGACACAGATAATGGACGGATGTATGAAGAACTGTCAAACCGTTGGCATATTTTTCCATCTCGACAAGGCTTGTGATACGTGCTGCCGAGCAGGTTTCTACGTTTTCTGTATACCTGGAACATACGTGGACGCCTACCGCTGTTCATCCAGGAGTTTATGAAGAACCACTTTTTCCGAGTAAGGGTCAGCTCGGTTTTATATAATTCTTTTGTTCAGGACGACGGAGCACCTCAGGGTTCGGTACTAAGTGTCACGCTCTTTGCTATTACAATTAACTCCATGTGGAAATGTGTTCCACCTGGAGTTTCGTCCTGCTTATTCGTAGACAACTTCGATGTCCATTGCACTTCTCAGCGCACGGCGTTCTTACAACTTCGAGTGCAGTAATGTTTGCACAACCTTAGAGAATGGATCTCCAAGAACGACTTCCGTTTCTCAACTGAGAAGTCAATCTGCTTTAATTTCTGGCGTCGCAGGAGTCGACTACCACCTTCGCTACGTTTCGCTTCAGATACACTTCCCTTCGCAGATTAGACACGCTTCCTGGGTTTGATCTTGGACAGGAAGCTTTGTTGGCCGTCGCATATTGCACAGCTAATAGCACGATGTGACCGTTACCTAAATATCATGCGAGTACTAAATGGCAAATCGTGGAGAGCGGATCCGAACCATTTTGTTCCGAATGTGTCGCGGACTCATCCGATCCAAACTAGACTATCGATGTATTAGACGCCGTCCACAATAGGGGCATCCGCATTGTAATAGGAGCTTTTCCAACAAGCCCAGTTGTGAGCCTTTACGCCGAGTCCGCACAACCTCCCCTGCAATATCGGCGTGAGATTCTCTTTGCAAATTGTAGTTGTGCGCCTAGATGCATACCTAAGCACCCAACAGTGGCGGCTCGCAGTCAAAATTTTAGGGTAGGCAAAGTGTAACAGCAGCAACAGCAACAACAACAACGACGGCGATGATGATTATGATTATGATGATGATAATAATAATAACAATAACAATAATAATAATAACAACAATAATAATAATAATAATAATAATAATAATAATAATAATAATAATAATAATAATAATAATAATAATAATAATAATAATAATAATAATAATAATAATAATAATAATAATAATAATAATAATAATAATAATAATAATAATAATAATAATAATAATAATAATAATAATAATAATAATAATAATAATAATAATAATAATAATAATAATAATAATAATAATAATAATAATAATAATAATAATAATAATAATAATAATAATAATAAACCCCGTTTATCCGAAATATAGGGGCGAAGTCATTGCGGATAACGCAAACAATATATTGTTTGGTTGTTTAATAAGAGCAGAGTGAATGAATGTGACTTACGGGCGAATTACCGCCAAAACTAAAATCACGAGTGTCGGCAGAGATTTTTCCAGGGGGGGGGGGCACATGTTGGAAATTTGCAATCATATAATATTAAATCATTATTTTACTGTCAAAATTTATAGTATTTGTTGCAGATAACCGTATTAATTTGTGCTAAACAAAAATTGTTCTTTACATCAAAATTAAAATAATAGTTTAATAGTTAGTAACTGACTGCACATTAAGTTCACCGACTTCCAAGGGGGGCCGAGCCCCCCTTGCCCAAGTTTCGCGACGCCCATGACTAAAATGGATTAAGAAATTGAAAAATTGTCTGACTACAGCTTTGTGTTAAATAGCTAAAACACTCCTCTTTTCATTGTCAGTGCGCCGCGAAAGCGGAATTTGTAATAGTTCACTAATTAACTCGGTCATACTGGTATTACACAGAGATAACGACAGATGCAGATCTCTGAGATCTTCGTTCGTGGAGTATGGCTGTTCGGAAAATGTCGCATACTTTCGGATTTGGGCCGGCAAGTGTTCGGACTGCTGGCAGACGCTTCTACGCATGCTCGGAGTGCATATACAGACGGAGTGTTTCCTTATGCCTATTCAAGGGCCTCGTACTGAGGAAATGGGGCCGGGCAGGCAGAGGTTAAGCTAGCCTGCCCTCCACTACCCAGGTTCCATGCGTATCATTTCTGCCGCGCGTTTCAAACACGCAGCGCAGTTTTGATGAATCGGAATTGAGATTAAAGGATTTGACCATGCGCTGGTCATTATAACCGAGAAAACTTTTCTCGAACTGCAATTTAGGGGAAAATGACGGTTGTATTACGATGTATTACGATAGGGTAGGCAGTGCCTACCCTGCCTACCCTGAGGAGCCGCGCCTGGCACCCAACGTTCCCTTCCTTTTTCGCCAACACGCTAAGTGAGCGGTGTAGGAAGAGCACCCTTAGTTCTAAGCCTGCAGGATTTCGTTTCCAAGGTCTTCTAGGGAAGCTGCGGGTGGAGCTGCCTAGGATGTTCGCCAAGGGCGAGAAGCTTGACCTCGCTCGGCTATCTGTTACGCCCCATCTAGGTCTTGGGATGAGCGTACACCGGAAGTCCACGATGCCTATTTCAAGTATCCGCAGGTGTTTTTTTATTTTTAATAATTTTTGTCAGGCTACACTGACCGTCGATGTATTTACGGCGATGGGTCAAAGAGCACCAACGGTGTTGGATGTGCTTATGTTTATGGAACCGCATCACATACCATTCGTTTTTCTAAACAGCACTTCCATTTTAACTGCAGAGCTTTATGCAACTTACCGAACCGTTTTGTATGTGCGCCGTCGTAAATTAGGTGCCTGCCTTATTTTGAGTGATTCCCTTAGAGCACTTCAGAGACTTTGTGAGCTGTACAACCCCCACCCTATTGTGCAACGTATCCTGGATGCCCCCCATGATGTAACGCTTCTGGTGTTGACGTAGTGTGTGCGTGGATTCCTGGTCATGTAGGATTGCCGGGGAGTGAAATGGCAGATTTGGCAGCAAAGACGGTAACTACAGAACACAGTATTGCCAGCTCACGTGTTACTTCGGAGGACTTTAGGCTTGAAGTGCAGAGAGCGGTTCTGTCGTCCTGGCACGAAGAGTGGTCAGCTCAACGCGGTAATAAGTTTAGAGAAGTGAAAGAACTTCCGATAAACTGGGCAACTTCCTGTGGCACATCTCGCCGCGAGGATGTTAGTTTTGGCTCGTTCAAGAATAGGGCACTGCAAATGTTCGGCTGGTTACTTATTTGAAAGGGGCCTTGCCCCTCTATGTCCGCTGTGTGATAACCTTTTGACTGTCCGTAACGTGCTGGTAGTGTTCCTCTCTAGCGTTCTTTCGAGATTCTCTGCAGTTGCCTGCCAGACTTGCAGAGGTCTTGGGGGATGACAAAACAGCGGTTGATAGAGTGTTTAAGTTTTCAGCGGAGTGTAGCATAAATTTGAGGATTTGAAACTTTAGATATCTCTTTTTATGATTTTTCACATATTTATCACCTTGTTTCATATCTGGCTGGTGCAATTGTTTTTTTTTTTTTAACTTTTTTGTGTACATCTTCCTTGTTGTAAGTGTATTTATTTTTGAGTGAGATTTAGCTCTGGCTGTTGCCATGACTCTTTTAAGGGCGTTAGCTACCTCGAAGTTGAGCGCCCTTAAACCTAACCATCCAACCAATCCATGTTCCGGCCTGGTTGCAAGAGTGAGAACCAATTCGTAGTCGTCCACTTATTAACCTATTGGAGAGTAACGGGCTCAGGTCTCCAACATTCGTCGGGGAATGTGCACAAGAAGAGGCATACGAAGCCGCCAGTAATGAGGATTATGAGGAGGGGTTGAGCACCTGCATATGAAGAATCAAAACCTCCCATATATAACATTCATGCTTAAGTACCAAGGCGACGTAGGCGACAACAGTTGGCCTATGCAGCTGGTAGACAAGTGCATTGTGAACCTCGCAGACCGCAACAAGCACAATAGAATGTTTCTCAACCATTGCCCACAAATGGCGTGTGTGTTTAAAAGCACCAACAGTAAGTTTGTTGGCATAAATAAATGATTACCATCTCAAGGTTATTGAATCCTGGGACATAAAGTACTTACAACAGGAAGTCCCCATTGTGGTAATTGTCTCTGATGTGAGACTGCCTTTGTGGTTTACCAGGAGAAATCCGAAGTAGTTTGAGAATTCAATGTCATTCTGGCAGGTTGTCGCAGTAGCTTAACAGGTGGAGCACACGCCTATTCAGCGGAGGGTCTGTGGTTCAAAGCGCAGTTGTGGCATTGGATTTTTAAGCTCCAGTTCTACCTCGCAAATTAATTATTATTTATTTATGCCAACAAGCCTCCTGCTGACGTTTTTAAGCACACCAGTCGTGTGTGGACAATGTTTTAAGAGGTGGAACCAGGACTGAATCATTGAATGCCATACAGTCTAACCGGGAAAAAGTACGAGTCAGCTGGGGAATTTAATATCGTGCTTGCAAGTTGGTAGCTCAGTGGTTAAAGCAGCCGCTCGATTAGCGGAAAATCCGTGGATCAAATCCCGGCAATGGCATTGAATTTTTCAGTCCTCATTCCACCTCTTAAAGCTCTAAAGGTCAAACAATTAAAAAAAACTAAACGCCTGAACATTACCGGATACCGCATATTAAAGGTAAGAAGATTTTTTCCATCAACTGGGAGAGCTGAACACATATGTGGCGAACTAATGCAGACGCTAATGACATGCAGCGAAAGCTCACATAGTGTGAGATCAGGTACGTGTTAACCTCAACTAGTTTATAAACTGCTGGTATTTAATATTATGTTATTCAGAATTTCCAAGAAAACAATAAAGCAATTGGAAAATAAATAGCTGTACTAGCAAGAACTATAGGTGACAAGTCAAAAGTGATTGTGCGCTACCAATGGAATCATACGAGCAAATTAGGAACAACTAAGTGTAAAAATTTCGAAAGTGTTTCTGTAAAGATTAGCAATTCTGAAATTAGGAGTGAAAGATAGCATAAATCAATAGGGGAACAGTTGAGCAGAACTCCATATAAAACGTGTAGTCTGTATAGTTGTGAACGTTACAGCAAATGTGATGCAGTCAGCAAAACGTGCAAAGAAAGAAATTCACAGCTGATGCCCACAAATAACACGTTGAATGAGAAAATTGACTCATGCAACGGTAAGTTAAGCAAAGAAATCGACATTTGATTTCTAGTTTTACATAGCAACGCCAGTGAAGAAATATTTCAAGTAAATAGTAATGCTAACAATGTTGCTGAGAAGATAGGTAAAGAATCTGAAGGGGTTAATTCACAAATCTAATTAGTAAATAAAGGAGCACAGGAATTTAATGCTGCACATGCGAACAGTAAATGCGGATATACCAAAATTGGTCGCGGGAGAGGTAGGAAAGGTGACAGAGAAAGTATTTCATTCACTCTCAGATTTTCCCATGGAAGTGTTCATTAGTGTTGCTGAGTGCATCAGAACGAGGTGTAAAGCACAAAGGAAAGACTCCGAAAGGCACTCAACCACATCCAGCCGTTCTTGTTCAGTCGGTCTGGGTGGCTCAGTTGGTTAGACGCTGGCCTACTGTTCCCAAGGTCGCGGGTTCAAATCCGGCCCAGGTCGATGGTTTTTAAGTGTGCTTAAAAACGACAGCTCCATGCCAGTAGATTTACTGACATGTAAAAGAACTCCTGCGGGACAAAATTCCGGCATACCGGCGACGCTGATGTGATCCTGGCAATTGACAGCGTCGTTAAACAACAAAATATTTTTTTTTTTTCGATCTTGTTCATCCCAACCTGGGGCTCTTGCTCCTGTTAATAGTCTGGGTAGCTTCGAATGCTCTGTCTTATACGGTGAGTAAATAATTGTAGTGCAGCTCGGACATGCTGGCTTTGCCTTCTCCTGCGCATGTTTTTGTGCTTCCTCTTACTCTTGTGAGCCCACAACTATGGGAACAGCAGATCCGCCAGGTGCACAAAGCGCTTGCTGCGGTCTGCGAGGAAGCACAACTACTTGTTTGCGAGGTGCACAAGCCAGGAGTTATTGCCTGCGCCGGCTTGCTGTTTTAGCATGAATGTAAGATATGGGAGGTTCTGGCTCTTCATATGTAGTAGCTCAGTTCTTCTTCATAACCTTCATCTCTGCCGTTTTCGTGGTTCTCCTTTTGTGCATATTCCCCGACGTATGGAAGAGACGGAAGCCTGGGACTCTCGAATAGGTTACTCAACATCATGGGGACACTGTCAATTGGTTCTCGCGCCCGCAGCCAGGCCGGAATATGGACCTCGCGACGTACCCTTGATGGGTCGACATACTGTGGTGTATAGGGAAGAATCCTACGTTGTTGGGATTGTTGTGGCGGAAAGCGTCCTGAACATGCTGCCCTTCGTGGTGATGTGGATATATTAGCCGCAAAACAATTTCTTTAAAGTTTTTCTCTATTCACATGATGTAGATAGAAGAATAGTTTGCAGAAAAATAGGTAGCTTGTGGAACAGTAAAGAAAGTCATGAGAGTGCAACACATCTGATTTTGTTCTCTATTGCTTCCAGACAAAGTTCGTCGCTCTAGAGGGGATGAAATCGCTGGCACTGCTTGTGAAACAAATAGTGACGGTAATAATTATTTATTTACTCTTCTAAACTTTCTAAGTGATTTCCATGCAATGTGATTAATATACATTTTGTGCACTTTTTTCTCATTCATATGTTCACTTTCAGGGCCACTGCCAGCAGAAGTATATACTAATACGCGAGAAAGCTGGCATAAAATGTGAACTGGAGCACCTGGTTTATGAATGGAATATGTAAGGGAAGAAAGATGTCTTTGAGGATAGTCTTCTACACCTAGTGAACACCGTGCTTAGATGGCGGTGGAAACTGCAGATATAGATATCGGGTAGGTAGTTAAGGAGTTGATGAGTAAGGATGATGGAATTTGAATAATAAACGTTGGTGAGACAGAAGTTTCTTATATGTGATATACATTTGTGTTGAACTAATACATTCTTGAGCACGACGGGTTTTCAGTTCAGGCTCCTAGATCCTCATACGCACCCAACATAACTGCTTACAGTCTTAATCTACTATTTCTAATAATATTTTGTACAGAATTATCTCAGCCACTGGTTGTCAGCAGCTGTTTCTAACGTTAACCCAGTCATAGTTTACACACACAATTACTTCTGCACACATTTTCTTCTTCTCTGTGCTCTGTAAGGCATTATTAAGTAATAAAACTATGTTGTATATTCTAGTTCCCTCTGAGCATTCCAGTTCCTTTTGTTAACTTTACTTGAAAGATGACCTAAGCTCCCGCCGTCCTTTCCAAGAATCACCCTTAGTGCTGTTCTCCTATACACCTTCCCCTATTTCTGCTCCAAAAAGCAGTTTGCTCTTTGGCATTCAAAAACTATATGTTCCAAATCTTCCTTCCCTCCACCAATGGGAATCTGGCCCTTTGGGATGGTCTTTCCTAATCACATCAGTCTCCAAACATGGGTACTTAGCCATGCTATTGCCCATGCTAGGCTATGGTAAGGAATAATATTCTATCCTATTCTACTCTTTCGGATTATTTCGGCGTGCAATTCACAACCAGACCTGCATGGCTGGAGTGGCTAGGTGTATGCATCGCATACTAGCTCAGAACAACCGATCTGGATATCGTAGGTTTCCCAGTTACATGAAATCCCACACAGTTCGGTGAAAATGTCCTGGACTTTGTGAGCTACTGAAATAATATTTAAGACGTCTCATACATTTGATTCCTCATGTGAGTATATCAAACCCAAGATATTTCTATCAAATTCTTAAGGGCCAATGCGTTTTGAGAACCTAAAGCCTATATAAGTGTTTCACTCTGAATGGCATCCTAGTATGTTGTTTGACCCAGATAAGACATTTATCACTAATCTGACTGGGTTTTTCGTTATGCTGTTCACAGACACAACCAATAGCGCACTGAGTTCTAGCAGACTTCCGGACATCTATTGCTGTCGAACGGGAACACTGGGATGCAGTACTGCCTGTTCTACAACAGGTAAGCAATAGAAACCACATCTAGTGTGTTGCACAGTCATGGCTATCTCAGCTCTTCTACAACTATTCATGCAAACACTTATTGCTCTATCTACATCATGCCAGTCGAGATAAATACTTGTAGAAATTATGTTATTCCTTGAGAGGTAGAATTGAAACTGAAAACCTCAATGCCACAGCTGGGATTTGAACCACAGACCCTCCGCCTCCCAAGCGGGTGCTCTAGCAGGGTGCTAGAGCCCCCGCCTGGTACGCAGAGGGTCTGTGTTTCTAATCCTAGGTGTGGCATTGAATTTTTTCTTCAGTTCCAATTCTAGCTCTCAAACATGCACCAAGCTCATCCCTTCCAACCATGGACATACAATTCATAAACATTCGACTCAATGTGGAATTACTTGCAATTTTTCTCTTTGGCTACGTGGTAAGTAGATACATTTTGCATTCCAGCCCAGAATTCGCCGGATATAGATAACATTTTGAGACCCCGCGTGCAGGCACGTGTGGGCCTGTGAGCAGGAAACTCCAAAACGAAATGTTGATTACATATAAAACTCGCTATTTTAGTTCACTGTTTTGTAACGCTGCCACATGGAGATCGAATTCTACCCATCCCAAATTACGTTTGACACGAAGGTTCTAAATATGTTTCTATTCTCAGAAGGGCTCTAAGGAGTTTGATTAAACTCTTTCATGTTTAAGCCACAAACCGTTTTGTGGAGATAACTGTATTCGAAATATTCCGATATTCGTTCAAATTTTCAAACAGTTACACATTAGTCAAATAGGAGGTCCTTTTTTATATTTTGGGCCTTCAAAGAGAAAGAAATTTCAAACTCCTCATATAACGAGCTGATCAAGAAAGAATTGACAATCGTTTCAGGCAGGTGTTCCTACAATTGAATATATAATGAAACTATGTTTGCATATGCTTATTATCGATTTACAGGAAGAACGTGAGTGAACCATTGTAAGAATGGTTTCATAAAGAACTGTCAGAGAAAGTCACGTGGAAGGAGTACTTTACATATACGTAGATCCCTTTTGGTTATCATGTTGCAAATGTAGACATTTCCCAAGCAGGTTCTAACGGACATGCTTGCAGGTTTGATATTGCTGGGCCTTTCTTTCCCTTACACGAACTTATAAATAATAATCTGAATTGTCTTTTGGCATGGTTTAACTGTTTCTTTCTTAGTTTGAAAAGAGGTACAGATGTATGTTAAATATGTTACTGCTCATTGTCTTGAAAGCAACGCGCTTTCAGGAAAAGTATTTATGATGAACATTTTGTTCATTTGAGGGGGAAAATATATTAGTTGCCTTTTATTCAAAATATATTATGAAACGTATTTCATGGTCAGCTCAACTTTCAAAAATATATTTATTTGACTTTCAGTTTACCTATAAATGGATAACTTCTATTTGATACCTTGTGTTTTTGTTGAAAATCTATTATATAATGAAATATTTAATAACGTAATTGATTGAAAGGCGAGCTTTACTTAGTTCCTTTGTCTGTATAAATATAAGGAACACCTCAGGTATGATGTTGCACGCTCTATGTAAGACGTCTGTTTGTCTATGTATGTTGTGGGAATGTGTGTGACAGTTTCTGCGCGTAGGAAGGTGTGATTGTGTGTGTTTGTGTGTGTGTGTGTGTGTGTGTCTTATTTGTGTTTGTTGTAAGTAGCTATATATTTCTGTGTATGTAATTCTAAATTTTTTGTGGAAATACGTGATCCTCCAAGGTTACATAATGTAGCTTCAGAGTGCCCAATGGGGTAAAGAAAGCATTTTAAATAAGAGCAGCAAAAAAACCTTGAGTAAAAGACACATAAGAAGGAAAAGCTTCCACAACAATTCTTCTATCTTCATCTTGTTAATTAAGGACAAGATGTGCTGGAACTATGTTGCGGCCACTATGTCCACATCAGCACGAAGAGCAGCATATTAAGGACGCTGGCCACCACAACAATCCCAACAACGTAGGGTTACTCCCTACACAACACAGTATGTCGACCCATCAAGGATACGCCGCAACGTCCATGTACCGGCCTGGGAGCAGGTGCGAGACCCAATTCGCGATGTCCCTGAGGTGTTGGGTAACCTATTGGAGAGTCCCAGGCTTGGGTCTCCTCCATACGTCGGGGAATATGCTCAAGAGGAGAACTAGAAAGCGGCAATGATGCAGATTATGATGAAGAAATGAGCAACGACATATCAAGAACGAGAACCTCCCTTATATCTTACATTCATGCCGCAATAGCAAGCCGACCCAGGCAATCACTGATGGCTTGTGCACCTCGCAAAGCAGTAGGTTGTGCTTGCTCGCAGAGCGCAGCAAACGCCTTGTGCACCTGGCGGATCTGCTGTTGCCATATTTGTGGGCTCAAAGAGTAAGAGGAAGCACAGAAACATGCACAGGAAGAGGCAAAGCCAGCAACGACCAGAACTTGAACTTCTGCTGAAAGAGAAGGAACCTTTGGACGCTTGTTTGCAAGAGACTTAGCTGCGTCCTCAAGACGCCTTCCACCTCAGGCGATACACTCCAGTACGGTGTGATGTTACACCGGAAGAAGGTGTTCCGGCACAGGCGGCGCCATGATACTTGTCAGAGACGACATATATGCAATCTGTACCATTACTGTCTGATATCCAATCAGTTGCAATAAGGATCCTACTGCCAGACATCCAGTTCAAAATTTGCTTGCCTCCGTCCCATGACTTCTCGCACATTGATTTAGAAGATCTAGTTTCCCAGTTACCACACCGTTTCTGTTGGTGGGAGACTTCAATGCGCACCAACCAATTTGGAGCTCAGGTCGCGCTTGTGCGAGAGGCAAGCTCCTCCCCGCTGATTGCCTGCCCAGTTACAACCTAGCTCTCCTCAACACTGGAGAGCCTACATTCATTTCTGGCGCTTTCAATAGCTTCTCGCGCCTTGATCTTGCAGTGTGTTCACCTCAGCTAGGCAGTATCCTTACAATGGAATGTCATCTCAGGCTTATACTCTAGTGACCTCTTTCAATGTCTTATTAGTCTCTTAACGCAAGATACATGTTCCACGCGTATGCCCAGACGGCGTCTGAACCATGCCAACTGGAACCTTTACATCCAGTTGGCTGTGTTTCCGTACAACGAACATGACTCAGTGAATGATTGGGTGCAGCATCTCTCGGATACGATTCGCTCTGCTGCTGAACGATCAATCCCGCGGTCGACTTCACACCCTCGTCGATTTCCCGTCCCTGGTGGACGGAGGAATGTTGGAATGCCATTCGTACTGGAAGGCGTGCTCTTAGGGTTTTAAAACGTCACCCTACTTTGGATAACCTAATCCAATACACGAAAATGCGCGTCAGGTCCACACAAGTGATCTAGGATAGCAAACAATCATCATGGAGCAAATTTGTAGCGTCATTCAACCGACACAGACCTTCCTCGGTTGTGTGGAATAGGTTAAGGCGTGCGGCAGGTACTTCGACCCATATACCAATTGCGGGACTTAAAATAGCCTCATGAGCTGTTCTTAATCCATTCGTAGTGGCGAAGACGTTTCGAGTGGTTTCGCTCAAGTGTCTTGCTCGGAAAACTACTCTCCTGAGTTCCTTCCAGTTAAAACTCAGGTGGAATATCAGGGCTTCGCGTTTCGCTCTAGAAACGTAGAAGATTACAATCGCCTTTTCACCATGGCGGAGCTGGAAGATTCTCTTAAGCCTTCGCGCTTATCAGCACCAGGACCGAACGGTATTCATGTACAAATGTTACAAAAGCTCTCTCCTGAAGGTAAGGCGTTCCTGCTCGAGGTCTATAATCGTGTTTGGTTATACAGTATACTCCCATAAATTTGGCGGTACGCCACCGTTATTCCCATCTTAAAGGCTGGAAAGGACCGTCATCTTCCCTTCAGCTATCGTCCTATTTCCCTCACCAGTTGCGTTTGCAAGATGATGGAACGCATGGTCAATGGACGATTGGCATGGTGGTTAGAATGTCGTAATCTAATGGCTAAGATTGAGTTGGTTTGCGACGACACCGTTCAACTGTAGGCCATCTTGTGTCAATATCGACACAGATAATGGACGGATGTATGAAGAACTGTCAAACCGTTGGCATATTTTTCCATCTCGACAAGGCTTGTGATACGTGCTGCCGAGCAGGTTTCTACGTTTTCTGTATACCTGGAACATACGTGGACGCCTACCGCTGTTCATCCAAGAGTTTATGAAGAACCGCTTTTTCCGAGTAAGGGTCAGCTCGGTTTTATATAATTCTTTTGCTCAGGACGACGGAGCACCTCAGGGTTCGGTACTAAGTGTCACGCTCTTTGCTATTACAATTAACTCCATGTGGAAATGTGTTCCACCTGGAGTTTCGTCATGCTTATTCGTAGACAACTTCGATGTCTATTGCACTTCTCAGCGCACGGCGTTCTTACAACTTCGAGTGCAGTAATGTTTGCACAACCTTAGAGAATGGATCTCCAAGAACGACTTCCGTTTCTCAACTGAGAAGTCAATCTGCTTTAATTTCTGGCGTCGGAGGAGTCGACTACCACCTTCGCTACGTTTCGGTTCAGATACACTTCCCTTCGCAGATTAGACACGCTTCCTGGGTTTGATCTTGGACAGGAAGCTTTGTTGGCCGTCGCATATTGCACAGCTAATGGCACGATGTGACCGTTACGTAGATGTCATGCGAGTACTAAATGGCAAATCGTGGAGAGCGGATCCGAACTATTTTGTTCCGAATGTGTCGCGGACTCATCCGATCCAAACTAGACTATCGATGTATTAGACGCCGTCCACAATAGGGGCATCCGCATTGTAATAGGAGCTTTTCCAACAAGCCCAGTTGTGAGCCTTTACGCCGAGTCCGCACAACCTGCCCTGCAATATCGGCGTGAGATTCTCTTTGCAAATTGTAGTTGTGCGCTTAGATGCATACCTAAGCACCCAACGTTCCCTTCCTTTTTCGCCAACACGCTAAGTGAGCGGTGTAGGAAGAGCACCCTTAGTTCTAAGCCTGCAGGATTTCGCTTCCAAGGTCTACTAGGGAAGCTGCGGCTGGAGCTGCCTAGGATGTTCGCCAAGGGCGAGAAGCTTGACCTCGCTCGGCTATCTGTTACGCCCCATCTAGGTCTTGGGATGAGCGTACACCGGAAGTCCACGATGCCTATTTCAAGTATCCGCAGGTGTTTTTTTATTTTTAATAATTTTTGTCAGGCTACACTGACCCTCGATGTATTTACGGCGATGGGTCAAAGAGCACCAACGGTGTTGGATGTGCTTATGTTTATGGAACCGCATCATATACCATTCGTTTTTCTAAACAGCACTTCCATTTTAACTGCAGCGCTTTATGCAACTTACCGAACCGTTTTGTATGTGCGCCGTCGTAAATTAGGTGCCTGCCTTATTTTGAGCGATTCCCTTAGAGCACTTCAGAGACTTTGTGAGCTGTACAACCCCCACCCTATTGTGCAACGTATCCTGGATGCCCCCCATGATGTAACGCTTCTGGCGTTGACGTAGTGTGTGCGTGGATTCCTGGTCATGTAGGATTGCCGGGGAGTGAAATGGCAGATTTGGCAGCAAAGACGGTAACTACAGAACACAGTATTGCCGGCTCACGTGTTACTTCGGAGGACTTTAGGCTTGAAGTGCAGAGAGCGGTTCTGTCGTCCTGGCACGAAGAGTGGTCAGCTCACCGCGGTAATAAGTTTAGAGAAGTGAAAGAACTTCCGATAAACTGGGTAACTTCCTGTGACACATCTCGCCGCGAGGATGTTAGTTTTGGCTCGTTCAAGAATAGGGCACTGCAAATGTTCGGCTGGTTACTTATTTGAAAGGGGCCTTGCCCCTCTATGTCCGCTGTGTGATAACCTTTTGACTGTCCGTAACGTGCTGGTAGTGTTCCTCTCTAGCGTTCTTTCGAGATTCTCTGCAGTTGCCTGCCAGACTTGCAGAGGTCTTGGGGGATGACAAAACAGCGGTTGATAGAGTGTTTAAGTTTTCAGCGGAGTGTAGCATAAATTTGAGGATTTGAAACTTTAGATATCTCTTTTTATGATTTTTCACATATGTATCACCTTGTTTCATATCTGGCTGTTGCAACTGTTTTTTTTTTTTTTTTAACTTTTTTGTGTACATCTTCCTTGTTGTCAGTGTATTTATTTTTGAGTGAGATTTAGATCTGGCTGTTGCCATGACTCTTTTAAGGGCGTTAGTTACCTCCAAGTTGAGCGCCCTTAAACCTAACCATCCAACCAATCCATGTTCCGGCCTGGTTGCAAGAGTGAGAACCAATTCGTAGTCGTCCACTTATTAACCTATTGGAGAGTAACGGGCTCAGGTCTCCAACATTCGTCGGGGAATGTGCAAAGAAGAGGCATACGAAGCCGCCAGTAATGAGGATTATGAGGAGGGGTTGAGCACCTGCATATGAAGAATCAAAACCTCCCATATATAACATTCATGCTTAAGTACCAAGGCGACGTAGGCGACAACAGTTGGCCTATGCAGCTGGTAGACAAGTGCATTGTGAACCTCGCAGACCGCAACAATCACAATAGAATGTTTCTCAACCATTGCCCACAAACGGCTTGTGTGTTTAAAAACACCAACAGTAAGTTTGTTGGCATAAATAAATGATTACCATCTCAAGGTTATTGAATCCTGGGACATAAAGTACTTACAACAGGAAGTCCCCATTGTGGTAATTGTCTCTGATGTGAGACTGCCTTTGTGGTTTACCAGGAGAAATCCGAAGTAGTTTGAGAATTCAATGTCATTCTGGCAGGTTGTCGCAGTAGCTTAACAGGTGGAGCACACGCCTATTCAGCGGAGGGTCTGTGGTTCAAAGCGCAGTTGTGGCATTGGATTTTTAAGTTCCAGTTCTACCTCGCAAATTAATTATTATTTATTTATGCCAACAAGCCTCCTGCTGACGTTTTTAAGCACACCAGTCGTGTGTGGACAATGTTTTAAGAGATGGAATCAGGACTGAATCATTGAATGCCATACCGTCTAACCGGGAAAAAGTACGAGTCAGCTGGGGAAATTAATATCGTGCTTGCGAGTTGGTAGCTCAGTGGTTAAAGCAGCCGCTCGATTAGCGGCAAATCCGTGGATCAAATCCCGGCAATGGCATTGAATTTTTCAGTCCTCATTCCACCTCTTAAAGCTCTAAAGGTCAAACAATTAAAAAAAACTAAACGCCTGAACATTACCGGATACCGCATATTAAAGGTAAGAAGATTTTTGCTATCAACTGGGAGAGCTGAACACATATGTGGCGAACTAATGCAGACGCTAATGACATGCAGCGAAAGCTCACATAGTGTGAGATCAGGTACGTGTTAACCTCAACTAGTTTATAAACTGCTGGTATTTAATATTATGTTATTCAGAATTTTCAAGAAAACAATAAAGGAATTTTCAAAAATAAATAGCTGTACTAGCAAGAACTATAAGTGACAAGTCAAAAGTGATTGTGCGCTACCAATGGAATCATACGAGCAAATTAGGAAAAACTAAGTGTAAAAATTTCGAAAGTGTTTCTGTAAAGATTAGAAATTCTGAAATTAGGAGTGAGAGATAGCATAAATCAATAGGGGAACAGTTGAGCAGAACTCCATATAAAACGTGTAGTCTGTATAGTTTTGAACGTTACAGCAAATGTGATGCAGTCAGCAAAACGTGCAAAGAAAGAAATTCACAGCTGATGCCCACAAATAACACGTTGAATGAGAAAATTGACTCATGCAACGGTAAGTTAAGCAAAGAAATCGACATTTGATTTCTAGTTTTACATAGCAACGCCAGTGAAGAAATATTTCAAGTAAATAGTAATGCTAACAATGTTGCTGAGAAGATAGGTAAAGAATCTGAAGGGGTTAATTCACAAATCTAATTAGTAAATAAAGGAGCACAGGAAGTTAATGCTGCACATGCGAACAGTAAATGCGGATATACCAAAATTGGTCGCGGGAGAGGTAGGAAAGGTGACAGAGAAAGTATTTCATTCACTCTCAGATTTTCCCATGGAAGTGTTCATTAGTGTTGCTTAGTGCATCAGAACGAGGTGTAAAGCACAAAGGAAAGACTGCGAAAGGCCCTCAACCACATCCAGCCGTTCTTGTTCATCCCAACCTGGGGCTCTTGCTCCTGTTAATAGTCTGGGTAGCTTCGAATACTCTGTCTTATACGGTGAGTAAATAATTGTAGTGCAGCTCGGACATGCTGGCTTTGCCTTTTCCTTTGCATGCTTTTGTGCTTCCTCTTACTCTTGTGAGCCCACAACTATGGGAACAGCAGATCCGCCAGGTGCACAAAGCGCTTGCTGCGGTCTGCGAGGAAGCACAAGTACTTGTTTGCGAGGTGCACAAGCCAGGAGTTATTGCCTGCGCCGGCTTGCTGTTTTAGCATGAATGTAAGATATGGGAGGTTCTGGCTCTTCATATGTAGTAGCTCAGTTCTTCTTCATAACCTTCATCTCTGCCGTTTTCGTGGTTCTCCTTTTGTGCATATTCCCCGACGTATGGAAGAGACGGAAGCCTGGGACTCTCGAATAGGTTACTCAACATCATGGGGACACCGTCAATTGGTTCTCGCGCCCGCAGCCAGGCCGGAATATGGACCTCGCGACGTACCCTTGATGGGTCGACATACTGTGGTGTATAGGGAAGAATCCTACGTTGTTGGGATTGTTGTGGCGGACAGCGTCCTGAACATGCTGCCCTTCGTGGTGATGTGGACATATTAGCCGCAAAACAATTCCTTTAAAGTTTTTCTCTATTCACATGATGTAGATAGAAGAATAGTTTGCAGAAAAATAGGTAGTTTGTGGAACAGTAAAGAAAGTCATGAGAGTGCAACACATCTGATTTTGTTCTCTATTGCTTCCAGACAAAGTTCGTCGCTCTAGAGGGGATGAAATCGCTGGCACTGCTTGTGAAACAAATAGTGACGGTAATAATTATTTATTTACTCTTCTAAACTTTCTAAGTGATTTCCATGCAATGTGATTAATATACATTTTGTGCACTTTTTTCTTATTCATATGTTCACTTTCAGGGCCACTGCCAGCAGAAGTATATACTAATACACGAGAAAGCTGGCATAAAATGTGAACTGGAGCACCTGGTTTATGAATGGAATATGTAAGGGAGGAAAGATGTCTTTAAGGATAGTCTTCTACACCTAGTGAACACCGTGCTTAGGTGGCGGTGGAAACTGCAGATATAGATATCGGGTAGGTAGTTAAGGAGTTGATGAGTAAGGATGATGGAATTTGAATAATAAACGTTGGTGAGACAGAAGTTTCTTATATGTGATATACATTTGTGTTGAACTAATACATTCTTGAGCACGACGGGTTTTCAGTTCAGGCTCCTATATCCTCATGCGCACCCAACATAACTGCTTACAGGCTTAATCTACTATTTCTAATAATATTTTGTAGAGAATTATCTCAGCCACTGGTTGTCAGCAGCTGTTTCTAACGTTAACCAAGTCATAATTTACACACACAATTACTTCTGCACACATTTTCTTCTTCTCTGTGCTCTGTAAGGCATTATTAAGTAATAAAACTATGTTGTATATTCTAGTTCCCTCTGAGCATTCCAGTTCCTTTTGTTAACTTTACTTGAAAGATGACCTAAGCTCCCGCCGTCCTTTCCAAGAATCACCCTTAGTGCTGTTCTCCTATACACCTTCCCCTATTTCTGCTCCAAAAAGCAGTTTGCTCTTTGGCATTCAAAAACTATATGTTCCAAATCTTCCTTCCCTCCACCAATGGGAATCTGGCCCTTTGGGATGCTCTTTCCTAATCACATCAGTCTCCAAACATGGGTACTTAGCCATGCTATTGCCCATGCTAGGCTATGGTAAGGAATAATATTCTATCCTATTCTACTCTTTCGGATTATTTCGGCGTGCAATTCACAACCAGACCTGCATGGCTGGAGTGGCTAGGTGTATGCATCGCATACTAGCTCAGAACAACCGATCTGGATATCGTAGGTTTCCCAGTTACATGAAATCCCACACAGTTCGGTGAAAATGTCCTGGACTTTGTGAGCTACTGAAATACAATTTAAGACGTCTCATACATTTGATTCCTCATGTGAGTATATCAAACCCAAGATATTTCTATCAAATTCTTAAGGGCCAATGAGTTTTGAGAACCTAAAGCCTATATAAGTGTTTCACTCTGAATGGCATCCTAGTATGTTGTTTGACCCAGATATGACATTTGTCACTAATCTGACTGGGTTTTTCGTTATGCTGTTCACAGACACAACCAATAGAGCACTGAGTTCTAGCAGACTTCCGGACATCTATTGCTGTCGAACGGGAACACTGGGATGCAGTACTGCCTGTTCTACAACAGGTAAGCAATAGAAACCACATCTAGTGTGTTGCACAGTCATGGCTATCTCAGCTCTTCTACAACTATTCATGCAAACACTTATTGCTCTATCTACATCATGCCAGTCGAGATAAATACTTGTAGAAATTATGTTATTGCTTGAGAGGTAGAATTGAAACTGAAAACCTCAATGCCACAGCTGGGATTTGAACCACAGACCCTCCGCCTCCCAAGCGGGTGCTCTAGCAGGGTGCTAGAGCCCCCGCCTGGTACGCAGAGCGTCTGTGTTTCTAATCCTAGGTGTGGTAATTGAGTTTTTTCTTCAGTTCCAATTCTAGCTCTCAAACATGCACCAAGCTCATCCCTTCCACCCATGGACATACAATTCATAAACATTCGACTCAATGTGGAATTACTTGCAATTTTTCTCTTTGGCTACGTGGTAAGTAGATACATTTTGCATTCCAGCCCAGAATTCGCCGGATATAGATAGATAACATTTTGAGACCCCGCGTGCAGGCACGTGTGGGCCTGTGAGCAGGAAACTCCAAAACGGAATGTTGATTACATACAAAACTCGCTATTTTAGTTCACTGTTTTGTAACGCTGCCACATGGAGATAGAATTCTACCCATCCCAAATTACGTTTGACACGAAGGTTCTAAATATGTTTCTATTCTCAGAAGGGCTCTAAGGAGTTTGATTAAACTCTTTCATGTTTAACCCACAAACCGTTTTGTGGAGATAACTGTATTCGAAATATTCCGATATTCGTTCAAATTTTCAAACAGTTACACATTAGTCAAATAGGAGGTCCTTTTTTATATTTTGGGCCTTCAAAGAGAAAGAAATTTCAAACTCCTCATATAACGAGCTGATCAAGAAAGAATTGACAATCGTTTCAGGCAGGTGTTCCTACAATTGAATATATAATGAAACTATGTTTGCATATGCTTATTATCGATTTACAGGAAGAACTTGAGTGAACCATTGTAAGAATGGTTTCATAGAGAATTGTCAGAGAAAGTCACGTGGAAGGAGTACTTTACATATACGTAGATCCCTTTTGGTTATCATGTTGCAAATGTAGACATTTCCCAAGCAGGTTCTAACGGACATGCTTGCAGGTTTGATATTGCTGGGCCTTTCTTTCCCTTACACGAACTTATAAATAATAATCTGAATTGTCTTTTGGCATGGTTTAACTGTTTCTTTCTTAGTTTGAAAAGAGGTACAGATGTATGTTAAATATGTTACTGCTCATTGTCTTGAAAGCAACGCGCTTTCAGGAAAAGTATTTATGATGAACATTTTGTTCATTTGAGGGGGAAAATATATTAGTTGCCTTTTATTCAAAATATATTATGAAACGTATTTCATGGTCAGCTCAACTTTCAAAAATATATTTATTTGACTTTCAGTTTACCTATAAATGGATAACTTCTATTTGATACCTTGTGTTTTTGTTGAAAATCTATTATATTATAAAATAATTAATAACCTAATTGATTGAAAGGCGAGCTTTACATAGTTCCTTTGTCTGTATAAAAATAAGGAACACCTCAGGTATGATGTTGCACGCTCTATGTAAGACGTCTGTTTGTCTATGTATGTTGTGGGAATGTGTGTGACAGTTTCTGCGCGTAGGAAAGTGTGATTGTGTGTGTTTGTGTTTGTGTGTGTGTGTGTGTCTTATTTGTGTTTGTTGTATGTAGCTATATATTTCTGTGTATGTAATTCTAAATTTTTTGTGGAAATACGTGATCCTCCAAGGTTACATAATGTAGCTTCAGAGTGTCCAATGGGGTAAAGAAAGCATTTTAAATAAGAGCAGCAAAAAAACCTTGAGTAAAAGACACATAAGAAGGAAAAGCTTCCACAACAATTCCTCTACCTTCATCTTGTTAATTAAGGACAAGATGTGCTGGAACTATGTTGCGGCCACTATGTCCACATCAGCACGAAGAGCAGCATATTAAGGACGCTGGCCACCACAACAATCCCAACAACGTAGGGTTACTCCCTACACAACACAGTATGTCGACCCATCAAGGATACGCCGCAACGTCCATGTACCGGCCTGGGAGCCGGTGCGAGACCCAATTCGCGATGTCCCTGAGGTGTTGGGTAACCTATTTGAGAGTCCCAGGCTTGGGTCTCCTCCATACGTCGGGGAATATGCTCAAGAGGAGAACTAGAAAGCGGCAATGATGCAGATTATGATGAAGAAATGAGCAACGACATATCAAGAACGAGAACCTCCCTTATATCTTACATTCATGCCGTAATAGCAAGCCGACCCAGGCAATCACTGATGGCTTGTGCACCTCCCAAAGCAGTAGGTTGTGCTTGCTCGCAGAGCGCAGCAAACGCCTTGTGCATCTGGCGGATCTGCTGTTGCCATATTTGTGGGCTCAAAGAGTAAGAGGAAGCACAGAAACATGCACAGGAAGAGGCAAAGCCAGCAACGACCAGAACTTGAACTTCTGCTGAAAGAGAAGGAACCTTTGGACGCTTGTTTGCAAGAGACTAAGCTGCGTCCTCAAGACGCCTTCCACCTCAGGCGATACACTCCAGTACGGTGTGATGTTACACCGGAAGAAGGTGTTCCGGCACAGGCGGCGCCATGATACTTGTCAGAGACGACATATATTCAATCTGTACCATTACTGTCTGATATCCAATCAGTTGCAATAAAGATCCTACTGCCAGACATCCAGTTCAAAATTTGCTTGCCTCCGTCCCATGACTTCTCGCACATTGATTTAGAAGGTCTAGTTTCCCAGTTACCACACCGTTTCTGTTGGTGGGAGACTTCAATGTGCACCAACCAATTTGGAGCTCAGGTCGCGCTTGTGCGAGAGGCAAGCTCCTCCCCGCTGATTTCCTGCCCAGTTACAACCTAGCTCTCCTCAACACTGGAGAGCCTACATTCATTTCTGGCGCTTTCAATAGCTTCTCGCGCCTTGATCTTGCAGTGTATTCACCTCAGCTGGCAGTATCCTTACAATGGAATGTCATCTCAGACTTATACTCTAGTGACCTCTTTCAATGTCTTATTAGTCTCTTAACGCAAGATACATGTTCCACGCGTATGCCCAGACGGCGTCTGAACCATGCCAACTGGAACCTTTACCTTCAGTTGGCTGTGTTTCCGTACAACGAACATGACTCAGTGAATGATTGGGTGCAGCATCTCTCGGAGACGATTCGCTCTGCTGCTGAAAGATCAATCCCGCGGTCGACTTCACACCCTCGTCGATTTCCCGTCCCTGGTGGACGGAGGAATGTTGGAATGCCATTCGTACTGGAAGGCGTGCTCTTAGGGTTTTAAAACGTCACCTTACTTTGGATAACCTAATCCAATACACGAAAATGCGCGTCAGGTCCACACAAGTGATCTGGGATAGCAAACAATCATCATGGAGCAAATTTGTAGCGTCATTTAACCGACACAGACCTTCCTCGGTTGTGTGGAATAGGTTAAGGCGTGCGGCAGGTACTTCGACCCATATACCAATTGCGGGACTTAAAATAGCCTCATGAGCTGTTCTTGATCCATTCGTAGTGGTGAAGACGTTTCGAGTGGTTTCGCTCAAGTGTCTTGCTCGGAAAACTACTCTCCTGAGTTCCTTCCAGTTAAAACTCAGGTGGAATATCAGGGCTTCGCGTTTCGCTCTAGAAACGTGGAAGATTACAATCGCCTTTTCACCATGGCGGAGCTGGAAGATTCTCTTAAACCTTCGCGCTTATCAGCACCAGGACCGAACGGTATTCGTGTGCAAATGTTACAACAGCTCTCTCCTGAAGGTAAGGCGTCCCTGCTCGAGGTCTATAATCGTGTTTGGTTATACAGTATACTCCCATAAATTTGGCTGTACGCCACCGTTATTCCCATCTTAAAGGCTGGAAAGGACCGTCATGTTCCCTTCAGCTATCGTCCTATTTTCCTCACCAGTTGTGTTTGCAAGATGATGGAACGCATGGTCAATGGACGATCGGCATGGTGGTTAGAATGTCGTAATCTAGTGGCTAAGATTCAGTTGGTTTTCGACGACACCGTTCAACTGTAGGCCATCTTGTGTCAATATCGACACAGATAATGGACGGATGTATGAAGAACTGTCAAACCGTTGGCATATTTTTCCATCTCGACAAGGCTTGTGATACGTGCTGCCGAGCAGGTTTCTACGTTTTCTGTATACCTGGAACATACGTGGACGCCTACCGCTGTTCATCCAGGAGTTTATGAAGAACCGCTTTTTCCGAGTAAGGGTCAGCTCGGTTTTATATAATTCTTTTGTTCAGGACGACGGAGCAACTCAGGGTTCGGAACTAAGTGTCACGCTCTTTGCTATTACAATTAACTCCATGTGGAAATGTGTTCCACCTGGAGTTTCGTCATGCTTATTCGTAGACAACTTCGATGTCTATTGCACTTCTCAGCGCACGGCGTTCTTACAACTTCGAGTGCAGTAATGTTTGCACAACCTTAGAGAATGGATCTCCAAGAACGACTTCCGTTTCTCAACTGAGAAGTCAATCTGCTTTAATTTCTGGCGTCGCAGGAGTCGACTACCACCTTCGCTACGTTTCGGTTCAGATACACTTCCCTTCGCAGATTAGACACGCTTCCTGGGTTTGATCTTGGACAGGAAGCTTTGTTGGCCGTCGCATATTGCCAAGCTAATAGCACGATGTGACCGTTACCTAAATGTCATGCGAGTACTAAATGGCAAATCGTGGAGAGCGGATCCGAACAATTTTGTTCCGAATGTGTCGCGGACTCATCCGATCCAAACTAGACTATCGATGTATTAGACGCCGTCCACAATAGGGGCATCCGCATTGTAATAGGAGCTTTTCCAACAAGCCCAGTTGTGAGCCTTTACGCCGAGTCCGCACAACCTCCCCTGCAATATCGGCGTGAGATTCTCTTTGCAAATTGTAGTTGTGCGCCTAGATGCATACCTAAGCACCCAACGTTCCCTTCCTTTTTCACCAACACGCTAAGTGAGCGGTGTAGGAAGAGCACCCTTAGTTCTAAGCCTGCAGGGTTTCGTTTCCAAGGTCTTCTAGGGAAGCTGCGGGTGGAGCTGCCTAGGATGTTCGCCAAGGGCGAGAAGCTTGAACTCGCTCGGCTATCTGTTACGCCCCATCTAGGTCTTGGGATGAGCGTACACCGGAAGTCCACGATGCCTATTTCAAGTATCCGCAGGTGTTTTTTTATTTTTAATAATTTTTGTCAGGCTACACTGACCGTCGATGTATTTACGGCGATGGGTCAAAGAGCACCAACGGTGTTGGATGTGCTTATGTTTATGGAACCGCATCACATACCATTCGTTTTTCTAAACAGCACTTCCATTTTAACTGCAGAGCTTTATGCAACTTACCGAACCGTTTTGAATGTGCGCCGTCGTAAATTAGGTGCCTGCCTTATTTTGAGTGATTCCCTTAGAGCACTTCAGAGACTTTGTGAGCTGTACAACCCCCACCCTATTGTGCAACGTATCCTGGATGCCCCCCATGATGTAACGCTTCTGGTGTTGACGTAGTGTGTGCGTGGATTCCTGGTCATGTAGGATTGCCGGGGAGTGAAATGGCAGATTTGGCAGCAAAGACGGTAACTACAGAACACAGTATTGCCAGCTCACGTGTTACTTCGGAGGACTTTAGGCTTGAAGTGCAGAGAGCGGTTCTGTCGTCCTGGCACGAAGAGTGGTCAGCTCACCGCGGTAATAAGTTTAGAGAAGTGAAAGAACTTCCGATAAACTGGGTAACTTCCTGTGGCACATCTCGCCGCGAGGATGTTAGTTTTGGCTCGTTCAAGAATAGGGCACTGCAAATGTTCGGCTGGTTACTTATTTGAAAGGGGCCTTGCCCCTCTATGTCCGCTGTGTGATAACCTTTTGACTGTCCGTAACGTGCTGGTAGTGTTCCTCTCTAGCGTTCTTTCGAGATTCTCTGCAGTTGCCTGCCAGACTTGCAGAGGTCTTGGGGGATGACAAAACAGCGGTTGATAGAGTGTTTAAGTTTTCAGCGGAGTGTAGCATAAATTTGAGGATTTGAAACTTTAGATATCTCTTTTTATGATTTTTCACATATTTATCACCTTGTTTCATATCTGGCTGGTGCAATTGTTTTTTTTTTTTTTTTTTTTTTTAACTTTTTTGTGTACATCTTCCTTGTTGTCAGTGTATTTATTTTTGAGTGAGATTTAGCTCTGGCTGTTGCCATGACTCTTTTAAGGGCGTTAGCTACCTCGAAGTTGAGCGCCCTTAAACCTAACCATCCAACCAATCCATGTTCCGGCCTGGTTGCAAGAGTGAGAACCAATTCGTAGTCGTCCACTTATTAACCTATTGCAGAGTAATGGGCTCAGGTCTCCAACATTCGTCGGGGAATGTGCACAAGAAGAGGCATACGAAGCCGCCAGTAATGAGGATTATGAGGAGGGGTTGAGCACCTGCATATGAAGAATCAAAACCTCCCATATATAACATTCATGCTTAAGTACCAAGGCGACGTAGGCGACAACAGTTGGCCTATGCAGCTGGTAGACAAGTGCATTGTGAACCTCGCAGACCGCAACAAGCACAATAGAATGTTTCTCAACCATTGCCCACAAACGGCTTGTGTGTTTAAAAACACCAACAGTAAGTTTGTTGGCATAAATAAATGATTACCATCTCAAGGTTATTGAATCCTGGGACATAAAGTACTTACAACAGGAAGTCCCCATTGTGGTAATTGTCTCTGATGTGAGACTGCCTTTGTGGTTTACCAGGAGAAATCCGAAGTAGTTTGAGAATTCAATGTCATTCTGGCAGGTTGTCGCAGTAGCTTAACAGGTGGAGCACACGCCTATTCCGCGGAGGGTCTGTGGTTCAAAGCGCAGTTGTGGCATTGGATTTTTAAGTTCCAGTTCTACCTCGCAAATTAATTATTATTTATTTATGCCAACAAGCCTCCTGCTGACGTTTTTAAGCACACCAGTCGTGTGTGGACAATGTTTTAAGAGGTGGAATCAGGACTGAATCATTGAATGCCATACCGTCTAACCGGGAAAAAGTACGAGTCAGCTGGTGAATTTAATATCGTGCTTGCAAGTTGGTAGCTCAGTGGTTAAAGCAGCCGCTCGATTAGCGGAAAATCCGTGGATCAAATCCCGGCAATGGCATTGAATTTTTCAGTCCTCATTCCACCTCTTAAAGCTCTAAAGGTAAAACAATTAAAAAAAACTAAACGCCTGAACATTACCAGATTCCGCATATTAAAGGTAAGAAGATTTTTGCCATCAACTGGGAGAGCTGAACACATATGTGGCGAACTAATGCAGACGCTAATGACATGCAGCGAAAGCTCACATAGTGTGAGATCAGGTACGTGTTAACCTCAACTAGTTTATAAACTGCTGGTATTTAATATTATGTTATTCAGAATTTTCAAGAAAACAATAAAGCAATTGGAAAATAAATAGCTGTACTAGCAAGAACTATAAGTGACAAGTGAAAAGTGATTGTGCGCTACCAATGGAATCATACGAGCAAATTAGGAACAACTAAGTGTAAAAATTTCGAAAGTGTTTCTGTAAAGATTAGAAATTCTGAAATTAGGAGTGAAAGATAGCATAAATCAATAGGGGAACAGTTGAGCAGAACTCCATATAAAACGTGTAGTCTGTATAGTTGTGAACGTTACAGCAAATGTGATGCAGTCAGCAAAACGTGCAAAGAAAGAAATTCACAGCTGATGCCCACAAATAACACGTTGAATGAGAAAATTGACTCATGCAACGGTAAGTTACGCAAAGAAATCGACATTTGATTTCTAGTTTTACATAGCAACGCCAGTGAAGAAATATTTCAAGTAAATAGTAATGCTAACAATGTTGCTGAGAAGATAGGTAAAGAATCTGAAGGGGTTAATTCACAAATCTAATTAGTAAATAAAGGAGCACAGGAAGTTAATGCTGCACATGCGAACAGTAAATGCGGATATACCAAAATTGGTCGCGGGAGAGGTAGGAAAGGTGACAGAGAAAGTATTTCATTCACTCTCAGATTTTCCCATGGAAGTGTTCATTAGTGTTGCTTAGTGCATCAGAACGAGGTGTAAAGCACAAAGGAAAGACTGCGAAAGGCACTCAACCACATCCAGCCGTTCTTGTTCATCCCAACCTGAGGCTCTTGCTCCTGTTAATAGTCTGGGTAGCTTCGAATGCTCTGTCTTATACGGTGAGTAAATAATTGTAGTGCAGCTCGGACATGCTGGCTTGCCTTTTCGTGAGCATGTTTCTGTGCTTCCTCTAACTCTTCTGGGCCCACAACTATGGGAACAGCAGATCCGCCAGGTGCACAAAGCGCTTGCTGCGGTCTGCGAGGAAGCACAAGTACTTGTTTGCGAGGTGCACAAGCCAGGAGTTATTGCCTGCGCCGGCTTGCTGTTTTAGCATGAATGTAAGATATGGGAGGTTCTGGCTCTTCATATGTAGTAGCTCAGTTCTTCTTCATAACCTTCATCTCTGCCGTTTTCGTGGTTCTCCTTTTGTGCATATTCCCCGACGTATGGAAGAGACGGAAGCCTGGGACTCTCGAATAGGTTACTCAACATCATGGGGACACTGTCAATTGGTTCTCGCGCCCCCAGCCAGGCCGGAATATGGACCTCGCGACGTGCCCTTGATGGGTCGACATACTGTGGTGTATAGGGAAGAATCCTACGTTGTTGGGAATGTTTGTGGCGGACAGCGTCCTGAGCATGCTGCCCTTCGTGGTGATGTGGACATATTAGCCGCAAAACAATTTCTTTAAAGTTTTTCTCTATTCACATGATGTAGATAGAAGAATAGTTTGCAGAATAATAGGTAGCTTGTGGAACAGTAAAGAAAGTCATGAGAGTGCAACACACCTGATTTTGTTCTCTATTGCTTCCAGACAAAGTTCGTCGCTCTAGAGGGGATGAAATCGCTGGCACTGCTTGTGAAACAAATAGTGACGGTAATAATTATTTATTTACTCTTCTAAACTTTCTAAGTGATTTCCATGCAATGTGATTAATATACATTTTGTGCACTTTTTTCTTATTCATATGTTCACTTTCAGGGCCACTGCCAGCAGAAGTATATACTAATACACGAGAAAGCTGGCATAAAATGTGAACTGGAGCACCTGGTTTATGAATGGAATATGTAAGGGAAGAAAGATGTCTTTAAGGATAGTCTTCTACACCTAGTGAACACCGTGCTTAGATGGCGGTGGAAACTACAGATATAGATATCGGGTAGGTAGTTAAGGAGTTGATGAGTAAGGATGATGGAATTTGAATAATAAACGTTGGTGAGACAGAAGTTTCTTATATGTGATATACATTTGTGTTGAACTAATACATTCTTGAGCACGACGGGTTTTCAGTTCAGGCTCCTATATCCTCATGCGCACCCAACATAACTGCTTACAGGCTTAATCTACTATTTCTAATAATATTTTATAGAGAATTATCTCAGCCACTGGTTGTCAGCAGCTGTTTCTAACGTTAACCCAGTCATAATTTACACACACAATTACTTCTGCACACATTTTCTTCTTCTCTGTGCTCTGTAAGGCATTATTAAGTAATAAAACTATGTTGTATATTCTAGTTCCCTCTGAGCATTCCAGTTCCTTTTGTTAACTTTACTTGAAAGATGACCTAAGCTCCCGCCGTCCTTTCCAAGAATCACCCTTAGTGCTGTTCTCCTATACACCTTCCCCTATTTCTGCTCCAAAAAGCAGTTTGCTCTTTGGCATTCAAAAACTATATGTTCCAAATCTTCCTTCCCTCCACCAATGGGAATCTGGCCCTTTGGGATGGTCTTTCCTAATCACATCAGTCTCCAAACATGGGTACTTAGCCATGCTATTGCCCATGCTAGGCTATGGTAAGGAATAATATTCTATCCTATTCTACTCTTTCGGATTATTTCGGCGTGCAATTCACAACCACACCTGCATGGCTGGAGTGGCTAGGTGTATGCATCGCATACTAGCTCAGAACAACCGATCTGGATATCGTAGGTTTCCCAGTTACATGAAATCCCACACAGTTCGGTCAAAATGTCCTGGACTTTGTGAGCTACTGAAATACAATTTAAGACGTCTCATACATTTGATTCCTCATGTGAGTATATCAAACCCAAGATATTTCTATCAAATTCTTAAGGGCCAATGAGTTTTGAGAACCTAAAGCCTATATAAGTGTTTCACTCTGAATGGCATCCTAGTATGTTGTTTGACCCAGATATGACATTTGTCACTAATCTGACTGGGTTTTTCGTTATGCTGTTCACAGACACAACCAATAGAGCACTGAGTTCTAGCAGACTTCCGGACATCTATTGCTGTCGAACGGGAACACTGGGATGCAGTACTGCCTGTTCTACAACAGGTAAGCAATAGAAACCACATCTAGTGTGTTGCACAGTCATGGCTATCTCAGCTCTTCTACAACTATTCATGCAAACACTTATTGCTCTATCTACATCATGCCAGTCGAGATAAATACTTGTAGAAATTATGTTATTGCTTGAGAGGTAGAATTGAAACTGAAAACCTCAATGCCACAGCTGGGATTTGAACCACAGACCCTCCGCTTCCCAAGCGGGTGCTCTAGCAGGATGCTAGTGCCCCCGCCTGGTACGCAGAGCGTCTGTGCTTCTAATCCTAGGTGTGGTAATTGAGTTTTTTCTTCAGTTCCAATTCTAGCTCTCAAACATGCACCAAGCTCATCCCTTCCACCCATGGACATACAATTCATAAACATTCGACTCAATGTGGAATTAATTGCAATTTTTCTCTTTGGCTACGTGGTAAGTAGATACATTTTGCATTCCAGCCCAGAATTCGCCGGATATAGCTAACATTTTGAGAGCCCGCGCGCAGGCACGTGTGGGCCTGTGAGCAGGAAGCTCCAAAACGAAATGTTGATTACATACAAAACTCGCTATTTTAGTTCACTGTTTTGTAACGCTGCCACATGGAGATCGAATTCTACCCATCCCAAATTACGTTTGACACGAAGGTTCTAAATATGTTTCTATTCTCAGAAGGGCTCTAAGGAGTTTGATTAAACTCTTTCATGTTTAAGCCACAAACCGTTTTGTGGAGATAACTGTATTCGAAATATTCCGATATTCGTTCAAATTTTCAAACAGTTACACATTAGTCAAATAGGAGGTCCTTTTTTATATTTTGGGCCTTCAAAGAGAAAGAAATTTCAAACTCCTCATATAACGAGCTGATCAAGAAAGAATTGACAATCGTTTCAGGCAGGTGTTCCTACAATTGAATATATAATGAAACTATGTTTGCATATGCTTATTATCGATTTACAGGAAGAACTTGAGTGAACCATTGTAAGAATGGTTTCATAGAGAATTGTCAGAGAAAGTCACGTGGAAGGAGTACTTTACATATACGTAGATCCCTTTTGGTTATCATGTTGCAAATGTAGACATTTCCCAAGCAGGTTCTAACGGACATGCTTGCAGGTTTGATATTGCTGGGCCTTTCTTTCCCTTACACGAACTTATAAATAATAATCTGAATTGTCTTTTGGCATGGTTTAACTGTTTCTTTCTTAGTTTGAAAAGAGGTACAGATGTATGTTAAATATGTTACTGCTCATTGTCTTGAAAGCAACGCGCTTTCAGGAAAAGTATTTATGATGAACATTTTGTTCATTTGAGGGGGAAAATATATTAGTTGCCTTTTATTCAAAATATATTATGAAACGTATTTCATGGTCAGCTCAACTTTCAAAAATATATTTATTTGACTTTCAGTTTACCTATAAATGGATAACTTCTATTTGATACCTTGTGTTTTTGTTGAAAATCTATTATATTATAAAATAATTAATAACCTAATTGATTGAAAGGCGAGCTTTACATAGTTCCTTTGTCTGTATAAAAATAAGGAACACCTCAGGTATGATGTTGCACGCTCTATGTAAGACGTCTGTTTGTCTATGTATGTTGTGGGAATGTGTGTGACAGTTTCTGCGCGTAGGAAAGTGTGATTGTGTGTGTTTGTGTTTGTGTGTGTGTGTGTGTCTTATTTGTGTTTGTTGTATGTAGCTATATATTTCTGTGTATGTAATTCTAAATTTTTTGTGGAAATACGTGATCCTCCAAGGTTACATAATGAAGCTTCAGAGTGCCCAATGGGGTAAAGAAAGCATTTTAAATAAGAGCAGCAAGAAACCTTGAGTAAAAGACACATAAGAAGGAAAAGCTTCCACAACAATTCCTCTACCTTCATCTTGTTAATTAAGGACAAGATGTGCTGGAACTATGTTGCGGCCACTATGTCCACATCAGCACGAAGAGCAGCATATTAAGGACGCTGGCCACCACAACAATCCCAACAACGTAGGGTTACTCCCTACACAACACAGTATGTCGACCCATCAAGGATACGCCGCAACGTCCATGTACCGGCCTGGGAGCAGGTGCGAGACCCAATTCGCGATGTCCCTGAGGTGTTGGGTAACCTATTGGAGAGTCCCAGGCTTGGGTCTCCTCCATACGTCGGGGAATATGCTCAAGAGGAGAACTAGAAAGCGGCAATGATGCAGATTATGATGAAGAAATGAGCAACGACATATCAAGAACGAGAACCTCCCTTATATCTTACATTCATGCCGTAATAGCAAGCCGACCCAGGCAATCACTGATGGCTTGTGCACCTCGCAAAGCAGTAGGTTGTGCTTGCTCGCAGAGCGCAGCAAACGCCTTGTGCACCTGGCGGATCTGCTGTTGCCATATTTGTGGGCTCAAAGAGTAAGAGGAAGCACAGAAACATGCACAGGAAGAGGCAAAGCCAGCAACGACCAGAACTTGAACTTCTGCTGAAAGATAAGGAACCTTTGGACGCTTGTTTGCAAGAGACTAAGCTGCGTCCTCAAGACGCCTTCCACCTCAGGCGATACACTCCAGTACGGTGTGATGTTACACCGGAAGAAGGTGTTCCGGCACAGGCGGCGCCATGATACTTGTCAGAGACGACATATATGCAATCTGTACCATTACTGTCTGATATCCAATCAGTTGCAATAAAGATCCTACTGCCAGACATCCAGTTCAAAATTTGCTTGCCTCCGTCCCATGACTTCTCGCACATTGATTTAGAAGATCTAGTTTCCCAGTTACCACACCGTTTCTGTTGGTGGGAGACTTCAATGTGCACCAACCAATTTGGAGCTCAGGTCGCGCTTGTGCGAGAGGCAAGCTCCTCCCCGCTGATTTCCTGCCCAGTTACAACCTAGCTCTCCTCAACACTGGAGAGCCTACATTCATTTCTGGCGCTTTCAATAGCTTCTCGCGCCTTGACCTTGCAGTGTATTCACCTCAGCTGGCAGTATCCTTACAATGGAATGTCATCTCAGACTTATACTCTAGTGACCTCTTTCAATGTCTTATTAGTCTCTTAACTTCACACCCTCGTCGATTTCCCGTCCCTGGTGGACGGAGGAATGTTGGAATGCCATTCGTACTGGAAGGCGTGCTCTTAGGGTTTTAAAACGTCACCTTACTTTGGATAACCTAATCCAATACACGAAAATGCGCGTCAGGTCCACACAAGTGATCTGGGATAGCAAACAATCATCATGGAGCAAATTTGTAGCGTCATTTAACCGACACAGACCTTCCTCGGTTGTGTGGAATAGGTTAAGGCGTGCGGCAGGTACTTCGACCCATATACCAATTGCGGGACTTAAAATAGCCTCATGAGCTGTTCTTGATCCATTCGTAGTGGCGAAGACGTTTCGAGTGGTTTCGCTCAAGTGTCTTGCTCGGAAAACTACTCTCCTGAGTTCCTTCCAGTTAAAACTCAATTGGAATATCAGGGCTTCGCGTTTCGCTCTAGAAACGTGGAAGATTACAATCGCCTTTTCACCATGGCGGAGCTGGAAGATTCTCTTATACCTTCGCGCTTATCAGCACCAGGACCGAACGGTATTCATGTGCAAATGTTACAACAGCTCTCTCCTGAAGGTAAGTCGTCCCTGCTCGAGGTCTATAATCGTGTTTGGTTATACAGTATACTCCCATAAATTTGGCTGTACGCCACCGTTATTCCCATCTTAAAGGCTGGAAAGGACCGTCATCTTCCCTTCAGCTATCGTCCTATTTTCCTCACCAGTTGTGTTTGCAAGATGATGGAACGCATGGTCAATGGACGATTGGCATGGTGGTTAGAATGTCGTAATCTAATGGCTAAGATTCAGTTGGTTTTCGACGACACCGTTCAACTGTAGGCCATCTTGTGTCAATATCGACACAGATAATGGACAGATGTATGAAGAACTGTCAAACCGTTGGCATATTTTTCCATCTCGACAAGGCTTGTGATACGTGCTGCCGAGCAGGTTTCTACGTTTTCTGTATACCTGGAACATACGTGGACGCCTACCGCTGTTCATCCAGGAGTTTATGAAGAACCGCTTTTTCCGAGTAAGGGTCAGCTCGGTTTTATATAATTCTTTTGTTCAGGACGACGGAGCACCTCAGGGTTCGGTACTAAGTGTCACGCTCTTTGCTATTACAATTAGCTCCATGTGGAAATGTGTTCCACCTGGAGTTTCGTCATGCTTATTCGTAGACAACTTCGATGTCTATTGCACTTCTCAGCGCACGGCGTTCTTACAACTTCGAGTGCAGTAATGTTTGCACAACCTTAGAGAATGGATCTCCAAGAACGACTTGTGTTTCTCAACTGAGAAGTCAATCTGCTTTAATTTCTGGCGTCGCAGGAGTCGACTACCACCTTCGCTACGTTTCGGTTCAGATACACTTCCCTTCGCAGATTAGACACGCTTCCTGGGTTTGATCTTGGACAGGAAGCTTTGTTGGCCGTCGCATATTGCACAGCTAATAGCACGATGTGACCGTTACCTAAATGTCATGCGAGTACTAAATGGCAAATCGTGGAGAGCGGATCCGAACAATTTTGTTCCGAATGTGTCGCGGACTCATCCGATCCAAACTAGACTATCGATGTATTAGACGCCGTCCACAATAGGGGCATCCGCATTGTAATAGGAGCTTTTCCAACAAGCCCAGTTGTGAGCCTTTACGCCGAGTCCGCACAACCTCCCCTGCAATATCGGCGTGAGATTCTCTTTGCAAATTGTAGTTGTGCGCCTAGATGCATACCTAAGCACCCAACGTTCCCTTCCTTTTTCGCCAACACGCTAAGTGAGCGGTGTAGGAAGAGCACCCTTAGTTCTAAGCCTGCAGGATTTCGTTTCCAAGGTCTTCTAGGGAAGCTGCGGGTGGAGCTGCCTAGGATGTTCGCCAAGGGCGAGAAGCTTGACCTCGCTCGGCTATCTGTTACGCCCCATCTAGGTCTTGGGATGAGCGTACACCGGAAGTCCACGATGCCTATTTCAAGTATCCGCAGGTGTTTTTTTATTTTTAATAATTTTTGTCAGGCTGCACTGACCGTCGATGTATTTACGGCGATGGGTCAAAGAGCACCAACGGTGTTGGATGTGCTTATGTTTATGGAACCGCATCACATACCATTCGTTTTTCTAAACAGCACTTCCATTTTAACTGCAGAGCTTTATGCAACTTACCGAACCGTTTTGTATGTGCGCCGTCCTAAATTAGGTGCCTGCCTTAATTTGAGCGATTCCCTTAGAGCACTTCAGAGACTTTGTGAGCTGTACAACCCCCACCCTATTGTGCAACGTATCCTGGATGCCCCCCATGATGTAACGCTTCTGGCGTTGACTTAGTGTGTGCGTGGATTCCTGGTCATGTAGGATTGCCGGGGAGTGAAATGGCAGATTTGGCAGCAAAGACGGTAACTACAGAACACAGTATTGCCAGCTCACGTGTTACTTCGGAGGACTTTAGGCTTGAAGTGCAGAGAGCGGTTCTGTCGTCCTGGCGCGAAGAGTGGTCAGCTCACCGCGGTAATAAGTTTAGAGAAGTGAAAGAACTTCCGATAAACTGGGTAACTTCCTGTGGCTTTGGGCGCCATTTTGGTGCGGGATTTTTGGATGGGTGTGTGTTTCTGGTCTACTTGGGAAGTGGTAGGTCGGGAAAGCGTGGGTGCTCTTGATTGCTCCGGCTTTTTACAGTGTGGTTTTTGAGCACGAGATCTTTATCTCAGGGTTGTCCAGCTGAGGAATGTCCAGGTAATAAATTGAAGTCTTCTATTACTTTCAGTGTTTACTTCACTTTACTCATGCCCCCTTCCGACACACAAGACCATGAAGTATTGCGATCCGCGTAACGCACACGTCTGTCTATCCCCCTGAAGATCTACCAAGCAAGTGTCCTTCTCTCCCGAAGAACTGTATTTCTCAACTCGGCCCTTCCGCTTGGCCAGCTTCACCTTGCAATTAGGCACGTACGTCTTCACGCGTTGGGTTTTTCAACCCTATTGTTCCCTTTCATTCAGGGGTTGTTGGCTTCTTGAGGCACCGTTACTTTCCCTGCCTGTACCCTCAGCCCAACAGACGAGTTGTCAGGTAAAGCCTATATTCCATTTTCAATTATATACAAATTATTTCATAGGTACGCGGGTTTTAGTCGGCGGGCGCGGGTTTCCGCCTCATATGCCCTTCGGAGGAATTTTCCGTTTTTTTTTTTAAAGAAAAATCGAAAATTTCTTCGACAGTCCCACTAGCAATTTGCGTACTCAGACGATAAACGTTCCCTATATATTTTTTTCTTGTTCCGTCTTGTGTGTCAGGTGAGGTATTCTAATTATGACATACATGTTATATTACAAAAATTGACCCTTGATACATTTTAGGAATTCTCAAAATATACAAAACATCTTATCCTATTAAATAGTACATCAAATTGCACATGTAATTGAAGTTACACAATATTGCAATGCCTTAACGCTAAAATTGTTACAGTTTGGTAATATACGTATATACAGATATTACTGCCGTATGTTTTTGGGGTACTGTTTTCTCTGATGCAATGACAGTTTTTGTGCACCAGGAAACTGCTGAGTGTCCTTTTCTGTGGTACACTCGTGGTATTTCACTTCTAATCACACGAATATGGCATGTCCACTATTTCGCGCACTTCATGCCTATTCACACGTCTTAACTTACACTATGTGTGGATTTAGCATACATTATATTGTATATACATTTTCCTCTATAGTACTATTATCCTATCCAATCTTATTTGGACATGTTTACTAGTAAAGTCGGAAGCACGGCCATTTTGTCAACTGTGGCTACTATACACACTGCCTTGTTCTCCTAACATCCACTTGAGTGTTTTCTGACATCAGTATAAATATATACAATTTCACTGTCTCCCTTGGATTTACAGACTGTACTACTTCTTTTATATATCTTCTTCCTTTATCTTAATACTACTCGGGAGAGTGAGTTTATTATTATTGTCCCTCATAAATTCTGTTTCTATTATATACAGGTACTTATACCCTATTCAACACAGTCGTTAACAATACTAATGGTTTTACCCACTCATGACATGAGGTCTTATTATTACGGTTAAGGAAAAAAAAAAGGATAATGCTAAACTTGAGGTGTCGTCAGTGACATCCTACGATAGTGAAGTTTATTACGTAAAAAACTTTTATGAAGCAAGATCATCGCTGCGTCATATAATGGATTCGTTTGTTGCATTATCTATTTGTTTGAATGGTCGCAGGAGCGCTAGATTATATCTGCCTATAACTTTTTGTGTTCTCATATCTGCTACTTTCAACGATCGATCACTCAGCTCGTTAACTATCAATATTGCCACAATAGATGTCTAAGTGCAGGGTTTCATTCACCTTTCACTCGATCTTTCTTCGCATATGGTCACGGTGTTCAGGTAGCTGTTCAGTTGGGACAAAGGATTGTATTTTTATCTCTTTATTCAGGCTGTAGCAGGCTTTTACCGTGAGGGGTGTACTACTTGTTTCTACATCCCTAAGCATTTCCGCGTACCTCACATTTTCGGTTCCGCAATAATTAAAAAAAAAATCCCTTTCGTCGTCTGCCTCATTCGCCTCCGTTACATGGAGTTCGGCCAAAATGTTCCCTATCTACCTGAACCATTATAACAAACAATTGTTCCTTTTCCAACTGAAATGCGCCTTGTGTCAACTGTTCCCTTTCCACGATCAGCTGAGTGAAAGGTACAGTGACCTCCCCAATACTGCGACTTGCTTATTATCATAATAAATACGAGCTTGGAAAGAGTAAACGAAATCACTACCGATGAGTGTTTGTACGGCAATGTGTGGGATAACTATGTGCACTCCCTCCATTATAAATACAATTATGACCTGTTTCTGAATTCTTTGTCATTTTATTCCTCTGGCTAGTAACGCACATACGTTTAGCATTGGTATTGTACTATTGCTTCCTCCGTTAAAAATATGCCTCGTTGTTGGAATCGGGAACCTCATCCAACCCGATTTTAGTTTCTCGAATTGTTAAAAACCCGATTACCATTTTGCGCCGTGGCTGCGTCACCTGATGTAGCATTCTCGGACGTCACGAATGGTGAACCGCCAAACCATTTTTGTCGGCTTACGGCGCCTTGGCTGTGTGCATGTGTTGCGGGTTGCGGTCTATCGGTGGTGTTGTGCCATTGGGTGGCGTTATAATTCTCATGGTTGTTGCCTCCGTACATATTGAAATCCGCCATGTTGTGCCTGTTTTCAGCGTTTTCCGCGCCGTTGTACACATTATTCTGCCACTGGCTCCCTGAGGGGTTTTCTCGGGGCGGGCTACTCGTGTACTGCCTTCGGTGTGTGGTATGTCTGTTCTGGTATCTGTCGGTGTCGTTTGTTCGTCGTCGTTGTCCCCGAATTTGCACATAATTAATGTGTTGGTGCCGTTGTCCCTGGTATCCGTGATGGGGTCTTTCTCGGGGTGGACACTGTTGGTGGTGTCTATGATCATTCCGGGAATCGGATGAGGGTGCCTGTTCTCGATAGCGTTCCCGGGTGTAACCCTGGTCATATCGGCGCTCATTGTAGTTGGCTCTTGCCCTCGTCCCACTAAAAATGTGTTCATTGTGTGGGACCTCATTTCGCGGGACTGGGTTCGATTCAGACATATGTGGCGCTAATGCTGTTAATAAATCCAGCGCTCCGGCTATGCTGTTGGGTCGGGCAACAATGAGATGGTTCTTTATCTGTTCCGGAAAGTGCCTTATGACAAGAGAAATGAATTCTTGTTCTTCCATTGGAGGGTCCAGTAGTTGGCTCTGTTGGGCGAGGTCTAGGAAGTAATCCACCATGGATTTTGCGCGTACATCGAATTTTCCGTTGTTGATTTTTGTACGTACCGCGTACTGAGTTGCACTATTCCAGTATTTGGCGAGGAAATGATGTTTAAAATCTGAGTATGTGGCATGGTCGCCTACCGCTAACCTAAACCAAGTGAGTGATCGTCCTTGTAGGCCTTTCTTCACTATTATCGTTTTAAACGATTCTGGGATAGCTTTTAGGTGGAAGTATGACTCGAGATCCATTACATACCGCTTAGCGTTGTCTCTCGCGTCATTAAAAGTGGGTACTGCAATTTCGTTTAATAGATGGTAGTGGTTGAGGAAACCATGTGTCATGCAAAGGGTCTGTGTGCTCTCCGGACTTATACTACTACACGATTCCGCAGGCGATGTTGAAGACGCCGCAGAACGCGCGTTCAACATCCCCTGGCTCTCTGACGCACTAGAAGTGGCAGTGTACGTTTGTTGAGGTTGGTTGCTCTTTGTTATGGTGAGCTCATTTATGGCTTCTTTGAGCACTGCCATTTCTTGCGCGTGGTGTTCTACAGATGTAAGTGTTGAGCGATGAGCCGCTGCTGCCTGTGTTATTATATCTTGCATTTTCGTGAGTTCATGTCTCTGTTCATTTTGTTGCGTCTGTAACTTTTCTTACTTCAGAAAATTCGGCTTGCGTTCTCGCTTCGGCACTTTGCTGCCGCTTTTCCAATGTCGCACAGGTGGAGTGCAGCTCCTCGCTCAATTGTGCATGCAACTTATTGCTAGTAGTCGAAACACGATTAACTTGGTCTTTAATAGTTTCTAATTCCTTTTGCGTGTCATGCACTTCTGTGCGCAAGTTTAGGAATTCTGCTTCAATTCTGCTTTGGCCTAGGCAAATGCTATCCAGGGCTTGTTTTTGTTGTTCTATATGTTTACTCTGTTCTGTTAGGCTACTTTGAAGTTGCGCTCCTTGAGCGGTTATTTTGTTGTCTAACTGTGTACTCTGTTCTATTAATCTACTTTCTAAATTCTGGAACTGCTGAAGCATCTGTTGCATCATAGTTGTGAGGCTGGGTGCAGTTTCAGGAGAAATTTCCTCTACGGTAATGTGTGTTTGTTGTTCTTGGGCCTGTTGTTCCGCCATGTCAACGCTTATTATTTTTCCGTTTCTCAATTTCATACGACTGTATAATTAGTTTTGTACTGGCTGCCTATCCTGAGTCGGGATGTGTCACTGGATATAAAAGTGTACTTACTCGTTGTTGTTGTTGTGATGAACGGTTCACCTCGTTTACGTGCTGGGTGTTGAGGATGGTCACTAATGATGTGTGTGTGGTGTCCTTCGGTGTGATGCTTCCTAGGCGGTGTCGTTCACTGCGCGGCGGTCTGTGTAGCGGTGAAATCCAGCTTGGACCAGGTCGCTGCTGAAGTTGATGAGGTCTTCGTGGACGTAGTTGGGTGCTGGTGTGGGTAGTTTATGACACGTTGGGTGCCATTTTGGTGCGGGATTTTTGGATGGGTGTGTGTTTCTGGTCTACTTGGGAAGTGGTAGGTCGGGAAAGCGTGGGTGCTCTTGATTGCTCCGGCTTTTTACAGTGTGGTTTTTGAGCACGAGATCTTTATCTCAGGGTTGTCCAGCTGAGGAATGTCCAGGTAATAAATTGAAGTCTTCTATTACTTTCAGTGTTTACTTCACTTTACTCATGCCCCCTTCCGACACACAAGACCATGAAGTATTGCGATCCGCGTAACGCACACGTCTGTCTATCCCCCTGAAGATCTACCAAGCAAGTGTCCTTCTCTCCCGAAGAACTGTATTTCTCAACTCGGCCCTTCCGCTTGGCCAGCTTCACCTTGCAATTAGGCACGTACGTCTTCACGCGTTGGGTTTTTCAACCCTATTGTTCCCTTTCATTCAGGGGTTGTTGGCTTCTTGAGGCACCGTTACTTTCCCTGCCTGTACCCTCAGCCCAACAGACGAGTTGTCAGGTAAAGCCTATATTCCATTTTCAATTATATACAAATTATTTCATAGGTACGCGGGTTTTAGTCGGCGGGCGCGGGTTTCCGCCTCAAGAAGTGAAAGAACTTCCGATAAACTGGGTAACTTCCTGTGGCACATCTCGCCGCGAGGATGTTAGTTTTGGCTCGTTCAAGAATAGGGCACTGCAAATGTTCGGCTGGTTACTTATTTGAAAGGGGCCTTGCCCCTCTATGTCCGCTGTGTGATAACCTTTTGACTGTCCGTAACGTGCTGGTAGTGTTCCTCTCTAGCGTTCTTTCGAGATTCTCTGCAGTTGCCTGCCAGACTTGCAGAGGTCTTGGGGGATGACAAAACAGCGGTTGATAGAGTGTTTAAGTTTTCAGCGGAGTGTAGCATAAATTTGAGGATTTGAAACTTTAGATATCTCTTTTTATGATTTTTCACATATTTATCACCTTGTTTCATATCTGGCTGTTGCAATTGTTTTTTTTTTTTTTTTTTGTTTTTTTTTTACTTTTTTGTGTACATCTTCCTTGTTGTCAGTGTATTTATTTTTGAGTGAGATTTAGATCTGGCTGTTGCCATGACTCTTTTAAGGGCGTTAGTTACCTCGAAGTTGAGCGCCCTTAAACCTAACCATCCAACCAATCCATGTTCCGGCCTGGTTGCAAGAGTGAGAACCAATTCGTAGTCGTCCACTTATTAACCTATTGGAGAGTAATGGGCTCAGGTCTCCAACATTCGTCGGGGAATGTGCACAAGAAGAGGCATACGAAGCCGCCGGTAATGAGGATTATGAGGAGGGGTTGAGCACCTGCATATGAAGAATCAAAACCTCCCATATATAACATTCATGCTTAAGTACCAAGGCGACGTAGGCGACAACAGTTGGCCTATGCAGCTGGTAGACAAGTGCATTGTGAACCTCGCAGACCGCAACAAGCACAATAGAATGTTTCTCAACCATTGCCCACAAACGGCTTGTGTGTTTAAAAACACCAACACTAAGTTTGTTGGCATAAATAAATGATTACCATCTCAAGGTTATTGAATCCTGGGACATAAAGTACTTACAACAGGAAGTCCCCATTGTGGTAATTGTCTCTGATGTGAGACTACCTTTGTGGTTTACCAGGAGAAATCCGAAGTAGTTTGAGAATTCAATGTCATTCTGGCAGGTTGTCGCAGTAGCTTAACAGGTGGAGCACACGCCTATTCAGCGGAGGGTCTGTGGTTCAAAGCGCAGTTGTGGCATTGGATTTTTAAGTTCCAGTTCTACCTCGCAAATTAATTATTATTTATTTATTTATGCCAACAAGCCTCCTGCTGACGTTTTTAAGCACACCAGTCGTGTGTGGACAATGTTTTAAGAGGTGGAATCAGGACTGAATCATTGAATGCCATACCGTCTAACCGGGAAAAAGTACGAGTCAGCTGGGGAAATTAATATCGTGCTTGCGAGTTGGTAGCTCAGTGGTTAAAGGAGCCGCTCGATTAGCGGCAAATCCGTGGATCAAATCCCGGCAATGGCATTGAATTTTTCAGTCCTCATTCCACCTCTTAAAGCTCTAAAGGTCAAACAATTAAAAAAAACTAAACGCCTGAACATTATCGGATACCGCATATTAAAGGTAAGAAGATTTTTTCTATCAACTGGGAGAGCTGAACACATATGTGGCGAACTAATGCAGACGCTAATGACATGCAGCGAAAGCTCACATAGTGTGAGATCAGGTACGTGTTAACCTCAACTAGTTTATAAACTGCTGGTATTTAATATTATGTTATTCAGAATTTTCAAGAAAACAATAAAGCAATTGGAAAATAAATAGCTGTACTAGCAAGAACTATAAGTGACAAGTCAAAAGTGATTGTGCGCTACCAATGGAATCATACGAGCAAATTAGGAAGAACTAAGTGTAAAAATTTCGAAAGTGTTTCTGTAAAGATTAGAAATTCTGAAATTAGGAGTGAAAGATAGCATAAATCAATAGGGGAACAGTTGAGCAGAACTCCATATAAAACGTGTAGTCTGTATAGTTGTGAACGTTACAGCAAATGTGATGCAGTCAGCAAAACGTGCAAAGAAAGAAATTCACAGCTGATGCCCACAAATAACACGTTGAATGAGAAAATTGACTCATGCAACGGTAAGTTAAGAAAAGAAATCGACATTTGATTTCTAGTTTTACATAGCAACGCCAGTGAAGAAATATTTCAAGTAAATAGTAATGCTAACAATGTTGCTGAGAAGATAGGTAAAGAATCTGAAGGGGTTAATTCACAAATCTAATTAGTAAATAAAGGAGCACAGGAAGTTAATGCTGCACATGCGAACAGTAAATGCGGATATACCAAAATTGGTCGCGGGAGAGGTAGGAAAGGTGACAGAGAAAGTATTTCATTCACTCTCAGATTTTCCCATGGAAGTGTTCATTAGTGTTGCTTAGTGCATCAGAACGAGGTGTAAAGCACAAAGGAAAGACTGCGAAAGGCACTCAACCACATCCAGCCGTTCTTGTTCATCCCAACCTGGGGCTCTTGCTCCTGTTAATAGTCTGGGTAGCTTCGAATGCTCTGTCTTATACGGTGAGTAAATAATTGTAGTGCAGCTCGGACATGCTGGCTTTGCCTTTTCCTTTGCATGCTTTTGTGCTTCCTCTTACTCTTGTGAGCCCACAACTATGGGAACAGCAGATCCGCCAGGTGCACAAAGCGTTTGCTGCGGTCTGCGAGGAAGCACAAGTACTTGTTTGCGAGGTGCACAAGCCAGGAGTTATTGCCTGCGCCGGCTTGCTGTTTTAGCATGAATGTAAGATATGGGAGGTTCTGGCTCTTCATATGTAGTAGCAGAGTTCTTCTTCATAACCTTCATCTCTGCCGTTTTCGTGGTTCTCCTTTTGTGCATATTCCCCGACGTATGGAAGAGACGGAAGCCTGGGACTCTCGAATAGGTTACTCAACATCATGGGGACACCGTCAATTGGTTCTCGCGCCCGCAGCCAGGCCGGAATATGGACCTCGCGACGTACCCTTGATGGGTCGACATACTGTGGTGTATAGGGAAGAATCCTACGTTGTTGGGATTGTTGTGGCGGACAGCGTCCTGAACATGCTGCCCTTCGTGGTGATGTGGACATATTAGCCGCAAAACAATTTCTTTAAAGTTTTTCTCTATTCACATGATGTAGATAGAAGAATAGTTTGCAGAAAAATAGGTAGCTTGTGGAACAGTAAAGAAAGTCATGAGAGTGCAACACATCTGATTTTGTTCTCTATTGCTTCCAGACAAAGTTCGTCGCTCTAGAGGGGATGAAATCGCTGGCACTGCTTGTGAAACAAATAGTGACGGTAATAATTATTTATTTACTCTTCTAAACTTTCTAAGTGATTTCCATGCAATGTGATTAATATACATTTTGTGCACTTTTTTCTCATTCATATGTTCACTTTCAGGGCCACTGCCAGCAGAAGTATATACTAATACACGAGAAAGCTGGCATAAAATGTGAACTGGAGCACCTGGTTTATGAATGGAATATGTAAGGGAAGAAAGATGTCTTTAAGGATAGTCTTCTACACCTAGTGAACACCGTGCTTAGATGGCGGTGGAAACTGCAGATATAGATATCGGGTAGGTAGTTAAGGAGTTGATGAGTAAGGATGATGGAATTTGAATAATAAACGTTGGTGAGACAGGAGTTTCCTATATGTGATATACATTTGTGTTGAACTAATACATTCTTGAGCACGATGGGTTTTCAGTTCAGGCTCCTAGATCCTCATACGCACCCAACATAACTGCTTACAGTCTTAATCTACTATTTCTAATGATATTTTGTAGAGAATTATCTCAGCCACTGGTTGTCAGCAGCTGTTTCTAACGTTAACCCAGTCATAATTTACACACACAATTACTTCTGCACACATTTTCTTCTTCTCTGTGCTCTGTAAGGCATTATTAAGTAATAAAACTATGTTGTATATTCTAGTTCCCTCTGAGCATTCCAGTTCCTTTTGTTAACTTTACTTGAAAGATGACCTAAGCTCCCGCCGTCCTTTCCAAGAATCACCCTTAGTGCTGTTCTCCTATACACCTTCCCCTATTTCTGCTCCAAAAAGCAGTTTGCTCTTTGGCATTCAAAAACTATATGTTCCAAATCTTCCTTCCCTCCACCAATGGGAATCTGACCCTTTGGGATGGCCTTTCCTAATCACATCAGTCTCCAAACATGGGTACTTAGCCATGCTATTGCCCATGCTAGGCTATGGTAAGGAATAATATTCTATCCTATTCTACTCTTTCGTATTATTTCGGCGTGCAATTCACAACCAGACCTGCATGGCTGGAGTGGCTAGGTGTATGCATCGCATACTAGCTCAGAACAACCGATCTGGATATCGCAGGTTTCCCAGTTACATGAAATCCCACACAGTTCGGTCAAAATGTCCTGGACTTTGTGAGCTACTGAAATACAATTTAAGACGTCTCATACATTTGATTCCTCATGTGAGTATATCAAACCCAAGATATTTCTATCAAATTCTTAAGGGCCAATGAGTTTTGAGAACCTAAAGCCTATATAAGTGTTTCACTCTGAATGGCATCCTAGTATGTTGTTTGACCCAGATATGACATTTATCACTAATCTGACTGGGTTTTTCGTTATGCTGTTCACAGACACAACCAATAGCGCACTGAGTTCTAGCAGACTTCCGGACATCTATTGCTGTCGAACGGGAACACTGGGATGCAGTACTGCCTATTCTACAACAGGTAAGCAATAGAAACCACATCTAGTGTGTTGCACAGTCATGGCTATCTCAGCTCTTCTACAACTATTCATGCAAACACTTATTGCTCTATCTACATCATGCCAGTCGAGATAAATACTTGTAGAAATTATGTTATTGCTTGAGAGGTAGAATTGAAACTGAAAACCTCAATGCCACAGCTGGGATTTGAACCACAGACCCTCCGCCTCCCAAGCGGGTGCTCTAGCAGGGTGCTAGAGCCCCCGCCTGGTACGCAGAGGGTCTGTGTTTCTAATCCTAGGTGTGGCATTGAATTTTTTCTTCAGTTCCAATTCTAGCTCTCAAACATGCACCAAGCTCATCCCTTCCACCCATGGACATACAATTCATAAACATTCGACTCAATGTGGAATTACTTGCAATTTTTCTCTTTGGCTACGTGGTAAGTAGATTCATTTTGCATTCCAGCCCAGAATTCGCCGGATATAGATAACATTTTGAGACCCCGCGCGCAGGCACGTGTGGGCCTGTGAGCAGGAAACTCCAAAACGAAATGTTGATTACATACAAAACTCGCTATTTTAGTTCACTGTTTTGTAACGCTGCCACATGGAGATCGAATTCTACCCATCCCAAATTACGTTTGACACGAAGGTTCTAAATGTGTTTCTATTCTCAGAAGGGCTCTAAGGAGTTTGATTAAACTCTTTCATGTTTAAGCCACAAACCGTTTTGTGGAGATAACTGTATTCGAAATATTCTGATATTCGTTCAAATTTTCAAACAGTTACACATTAGTCAAATAGGAGGACCTTTTTTATATTTTGGGCCTTCAAAGAGAAAGAAATTTCAAACTCCTCATATAACGAGCTGATCAAGAAAGAATTGACAATCGTTTCAGGCAGGTGTTCCTACAATTGAATATATAATGAAACTATGTTTGCATATGCTTATTATCGATTTACAGGAAGAACTTGAGTGAACCATTGTAAGAATGGTTTCATAGAGAAATGTCAGAGAAAGTCACGTGGAAGGAGTACTTTACATATACGTAGATCCCTTTTGGTTATCATGTTGAAAATGTAGACATTTCCCAAGCAGGTTCTAACGGACATGCTTGCAGGTTTGATATTGCTGGGCCTTTCTTTCCCTTACACGAACTTATAAATAATAATCTGAATTGTCTTTTGGCATGGTTTAACTGTTTCTTTCTTAGTTTGAAAAGAGGTACAGATGTATGTTAAATATGTTACTGCTCATTGTCTTGAAAGCAACGCGCTTTCAGGAAAAGTATTTATGATGAACATTTTGTTCATTTGAGGGGGAAAATATATTAGTTGCCTTTTATTCAAAATATATTATGAAACGTATTTCATGGTCAGCTCAACTTTCAAAAATATATTTATTTGACTTTCAGTTTACCTATAAATGGATAACTTCTATTTGATACCTTGTGTTTTTGTTGAAAATCTATTATATTATAAAATAATTAATAACGTAATTGATTGAAAGGCGAGCTTTACATAGTTCCTTTGTCTGTATAAAAATAAGGAACACCTCAGGTATGATGTTGCACGCTCTATGTAAGACGTCTGTTTGTCTATGTATGTTGTGGGAATGTGTGTGACAGTTTCTGCGCGTAGGAAGGTGTGATTGTGTGTGTTTGTGTTTGTGTGTGTGTGTGTGTGTGTGTGTGTGTCTTATTTGTGTTTGTTGTATGTAGCTATATATTTCTGTGTATGTAATTCTAAATTTTTTGTGGAAATACGTGATCCTCCAAGGTTACATAATGAAGCTTCAGAGTGCCCAATGGGGTAAAGAAAGCATTTTAAATAAGAGCAGCAAAAAACCTTGAGTAAAAGACACATAAGAAGGAAAAGCTTCCACAACAATTCCTCTAACTTCATCTTGTTAATTAAGGACAAGATGTGCTGGAACTATGTTGCGGCCACTATGTCCACATCAGCACGAAGAGCAGCATTTTAAGGACCCTGGCCACCACAACAATCCCAACAACGTAGGGTTACTCCCTACACAACACAGTATGTCGACCCATCAAGGATACGCCGCAACGTCCATGTACCGGCCTGGGAGCAGGTGTGAGACCCAATTCGCGATGTCCCTGAGGTGTTGGGTAACCTATTGGAGAGTCCCAGGCTTGGGTCTCCTCCATACGTCGGGGAATATGCTCAAGAGGAGAACTAGAAAGCGGCAATGATGCCGATTATGATGAAGAAATGAGCAACGACAAATCAAGAACGAGAACCTCCCTTATATCTTACATTCATGCCGTAATAGCAAGCCGACCCAGGCAATCACTGATGGCTTGTGCACCTCGCAAAGCAGTAGGTTGTGCTTGCTCGCAGAGCGCAGCAAACGCCTTGTGCACCTGGCGGATCTGCTGTTGCCATATTTGTGGGCTCAAAGAGTAAGAGGAAGCACAGAAACATGCACAGGAAGAGGCAAAGCCAGCAACGACCAGAACTTGAACTTCTGCTGAAAGAGAAGGAACCTTTGGACGCTTGTTTGCAAGAGACTAAGCTGCGTCCTCAAGACGCCTTCCTCCTCAGGCGATACACTCCAGTACGGTGTGATGTTACACCGGAAGAAGGTGTTCCGGCACAGGCGGCGCCATGATACTTATCCGAGACGACATATATGCAATCTGTACCATTACTGTCTGATATCCAATCAGTTGCAATAAGGATCCTACTGCCAGACATCCAGTTCAAAATTTGCTTGCCTCCGCCCCATGACTTCTCGCACATTGATTTAGAAGATCTAGTTTACCAGTTACCACACCGTTTCTGTTGGTGGGAGACTTCAATGTGCACCAACCAATTTGGAGCTCAGGTCGCGCTTGTGCGAGAGGCAAGCTCCTCCCCGCTGATTTCCTGCCCAGTTACAACCTAGCCCACCTCAACACTGGAGACCCTACATTCATTTCTGGCGCTTTCAATAGCTTCTCGCGCCTTGATCTTGCAGTGTATTCACCTCAGCTGGCAGTATCCTTACAATGGAATGTCAACTCAGACTTATACTCTAGTGACCTCTTTCAATGTCTTATTAGTCTCTTAACGCAAGATACATGTTCCACGCGTATGCCCAGACGGCGTCTGAACCATGAAACTGGAACCTTTACATCCAGTTGGCTGTGTTTCCGTACAACGAACATGACTCAGTGAATGATTGGGTGCAGCATCTCTCGGAGACGATTCGCTCTGCTGCTGAACGATCAATCCCGCGGTCGACTTCACACCCTCGTCGATTTCCCGTCCCTGGTGGACGGAGGAATGTTGGAATGCCATTCGTACAGGAAGGCGTGCTCTTAGGGTTTTAAAACGTCACCCTACTTTGGATAACCTAATCCAATACACGAAACTGCGCGTCAGGTCCACACAAGTGATCTAGGATAGCAAACAATCATCATGGAGCAAATTTGTAGCGTCATTTAACCGACACAGACCTTCCTCGGTTGTGTGGAATAGGTTAAGGCGTGCGGCAGGTACTTCGACCCATATACCAATTGCGGGACTTAAAATAGCCTCATGAGCTGTTCTTGATCCATTCGTAGTGGCGAAGACGTTTCGAGTGGTTTCGCTCAAGTGTCTTGCTCGCAAAACTACTCTCCTGAGTTCCTTCCAGTTAAAACTCAGGTGGAATATCAGGGCTTCGCGTTTCGCTCTAGAAACGTGGAAGATTACAATCGCCTTTTCACCATGGCGGAGCTGGAAGATTCTCTTAAACCTTCGCGCTTATCAGCACCCGGACCGAACGGTATTCATGTGCAAATGTTACAACAGCTCTCTCCTGAAGGTAAGGCGTCCCTGCTCGAGGTCTATAATCGTGTTTGGTTATACAGTATACTCCCATAAATTTGGCGGTACGCCACCGTTATTCCCATCTTAAAGGCTGGAACGGACCGTCATCTTCCCTTCAGCTATCGTCCTATTTTCCTCACCAGTTGCGTTTGCAAGATGATGGAACGCATGGTCAATGGACGATTGGCATGGTGGTTAGAATGTCGTAATCTAATGGCTAAGATTCAGTTGGTTTTCGACGACACCGTTCAAGTGTAGGCCATCTTGTGTCAATATCGACACAGATAATGGACGGATGTATGAAGAACTGTCAAACCGTTGGCATATTTTTCCATCTCGACAAGGCTTGTGATACGTGCTGCCGAGCAGGTTTCTACGTTTTCTGTATACCTGGAACATACGTGGACGCCTACCGCTGTTCATTCTTTTGTTCAGGACGACGGAGCACCTCAGGGTTCGGTACTAAGTTTCACGCTCTTTGCTATTACAATTAACTCCATGTGGAAATGTGTTCCACCTGGAGTTTCGTCATGCTTATTCGTAGACAACTTCGATGTCTATTGCACTTCTCAGCGCACGGCGTTCTTACAACTTCGAGTGCAGTAATGTTTGCACAAACTTAGAGAATGGATCTCCAAGAACGACTTCCGTTTCTCAACTGAGAAGTCAATCTGCATTAATTTCTGGCGTCGCAGGAGTCGACTACCACCTTCGCTACGTTTCGGTTCAGATACACTTCCCTTCGCAGATTAGACACGCTTCCTGGGTTTGATCTTGGACAGGAAGCTTTGTTGGCCGGCGCATATTGCACAGCTAATAGCACGATGTGACCGTTACCTAAATGTCATGCGAGTACTAAATGGCAAATCGTGGAGAGCGGATCCGAACAATTTTGTTCCGAATGTGTCGCGGACTCATCCGATCCAAACTAGACTATCGATGTATTAGACGCCGTCCACAATAGGGGCATCCGCATTGTAATAGGAGCTTTTCCAACAAGTCCAGTTGTGAGCCTTTACGCCGAGTCCGCACAACCTCCCCTGCAATATCGGCGTGAGATTCTCTTTGCAAATTGTAGTTGTGCGCCTAGATGCATACCTAAGCACCCAACGTTCCCTTCCTTTTTCGCCAACACGCTAAGTGAGCGGTGTAGGAAGAGCACCCTTAGTTCTAAGCCTGCAGGATTTCGTTTGCAAGGTCTTCTAGGGAAGCTGCGGGTGGAGCTGCCTAGGATGTTCGCCAAGGGCGAGAAGCTTGACCTCGCTCGGCTATTTGTTACGCCCCATCTAGGTCTTGGGATGAGCGTACACCGGAAGTCCACGATGCCTATTTCAAGTATCCGCAGGTGTTTTTTTATTTTTAATAATTTTTGTCAGGCTACACTGACCGTCGATGTATTTACGGCGATGGGTCAAAGAGCACCAACGGTGTTGGATGTGCTTATGTTTATGGAACCGCATCACATACCATTCGTTTTTCTAAACAGCACTTCCATTTTAACTGCAGAGCTTTATGCAACTTACCGAACCGTTTTGTATGTGCGCCGTCGTAAATTAGGTGCCTTCCTTATTTTGAGCGATTCCCTTAGAGCACTTCAGAGACTTTGTGAGCTGTACAACCCCCACCCTATTGTGCAACGTATCCTGGATGCCCCCCATGATGTAACGCTTCTGGCGTTGACGTAGTGTGTGCGTGGATTCCTGGTCATGTAGGATTGCCGGGGAGTGAAATGGCAGATTTGGCAGCAAAGACGGCGACTACAGAACACAGTATTGCCAGCTCACGTGTTACTTCGGAGGACTTTAGGCTTGAAGTGCAGAGAGCGGTTCTGTTGTCCTGGCACGAAGAGTGGTCAGCTCACCGCGGTAATAAGTTTAGAGAAGTGAAAGAACTTCCGATAAACTGGGTAACTTCCTGTGGCACTTCTCGCCGCGAGGATGTTAGTTTTGGCTCGTTTAAGAATAGGGCACTGCAAATGTTCGGCTGGTTACTTATTTGAAAGGGGCCTTGCCCCTCTATGTCCGCTGTCTGATAACCTTTTGACTGTCCGTAACGTGCTGGTAGTGTTCCTCTCTAGCGTTGTTTCGAGATTCTCTGCAGTTGCCTGCTAGACTTGCAGAGGTCTTGGGGGATGACAAAACAGCGGTTGATAGAGTGTTTAAGTTTTCAACGCAGTTTAGCATAAATTTGAGGATTTGAAACTTTAGATATCCCTTTTTATGATTTTTCACATATTTATCACCTTGCTTCATATCTGGCTGTTGCAATTGTTTTTTTTTTTTTTTTTTTGTTTTTTTTAACTTTTGTGTGTACATCTTCCTTGTCAGTGCATTTATTTTTGAATGAGATTTAGATCTGGCTGTTGCCATGACTCTTTTAAGGGTGTTAGTTACCTCGAAGTTGAGCGCCCTTAAACCTAACCATCCAACCAATCCATGTTCCGGCCTGGCTGCAAGAGTGAGAACCAATGCGTAGTCGTCCACTTATTAACCTATTGGAGAGTAATGGGCTCAGGTCTCCAACATTCGTCGGGGAATGTGCACAAGAAGAGGCGTACGAAGCCGCCAGTAATGAAGATTATGAGAAGGAGTTGAGCACCTGCATATGAAGAATCAAAACCTCCCATATATAACATTCATGCTTAAGTACCAAGGCGACGTAGGCGACAACAGTTGGCCTATACAGCTGGTAGACAAGTGCATTGTGAACCTCGCAGACCGCAACAAGCACAATAGAATGCTTCTCAACCATTACCCACAAACGGCTTGTGTGTTTAAAAACACCAACAGTAAGTTTGTTGGCATAAATAAATGATTACCATCTCAAGGTTATTGAATCCTGGGACATAAAGTACTTACAACAGGAAGTTCCCATTGTGGTAATTTTCTCTGATGTGAGACTGCCTTTGTGGTTTACCAGGAGAAATCCGAAGTAGTTTGAGAATTCAATGTCATTCTGGCAGGTTGTCGCAGTAGCTTAACAGGTGGAGCACACGCCTATTCAGCGGAGGGTCTGTGGTTCAAAGCGCAGTTGTGGCATTGGATTTTTAAGTTCCAATCCTACCTCGCAAATTAATTATTATGTATTTATGCCAACAAGGCTCCTGCTGACGTTTTTAAGCACACCAGTCGTGTGTGGACAATGTTTTAAGAGGTGGAATCAGGACTGAATCATTGAATGCCATACCGTCTAACCGGGAAAAGTACGAGTCAGCTGGGGAATTTAATATCGTGCTTGCAAGTTGGTAGCTCAGTGGTTAAAGCAGCCGCTCGATTAGCGGAAAATCCGTGGATCAAATCCCGGCAATGGCGTTGAATTTTTCAGTCCTCATTCCACCTCTTAAACCTCTAAAGGTCAAACAATTACAAAAAACTAAACGCCTGAACATTACCAGATTCCGCATATTAAAGGTAAGAAGATTTTTGCCATCAACTGGGAGAGCTGAACACATATGTGGCGAACTAATGCAGACGCTAATGACATGCAGCGAAAGCTCACATAGTGTGAGATCAGGTACGTGTTAACCTCAACTAGTTTATAAACTGCTGGTATTTAATATTATGTTATTCAGAATTTTCAAGAAAACAATAAAGCAATTGGAAAATAAATAGCTGTACTAGCAAGAACTATAAGTGACAAGTCAAAAGTGATTGTGCGCTACCAGTGGAATCATACGAGCAAATTAGGAACAACTAAGTGTAAAAATTTCGAAAGTGTTTCTGTAAAGATTAGAAATTCTGAAATTAGGAGTGAAAGATAGCATAAATCAATAGGGGAACAGTTGAGCAGAACTCCATATAAAACGTGTAGTCTGTATAGTTGTGAACGTTACAGCAAATGTGATGCAGTCAGCAAAACGTGCAAAGAAAGAAATTCACAGCTGATGACCACAAATAACACGTTGAATGAGAAAATTGACTCATGCAACGGTAAGTTAAGCAAAGAAATCGACTTTTGATTTCTAGTTTTACATAGCAACGCCAGTGAAGAAATATTTCAAGTTAATAATAATGCTAACAATGTTGCTGAGAAGATAGGTAAAGAATCTGAAGGGGTTAATTCACAAATCTAATTAGTAAATAAAGGAGCACAGGAAGTTAATGCTGCACATGCGAACAGTAAATGCGGATATACCAAAATTGGTCGCGGGAGAGGTAGGAAAGGTGACAGAGAAAGTATTTTATTCACTCTCAGATTTTCCCTTGGAAGTGTTCATTAGTGTTGCTTAGTGCATCAGAACGAGGTGTAAAGCACAAAGGAAAGACTGCGAAAGGCACTCAACCACATCCAGCCGTTCTTGTTCATCCCAACCTGGGGCTCTTGCTCCTGTTAATAGTCTGGGTAGCTTTGAATGCTCTGTCTTATACGGTAAGTAAATAAATGTAGTGCAGCTCGGACATGCTGGCTTTGCCTCTTCCTGTGCATGTTTTTGTGCTTCCTCTTACTCTTGTGAGCCCACAACTATGGGAACAGCAGATCCGCCAGGTGCACAAAGCGCTTGCTGCGGTCTGCGAGGAAGCACAACTACTTGTTTGCGAGGTGCACAAGCCAGGAGTTATTGCCTGCGCCGGCTTGCTGTTTTAGCATGAATGTAAGATATGGGAGGTTCTGGCTCTTCATATGTAGTAGCTCAGTTCTTCTTCATAACCTTCATCTCTGCCGTTTTCGTGGTTCTCCTTTGGTGCATATTCCCCGACGTATGGAAGAGACCGAAGCCTGGGACTCTCGAATAGGTTACTCAGCATCATGGGGACACTGCCAATTGGTTCTCGCGCCCGCAGCCAGGCCGGAATATGGACCTCGCGACGTACCCTTGATGGGTCGACAGACTGTGGTGTGTAGGGAAAAACCCTACGTTGTTGGGAGTGTTGTGGCGGACAGCGTCCTGAACATGCTGCCCTTCGTGGTGATGTTTACATATTAGCCGTAAAACAATTTCTACAAAGTTTTTCTCTATTCACATGATGTAGATAGAAGAATAGTTTGCAGAAAAATAGGTAGCTTGTGGAACAGTAAAGAAAGTCATGAGAGTGCAACACATCTGATTTTGTTCTCTATTGCTTCCAGACAAAGTTCGTCGCTCTAGAAGGGATGAAATCGCTGGCACTGCTTGTGAAACAAATAGTTATGGTAATAATTATTTATTTACGCTTCTAAACTTTCTAAGTTATGTCCATGCAATGTGGTTAATACATATTTTGTGCACTTTTTTCTCATTCGCACGTTCACTTTCAGGGCCACTGCCAGCAGAAGTATATAGTAATATGCACGAAAGCTGGCATAAAATGTGAACTGGAGCACCTGGTTTATGAATGAAATGCATAAGGGAAGAAAGAGGTGTTTAAGGATAGTCTTCTACAGCCAGTGGACACCGTGCTTAGATGGCGGTGGAAACTGCAGATATAGATATCGGGTAAGTAGTTAAGGAATTGATGACTAAGGATGAGCGAATTCCGGTTTCCAGCCGATTTTACAAACTTTTTATTAGAGTATACATAGCAACGTAATTCACTAGACGCCTCGGAAAAAATGGACCTATCATATGAGGACACTAACAACGTCAGCTAAGAAGAAAATGGTGGATTCTTGTACTTAGAGCAGGGATTGGCTGCCAAAAATTAGGAAAAATTTAGACACGCCTCATCCATCATGGACCCGTACAGTCAAAACGGACATATTAAATAACAGTTTATTTGCATTTTTGCGTGAACTACGCCTCGTGTATCTCAATTAATATGCATAACAGATTTTGCAGTTTAAGTAACAATATTAAAACGCCCAGTAAATGATTAAAACTGTCTTAAAAGGCTAAATCATTGCGAGGTGGCAATGGCATAGCGCTAGGCATACAGGTCCTACTAATTGACGTGGTACGTGCTTTTAGAAAGTCTCGAAATAGCTGAAAGGGATTGTGACGGGTCCTCTGCGCTTAGACCACAATGACACAGGTTCGAGTCTCAGCATTGTAAATATGTTTTTATGTTCATCAAAACTTGGAAACCGAATTCACAATAATCTAATTATGAAGTCCCTGAGGGTTTAGGACATAATTTAAATCGTTTTCGGTTGCCTGCATTTTTAATAGCACAATAATTCATTGTGTGCAGAATTGAGTTTAACTTCCATGTTAAACTCTGACAAGGTAATTTCCTTGCTTTCTGTGTTCAAATGTGTATGAATGATCCTTATTTCAATTGCACCTACCTATAGGTGTGTTTAAACAACTACATAATTGTAGTTCACCAATAAAGAAACATCAAACAATGTCATAAAAGAAATAAAACAATAAAAATGAATATAATAACAGTTTTCAGAATAATAGTTTGTAAATTGTGAGGGTTGTACGGTAAAAAAATTAGTACATGCAGGTGTTTAGTACCACCTTCACAGCAGACAGAGTACTTCGGAGTCTTTCGCTCGTTCCAACTGAGCTACCTAGTAACATGTGAGGTAAACATTCCGTTTAAGATGTAATATTCGCTGGTTCCAGTGAACATTTGCAGAAGTGCAAACTTCAGCTGCCTAATTATGAATATATTAAAAAGCGATGTGATAACATCCATATTAGTACTAATTTCATCGAGTGTTTAACATCCATGTTAAGTACGCGGGTAGAACCTGGTAATGGGGTCGATGTTTTCATGTTGGACTATAAAATGCGAATTGCATAAAACTCGAGAATAAGGGGCAGCTGACTCGCTTGGTATAAGCGAAGTATATATGTTATCAATGGTGATTAAAATTAGTCAATTATTAGGTGTCATATTAAATCATGTTTATACTTTTTATCGTTTTTTGTCATTTTCTTGTCATTTTCACTTTATGTACTACGAATAGTAAAGTAGAGGAAGTATTATATGCCTCCCAAAAATTCGATGTCGAGATTTCACCGGAAATAAGTTTTGAGGCCCCCTGAACCCCCAAAAAAACATTTTTAGAAAGAGGTCCGTGTGTGTGTGTGTGTGTGTGTGTGTGTGTGTGTGTGTGTGTGTGTGTGTGTGTGTGTGTGTGTGTGTGTGTGTGTGTGTGTGTGTTTGTGTGTCAGTCTGTGGACAGCATAGCTCAGAAACGAAAAGCCGGTTAAAAACCAAAGTTGGTATTTAAGGATGCGACACGAAGGTTTTGAAGAAACTTGCTCCACCTAAACTACCTTTTACTTGGAAAATTTAATTCTTTATATGTTCACCGTGCAAAGAGAACGGAATTTGAAAGTTTTAAAATATTTTACTATAGCTCAAAGGCTTTATTCCCATATTCTCTGTGTACCTACAAGAAGATAAACAATAAGATAATTTCTCCAAATGTTCATCTCGGCCAACATGAAGAACATATAGGAATAAGAGTTTGTAAGAATGGTTAGCACAGGAGTAGATGGTCATGTGAGTGCAACACATCAGATTTTTCATATTATAGTCATATTTACTCTTACATTTTGGTATTTTTATCATATTTTTATATTTCTATTCCAGTTTTGCGTATGTGCTTGCAGTCGTCCCAAAGATAGATTTTTCAGGTCTAATTCTTGTCTGTAATATTTCTTACAATTATCTTTCTTAAAACTGTATATTTCCGCGAGTTTGGACGGTAAGCTGTGTATGGAAGGAGTCAGGTGCATAGGAAGTGACAGATACAAAGAAAGCGTGGATGGTTGAACTCTAATGATTTCAAATATGCCCAAATAACATCGTACGATGTTACGAGGTCTTGTTCGCTTTACAAGTCAATGCTGGCCGCAAATATAAGGTGGTTCCTTTTTTGAAAATCTTAAAATGTATATAATTTGCCATTCTAATTCTTCTTTCTAATAACTGGATTGTCCGCATTACGCACAAGAGCGCCAGTCCCTTGGTCTGGGTGTTGCGCTGCGTTCTGTTTTAGGCGGCAACGCGGTTGCTGTGAATAATGCGCTGCGGTTTGTCGCAGACATGGGGTTTGCGCAGCACGTTTGACTTGTTTTAGCTTTTGAATATTTTAGTCTTCGGTGATGTGTTTTAGCATTATCCTGATTGTAAAATCATGGTAACATTTTAGCTTTTTCCATTTTAATTGTTTTAAATATCACGTTTATATATATATATATATATATTAATTTTTAACCTTCATTTTTAATTCTTTGCACTTTTAACGTTCATCTTTTTAACTTTGTGTGGGAATTTTAAACTTGTGAGGCAGTGGTGTTTTTAGGTTGTGACTTGAGGCCCAAATGACCAAGTTGTCGACGGGCCCTTAAACTTCACTCACTCTTTCTAATAGGGCCGTGCAGATTTTTTCTATAGTGTGTAACTGCCGCAGGCGGTGACACTGATGATACATGAAATGAACCGGTGAAATTAGATGGTGCGGGAAACCAGAGAACCCGGAGGAAACCCGCCCCAGCGCCGCTTCTTCCACCACAAATCAAACATGCCGTTGCCTGGGATCGAACCCGGGCCACTTTGATGAGAAGCGAATGGTCTAACCAATCGGCTACGGCGCGGCCTGGCCTGTGCAGAGCTGAAGGTTAGCTCTGGATTGAGCAATCAATAAAATTATTTATTTACGAGTACTATTGAGTGTGCTAGATTTTTTAAGTAGATTTTCTATATAATGTTAATTTAAACGGCATTGAATCTTTGAAAATTTCGAAAATGCATCTAAAAAAATTCTAGGTCATATTTATCGTTGTTTTCTTTCTTTTTCTGTCATAAGTGCTTGCATATTTCTAACATTTTAGGTCATAAACATCCGGGCCCTGCACATCACTATAAATTGTTTAATTGAATACGATTTGCTTTCATGAAACTTGGAAGTATCACCTTTTATATGGGTACTATAATGTATAAGGGATATATGCAAATATGTCGTGGGTATAGAATGTAACACGTCATATTGTTTTCAATATGATAATACTGTATGACATGAGTAGGTAAAGGAACCTTGAGAGGGAATTTGGACGCAATTAGACTTGTTTGACAAAACCTTAATTTAATTCATGCATCAATGTTGGTAGATACACGTAGAATGACATAAATGCCTTATCATATCTAATTTTCGACCTTCAGTGATCGAACACGGCAACCGAGGTTGCCAACAGTAGGAAACAAGAAAAACCTTCAGCAGGAAGGTCACTCGCTCACTTGGTTGGGTAACAATGGAACCCCAACATCCGCCACTTTGTTGCCCAAATTACTGATTAGCTTGGCTCAATTTTCGAACGTCATCCGCTTTAACCTTCCGCCCCTCGCCAATTTAAAGTTTCCCTTTGACGTGCAATCAGCAGAGTTTATGGTGGCTAACATGATGCGAATGCATCGTCCATAGGCGTGTTCATAGTAATTGGACATTGTAGAGGTGAATAAGTTCTAATGAAATGTATGGACTCACAATGATATACCTACATATCGTCAGGGATCTCTGTGACTCGCACTGAAATGCTATGTACCGGCTAGTCTGGTTTCCTTGCACAGTCGCTAGGGTCAAATATTTCAATACTACAAGCCAAAGGTACGAGATTAGGACTTCTCGTCGGGGTTTACGGGTTGCGTCCAGCGGTCTGATTTTACTGCTGGAGATTCTCGCGGAAGACTTTCAATAGCACCAATTTAAGTGGGATGACTTAGAGCAAGAAGGGTACAAAGGCCAAAGACGGTATATAGTTCACAGACCGGCTTCAGACAGAATCATAGCACAAGTGAAAATGTACTCCTACTAAGCCAAGACATCAGGGAAGCTTTCAATAGAAAGGAGGATACCTTGGCAGTATTCATTGATTTTAAATCAGCATATGACTCAGTCTGGAGAAACAAATTAATTGAGAAGTTGCAATCAATAGTATATATATATATAGTATTAGGTAGCTCTGTAAACTGTGTGATAATAAAGCTTACTCATATCGATACGATAGCGGCATATAATGTATCGATACATACCGTATGTGTGAGGTCCCTTCATTTTACCTAAGTTGGTGTCCCTGTGCAATCTGTATTAGGCCCTCAGTGTACACATTGGGACCACTGAAAGTAGATAAAATTATACTAACATATATTCACTCTAAGGTTGATCCGCGCGAAACTGAACCCAGGTGACCAGTTCACAGTTATAATGTATCCTTCCGCCATTCGCGCCAGAAATACTGTCACAACCATGTGCATGCAATACGTAACAGAAAGCATACGATCCCTTATTCCGTCAATTTAAAGAGTGACTAACATGTAACTAGAGACGATAAGATTGATAGTCACAACAAAATAAACGATGCACATGTCATAATTATTATTTTTCTTTGCGAGCACTGTTTATAATGGTACTTGAAAAACCGGTGAACTCAGAAGTTAATTTCGATACTTCTTTGACGGGAACAGTTGGATATTTCTCACACAACTTAGTTAAACACTATTGTTTTTTCACCACTAGTCAATGGTTTTCTCGCGTTATGCTTTGCATAAGTCGACGAAGACGCAAGAGCAAATTCACCGCGGCCGTCCGCCATGATTCTAAATAGAAACTTCTGGCTGTAAACAATACTCAGATATCAGGTAATTCCACGAGTTGCATGTTGGAACTTGTAGCTCTGTTTATCAGTATACATCAGCGTTAATTAACCTCTAAGGTATTTGTGTAGAATGTTACATCATTTAACGATAAATTCATTCTAAAACTCAGATTACTAGGATGGGACTACTTCCCCGCACGCATTGCTACCGTGTTGTACCACGGTGGACGGTCACATGGGTTTGTTTTGACGCGGACAAACCTAAGACTGAACTTAGTGTAAGTGAAAAGGGAAAAGAACTATTAGTTATCAATGGATTTAAATTTCGTTTCCGTAAGGTGTTTGCTGATGGTAAAGAACGATGATGTACCAACAAGAAGTGCAGAAATTTTGTTAAGTGTAATTTCCCACGGATATGTGGTATGAATTTTCATTTTCACCACTCAGAACCACAAATGCATGTGAATCATTTCATTCATACCCTAATCCACAATTTTACTCGCCACATCCGAACATTTTTAATTTTATCGAATAAATGTCCTTAAAAATATACAAGCTGGGACTTATATTAAAATACGAAGTTGTAACACCACAAGAATTAAAACATCAGCGACAAGGACAAAAATGTCTAAAGTATTTTAGATCTGTATAGGAATAATACTATGATTTCCAAGCAGGCATTCATTACCTCGGTATGCAACAAACTGTTACAAAACACTAGCTTTGAAAAAACAATGTATATAGTCATATGGCTAAAACTTTAACTCAACTATATACCCACGATATGGGTGAGTTTTTATTTTATTTATGTGACAGTTACTTCACATTTATGTCGTTTTTCTTTTAAAAACTCTTATATGGCTTGGGCCGTAACCCGTGTACTACCCAACGGTATTTAGGGTAACTTTCTGACCGCGGGACGTAACACATATGTCCCCCTTCTCGTCACTTATTTTGGTCACACGTCACCTTTTGGATATATAAGGCCTAATACAGGGGAAGACAACTTCGGACCGTGTGACGTATTTAAACGAAGAGCTAGCTTATACGTTCATGTGACGTCAGGAGAGAGCGGTGTATTGCTATGCTGCCTAGATCAGTGGCGCTACTTGCATGATAGTCAATGAATATGAAAAATTTTAGGAATGTTTACAACTTGCCCGGGCTGTTTAGGGAGAATCCTCTTCAGCCTGGTCTGAGGGTGTTTATTGGTTGTTTGAGGGATCTTAACGGCGTTAGGGGGGAATTTTGTTTTTATTTTGTGTTTTTGTTGACGTTGTGTAATGTTATGTGTAGTGGTTTTGTGTATGTGTTCAGTTCCCCGTGTTGCACACTAGTTTGAGACCAAGCTTCAAGATGTAAAAACATTGTTAACTACGTTTCAGGTCTTTGCGACCCGTATTCATTGGATGTTAACAATGTTCTAGCAGGTAGCAAACTGCATTGATAAATTTACAGTGCGACGATTTGCTGAAGGACAAATATAAATACAAGGAAGACTTGGCTAATTGTTATAAGAATGTTCCTCAAACCAGATTTCTGAGGTTATATGCCCTTGTTGCACGGGTATTATGTATGTTTGGTTCCACGTATGTGTGCGAACAATTCTTTTCTGTTATGAACCTTTCTAAGTCAAAATCCCGAAGCATATTCTCAGATCACAATCTAAAATGCAGTATTCGGTTACAAATGTGCCGTACATTACGCCCTAACATTGCCAAACTAGTTAAAGAAAAGCGAAACGGCAAATGTCGGAAAATGCCCACCTAATTGTTCTGTATAGCTCTCCTCTAGCTCAGGCAACATAGTTATAATTTCTGTTCTATTTGCGTTATAACACGACTGTTCAAATAAACTAGAATTTATATGCCATGTGGCATATATATATGGCATAAAGCCGAAATGTAATTATTTGTAATCTGTGACTATTCCGTAATTGAAACAGTCATAATTAAAATTACGATGTCCCGTATGCCATTACCTCTTGCCCGCTGTGACCTCACACGTTCAACTGGCTTTCAGTGGGAGCATGTGAGCTGAGTGAGCTGACGTCACAGCAGCGTTACCTATCTTCCCCTGACGTAGTAGGTTCCACTTTCGCCAACGTCCAAAACTGTCACACGTGAAACTTTCTTCAGTGTGATTAAAACACAAGGACATCCGAGTAAGCTTTATTTGTAACTGAAAACACCCATCTTGTGGTATTTTCAAATATGTACCCATCAATCCCTTCAGACAGACCGGTACCATATATTGTAGATAATGATTCCAAAATCCAAAATTGCTGCATCACAGGCGGTATCCTTCATTCTGATGAGAACTATACTATAAGTATAAGTAATCATATTTATGTACTTAGTGAGGAAACAATATTTCTCACTCACTTGAACCTTTCTGAGAAACTCGTTTGTACATTTAATACTGTCACGGAGGTACTCCTCTGACCAATGAATATACAATAGGGGCAAAATTCTTCCCCAGCTACTTATGGGCCAGGACTGAGTACAAGAATTGAACAATTAGTTTGTCTGTATAAGATAGCCGACAGATTCACTATTTACTCCTGTATTTCATATTTTTCTATGCTGGAGGTGGTGGTGTTTAAGGGCCCGTCGACAACTAGGTCATTAGGGCTCTTTGTGCTAATAAATTTACATTTTTACTTGGAAAAACTAGTTTAATCTTAATCTTTATTTTTTTTTTTTCCTGTTTTAAAATTCAAAACAAATTTGGTTGATATTTTTCCTAGCCCTGTTCGGATTGGCGGACTCTACTGTGCCCAACTTCTGTGAGACCTGCGCGAAGTGTCACCTAATTCTCAGGCGTTCTTGTATGGATGGTAAATCTGGCATATGTTTCCCTTGCAGTTCAGAGGGCAGCCATAGGCTCATCTCGCAGTTTTAAAGAATTTAGCGCTCCTTTTAAATCTCTGCTTTAAAGAGTTTAATGAATAAGAATGGGTGAAATCTTACTCTAGGGTCTAAATTAGTTTACATTTGCCTTATATAAATCCGCTAGACAAGGTTAGCGAACTGTAAGCTATTACAAAATTGAAATCTTAGATTCAAATTAATAAAACCTAAAACATTACTACCAATACGTTATGCTTAAAATGGCATCTTGTTTTTCAGGTGCTGAAGCAATTTGGCGATTCAGCAGCAGTTTCTGTGAGGGAAGCTAAGTTGGATGCTGAACTAGCTTACATCAAGACTTAACCTTATAATTCACACCGGTCCAGCGGCGAAGAAAGCCGAAGTGTTGGAGTCACGTGACATGCATCACGTGACTATTTAGAAAGTTGACTTGCTGGAAACATGGCTGTCAGTTTGTTATTGTAGGAGCTGTGGCTTGTTTACTGCATTTTTTATGAAATAAGGTAAGCTATAATTTTTTTTTTTTTTTTTTTTTTTTTTTAAGATTTGAAATAACCTGTATTTGTTACAAATGCTATAATCAGGTGACCTATTTCTGTTGTTTCAGAGCCGCAGAGCTGTTGTGTATGTGGCTGCAGGTCAAATTATAACGTTATTAGCTCAAAGAAGATGCACACCAACTATTCTTGAGAACCAACCGAAATATTTGAGCACAGCATTAGCATCAATTCGGAAGGATCCTGGTGAATGGTAATAGCAGAGACTTCAGGAAGAGGTAGCTTTCAGAGAATGGTGTCAAAACAACAAGACTTTGTCATTTGGGAACTTTTAAAAATGTTCTTTCCATTTGTTATGATTGAAAGTGAAAACTACTTACTGTTTGTGTGTCAAAGTGACTTTATGGCCGTGCTTGAGCACATTGTAGGTTTCAAAGTGCTAGTTTCTTTAGTGTTTAAAGGTGTATGTATAACAACAGTGTCTTTCGAATGGTGAGGTGAAGGAAATCTCAGTAATGATTGGACTAAATTTGAAAATCTGGTGAGTCATTTAAGTCAGTATGAACTATCAGTATATGATCAGGTAGAGTATATTACACATGAAAAAACCACTAAAAATAAAACTAAATTTTGAGGGTAAACAATTACCAGAAACAAAGGAAGCAAAGTATTTAGGAGTTACATTTGATACCAACTATCAGAGAAACTAATAAGCCAAAAGGTATACGAAATGTATTTTTATTCAGGATTTTAACGAAACAGAACTGGATTTAGCAATAGAACAATTACAGAACAAAAAATCTCCAGGACCTGACAAGATCCACCCAGAGTTTATTAAACACCTTGGCAGGAAAGGAAAAGAAATCCTACTTAAACTGTATAACACGTGTTGGAGAATGACTGTACCTTCTGACTGGAAAAAAGCCATTATCATCCCGATTTTAAAGAAAAACAAACCTTCAAACAATACCTATTAATAGTTTCAGACCAATATCTTTGACCAGTGTTATTGCAAAAGTGATGGAAAGAATGGTGGCATCTAGACTTAACTGGTTCCTAGAATATAACAACTTAATTAATAGTTCACAGACCGGCTTCAGACAGAATCATAGTACAAGTGAAAATGTACTCCTACTAAGCCAAGACATCAAGGAAGCTTTCAATAGAAAGGAGGATACCTTGGCAGTATTCATTGATTTTAAATCAGCATATGACTCAGTCTGGAGAAACAAATTAATTGAGAAGTTGCAATCAATAGGTATCAAAAGTAACATGCTTAAATGGATAACTCAGTTTATTTCACAAAGATTTTGTGCCACAAAATATAATACATACATTTCCAAATATAAACAAACACACAGAGGACTTCCACAAGGTGCTGTTCTGAGCACAACACGCTTTAACATATATATATATATATATATTAATGGCCTTCCATCAATAATGAAAACTTTAGAAACCAAAATTGCTTTATTTGCTGACGATGTAGTCATTTGGACTTCAGGCTCTCAAAAAAAAACTGAATTAATTAAAGACAGAATAGAAACAGCCCTAAACAAAGTACAACAAATTATGAATTATTTACACTAAAATACAAACCACTTAATATTAACATAAATTATAATGGTAAACCACTCAAAGCAGTTGATGATGCCAAATACTTAGGCATCACTTTCGACAGAAAGCTAAGTTGGAAAAAACATATAACAAACATCTCAGAAAAGGTTGAAAAGAAACTGCAAATCCTGAAAAGGTTAGCTGGTGCTAAATGGGGCTGCTCAAGGAGAGTCCTTAACACAACATACAAAATGTATGTTAAACCAAACCTCTTGTAGTGTTCTGAAGCTTTAATAACAGCAGCAAATGCGAACATCGCAGTCAAGCCCGAGCGCTTGGACAGAGCGGACGTACCAGGAGAACAGGTTGTTTTGTCTACAGCGTGTGTGGCGTGACAGTGAGTGAGAGCAAGAAAGACATATACTACACTGTGAGTGATATTGTCTATCACCAAGTGTAGGAATTTAAAGTGAGTAGATCAGCTAAATTTAATAGTGAAAGGAAATGGAAATGTACGCGAGAAGAAATACCCTCCGGATCAAGTGTGCTTTAAGTGCAACGCGACCGTCGGCATATGAAGTGCATGATTTCATAGCAGATACATTACGGTTAAATGCGGAAAAAGTGGATACAATACAGTTAATCGCAAGTGAACGGGCAATTTATGTTAAATTAATATCAGCACTCTTGCTGGAGAAAACCCTCAATGCCTTCTCGGCGGAAACACCTTTCACATACATGAATGGTGAGATGACTAAAGTGCTTATCGAACACGTGACCGGTAATGCTGTCAATGTCCGAGTGTTTGATGTACCCCCAGAGCTCCCGGCAGAGGTCTTAAAAGCAGCGTTGCAGCGTTACGGAACGGTATATGACGTCCGGAAGGAACAATGGAGCCGACAATATCGCGTCCCGGTGTTTAATGGGGTACGAGCGGTTAAGATGCAACTGAAGACGAACATCCCTAGTTTTATCATCATTGGCAGCTACAGATTATCGGTGTCCTACGCCGGCCAACCCAGATCCTGCTACGTCTGCAGTAGCACGGCACATCTAAAGGAATTTTGCCCCCACCGTCCGACCGCAACACGCCCAGTGGCGACTGGACGGAGAAACGAAACAGAACCGACGAAGGTGGTACACGCAGAGTGAGGGAGCGCATCCTACGGATGAAAACAGGCAAACGTCCCTGGTGAATGACAGTCAACAGGAAGCAGCAAGGTCTGCACCGCAAAGGGAGTATGCCTCCATAGTTCGAGATACCACTGGGAAACGAGTACATCTGGCCAATCCGGAGGAGATAATACCACCCGAGGTGGGTTCACTTGTGACGGAGACAGCTGCAGCAGAAGAGAAACGCCCGACCGAGAAGAAACGGGCCAAGCGGGCGAAGACAAGCAAAGCCCATAAGGAAGAACCATCCTGGAATAACCAAATGGAGCTGGAGGAAGCTGTGGAAGGAGCCCATGAGGAGGCACGTCAATTACAAGTCCCGTCCACAGACACAGTAGATACGGCTGGAGTACTGACACAAGAGCCTGCCTCAGCATTGATTGGCAGCAGTATCCTGGAGGAGGGAGGTGACAGGAACACCTGTGAGGTTCTACCTGCAAGGAGGGACGCGGGAAACAATCCCCAGAGTGATTGCGAAGCAGCACAGTTACAACAAAGTGTGAGGTGCCCAGCGGTGGAGATAGGAGCTGACTCCCATTACCGGAAGGACACCCCCGGCACCACCGTAGCGGCGCGACCATCTGCGAGTGATACTCGACCGCAAGTAATCGAACGGCCACACAGATCCCAAGAGGACCAACCAAGGTCAGCTGAAGCAGTCGCAATTTATCGGCGTGCAGAGATGGCTGGTGGATCTCATCCCTCTCTACCTGATGCGAGGGCTACAGAAGCGGAGTCGCCGATCCTACTTCAGGTGACAAGGAAGCCCCAGGTGTCCTTATGTGATCCAAGGATTAGGGGAAATCCTACGGCACAGAGAACCCCAGTTAGACATCCAGAGACTGAACAGTAGCACACTAGTAGCAATGCACGAGGCCAAGAACGTAGACGCCCGAGTTACATTATCTTTGCGACAGTCGCTTTCATCATGATCTATCTACGAACGGTGGCAACAGTGAATGGGAATGGGTGCAGAAATCTAGTAACCCAAAAACTGCTCAATAGTTTCCTCCAGGTGAACAACATTGACATATGCTTTCTCCAAGAAGTAAATACTTACAACTTGGATGCTCTTTACAATTACGACTATAAAGTTTACCTAGGTTTAAACGGCAGAGGAACGGCAATAGTGTACAGGAAGGGACTTCCCCTGCAGAATTTTCAGATCGATCCCGACGGCCGGGTCCTCTCCGCTACTTTGGAAGAGACCGTCCTGGTTAACATATATGCTCCAGCTGGGACACAGAATAGACACGAGAGAGAGAGCGCGTTTCTTTCAAACCGATGTAACCCCGCATTTGCTACAAGGCAAGGAACTTCTGCTAGCAGGCGACTTCAATTGCACGCTGCAGGCGAAGGATCAAAAAGGTGCTACGAATTTTAGTATCATAATACAACACCTAGTGCCACAGTTGCAACTGCTTGACGCATGGGAGATCAAGCATGGGAATGAAGTGGAATTCACTTTTATCCGCAACACTTCTGCCTCACGCATCGATCGACAGTATTTATCTCCCGGAATGGCTCCAAATGTCCATCGAATTTGGGTCATTCCGGTGGCTTTTAGCGACCATCATGCAGTGCTATGTCAATTGCAAATAAATGAAATAAGGCATGAGACGGCCGGCCGTGGCTACTAGAAACTCAATAACTCTATGTTGGAGGACACAGACATTCGGGAACAATTTCAAATCAAATGGCTTCAGTTACAGTCGGCCTTTAGAAGTTCAACTCGGAAGAGTTTTTGGTGGGTGAACACGGCAAAACCAGCGATTCGTTCCCTATTTAAATCCATGGGTATTGAGAGGGCACAGGCCAAGAAGCAGCTACTACATTTTTACAATGAGGCGCTTTGGGGGCTGCATCTGAAGCAAAAGGAGGGCTATGAGGTGCAGACGGAGATAAAAAAAGTAAAAGAAATCATCAAATTAAAACACTTACACCAGTTGGAAGGACACAAAGTCCGAGCCAAAGTGAAATCCATGCATGAAGCGGAACAGAACTCATTTTATTATTTCGCAAAGGAACGGCAGAAGGGACATGGAAGATATCCTCAAACAATACGGGACGCGCACACTGGAACTGCCTATGTTGGAACGCGCGCCCAGCTCCAGCTTATAGCGGATCATTTTCAGGCTTTATTTCAAGAAGCGCCAGAAGCAGACACCCCTTATAGGCGTGTGGAACATGAACTGTTTGACACCGGCATCACCCAGGAATCCGCAAAAATACTTACCAGCCCTATCACGGAGCGGTAGGTGTTGGTCGCCATTCAACAAGACAGTCGACACACATCACCAGGTCCTGATGGGCTCACCTATGAATTCTATAGAAAGTTCTGGCCAATAATCAAGAACGAAGTGATAGAAGTATATGCGGAATTGTGGGAGACAGCAGTGTTTCCCGCAACCTTCGCGGATGGTGTTATCACCCTGGTGCCGAAGAAACAGAAAACCGCCACCATGAAGGACTATCGTCCAATAACGCTGCTAAACGCCGATTATAAGTTATTTGCGAAAGTTCTGGCTAGCCGATTAAAAGGTGCATATGCAGAAATCATGCATTGTAACCAAGCGGCAATATTGAAAAAGAACATTATTGTCACATTGGCGGAACTGCGTGACACGTTGATCCATCTACGCAGAGAAAATAAAGCGGTGGCTTTGATCAATCTCGACTTTCAAAAGGCTTTTGATAGAGTGCGCCATTCGTATCTGTGGAACTGCTTAACGGCTGCGAAATTTCCAGTGCCGGTAATCAATCTTATTCAGGGACTCTACGGCACGGCACAGTCTCGAGTCTTATGGAACGGATGGTTTTCCAGGCCGGTACGAATAAAACGATCAGTACGTCAAGGCTGCCCGCTATCAATGGGATTGTTCTCATTGGCATTGAATCCTTTACTCCAGAGGTTGCAACAAACCATGCGAAGAGTCAGTGTATACAATGAAAGGTTCACACTTACAGCCTATGCTGATGATGTGACCGTGGTGGCTGAGATAATGAAGATATGACGACCATGCAACAGGGATTGGAGCAGTACACAACGATGTCCGGTGCAGTGTTAAATGCTGAGAAATCGGATATCCTAATATTAGGAAATTGGCCGGAACCACCACTGACCTTGGGGATGCAATGTGTCACTACTACAAGGATACTTGGTATATGCTTTATGGCAAATATAGAAGATACTATTGCAGTTAACTGGAGGCAAAAAATTAATAGTTTACGCCATTCCTTATCCATGGAGAGGATCCGGAACCTGAATTTGCTACAACGCATCTGGTACCTGCATACTTATGGTCTAAGCAAAATTTGGTATGTGGCACAGATTCTGCCGATTTCAAAACGTGACGCACAGAAACTGGAACAACTCCTTGGTTACTTTTTGTGGACTGGAAAAGCATATAAGGTGAGCCGGCCTCAACTACGTTTGCCTCCGTCCAAAGGTGGTTGCGGCTTAGTGGACATTGCCAAGAAATGCATGGCCTTATTGGGGAAAACCGCCACACAATCATTGCGCGGATCTGGCTCATCAATTGGCCAAAATTTCTGGAAGGAACAGCTGCATAACCCTCAGGTGGCACTCAACGGATTTAAACCCACTGTCCTTCACCTAAAACGAATTCTGGACAACAACGATGACATTACGGCCTTCGAATGCACCCGGAACCACTACCGTATGCTCACGACAGTTCATCTGGTTCCCAGAGTGGCAGAGAAATATACCAGGGAGTGGAAAGTGATCTGGCAGAATTTATTTTGCAAACATGTGCCCAGTGATTGGCAGGAAACCACCTATGAAGTATTAAATGAGACTATACCGACAGCGGATAAACTCTGGCAACATGGAAGGGCACAGTCAAACCAATGTCCATCTTGTGCCACCGTTGAGCCACTGGACCACCGGATTGCCTCCTGTAAGCAGGTTGAAGTCATCTGGGTAGAGCTCCGGACTTACATCGCCAAATGGTGCCCACCGCAAGCTCCACCATGCCTTGAGAAGCTCCAGCGTTTGGAATTTCATTTTCAGAATACTGCACTCCAACGCTGTGTAGTTTGGCTGGTAATGGGAGCATTGTACTGGATCCTTAAACAGAATAATGGCCCAGTGGCGCAGAGGAAGGATTGGGTCAGTTTTCTGAGACAGGCACGCTGGCAACAGATAACCAGGTGTTATTCCAGTCTTGAAAGGGGAGATATTGTACACAGCCGATTTTTCGATTTGACAAAGGCCTTCGACACTATTTCACATGATACTTTGCTCAAGAAACTAAAATACTATGGTTTTAATAATGATAGTCTGAAATTGATCAGATCGTATTTGTCACACAGATACCAATCTGTATATGTTAACGGAATATTTTCTAATTTTGTGATGGTGAAACATGGTGTCCCACAGGGTTCCATACTTGGACCCTTGTTTTTTATCATATATATAAATGATCTACCATACAATATTCAAGAAAACTGCCTAAGGACATACCTCTATGCAGATGACTTGGCAATTAATATTGCTTTAAATGATAGAACTCTGGTGTGTTCTAAAATAACTGATTTGTCTAACAGGATTGAAAATTGGTGTAAGCTTAATAGCCTATTAGTTAATAATAACAAAACTGCTGATGTTGCTTTTAAAATTAATTCAGCCGATCCTGGCTCTCTTGAATCTGTGAAGTTTTTGGGCATTAGTCTTGAATCTTGTTTGGGTTGGCGCGCTCATATTGAGAATGTTGCTGGAAAATTAAGCAGAGGACTTTTCCTATTACGAATTTTAAAGAAATATTTATTCTTGAACTCTCTAAAAACTTTGTATTTTGGATGCATTAATAGCCATTTGAGTTATGGCATTTTACTTTGGGGAAACCATGCTTCATCCAATAACATTTTTGTACTTCAAAAGAGAGCTATACCACTCATGTGTGGAACATCGTCTAGGACAAACTGTAAACCGTTATTTATTCAGTTGGGCATTTTAACTATGCCCTCTTTGTTTATCATGAATTGTCTCTTGTATGTTAAGATGAATATACATTTATATACATTGTGTTCCTCAGTCCATAATTACTCCACAAGAAATAGTTCTAATATTTATATTGCCAAATGCAAATACAGCAAAGTTCAACATTAATTTGAAATTACATCTTTAAATCTATTTAATAGTCTTCCTAACAATGTCAAAGCTCTGTAATTAGTGTCATTTAAAAGAAAAGTTAAATTTACATTGCTCTCAAATCCTGTGTACAGTATCACAGAGTTTTATAGCAGTAACATGTTTCTGTAATGTTTTAATGTTATGTTTATGTATGTTTTCCTGACGTTGCTATACAACCTATGTATTGTTTTGGCAAATAAACCATATCTATCTATCTACCTATCTATCTATCTATCTATCTATCTATCTATCTATCTATCTATCTATCTATCTATCTATCTATCTATCTGTCTGTCTGTCTGTCTGTCTGTCTGTCTGTCTGTCTGTCTGTCTGTCTGTCTGTCTGTCTGTCTGTCTGTCTGTCTGTCTATCTATCTATCTATCTATCTATCTATCTATCTATCTATCTATCTATCTATCTATCTATCTATCTATCTATCTATCTATCTATCTATCTATCTATCTATCTATCTATCTATCTATCTATCTATCTATCTATCTGTCTGTCTGTCTGTCTGTCTGTCTATCTATCTATCTATCCATCCATCCCACCCATCCATCCATCCACCCATCCACCCACCCACCCACCCATCCATCCATCATCCATCCACCCACCAACCCACCCACCCTCCCACCCACCCACCCATCCACCCATCCATCCATCCATCCATCCCTCCATCCCTCCCTCCCTCCTCCCTCCCTCCATCCCTCCCTCCATCCATCCCTCCCTCCATCCCTCCATCCCTCCATCCCTCCATCCTTCCATCCCTCCATCCATCCATCCATCCCTCCATCCATCCATCCATCCATCCATCCATCCATCCATCCATCCCTCCCTCCCTCCCTCCATCCCTCCCTCCATCCCTCCCTCCCTCCCTCCATCCCTCCATCCCTCCCTCCCTCCCTCCATCCCTCCCTCCCTCCCTCCCTCCCTCCATCCCTCCCTCCCTCCATCCCTCCATCCATCCATCCATCCATCCCTCCATCCATCCCTCCATCCATCCATCCCTCCATCCCTCCATCCCTCCATCCATCCCTCCATCCCTCCATCCATCCCTCCATCCCTCCATCCATCCATCCCTCCATCCCTCCATCCATCCCTCCATCCCTCCCTCCCTCCATCCCTCCCTCCCTCCATCCCTCCATCCCTCCATCCCTCCCTCCCTCCATCCCTCCCTCCATCCCTCCATCCATCCCTCCCTCCCTCCCTCCATCCATCCATCCCTCCATCCATCCATCCATCCATCCATCTATCTACCCTACCCGTCCGTCCACCCGCCCATCCACCCACCCACCCACCCATCCACCCACCCAACCGTCCATCCATCCATCCATACATCCAATCTATCTAATCTTTCTAATCTATCTAATCTAACTCCTGGTCTTAGCAAATCAATGCAGCCGTACATAACACGCCTTGCACTTTAAATACGACAATGTAACTATAATCAAAATAATATATATTAAAAAAATAAAAAATTAAATTAAAAAAAATAAAATAAAATAAAAAACTTAGTTAAAAAACGTCTGATGACGACCCTTACCTAATTAAAAAAAAGGGGTTTTCATGACTTTTATTTTATAAAGAAACACTAACGAGTTCGGCAAAAAATAAAAATAAAAAATAAAAAAAATTTAAAAAAAATAAAAAAAAATTAAAAAATGCTCAGGGAAGCTTGTAGGACCGTATGTTCACGTAGTGCATAGATTAATTGTATTCCATGGTTCTTCGAGTAGCTCCTATATTTCAAACATGTACTGTTGTTTAAATTAAAATCCAGTGTTAAAATATATTATGGTTTTACAGTTTATACCTTCTCTATAATTTCGAATTAAAAAAAAATCAATAACCTTGAACAAATACAAAATCAGGCCCTTCGCCTAATCACTGGAGCAGTTAAATCTACACCTATTGATGCCATGCTTGCCATAACACGGACCCCATCAATAACAACAAAAATAGAAGAACAAGCATTGCTCCAACACGAGAAAATGTTACGACTGCCAAACTCTAAATGGACGGAAGAGAACCTCCCCCCTTCAATCCTTAAAACTCATAGTAGTTTCCTAGAAAAGGTAACACAGATAAATCCGAATTGAACATTTCTAACACCAGAGAAAATCTACTTATAAGAGAAAATCCATTGGAATTATTGTAACCTAGCTTCAATTTGGAATTAATAGAGGACATAAGTAAATCAGACACACCAAAAGAAATACAAAAACTTCTAGCTCTGGAAACAATCAATACTAGGTATCCCACAGAAGAATGGCTGCACATATATACTGATGGATCCTCCAAGGAAAACCTTACTGGAGCTGGAGTTACGTGTTCACATTTTTCCTTTTATCATTCTGTTGGCAGAGACACAACAAATTGTGATGGAGAAATAGAGGCTATACACATTGCTCTCCAACAATTATTAAATCTTCCCTTAAATAAATTTAACAAGGCAGTAATTCTTTCGGATTCTAAAGCTGCAATTCAGGGAATATGTTCAAATACTACAAAGAAGTCAACAAAAATTAGAGAGTGCTACAAAATGTTAACACAACTCCAAAAAGTTAATAAGACTGTTCATCTCCAATGGATTCCAGCACACAAAATGGGGAATGAAGCTGCAGACTCACTTTCAAAGAAAGGCACAACAATAAAACAAAAGTCTAAATTCAATTTCTCATATTCCTCAATAAAACGCTTGATCATTAAAAAATTTTCTCATTCATACCTACAAGAAATAGAAACAAATGCCAAAGAGAAAAAATGGATTACACTACTTTCCAACCCAGATATAATCCCCCAGAGACCAAGGAAAACAGCGGTTGCAGCCTTCCGACTACTGACAAATCACGACAAGTCATCTCTACAGAATAGGTATCTCAGCTTCACCAATATGTGTCCTGTGTAACGATCCAGCAGAAATGAACGAAGACCACTTGAAGACCTGTGAAGCATTAAGATCAGAAGAAACTACAGTTCAAAAGTATTGGAAAGCACAAATGCCAATGGCTTCATTGCCAGATGCAAGGCACTAGAAAACAACATTTGATACCAAACTTACATGGACCAAACAAATAGAAAATGTAATACAAAGAGCAGAGAGGCGCCTTTCACTATTAAAACTTCTAACAGGAATGAAGTGGGGATGTTCCAGAGCAACTCTTAACACAACATACAATGTATATATAAAGCCATTATTTACTTACTGCAGCGAAGTTCTTGTAACAGCAAGCACAAAAAAAGTTCAAATCTTTCAAAACCAAAGTCTGAGATTAATTACAGGTGCTATCAAAACCACACCAATAGCAGCTATGGAAATACTAACCAACCAATACCCCATTGAATATGAAATAGAAGAAGCGGCTCTTATTCAACACGAAAAGTTGATCAGACTCCCATTCAATACATGGCACAAGAGAAATGTTACGCACACACTAAAGACTCAGGAGAGGTTTCTTCCCAAAATTCAAGACATCAGGAGGAATGTACACCTTCCTAATTCAAAGGAAAAGTTCATATCTAAAGTCAATCCGACACATACATTAGACATCACATATTATTTACACCTGGCAGAAGAAGTTAAGAAAAGTGATACTCCAACTAGTGTTCTAAAATTATTGGCATTAGAGACTCTCCATACTAGATTTCCAGAACACGAATGGCTCCATATTTATACTGATGGATCATTGATATCAAACCAAGATGGAGCAGGTGCTGGAGTCACATGTCACCTCTTTCCCTATTACAAATCTTTAAGTTATGGAACTACAAACTTTGATGGAGAAATTTAAGAAATTCGAATGGCCCTACAAAATCTTTAGTACAGAATTTCACATTTTCAGCAAGCAGTTATTCTCTCAGATTCCAGGGTAGCAATTATAGCAATTACTTCCAAGTTGTCACCAAAAAACCAAACAATTATAGAATGTTGTAAAATCCTTACCCATCTAACAGCACTTCAAAAACACCTAGTCTTCCAATGGATACCAGCTCACTGTGGACTGAGTGGTAATGAGAAAGCTGATTTTCTTGCAAAAAAGGATACCAGCGGTGTACAAAAATCTATAGTTAATCTACCATTTTATGCAGCTAAAAGATTAGTCAACTCTGAATTCAAAAAAAATTACTGCAAAATATTACTATGAAAAATCAAAGAATAAAAGATGGGAACTACCAAACATTCAAACAGTAATTCCTGAGTATCCTCGAAAAACAGAGTTGCAACCTTCAGGTTGATTACAGGACATGATTGTCTGGCAAAACATTTAAACAGAATTGGGATATATTCTTCACCACTCTGTCCTCTATGGGATCTGCAAGAGGAAATGGATCGAGACCACCTTCAAATATGCCCGGCCACTTCTAGTGCCCCATCCATCAGTGAAAAATATTGGAGAGCAAGAGGATTAATGACTTCATTGTCAGAAATCCAGCATTAGCTAACAATATTGCACATGAAATGCAGAGTAAAACCCACTGTGTAACAGGAAGAAGATAAACATGTGTGTACAGCTTCTGTTAATGAAACAAAAATATACCCTTGTGATTCACTTATATGTTCATGCACTTTTTTTTTCCATATCCTGCTGCTTATAGGTTTTTTCTTACATAGTAGTGACCTTAGTTTAGCTCATCCCTCTCACTTAAGAAGAATTGTTGCTGGTGTAGGAAGTAACAAATGATGGATTGCCAAAATGTATACTTAAAACAGACACACAGGTTTGTGTAGCTAACATGATCACATAATGGTCAGTCACACCAACTTGATTTATAGGCAAGCAATCATTGCATAATAAAATAAACATTTCTCAACGCCTGTAATATTAAAGATAACATGCCATCACTGCTATTTGTTCACTTCACCAGAGAAAGTAGAGTATTTAGCGTATTGTAATATATTCTTGAATGTTGATGCCATGTCGCTAAACTAGAAATTGTATTACGTTTTGTTCATTGTAATTCCGGAATTACTCCCGTTATTGTACACTAGCTACTGAAAGTTATCACAGCTGCTCATAAATAATTTATGCTTTGCAAAATGGTTGCGCTGTATATTTTTACTTTATGAAGAAAGTATGAACAACTTTTTCCCCATTTAATAAACAACACTTTATTTACCTAGTTTTACATAGATAATTTACAGGTCCTAAACTTCTGAATACACACTTTTATAAATTTACACCACAAAATAATTTACATTGAACACATATTACTCCTTCAGAATACCAACACCTTTTTGATTTACATCACAAAATAATTGGGTTCTGAGCTCATAACTTTCTCTGAATATTAACAGTTTTAAAATTTATCGGAAAATTATGAAAATGTAACGTACGTAACTCCTGAGTACCAATATTTTATAAGTTTACATAACAAAATAATTGATACTGAACATACATAACTGCTAAATACCGACACTGTTATAAGTTTACATCACAAAATACAGTATAGGCTCGTTCAACACCATCAATAATAGCAACGATAACCAGAACGAGAAAGTGTGGCGAGTATGCGATGAAATACAGTACCGGACTCAACAGCTTGTTAGTTTTACTCCCACAATCACAACTGCAGCTTCCCACTGTGTATGTCCAAGAAATAAATAAAAATACAATGCAATGGATAGCGTATTTATGTAGCCTAAGTAACGAGAGTGCCTAGGGGCTAGCTCATTATCTATTGTCACTTAAAATACAGGCAATTTTAAATGGATTATAATCAATTTCAGTGGCTGTAAAAAGTATTTAGTTAGCAAGTTTACGATCTTATTACTCTCGTAATCAGCTTTGGACTGTGTATGGCATATGTGAAGAACAATTAACATTGATCTAAACTGGTTAACTATAGTGTTTGAGTGGCTTTTTATGGATTCTCTAACTTCTATGTTTCTCAGCATCCCATTCTACAGAGAGAGCCAAATAAATATGAACCGTACGCTGTGTTTTTTCCACTGTGCACACAGAAACACGTCACCAGCAGCTGATATACACAAGGTCACGAGCATCACTTGTTTTTCTCTGCTCACAATCAGTATTGAGTTGACGCGATATCGTGCGGCTGTATTAATACCAGTGTGCTTTATTATTTAGTCCTGTACTTGGTTACAAAGTGTATTATAGCTCACCATTTGTTTTCTACTGCACGGTGTGTATTTGTTTATGATTCGTATGTGTTAAGTCAGTCAGCTCGCCAGGTGTATGGTGCACCATTAGTGGAGAAACAGTCATAGGCTGAATTTTTTGAGTCAACAGTTGATGCCCATACATATGTGAATACAATTTTGCCCCATTTTTTTAGAGAACTGACAGGGAGACCGCCCCCGTAGCGCAGTTGATAGCGCGCTTGCCTCTGGCACATAGGACCCGGGTTCGATCCCCGGTACCAGCATAGGGATTTTATCCCCTCTGGGAGGTCTGGCTCGGGGTGCACTCATAAAGAATATACCAATATTACACACATGTATTTTTCTCAGTTAAACCGTCACTCTCAGCTACTGAAAGCTGCAATTTTAATTTTAGTAAATAGTGGGCATAATTTAAAATAACTTACATTAGGACTTATTCATGCGAGTTCTCTTGCAGCAAAAATACTGCAATGCCCAGTGTCTCTGCTACCTCCGGTTTTTTAAATTGCTTCCTGTGGGAACTTCGTTTCTTTTTAGTGTTGAAGAGCCACCTTTGTGGCTCTATTTTTCTTTTCCTCGTCTCTGCTGATTTTGGCAACTCACGTTGGTTGCGAACTGCTGCCATAGTTGAGGTTATTGTTGTTGCACCTCTCTTCAGCACCTCTAGTTCCGCTGTTGTGGAAAGTCCCTTACAGCAGTCCATTATTTTCACAAGTTGTTTGTTCGTTTCTTCACATATAGATGCATTGTCTTTACCAACTTGATGCAGTATGTGCTGGATTTCACTTCCACTTGAAAGACCCTCACAATTTGTAACAAGTTCATTGTGATCCTGAGGATGTACCAAAGGAAGTTTATGGCCAATTTGCATTTGACACACACTATGTATGTGCTTGCACATGTTCCATTTAATGCTGGAGTCAACACATGTACAGGAATATCTGTGAATGCAGGTGTTACATTCACTACATATTAATCTGCATATGCATTGAACTTCATTATCTTGTACAAAGTATATCTCGTGTACTTTTGAAGAGCATGCTATTTTCCATCCCCTGTCTTCCTTGATGATCATTTCCTTATTTATTTGTAAGCTAGATTTGTGCCTATTGTGAATGTTCCTCATTTTTCTGGTTAGTTTGCCTTTTGTAAGCACCATAAGCCTATCAAATAGCTTGTCTTTAACAAAGGACATTAGTGCACCTGTAGCCTTGTCCAGAAGTTTCACCTTCTTTCAGTATATATATATATATATAAAGTGTGTGATGCATTCGCTCTATACGCATGTTTGTGTTAAGTCCTGCATGCAGCCTATAGCAGTAAGCCCAGCTTTTTACGTTAGTCATGTAGTATTCCTCGAAGTATGAGGCAAACTCAGCCGTGCCCGGATCACTGTTCAAGATTTTGAGTACGGCATGAAGCATAATTCCAAATGCTGCCTTATTTCTTTCCTCTAGGACTGTTCTAAGAATCTTGCAAACGTTTGCTTTTCTTGACCTTGGATTTTGCTCTTAATATTTCTTCTCCATGCCTTGTCTACATGCCATGAACAATAGTCTCATTTTAGGGGTTTCCATTCTTGAAATCCAAGCATTAAAGATTCTGCTAAATCAGACATAAAAACTTTGGGGGAAAGTTTTCCAACTTCTGACTTTATGCATTGGAAAAATATGGAGAGCACTTGCCAGTCATTTCTATTTGAAATGAGGAAGGCGCATGGAAACCCTTGTCTAACGTCATCCAGTACCAGAAGTGTTGTAAGTTCGAAACCATAGCTATTCATCCCATGTGTCCCATCAATGCAAATGCAGTCATTCCCATACTTCAACATTTCACATTGAGCACTAGTCATTATAATTAACACAAAACCTGTGCTTTTTAGTTCTGGGTGGGACTCGTTCACTGTGTCTTGTGGCTTAATAACACACAGGTGTTATCATTTGAGTTCATTTCATGCACCCAAGCCTCAACACTGGTCCCATCATTTTGATGCCTGACTGATGTGGAGCACAAATTATAGGATCGCTCAATGTTGTATAAATCCTGTCTGGTTAGCAGATGTATCCATTCTAGATTACAGGCGAATACTGAGTCTCGTATTTTATCAAGTACAGCCTTGAAAAGGAATTTTGTTAGCAATATCTGCAGCTATACTGTTTCTTTTTCTGTCAATCCCAAATGACCTAATTCATGTTGGTGACCAATATGAGTCGAAACAAATTTGACTTTGCATACTCCTTGTTGATCTTCAATAACCCTCATCTTTGCCGGGCATACTGCACCAATTTTATTACTCCCTTGCAGTTTTAAATGTCTAATACCTTTGCCTTTGGAGACAAAATTCCCTGAGCGATGACACGCATAATAATATGTTACACTTTGAGAGAAGTAGAACATGTTACGACAAAACACTTAAATTTCCTACCGAAAATGTTGTAAAGTACATAATTGTCTATTGTAATACCAAGTGTGATGTAGATAATGACAAGTGAAATATATCACAAGAGGTTCCAGTAAAAATAATTGGTTTCAATTATTTTACACCTAAGCTATGTACTTTCTATGCTTATATCTTGACCGTTGTGTCCTTGCTTGGAATTTTGTATAATTTGTAAGCAACCAATATAATACGAGTATTAATACTATTTATATTAATTATAGTGCATTTTAAGTTCCTATTTTACCCAAATGTTGTATTTGTAAGTATTTATTTAGCTAATTTTTAGTGCCTATGTAAGAATGTATTTTGCTCATTTTAGTGTTCTTTTGCTGGACTATTTCACACATTTTAGATCCCATACACCAACCCCTAGTAATTATAGTCTGAAGCATGGCTAACATTGTATACCGTCATAGTAAAGCTATCTTCATATCAGTTCTGGACTATTTCACACATTTTAGATCCCATACACCAACCCCTAGTAATTATAGTCTGAAGCATGGCTAACATTGTATACCGTCATAGTAAAACTATCTTCATATCAGTTCAACGAGCAATTTTTGGGTTGCTTAGAATACGAATGTATTAGGCGGTTGTGGCCCTGACTGGACTAGAAAATTACGTCAGTGCAGTTCGCGCCGCAGACTCTCGTCAACCATGGTTGCGAGCCACAAACAAGCGCAATGCATTGTGCGCGGGCAACGGGAGTCTAGGTTGTATATGAGGACGTACATCCTGCCCTGCAGTGGCCGCAATGTGAGAAAAACACACTGCTAGCGCTTTATTACTTGCGCGGCGGAGCTATATATTGCTTCATAACAACAAAATGTTTCTGAGCTACAGTCATTGTTTGGCACACATACACTATTTAAGAGATGTGTGTCAATTGGATACTGATGGTGAATACGCTCATAATAATAATAATAATAATAATAATAATAATAATAATAATAATAATAATAATAATAATAATAATAATAATAATAATAATAATAATAATAATAATAAGAATAAGAATAAGAATAAGAATAAGAATAAGAATAAGAATAAGAAGAATAATGAATAATGAATAAATAATCAATAATCAATAATAATAAAATAGTAATAGTAACCAGAATTTCGCATGCACTCCTCATCCTCCTAGAAATAATCCAACAGATTTTATTAAGATAGTAACAAATAAAGAGTTTACAGAACAACTAAAACTAGAAGACTCATTATAATTATGTAAAATTGCTACAATTGAACATTTACATAATCAATTCCCCGAAGCAGAGTGGCTCAGAATTTACACAGATGGTTCTGCAGATAAACTGAGAAATAACGTGGGAGGTGGTATATATTGTAAATACTTCTCACATTATTTTACATTGCCTAGACTATCCACAAGTATTGAAGTTGAAGTGGCTGCAATACAACGAGCATTAGAACAGATATACTATAGGACTGGTATGAAGGAAAATAAAGTAGTTCTCACAGACTCAGTTTCTGCCATTCAAGCAACTGAACGATATGACAGTCCATACGAATCTTATAGTATTAAGGATGTAAGAATTTATTGTAGATTACTCCAAACAAAATTTCAACAGATAATATTACGGTGGATACCAGCACATGTGGGAGTGCTTGGTAACTAGACTGCAGACTTTCTAGCCAAAAAGGGTGCAGTGTTACTCTCAAAACCTATAAAGTTGTGGATTAAACGCGAAACTAAAAAATGTCAAAAATAGTATAGAACAAGAATACCAACAAAATATTCAAAAGGTAATTTCCAATAAAAATTATTCTAACGTAAAAGAAATAGAACAGAGGAAGGTAAAAAGTTTCTATCGGCGAGCCCATTTATAATCCAGAAGGGCCTAGATAAGATAGCTGGTCCAGTGAAGTCATGCACTAGATCTCGCAATGGCACGCTCCTGGTTGAAGCTCATTCAGCAGGGAAGGCAGCAAAGATACAGAAAGCAAATGTGTTAGCCAGCTATCCAGTACGTGTTGACCTGTATAAAACATTGAACTCCTCACGCGGTGTGGTTAATACCCGCGCGTTAGACGGACTAAGCAAAGTAGGAGGCTACTCGTACCCTCACCTTTGATCCGATACATCGCCCTCAAACGATTAAGGGGACTTAGGGGTGAGATTTGGCCCATTTGGTAAAAAAAAGTTGATTTTTAGATTTTTATGTTGAAAAATTGTTCAGTGTTTTGTCTATTAAAAAGTGCAATGACTTTTATGCCAGCGCCATTTTTAAAGGTCTGGTAGCCATTTTTAAATAGTGGTACATAGTGATTAAATGGCTGATGGTTAGGCGTACGCACACACCGAGACTGCATATCGACGGATGAGAAACTCAACCTGTAAATTATCCTCAATCTGCATCCACAAAATCACAAGAAAATGTCCTGTAAGTTGTTTCCAGAAGTGGTAATTAACATTCAACCTCCGGATCAGCGATTTGGTTCTGATCAGCTGTTAGAAGGCTAGGGTACGACACAGAACTCGAATGTATCTCTTCACAATGTTGCGTGGAGCTATCTGTTCAAAATAGGTGGGTGTCTAGCAATAAACTTGAACTTGCAGTACTGAAAGCTGTAATGGAGTTTAATATGGGGTGTGTGTGAAGTCAATTCAGGTGTTGAATTGTCTTAGGAATGAAAGCATTTCAGTCGGAGCAATATGCATTTGTCAGAAGTGCAATGCTAGAAGTTGTATTCAGAGTAGAAAATGCAAGGAAACAAACACACACAAGGAGAGCCCATAAATTGCAGAAATTTTCAGTACAGAAGAGGATACGAGGTTGGAAAGTGCAACCAGTGATGGAACACCGCTCTGATGAGGTTAGAACGTTTTAAAAGTTTAATGCTGTTTTTCTCAGTTTCTTTTTTCTCACCATTTTCACGCAACTAAAAAACTCCTTGCGACAGAGTTCTTAAGGGATTCTTTTGAAAATTTCAGGATGTGTTCTTATTCATATAAGGCTCCAAAATTGCTCTGGGTTTTGATATCAGCCAAGTAATATTGAACATATTCACATTCAAATGCCGATGAAAAGTTAAAAAAAACTTGAAATCTGTAAATAGACATATTTAAAAATTTCTAGATACTAAAGTACTGGTGTAAAATGAAAATACAGAGCGATTATGACTTTCAAGTGCATAAAGCATCAGATCACCAAGTTTCATGCCAAACATTCAAAAATTGTTACGCAAGGAGCATTTTTAATCAGAGTATCTTTATAATAAATTAAAAGTTTTTAATTAAAAAACTATTTGACTTACGTACTTCCAATTTTGTACAACTGCATATCTAAACACTATATTAATGTGGTTAAAATTTGGTACTGCTAGCATACAAATTGCAGAATTTCCTAAACTCACCCCTAACTCCCCTTAAGGCAGGGTATGAAGCGGTAGAAGTAAGGCCATACATCCCCAGCCCGATCAGATGCTTTGTCGCCATTTCGGACACACAAGCGATCTATGTAACAGACAAGCGTTAACTGTGCACGACTCATTGCCTCCCAGTTGGTCAACTGCAGTGGTGAACATCCAGCTAGTTCACGACAATGACCCCGTTTATCCGTATTTATTGGTTTGTTTAGTCTCGCGTGGTGTAGGGTTAATGGGCTAGTCTCAGATTCCCGAGTTCCCGGGTTTAAACTAGGGGGAGGGCAATTGCTCTTTTTGGGGTGGGGGCGTAAAGATCACTAGTGCGGCTTACTTCAGAAGGCAAGTAAAGTCGGTGGTCCCGTATCGTAGATAAAATAATCTCAAGACTGATAAAGAGGAAGCGGTCTCTCATACCCAATATAGAATGTGACGCTGAGAACCACAGCAATTAAAAAGTGTCTCCGTAAATAAAATTTAATTCCACTTTATATCGATTAACAGAAAATGTGTTTTCGCAAGAATTATTTGTTGAAGTTACATAAAATAACAATGGCTAGAGAAAGTGCTGTGAAGTAACACACAAGATTTTTTAAGTTTGAAAGTTGGTATAGGATGTGGTGTAGTAGTTTGGAGAAGATGTGACTGTTCTCTGGCTTGCATAACCTATGATTTAACGGTGAGCATCATTTGAAAGGCATACGATATTGTACCATATGTGCAAGAGAGCATGACTTGTGGGGCAGTGAGAGACAGTTCCAGATCAAGGTGAGATTTCTTTTGTTCCTCAAGATTAGGATCAAGGTGACTTCAAGGCAAACACCACTAACGTTAGTGTTACTTTGTATTGTGTTTTCTAAGGGCTGAATGGGATATCATTGCGTAATTACATTTTACGAAGAACAGCGCCACAAGATTATCTTGCTAATTTAAGTTATACTGGCGTCCTAAATTGGAAACCACAGTTGCTTCGTTTGCCATGCAAGCTTAGTTTGCAAATACAGCAAACCCTCGTTAAAGTGCTCTCCCGATAATACAGTGCAACAAATTTGCACTTCGTTTTGACTTGAGAAGATAAAGGTAGGTATTCACGTGTGCTGATTACGACTATGAAATCAGAAAAGTTCCTCACGCACCAACTTTTGTGCAAAAGATATGGCACATGAGTCATTCGTATGTCCACTCCAGAAGAAAAACTGGCAACTTTAAACACACTTAGAAACCACTCTATGAGTAGCTTGTTGCTGAGTAAAATACAGATCATATAATATTATTTTTAATTTCTCTACTACGTTTAGTAAAGTAGAGGAAGTATTGTGTACCACCCAAAAATTCGATGTCGAGGTTTCACCGGAAATATATGTTTTGAGGCCCCCTGAATCCAAAAAACGGCA